>JAKSZU010000002.1:104900601-105623101 GCA_026018925.1 Tupaia tana | reverse complement strand
ATCTAAATCTCAACTTTCTCTTTTTTTTCCTTGCCCAATTTTCTCATTTCTAAATAATGAGAATGGTACTTCTTTTTTTTTTTTTTTTTTCTCTTAATTTTTTGTTATAGGTTACGTACACTTGCTAGAAAGAGAGAGAGAGAGGAAAAGGCACGTGTCAGTACCTTCTCTATTCTCCTCTGGGAGTTTTGGGCATGCACCTATATGCTCAGCATGATTTTTAAACTGATGGATCCAGGATTCAATCTGTGCAGTCAGCCATGCAGGATCTAGTGCCTCAACAACCACTAGAACTACTGGCCCTTGGGTTGTTACATTTAATAAGAATACACACATATACATAAACATATAAATACTTTATATCAGCCCTTTATATCCATGGGTTCTGTATCCATGGATTCAGCCAACCACAGACTGAAAATATTTAGGGAAAATAGGGTTGGCTAGTGGCGTGGTGGTTAAAGTGCTGGACTTCCACATAGTTGAATGATTTGAGTCCTGGACCTGGAGCTTACTTTCTCACTTTTCCTCTCTCTCTGGTCAAATTTTAAAAATAATATAATGATGAATAAAATTAAATAAATCTTTTTAAAAAAATATTTTGAGGAAAAACAATGCAGCAATAAAAAATAACACACAGGAAAACCAATACTGTACAACAACTACTTGCATGGCAATTACAATGTATTAGGTATTATATGTAATCTAGAGATGATTTAAAGTATACAGGAAGATGTACATAGTTTATATGCAAATATTTTGTGTTATATAAAGGATCTGAACATCCACAGATTTTGGAATCTGCAAGGTGTCCTAGAAAAAATTCCCTAGATACTAGGGATGACTGTATATACTTTTTTTGTAGTTTCCAGTTTAGGATAGAGGAGGTTCTCACCCAAGTTTAGAATTTAGATGCTAGAAGGCCAGCAGATGGCATAATGGTTAAGGTGCTGGACTCCTACATGGCCGACTGTGGTTCAAGTCCCAGGCCTGGCAGCTTGCTTTCTCACTTTCCTTCTCTCATTCTCTCTGTCTCTCTCTGGTCAAATTGACAAATAGTGATGATAATGCATAAAATTTAAAAATCTTAAAAATAATTTAGATGCTAGAAAAGATGTAAATATTTATAACAAAATTTAAAAACTAAACAAAGTTCATAGACACATGTTTGGAGAAATTATTGCAAAATAGGATGACACAGAGAATTTTTCTTAACAGAAGTTGACCAGAAGGGGAAAAGAAAACAATTGAAAAATAAAGCTGGGACAGATCCATGGCCTGGTGTTAAGTTAGCCATATCTCACATGACCAACTGCGGGCCTGTTATACCACTTGAATTCCTAGACATAGCATCCTGAGAAACATGCAGGGCATGTTTACATGTGTCCAAAAGTTCCAAATGGAGGAAGAGATGGAGGAAAAAGGATTGCAGTGTGACCATTCCTCAATGGGGCGGTGCTCTCTCCTCTCCCTTTCTGTCTCTGTGGCCAGTACACGTGGTGTGCTCTAGCACAAAAGAAGAAAAAGGTAGGATACAAGTAAGAAATTCACAGATAGCCAACAGATGAATGAATAAGTGATCAAGCTCACAGAAAGGAGATGCAAATTAAAGTAACAATGAGTATTTTATCTGCCACTCAGACAAAAACAAAAATGATCCATACTGTTGGGTTGTCTGGAAATTCATGACACATTTTTGCATAGAAAACAGGTCATGACTTTTCTGGTGACCTACTATCTATTCTTGCTAGACTTATTCAGTGATAGTGAATAAATGAATTGGTAGAGTCTTTCTGAAAAGTAATCACATTGTATCTTTTAATATTCAAATATTTGTATCCTTTAACCGTAAATGAGCACTTCTGATAAAGAGGGGAAAAAAGTACCTTTAAGTAAGGATATATATATATTCAAGGATATTTACAACATCGTTTATAATAGGAGGGGGGAAAAGGCAAATTAAAAAACCTTAGAAATGAATGATTGGGGGATCAGTAGATGGTGTAATGGTTACATCACTGGACTCCCACATGGTCGACCAGGGTTTGAGTCCCAGACCTGGAGTCTTAAAACTCATACCGGGCGTGTGTGCATGTGTGCCTAGAATCTCAAGAGAAGAATGGAAGAGAAGGGACTGTGGCATGGCCATCCCTCCCATGGGGTGATTCTCACGTTCAGTCTCTCTGACGAATGCACATGACCTATAGCAAAAAATCTCTGTTTAAAGAAAAAAAAAGGAATGGATGGTTGGGTTCCCTAGGATACTGTAATCAGTAATGAACTGAACCACAGTGTTGGAAGCCACATAGCTTATCACAGGTTTGGATTCCCAGGTTAGCCAGAAAGCACTGGGTATGGAGGCCAGCAGGTGGCGTGGTGGTTAAGGCGCTAGACACTCCCACATGGCCGACCCCGGTTTGAGTCCTGGACTTGGTGGCTTGTTTTCTCACTTTCCCTCCCTCCCTTTCTTTGTCTGTCTCTGGTCAAATTAAAATAAATGAATGAATGAATAAATTAAATAAATAATTAGAAAAAGAAAACACTGTGTGCATACCTAAGGTCTTGAGGAGCTACAGAGCTATGGAAAGGGATTTATGGTGTGATGAAACCTGTCGAGGGTGCCCCCCTCCCTCCTTTCCTTCCCATCTCTTCTTCCTTCCATCCTCAGTCTTTTGCATGGACCTGTTCTCTACCATAAATTGAAAAAAAAATTCTGAATTGTAATAGATCCACACTACAGAGTAGTTATCAACCTTAAAGAAGCATGGGACCAGCAGTTAGCGTAATGGCTATGTTGCTGGACTCCCATGTAGTCGACCGCAGTTCGAGTCCCAGACCCGCTGGCTTAAACTCACACCAGGTGCGTGTGTGTCCATGCCCAAGATCCCGAGAGGAGAATGGAAGAGAAGGGATTGCAGCATGGCCATCCCCCCTGGGGCGTGATTTCTCACTTAAAAAAAAAAAGGCATGAATTAGGGGGCTGGCAGGTGGTGGGGTGGTTAAGGGTGCTAGACTCCCACATGGCCTGCCAAGGTTTGGGTCCTGGACCTGGTGGCTTGCTTTCTCTCTCTCTCTCTTTCTCTCACTCCTTCCCTTCTCTGGTTAAATAAATGAATAAATGAGTGAATGAAATAAAGTAATTCTTTTCAGAAAAAGAAGCATGAATTAGGACTACACCATTTTGGATTTTAGTTATAGTAGATACCATTTAGATATAGTAGATACCATTTAGTTATAGTAGATTTTAGTTATAGTAGAATTAGGAAACTTAGCAGGCAGAAGAATTTCTAAGATAATATTTGATAAGAGAAAAAGATTCCTTTTATGTTTATTTCTGTATATATAATAGTTCAGCATAAAGAAAATAAAGAATAATGTATATGTATTGGTAAATATCAATTATACTAGGAATCTTCATAAAGTTCATGAAAAATTCATATGGTAAAAAAAAAAAACCTATGTATACGGATTTCGATTTTTTTTGTCAACACAGTAAACTCCTACTTTAATACTAGTTTTTTCCCGTGAACCATTTGAAATCCTCTAATATTGCAGGGTAGAACGAACAAAGCAAACCATATGTGATGTTCTTGCTTTTATGTAATAACACAGATGAGTGTGTATGTGAAAAATGGAAGATATATGGAAAGCAATTTGTACTTGTGTATTTATTTTCATAGATGGCCATAATTTATTTCTGAGGAAAAAAATAAAAAAATTTTACATATGGGAGCTCACTTTTGATAAAAGGTATGGTTCATAATTCACTCTCTGGGAAGATAAATTTTCATATTAAAAATTCATGCAGAAGGGGCCAGCAAGTGGCATTGTTAACATATTGGACTCCCTCATGGTTGATTGTGGTTTGAGTTTCAGACCTGGTGGCTTGCTTTCTCACTTTCTCTGTCTCTCTCTGGCCAAATTAAAAACAAATAATTCTTTAAAAAAAATTTTTTTTTAATTGATAGAGAAGGGGCCAGCAGGTATGGCATAGTGGTTAAAGGCACTGGATTCCCATAGGGTCAATTGCAATTTGAGTCCCAGACCCGGTGACTGGAAACTCAGGCCAGTTGCTTGTCTCTGTATACCCAAAATCCTGAGTGGAGAAGGAGGAGAAGGGTTTGCAGTGTAACTGTCCACTTGGGGGATGATTTCTTGCTTTTCGTTTCTCTGTTTCTCCAGTGAGTGCATGTGCCCAATTACAAAATCTTTAAAAAAAAAAAAAAAAAAAAAAAAAAAAAAAAAAAAAAAAAAAAGATACAGAGCATTCCAAATAAGTAAGTATTGGGAAAATATATAAATTGACTTGAGCTGTATATAATCCAGCTTTGCTTTATATTTTAGGAAGCCACAGATGATGGACATAGCAACAACCTTCTTCCTCAGGTTATTCAGTGTTTTGCATGTCCCAGTTGCTTTCTCCTTTTTAACAGCAAGGATGAGTGCCTGAAGCATATGTCTGGAAAGAATCATTTCCATCCAAATTTTAAACTGGGTGGTATGTTAATACTTTATTCTGCTCAAAATTATTAAACTGCTTTATTTTAATTTTTGGTGATTTACCATACTTTTCAGAATATTCTTGAGTTTATTTATCCTAATATTAGTTTTAGAATCATGAGAACAAAAAGGTTTTATCTGTATTTTTTTTTAATGCTCAGTATTTATTTGTACCTATGAGTAAGGTTTACTTATTTATTTTGAGGTGTGAAGAGGATGTGAGAAGAAGCATTTATTCAGGATAATGTTTTATATCTGTGATATCTGAGAAGTTGGGTATTTCTTTAAATTTGAAACTCAAATTTTAGTTGGAGTGTAAGCTATTCTTCATATTTAAGCTAGCAAGTGGCTTCCTTTAGATATTTATTACATGACATATCTATTTGTACTTGAAAAGATGTTGAGAGAAGCAAGGAGGGGGAAGATTGGGTTACTCTATTTAAATGACTTTGCAAGTTATAGTTTATTTTATCTTCCAGATGATAAGGGAATAGCACATCCAATATCATTTCCATCTCTTGCAAAGAAACTTTTGATCTCTCTGTGTAAAGATGTTCCATTTCAAGTGAAGTGTGTGGCCTGCTACCAGACACTGCGTTCCCACATGGAGCTCACTGCCCATTTCAGGTTTGTACCTTGGGGCTGTAAGGGATTCGTGTTGAACTGTTCACTAGTGAGAGGATTCAACTAATACTGTACTAGTCTATATTTGTCTCCTTTTAAAACAGCAATATACATTTGCTGGGAAATTGAACAAGTTTAGCATAGTGAAAGAAATTAGTGTGAGAAAAGTGGATATATTAATATTGCACAGTACAGTTCTAAGTTCTGTGTGTGTGTACTATGAGTAGTTTTAAGTTCAGTGTGTGTTCTATGAGTATGCGAGTACTGGGAAAGAGAATTAAAGATAGAACCTTGGTGGGGCCAGCAGGTGGCATGATGGTTAAGGCACTGGATACCCACGTGGCCAGCTGTGGTTTGAGTCCCAGACTTAGCGGCTTGAAAATCACACCAGGTGTGTGTGCATGTGTGCCCAGAATCTCAGAAGAATGGAGGAGGAGGGAATGCAGCGTGGTCATCCCCTATGGGGGATGATGTCTTACTTTCTAGCCAGTGCATATGCCCTACGGCAAAAATCTAACAAGAAAATGGAACCTTGGCTTTAAGTCACCCAGAATAGAATAGATCATATCCGTGTGAAGGATTAAATTTCATTGTAAGGCCACATTTGTCAAATAATCAAGAAAGATGCCAGTACAGTTTTTTCTTTGTCTTTACAATGGAAATGTTTAAGCAATATACCAAAGCAGGGAAGATCATATAATAAATCCTAGTGTATTTTTCATCTGACTTGAGTCATAATCACATTACAGTCATGTTTATTTTATATTTCTACCCTCTACCAGTTATATTAGATGCAAATCTGGGGCTAGCAGATGGCTTGGTGGTTGAGGCACTGGACGATTACCATTCAAGTCCTGGACCTGGTGGCTTGCTTTCTCACTTATTAAATAATAAGTAAAATTCAATAAATCTTTTTTAAAAAAGAAGCAAATCTTAGACATTATATCATTTCATCTCTAAATACTTCATTCAGTGTATACCTATAAATGATAAGGACTCCTTATAAAAATACTATCACATGTGTAAAAACAAATCATTTCTTACTATTATCTAATACTCAGTGGATTATTACATTTTACTAATTATCTCATAAAGATTTTTACAGTTAGTTTGTTAGAGACATTATCCAAACAAAGCCAGTAATTTGCATTTAGATGCTATTTTTCTGAAGTCTCTCTCATTCTCTCTCTCTTCTTTTAAAATGCATTAGAAGTTTGTATTCTGCTAAATTTCATAGCTACATTTATTTGAATGGAATAATTATTTTCACAATTATTTTCAATTAAACTATTCTCCATAAAACTGAGGCAGAAAAGGATAATAGTTAGCAATCTTGATTCTGATGTCTGTTTTGAGTTCATACCCTGGTTCTACCTTCTATTTAAATTTTTAAAAATAATTATTTTATTTAACTTTATTTATTTTAATTTGACCAGAATGGGACAGAGAGAGAGATGGAAAGTGAGGAAGCAAGCTGCCAGGTCTGGGACTCAAACCATAGTCGGCCATGTGGGAGTCAAGTGCCCTTAACAACCACACCACCTGTCAGGCCCCCTTTTACTTAAATTTTTTATTTTTTATTAAAAATTTCAACTATATGAAGTAAACAGAGTAGGATCATGAACACCCTTGTACCTATCATCTAGTGTTAATAATTATCAATATCTCTATTCCTATTTTATTTATACATTTTTTTAGAGAGAGATTTTTGCTATAGCGTATGTGTGCTCACTGGAGAGACAGAAGACAAAAAATCACACCTCAGGGAGGATGACCATGCTGCAGTCCCTTCTTCATTTTCCTCTTGGGGTTCTGATCACGTGCACACACCACCCTACATGAATTTCAAGCCTTTAGGTCCGAGACTCAAACCACAATCAGCCATGTGGGAGTCCAGCGACATAACCACTACGCCACCTGCTGGTCTCTGTTTTACTTATACTTCTATATATTCTGAAGTCTGTTTAATGATTTCTTACAGTTCTTTGTTTTTGAGATAAAATTTAAATTTATTAAAATGTGCAAATGTTAACATTTACGTTTTGACAATTGGATATATCTATTTAACTCATACTCTTTAACCCATACTCTTTTTTATTTTAATTATTTTTTAAATTTAACTTTATTTATTTATTTAGTTTAATTTGACCAGAGAGAGACAGAGTAAGAGAGAGAAAGAGAGGGAAAGTGAGAAAGGAAGCCACCAGGTCCAGGACTTGAACCATGGCTGGCCATGTGGGAGTCCAGTGTCCTTAACCACCACGCCACCTATTGGCCCCACCCATACTCTTTTTTTTTTTTTTTTGAGAGATTTTTGCTATAGGTCACATGTGTTCACCCAAAAGACAGAGACAGAGAGACGGAAAGTGAGAAATCACCCCCTTAGGAAGGATAGCCATGCCGCACTCCCTTTTCCTCCATTCTTCTCTCAGGATCTTGGGCACACATGCACATACACCCTGCATGAGTTTACGACACCGGGTCCAGGACTCGAACCGTGGTCAACTACATGGGAGTTCAGCAACATAGCCATTATGCTAACTACTGGTCCCTATTTAACCCATACTCTTAATACATACTGCTCCATTGAATCTTTTAGTTATTTTTCATCCCCTCACCTACATTCAATCTATTCTGACATTTTTTGTACCGTATATTAGTTTTATGTCCTATAGAATTTCATGTAAATAGAATCACGTAGTATATACTGTGGTGTTTGTCAGAATATCTGCGATTTTTTCATACTATTTAGAACATCATTTCTTTATTGGTGAGTGGAATTCTATTGTCTGAATGTAGCACTGTTTGTTCAGTGTTGATAGACATTTGTTCTCATGTTGATAGACATTTGAGTTGCTTACAGTTGATAGCTTTTGTGAATAAAGTTGTTAATGAACTTTTTGTACATTTGTCTTTGTGGGTGTATGTTTTCATTTCTCTTGGATAAACATTAAGGAGTAGAATTGCTGGGTCAAAAGCAGATGTGTATTTAACTTTATAAGAAACAACTAAGCATTTTTCCAAAGTGATTCTACCAATTTACGTTCCAGCCAGCAAAGTGTGAGAGTTCATGTTACTATTCTTTTGTGGTCACACCACAATCTTTTCTCTTCCATTTCTCCTCTTCTTGGGATTTTGGGCATGTAAGCACACATACCCAGTGTGTTTTAAAAGTTGCTGGGTCCAGGACTTAAACCAGCTAGATGGCTATGTGGAATCCAGCCACTTTTAACTACCCAGGCCACCAGCCAACCCCAACTTACTACTCTTCATCCTTGTCAGCATTTAATGTTGCTAGTGTCTCACTGTAGCCTTTTTTCTTTTCTTTCTTTCTTTCTTTCTTTTTTTTTTTTTTTTTTTTTTTTTTTTTTTTTTTTTTTTTTTGATATAGGGTCTGTGCATTCACTGGAAAGAGACAGAGAAAGAAAATGAAAACAACCTTCTCCCCCCTCCCCAACCCCCCCTCAACCCCCCCCCCCCCCCCCCCCCCGGGTAATGGCTGTGCCACAGTCCCTTCTCTGTTCCTCACTCAGGACTTCTAGGCACACACACATATGAGCCTGGTGTGTTTTTCAAGCCACTGGGTGTGGGACAAACCATGCGGTCTGCCATGTAGGATCCAGCTGCCTTGACATCTATGCCACCTGCTGGCCCTTCATTTCTACTGTTCTTGTGAGTGTCTCATTGTGGTTTTAATGTGAGTTTTCTTGATGAACAATGATGTTGAATATGTTGAATACTTTTACTTTGTAGACCATTTGTATACCTTTTTTTAGTTTTGTTATAGGGCGTATGTGCTCACCAGGAAGAGAGGGCATCTCCAAGGAGGGATGGCCATGCTGCAATCCCTTCTCCTCCATTCTTCTCTCGGAATTTTGTGCATGCAGACATACACACCTGGTGTGTCTTTCAAGCCACCAGGTCCAGAATGCAAACCACAAAGCTGGCCATGTGGGATCCAGTGCTTTAACTAACATGCCTCCTGGCTGGCCCATTTACCTTTATTAAGAATTAAATTGTTGCCTTTTTTAAAAAAAATTTGCGTTTGAACATGTGTGCTCGCCACAGATGTGAGAGGGAGAGGAAGTGAGAAAACAGCATCTTGGAGGAGGGGTAGCCATACTACATTCTTTTCATTCTCTTCTCAGAATTTTGGGCAAACGTGTGTTTTTATAAGCTACCAGGTCTGGACTACCTGCCCAGTGGGCCATGTGGGATCAAACCACTTTAACCACCACACCATTGGTTATCCCAAATGTTGACCTTTCTAGTAATGAGTTTGAAGCTGTTTATTGTTTGTTTTTTATAATTATTTTAATTTTTATGTATTCATTTATTTATTTTAATTTGACCAGAGAGAGAGAAAGAGAGTGAGAAAGCAAGCCACCAGGCCTGGAACTCAAACCATGATTGGCCAAGTGGGAATCCAATGGCCTAACCACCACACCACCTGCTGGCCTCAGAGCTGTTTATACTTTCTAGATAGGAACCCTAGAATATAAGAATTTCTAGACTATGTGAATATTCATAAGTATACTTTCCTCAGTCAATTTGCATATTCATATTATATATTTTAATGAACAGAAGCTTTTAATCTCATTGCTTATATTGATTATTTTTTTCTTTTATGGTTATGCTTTCTGTGTTCTGAGAAACCTTTGCCTAGCCTTACTTCTGAAATATATCTTACTCTTTTAAAATTTAGTTTTGATATTTTTAACTTGTATTTCATAATCTGTCAGTTTTTTTTTCTTTTTTAACAACCAGCCTTAGTTATACTGATGATTATCTGTTGTTCATCATCCATTTTCTTTTTTTTTTTTTTTTTTTCAGTCTTTCATATGATTTTATTTTCTCACTTCAACCATGAGAATACCATATGCAGATTTTGTCTTAACTGGTGGGTCTGTAAACACTTATCCATCCTACTTACAGGCAAAGCAAATGCTTGAAACTTCTTGAAATAGCATGGACCCTCTGGTCATCCCACTGAAGTTGCCACCTTCCCTGGCTTTACGCTCACTGTATTGTATGTCCACTTTGTTGAATTTCATTCCAGACTTTAACTTTCCCATAGCTTCCATAATTTTACCATGTGTTCCACATAGAATATGTCTAACCTTTATTGTATTGCCACTACCTTTGGGACCCTAAGCCTTCTTAGTATCACTGTCACTCCCAGACACTGCTCTTCCTTTCCCCTCTTTTCACAGCTTAACTTTGTTTTCATCACTTTCTCCTTTGGGGTGTCTTCAAGACTTGCCAGTGAACATTCAACTGCTCCAGTGTTATACAAAGCCCCCGTTTTCTATGTCATTAATTACTGTTCTTTAAACTTTGTGTTTAATTTGCTTATCCTTTTCTACTTCTGAAGGTAGAAACTTGGATTGGTTTTGGATCTTTTTCAAGATAAACATTTAAAAATACAATTTTCCACCTACAGCTTTACTTATACCCCACAGATTTTGATATGTTGTGTTCTCATTTTTATCTTTTCCTTCTTGAAACAATATTAGTTTTCTAAATTTGTTTGAATTAAAAGACTTTTTTGATTTAAGTTTTACCCTTTTGTATATGGGTTATAAATAGACAATTTGGAAGTATTAGCTATTTTGAGAGATTAGCATATTATCATCTTTATTGAAAGGTATCTTTTAATGTTTATCTGTAGGTTGGTTATTTTATAATTCCTGCAATAAAAAGCAAATATGGTATATTTAAAAAATATTTATGAAAGAGTCTTTTTTTTTAATCCAATTTAGAGTTCGTTGTCGAAATGCTGGTCCTGTAGCTGTAGCTGAGAAGAGCATTGCCCAGGTTGCAGAGAAATTTATATTAAGAGGTTATTGTCCAAATTGCAATCAAGTCTTTGTGGATGACACAAGCACCCGAAATCACAAGCAGAATTCAGGACACAAAATCCGAGTTATTAACTCAGTGGAAGAATCAGTTTTACTTTATTGCCATACCAGTGAAGGGAACAAATCTTCTTCTGACTCGAATTTATTGTTAGATCAATCAAAATGTTCATCACTTAAAAGAACTGTGTCTAGTAAAGAATCTAGCTCACAGGATTGCGGTGCCATTCCAAAAAAGAAGATGAATTTAAAAGGTAAAGGCCACGAAGATGTGGTTTGTCTCCAGACGGAAAAGCCAGTAGTTAAAACCTGGTTTTGTGAATGCAGTCAACGATTCTCAAGTGAAGACGCAGTAGAAAAGCATGTTTTCTCAGCAAACACAATGTGTTATAAGTGTGTGGTCTGTGGAAAGGTGTGTGAAGATTCAGGAGTCATCCGTTTACATATGAGCCGAATTCATGGAGGAGCACATTTAAATAATTTTCTCTTCTGGTGTCGGGCATGCAAAAAGGAATTAACAAGGAAGGATACTATCATGGCACATGTGACTGAGTTTCATAGTGGACACAGATATTTTTATGAGGTGGATGAGGTAGATGAAGAAACGTTGCCATCATCCTCTTTGACACTAGTGAATAACCTGACTATTGACAAGCCTCCTTCAGCTGTTATTAATACTGATCACGCCCCAGCAAACAGTCCTCCAAGGGGTAAATGGCAATGTCGAATTTGTGAAGATATGTTTGATTCTGAAGAAAGTGTGAAACAGCACTGTGTGTCTTTGACAAGTCACCAGTTTCATCGATATAGCTGTGCCCATTGCAAAAAGACTTTTCATAAGATCGAAACATTATACCGACATTGTCAAGATGAGCATGACAGTGAGATAAAGATTAAATACTTCTGTGGACTTTGTGATCTTATCTTTAATGTTGAAGAAGCATTTTTGAGTCATTATAAGGAACATCACAGCATAGATTATGTGTTTGTGTCAGAAAAAAAAGAAACTTCAATTAAAACTGAGGATGATTTTCCAGTAATTGAGACCAGTAATCTGTTAACCTGTGGTTGCCATGAGAGTTACATCTGTAAAGTTAACAGAAAGAAAGATTATACTAAATGTCTTCAGATCATGCTGGATAAGGGGAAACTATGGTTTCGCTGCAGTTTGTGTTCAGCAACAGCACAGAATTTAGCCGACATGAGTGCTCACATTCATCAAGCACACGGCAAAGAGAAGAAAGAGGAAGAGGAGCAGCAGTATGTAATCAAGTGTGGCACCTGCACCAAAGCGTTTCACGATCCTGAGAGTGCACAGCAGCACTTCCACAGAAAACATTGCTTCTTACAGAAACCCAGTGTGGCTCATTTTGGTTCTGAAAAAGCAAGCCCGTACAAGTTCACTGGCAGTGCCTTACATGGAGAGAGAAAACCGAAACATACAGTAAGCGTTCCCAAAAATTCAAACTTGGAGAAAGATGCAGAGAATGACCTAAGCTGTCCAAATATAGGTATGACTTTACCACTCTGTGTAGTTTTCACGTGCAAATATAGAAACATAGTATACCCACCATTTTTGTGAAAGTTTATAGAGTCCATTTTTTTAAAGGAATTACTAATTTTATTTTATTTATTATTTAATTTGAGCAGAGAGAGAAAGGGAAAGTGAGAAAACAAGCTGCCAGGTCTGGGATTCAAACCATGGTCGACCATGTGGAAGTCCAGCACCTCAACCACCACACCACCTCCCAGCCCAGCAGTGATTCAATTTTGAGTAAACATAATGGGATGATTCATTAACTAGTTAGACTACAGCATATCTTTTTTAGGGATTTGTATTCCAAGGAATAAAAAGCATTTTTTGGCCTAAAATAATATGTATTTCAGATTTTTTTTTTCCACGTATCGTAAGAATTTTGAGAGCTGAAGGAATTTGGTAGTCTTCTGAAAGTCAGATTTGAAAATTATCCTAGATATTCTGCTACTTAGATTTAGCAATTAGAAGTAGAGTTTGACCCAGCTGCAGTGTTATACACTGCTAAGATGTTCTCCATAGGCTGAGATCATATGGAAGGTTCAAGTCATTTCCTACTCCATCCTGAAGACCAGGTGCCATGGTTTATATTTGTGATCCTGGTGACTTAGAGGCTAAGGAAGGAGGATTGTGAGCTTCATTCTGGCCTGGGCAGAATAGGTGAGACCTTGTCATTAAAAAAGACCAGGCATGGGTCCAGCAGATGGCATAATGGCTACATCACTGGACCGCCCACATAGTTGACCATGGTTCAAGTCCCGGACCTGGCAGCTTAAAATTCATGTCGGGTATGTGTGTGTCCATGCCCAAAATCCCAAGAGGAGACTAGAGGAGAAGGGATTGTGACATGGCCATCCTCCCTAGGTGGGGGGGTTGATTTCTCGCTTCCTGTCTTTCTGTCTTTGTCTCTCCGTTGAGTGCACACGCCGTATAGCAGAAATATCAGGCATGGTGATATGTGTGTGCATGTATTTGAGCTGAGAGGCCAAGGCAAGAAGATTAGTGACAGCAAGATCCTGTCCTTAAAAAACAAATAAATAAATAAAAAGGAAAGGCTGCAAGGTACCAGGCGGAAAATTGGGGTATGAATCTCCTTATTTGTACTTACTCTGGATTTTTCTTCTGCCATAGAATGTACTGTTTTTATATTGTTTAGAACTGTATTTTGTTTTGTTTAGTGTCTCCATTTTAAGCCTATATCCTTTTAAATAAATATTTACTCTTGATGAATTATATAGAGACAGTGAAAATATGTGATAATTTTGGCTAATATTTTTATGAACATTAAATTTTTTTGAACATTTAATTTTTTTAAAGATTAATTTTATTTATTTATTCATGTACTTACTTTAACTTGACCAAAGAGGGACAGAGTGAGAGAGTGGGGGAAAGTGAGAAAGCAAACCACTAGGTCCAGGACTCAAACCATGGTCGACCATGTGGGAATCCAGCGTGCGTAGCCACCATACCACCTGCTGGCCCCTTGAACATTAAATTTTTAAAAGCTTGCTCTTAAACATATGTAGATCTCAACATCACTTACAGTCATTACATGCTTTCAGTGAGAAAGGATTAAAACATGTATGAGTCCTATTCACCTCTACTCCAAATATGAAATAGGCACGCTCCATCTTATAGTCTTGTATGTGTTTCTTTTCCTGTTCTGATGACTTTGGGAAGTTGTGATAGTCTGTGTTTGATTAAAGATGGTTATAATATTGGGTTGTCAGAAAAGTCTTGACTTACTCTTCTGTGTTTATGCAAAATGTATTATGACTTTTCTGGTGACCCAATATTTAAGCCTGGAATTATTGAAAACTTGGAAAAAAAAGATGAAGGGTGGCTTGGAAATGCGAGGAAATGACAGTCATGTATCTAAGGGAACTTCAGACTGGCAGAGTAGAAGCTATTCAGTTTTTAAATAATTTATCATTTTAAGATCTCCATTGCTACCACTAGAAATGTTAAGGCCTTATCAAGGTAGAAAGTATGAGACCAAGGGAAGGGGGAAGGATAACGAAAGTTGGAGAATGGGGAAAAAGGGAAGAACTTAACCAAGAAAGATGTGTGTTTTTTATTATTTTGTTTGTTTGTTTGTTTGTTTTGCTTTACTTTTTGCTTTTTTAGAAAGATTTTTGCTATAAGGGCGCATGTGCTCGCTGGAGAGACAGAAAGTGAGAAATCACCCACCCCCTAGGGGGAAGGCCACGCCATAATCCCTTCTCCATTCTCTTGGAGTGTTGGGCATGCACGTGCACACACATCCAGCATGAGTTTTAAGCCATAGGATCCGGGACTCAAACCGAGGTCGACGACATGGGAGTCCAGCGTCATAACCATTACGTTATCTGCTGGTCCCAACATGTGTTTTTGATAAATGTTAATGTACCACTGGCACCCATTCTACCACACTCTATGGCAGGTTGTGGGTTATCTTATGCCTGCTTTCTATGGTATTTAATCATAGACCAAAAGACTGTAAATAAATGAGTCTAGACTAGGCAGAGCATCAAATTCTGGCGCCAAAAATGTCTTTGAATTTTATTTTGCTAGATGGTACAAGTTTTGGTTAGTTAGCATTAAAACATTTTCTTCTGGTTCTCTATATCAATCTTTTAAAAAATTATTTTTATAAATGGCTTTTTTTAAAGTGTTAGGACCCATGACAGAATTTTTTTAAAGATATATAATGGAATTTATGAAATACTCAGAATATTTTTTATCTGATTTAAGGGTATATTCTGTCACATACAAATTTGAATTTCATGAAAAGGTTTAAGTAGAGGTGATGTGCAAGATCAATATTTTTGTGTGTTATGTCTCCAAAATATTTTAGACTTGAGAAAGTAGAATGCATTTAGCAAATTCTTACTGAATTCATATTAACGTTTCTCACTTCTCAGAGGAAGAAGATGTTGAGCTTCCTGATCTGGATTACCTGCGGACCATGACGCATATAGTCTTTGTAGATTTTGATAACTGGTCAAACTTTTTTGGTCATCTACCAGGGCATCTTAACCAAGGGACATTTATTTGGGGCTTTCAAGGTATGGTTATTAATAAGCGAAATATTTGAGAAACTCTCTATTCCACCCCCTTGGTATATGTTTCACTTTTAAAGTCTCTTGAACCTTCCTGAATAGAACACAAGAGTATAATTGGAATATCTTTACTTTACATTATAGTAGCAATTATATACTCTGCTAGAATATTTTTCTTCTTTTCATGTCTCTATTGCAAATGTTAACTCTGGGCAGATTTGGTAACCCAGTGTTAGAAGATCTTTTGATACACATTGAAAAAGTCTTCATTCAACAACACCTACAGTGTGCCAGGCACTATTGCTTGGTATTAACATGGTTACCAGTTGTTACGGTTTTCTGTCTATACAAGGAAGCAGGTGAAGTTTTGCTTTTTTATTTTTAAATTATAAAATTAATAAATATCATAATTAGCTTTTGAACTTTGAACTATCTTAGCTACAGGACTAGTGTTATTTTCAACATACCAGAGCTGCCGTTTTAGTCCATCCTAGCTATTCATAACTGTGGAGGTTCATCTAAATCTTTTTATAAACCATTGACCAAACCTGATGAGGTTTCTTTGGTTTAAAGAGGTTTACTATACTGAGCATCTGATACAGTTATTTTTGATAGGAAACAGCTTAAAAGAGGAAGATTAAAGACAAAAACATATTGACCTGAATAAGTTAGCCAGGATAAAGTTCAGCAAATCTCTATTTGTTGATTGCCCATTGTTTCTATCCACTGAACAGCCTTTAGGTATTAGAAGACCCACTAATGCTTACATTCATGCTGAACGATGCCATTCAAAGAATTTTCACCAGCATTACTTTGAATTTGCTTATCATCTATTTTCAGATGAATAAGCAGATGTGGGGAAATTGGTCTACTTTTCCGAGGTAAAACAAGATAGCGATACCCGTGCTAGGACTGTTTTTTCCACATTCTAAACTAGTACTTTTCCTCTAGAAAATGTTTTTAGTAGTGTGCATTTTTCCTTGATAAAATATTTCTGGGTTTTCCTCCCCTGTTTGACTATCATTTACACCTTTTCTAAAATTAATAGGGGGAAACACCAATTGGAAGCCTCCACTCAACTGTAAGATCTATAATTACCTGAATAGGATTGGATGCTTCTTCCTTCATCCCCGCTGTAGTAAAAGAAAAGATGCTGCTGATTTTGCCATATGTATGCATGTGAGTCATTGTTTTATTCAAACTCTAATGTGACTCTAGGATCCACTTGAGTTTTTTTCCTATCGAATTGTAATGATGGCACACAGACCATTATTCAGTACAGTGTTTCTGTATGAAACCTGTATCGGGTTCTACTTATAACTGCTGTGAGGACAGGAGTTCATAGATATTTCAGACCATTATTCAGTACTGTGTTTTTGTATGAAACCTGTATCAGGTTCTACTTACAACTACTGTGAGGACAGAAGTTCATAGATATTTATTTACTTCTTTATTTCCAACTCTTAGCAGACCTTCAACTACACTCAAATATTTAGTTATGCAATAAGTAATCAAGAGATGATATTGTGTATGATATATGCTGACAGTAACATTCCTGAAATCGAGAGGTTCCTTAACAGTTACTATTGGTCTAGATGGAATTTCATTTGCTTCTGCCTCCTCTAGTCACCTATAGAAACCACCAATCTGAGACCCACTTTATTATCATCATTATTATTTAGTTTTTGCTACAGGGTACATGCGTGAGACAGAAAGAGAAAGTGAGAAATCATTCCTCCTGCCGCAGGGATGGTCACTCCACAGTCCCTTCTCCATTCTCTCTTCTTGGGATTTTGGACATACGTGCACACATGCCTGGCATACTTTCCAAGCCATCAGGTTTGAGATTCAAACTATACACTCAACTAAGTAGGATTTAGCTGTCTTACTGCCACGCCACCTGGTTGGCCTCCTAAGACCCACTTGAAATTGAGTCATGTACTTGATAGCTTACATATCACACTGATAATGTGAATTTACTCTGAAAATGTGTTAACTAATGCTTATGGTTTAAACCTTAAGAAATTTCTTTTTCTCTCTATCTGCCAAAATTGAATTTTGCTAATTACCTTGCTTACCTTTTGGCACTAGGCCAGATACTTTTTTTTGGAGAGATTTTCGCTATAGGGCGCGTGCGCTCGCCAGACAGACAGACAGAGACATAGAGACAGCGAGAAATCACCCCCCAGGGGGGATGGTCACGCCGCAATCCCTTCTCCTCCATTCTCCTCTCGGGATCTTGGGCACGCACGCACACGCACCTGGCGTGAGTTTTAAGCCACCGGGTCTGGGACGCAAACCGTGGTCGACTATGTGGGAGTCCAGCGACATAGCCATTACGCTAACTGCTGGTTCCCCAGATTTCCTATTCTAAGCATGTAGCCCTTTAGCTCCTATTGGACTTCTGTTTTTGGCTTCTTTTTTTTTTCCTTAGTGGCACATAAAATAGCTTATCTTAAAATTAGCATCATCTTGGCATTTGTTCAAATGTGCCATTTTTCATTTATGAAGGAGATATTTGTATCAAACTTTGGTGGGTGCTAAAGAGCAGGCTTAATATACCTTCCTAGATATCTGTTCATTGTGAAAAAGATGCAGTTTGATAAGAAACTCATGCTGATTGATACCAACTTATGCCATTTGTTCCAACTTAGGCTGGCCGTCTAGATGAACAACTACCCAAGCAAATTCCTTTCACCATCCTCTCAGGAGATCAAGGTTTTCTGGAGCTAGAGAATCAATTTAAGAAGACTCAGAGGCCAGCTCATATATTAAACCCTCACCACTTAGAGGGTGATATGATGTGTGCCTTGTTAAATAGCATATCTGATACCACCAAAGGTACGCAGCTGCATTCACAATGCAAACCACCCAAGAGGAGGAGACTTCACTGCTGAGAGAAATCAATAAACTGCTGTCCACTAGTGAACTGTTGCCTGCTCACTAAATCAGTGTTCTCTTACTTTATCTTATTTGTCTTTTCTTTATGTCACCTTCATTCCCTAGTGTTTTAAAAGGAGGAGGAATTCATAATAATTTTCTGAAGACTTTATTTAATCTAATAGGCAAAAATCTATATTCATGTATTCATGGGTTGAAATATGTTACTATAAATTTCAAGGCTCTGAATTCACATCTTCACTGTGTTTCTAACATTCCGAATTAATCTTCATTATTTTAGAAATCAAAGTTCTTATATATGAAATCCCAGAAACAAGAAATAATAGTATGGCGATATAAAAAAAGACCATTTGTGAAGTTGAGAGTGACAAAAGGAAACCCTTTTAGAGCTGTAGGTTCTTAGAAGTGATGAATGCCTCTTAATATTTTTGTTTCTGGGTTTTTGCCATAGGGGGTGTGTGCTCACCACTGAGAGAGAGAGAGGGGGAAAATAAGAATTCACTCTCAGGGGGATGGGTAGGCCACCATCCTCCTCCTCCATTCTCCTCTTGGGATTTTGGGTATGTACACATGGTGTGATGGGTCCCAGACTTGAACCTCAGTCAGTCATATGGGAATCCAGCATCTTAACTGGCCCGCCACCTATTGGCTTCTAGTACCTCCTGTCTTATTGCTGAGACTTATGTTGTCTTCTCTACCTTAGTAAGTCTGCTCAATAAAAGGAGTGCTGGTATCCAATTTGACTTCCCAGTGTTTAAGGATATAGTTCTAGAGATGCAGAAGTTTTGTTTTTTTATAATTTCTTACATAAAGAAAAATGCCTAGAAGAAGATAATAAAAGAATAGCTCACTTAAAAATATTCTTATAATTTTAATCCATGAATAAGATTTGAAGGTATTGATTAATGACCTTCATGAAAAAGTGTCTACTTTTTGACATTTTTATTGTACGCCTTTAAGTTTTCCAGTTCTGCTTGCCAGTCAGTTTGTTTTTCTTTCAGTTTCAGTATATTCAGAACCACTTTTTTTTTTTTTTTTTTTTTTTTTGTCAGAACCACATTTTTTAAAAAGCTTACTTGGGACCAGCAGATGGCGTAATGGTTAAATCACTAGACTCACATAGTCAACTGCAGTTTGTGTCCTGGCCAGTGGCTTAAAACTCACGCTGCGCTCATGTGAGTGCATGCCCGCCCAAAATCCCTAGGAGAGAGTGGAGGAGAAGGGATTGCAGCCTGGTCATCCCTCATTTCTCACTTTCTGTCTCTGTCTCCGGCAAGTGCATGCACCCATTAGCAAAAATCTCTTTTTTAAAAGTTATTTCTGAAAGAGAGGCGAGGACATCCCAAATAGGGTCCTAATGTCCCTGTCTACCCCCACTCTCCGCCAGACTGGATCATGGGCACATGCACATGCCTGACCTGCTCTTAGAAGTTACAGGACAAGAACTCATTATGTCCCATATGGGTCCAGTTAGATTACCACTATGCCACCGCCTGGCCCTGGAACCACATTTTAGTTGAAAAATCCATTCTGAAGAATTTTGCTCTAATTAGTAATTACAGTGGATCAATCCACTTTTGCAAAGTTAGTGATCAAAGTAATGATGCAAAATTGTCAAATAAAATGAACTCTTTTGCATATTTATGTCATGCCTTAATATTGAATATGACCTTCCTATTTTGCAACTTCTCTTTTCATCTACTTTTCCTATCTTTGTCTTTCTATTAAAAAAAAAACAAAAAAAAAAAACTTTGACTTTCTTTTGCCATCCTTAACATCTCCTTAATATCCTGCAAAATACTTTTTACCTTTGCCACATTAGACCAAACTTCTTTTCCTTTTCTTAAGCTGCTTCTTTTGGAAACATTTCTTTTATAATTTAGAATGTAAAATTGGTTATGGATTTGCCTCTATTTCAATTTTATTTGGAATGACAATTGCGTGTGACCAGATATGCATGGATATGTTTGGGTTGGAGGTAAGATGTAGGTTATTGATATTGCTGATCATGCTCTCTGGGTGCTCATTATGCTCTAATATCCCCTCTTTTAAAAAAAAAAAATTATTCATGGATACTCATTTGAACTTTTGCTTTTTTTGGAGGCACATCTATATTTTATTCTGGATTTTGTGTAGTGCATAAAGATTATATAGTACATAAAGAGATTGTGTAGAAGGCTATGTCTAACACAGCATGTTAAGTACGTTGAGTACTCAGTAAAAAATAGCTGTTTTTTTTTTTGGAGAGGTTTTTGCTATAGGGTGCATGCACTCAGCAGAAAGACAAAAAGAGACAGAAAGTTAGAAATCACCCCCTCGGGGGACCAGCAGTTAGCGTAATGGCTATGTCGCTGGACTCCCACGTAGTCGACCGCGGTTCGAGTCCCGGACCCGGCGGCTTAAACTCACGCCGGGCGCGTGTGCGTGCGTGCCCAGGATCCTGAGAGGAGAATGGAGGAGAAGGGATTGCGGCGTGGCCATCCCCCCTGGGGGGTGATTTCCTGCTTTCTATCTCTCTGTCTCTCTGTCTGTCTGGCGAGCGCACGCGCCCTATAGCAAAAACCTCTCCAAAAAAAAAGAAATCACCCCCTCGGGGGATGGCCACGCTGCAATCCCTTCTCCTCCATTCTCCTCTCGGGATCTTGGGCACGCACGCACACACACACGCCTGGTTTGAGTTTAAGCCAGTGGGTCCAGGATTCGAATCGCGAACTACATAGTAGTCCAGTGACCTAGCCGTTATGCCAACTATTTTTATTACTGTCATAGAAAATTATTCCTAGCTACTACATTCTTAAAGTGATGAAAATAATTCAAATTATGTGGCCATGGGGCCAGTAGGTGACATGGTGATTAAAATGCTGAACTCCCACTTGGCTGTCTGTAGTTGAAATCCCAGACCTGGCAGCTTGCTTTCTCAACCCCCTTATCGATAACCCCCTCCTGCCCCCACCCCCAACTCTCTGTCTCTCTCTGATGAGTGCCTTGTTGCAAATTGCAAATTTTAAAATAATAATAGGGGCCAGCCAGATGGAATGGTGAGGTGGCTGGATCCCAAATGGCCAACTGTGGTTCGAGTCCTGGACCTGGCAGTTTGAAACCCATACCAGGCACATGGCATGCATGCCCAAAATCCCAAGAGGAGAGTGAGGTAGAAGAGATTGTGGTGTGGCTATCCTGCCTGTGGGTTGATTTCTCACTTTCTCTGTCTGTTTCTGTGTCCCTGGCAAGCATGCACACCCTATAGCAAAAATCTCTCTCTTTAAAAAAAAATAAATAAAATTTTAAAAAAGGACTAAGCATCAAACTAATAATTTTTCTGAGAGATTTTTTTGCTATAGGGTGCATGCGCTTCACCAGAGAGACAGAAAGAACAACAGAAAGTGAGAAATCACCCCCTAGGTGGGTGGCCATACCATAATCCCTTTTTCCATTCTCTCAGGATTTTGGGCTTGCCCGCACATGTGCCTGGCACGTGGTATAAGCCGCTGGGTCCAAGACTCGAACCTCAGTCAACTACATGGGAGTCCAGCAATGTAACTATTATGCCGTCTTCTGGTCCCCAAAATAATAATTCTTTTAAAAACTATATCAGGACCAGCAAATGATATGGTGGACCAGGCTGCTTCTCTCTGTCTCTGCAGTGAGCACACAATGCTCCATACCAAAAATCTTTCTTTAAAAAAAAAAAAAAAAAAGATAAAGTGAACCTTTATTAAGGATCTATGTGCTGGCCACCATGCTAGCTGACATTTTATTATTATTTTATTAAATTTCATTTTATTTATTTTAATTTGTCTAGAAAGCGACAGAGAAAAAGTGAGAAAACAAGCTGCCAGATCCAGGACTCAAACTGCAGTTGGCCATGTGGGAGTCCAGTGCCCTTAACTACCACACCACCTGCCGCTCCCCCTAGCTGACAATTTTTATCTGTAATGTTTAAAGATTTTTAAACAACCTCTTCCACTTTTTTTTTTTTTTTGAAAGGTTTTTTGCTATAGGACGTGTGCGCTCACCTGACAGAGAGACAAAAAGCGAGAAATCACCCCCACCCCCGGGGTGGGGGGGATGGCCACGCTGCAGTCCCTTCTCTTCCATTCTTTTCTCGGGATCTTGGGCACGCATGCACACATGCCTGGTGTGAGTTTAAGCAACCAGGTCCGGGACTCGAACTGCAGTCAACTACATGGGAGTCCAGCAACATAGCCATTACGCCAACTGCTGGTCCTTCCACTTGTTTTTTACACCAACTACTGGTCCTTCCACTTGTTTTTTAATCCTCTTTGCACACTATGAGGTAGGAGTATTAGATGACCCCATTTTATAGGTGATGATGCAGAGGTCCAAAATGGTTAAATAACCGACATAGGGCCACACAGCAAGTGCTTTTCTTTTCATCTGCTAAGGTTAAGGCTTTTGCTGACATAATACCTGATTTTATGATGTAGAAGTAACCATTTAGTGTGAATTATTGCCTCTAACCATGTTCTTGAAGGGTGAAGATAATGAAAGATGTCTGCAGCAGTCTAACAACATGGCAGAATTTACATAAAGATACCAAATATGAGTTTGTTTGTTTGTTTGTTTTTTTTAAATAACTTTCAGGAAGATTCCTTTTTTTATACTAGATGATAAAGACTTGATTGTGAGTTCTGGTACTTTACAAAGTAAACTGATTATATACTGAACATAGGCAAGAAAGCGATTAGCATTACAATTTCCCTAGGATCTTTTGTCTCATAATTAAACCAATAAGGTTTATTTTCCGGGGCTTTTTGAGATGTCAGTACAAAAATTATGTGCATTGAGTCAGCTTTTTGAGCATTTGAACATGGGATTTCTCAGAGATTCTCTAGAAACAGCTCTCACTGCTATTTCTACTTCCTTCTACTTCTGCAAACGTTTCAGGGTGCATAGGACTTCTGGCAGTGTTTCCCTCCTTTGGACCAGTATGTGCTCCCTTAAGAGTGAGATATAATGAAAAAGCTTTTACTACAAGACAGTTTCTTTTGAATCTTTTTTTTTTTTTTTGGAGAGGTTTTTGCTATAGGGTGCGTGCGCTCGCCAGACAGACAGAGAGATAGTAAGCGAGAAATCACCCCCCAGGGGGGATGGCCACGCTGCAATTCCTTCTCCTCCATTCTCCTCTCAGGATCTTGGGCATGCACACACACACGCCCGGCCTGAGTTTTAAGTCACCGGGTCCGGGACGCGAACCGCGGTTGACTACATGGGAGTCCAGCGACATAGCCATTACTCTAACTGCTGGTCCCAGTATTTTTTGAATCTTAACATTCTTCTTACACAGTCTCATTAATGGATCTAAGACTGTTGTGTATTCGTCACTTTGGATGAATGGGGTAAAATCATTAAGTATGGTCAATAGAGTTACATGAATTACACAGGTTTTTAAAATCATCTTAAGAATTGAACATAAAAGTTCACCTGTGCTATAAATGTATAAATTGAAGCAGCATCAAGGCCTAAGGAATAGGCATTATATAAAATAATTGTTGAACATAATTCTGAAAGTCTATGTTCCTATTGTTTCTTAAGCCTATTAATGAGACAATAGGTCGTTGCTTTGGGCACATCCTAAAAATCTATATTA
Source organism: Tupaia tana (assembly GCA_026018925.1). NCBI lineage: Eukaryota > Metazoa > Chordata > Mammalia > Scandentia > Tupaiidae > Tupaia > Tupaia tana. Next base: position 105,599,032 of record JAKSZU010000002.1, on the reverse strand, counting down.
TCCAATTAATTATATGCGATGTTACTAAAAATAGGAAAGAATATTCATTATAGTCTCTGTTCTCAATATGGGGTTGATTGAGGCAAAAGAAATCTTACAACTTTTGCAACCCAGTGTTAAGCTAATCTTTGTGATTCGGGCATACAGTTTTGCCTTGGGCTTTGTATGTAATGATGTATTGTGAATTGTTTGGATCGTTTATTGCATGCTGCTTTTGACTGACCTTGACCTTACTTGCAATAACAGAAATCCCTGTGAATTTTCTCTTTGTTCTTTGTTTAGAGGTTTGATTTTGTTCTTCAGGCTATAAATTTAATATTTTATTTCCTTTAAACACTGCTTGAACTATTTGAAGTATTTTGCTGGAATGGCAAAAGATAGCTTATAGCAACAAACTTCTACAACAAAGGAATATAGTGGATGTAGTTATTAAGTTTGCACAGAAACAAATATGTTCATATGACCTGTTAAGGTATTTAAACACTAATTCAGGCACTATTATATTCATAAGCCATATATCAGTCAATTATGTTATCAGTCTCATATATAACTTAGTCACTATTACGTATATAATTACATATATATTAGACATATCTATATTAGTTATGTTACTATGTCTTATATATGAAATTTATCTCATGTATGTATATTATATGTTGATAAATCAAATCTTAGGTCACTGACATCATCATGGTTCAAATTTTGGAATACCTAGTCAGTTGTGTCATTTTATAAAGCCTTCATCTCTCATTAAGAAAGCATATAATATACATCAGGTAAGTGAGTTTATGTAATGAAGAAGCATTGCTAATTAAAACCTATGGAGTTACTACCATAGATATATTAATACATATATATAATTTTCAAAATACAGGAGAATTTAATTTGTTACCATTTTAAAATATTATTTGGAAGACATTAAAAAAAAAAAAAAAACCTATTGGGAAAGTTGTGAATTTTAACTAGTAAACTTGAGTAAGAAAAAGTTCATTGAAAACAATAATGTTCAAGAATACATAAATGATGGCACAGTAACTTTTTCAGAAATACATCTGCATTTATTGATCTTCCTTGCAGAATGTGATAGTGATGATAACGTGGGTACAATAAACACTTCAGTGGGAGAAGAATTCAGATCCACAGAAGGTAACCTCATAGAGTTCATCCTTTCTTTACTTAACTGTATCTCTGACTTTTGGTTTGTTCTTTAAATTTCTCCCTCCTCCTTTATAGCCCTCCCCACAACCCCAAGTTTAAAAAAAGTTTTCACATTTTAAAGGATAGCTTGCATTTTCTCATGTAAGATGATTTAAAATGACTAGTTTAGAAGGATAGAATAACCATCTACAGCCCTTGGACCAGATCTAGTTCATCACCTGGTTTTGTAAAAAGTTTTAAGAACATAGCCACACTCATAAGTATTGTTTTTACTGTTGCTTTCTCACTATGAAACAGAATTTGAGTGGTGTGACAGAAATAGTATATCCCTTCACCCCAAAAGACATATTTCAAATAATTATTTTCTAACCCTTTACAGAAAAAGTCTATTAATTCATGGGCTTGAAGATTATCTTAATACCCTGATTTTGATTTATTTTGAATAACATTAAATTAATAGTAAAAGGCAGTGGAGGGGCCACAAGGTGGTCTGGTGGTTAAGGTGCTGGACTCCCAGATGGCCAACCACAGTTCAAGTCCCAGACCTGGTGACTTGCTTTCTCACTTTCTTTCTCTCTGTGTCTCTTTCCTCTCCCTCTGGTCAAATTAAAGATGATAATGATAATAAAAAATAAATTTTTTTAAAAGGCAGTGAACTCCAAAAGCAAGCACTTGTACCTAAATATTAATGGATTGTCTATGTAAATTAAATACATTTTCTCTCTTTTTCAAGGAGAAGCTATTTCTATAAGTTAAAGACTACTTTTTTTATCACTTGGCATCGAGTCATTTTCTGGCTATACCACTATTTAGTATCTCATCTAGCCATTTTTTACTTTGGTTTATCCATAATGGACTGCATTTTTAAATAACTGGGGTAGAGGCAGCAGATGGCGTAGTGGTTAAGGCACTGGCCTCCCACGTGGCTGACTGCAGCTTGAGTCCTGGGCCTGGTAGCTTGGTTTCTCACTTTCTCTCTTTCCCTCTCCCTCTCCTCTCTCTCTCTGTTGAGTATAAGAGCCCTATAGCAAATTAAAATAGTAATAATTATAATGATAAATAAAATTAAATAATTTAAATTAACTGGGAGAGGAGGTTGAGATAATGGTTGGAAATACTTTGAGTTTAACTGAAGAAGCTGAGAATATAATTTGAGCTTCTTTGACATTGAAGGTAAACGGTAGAAGTCTTCATGTATTTTTGTTGTTGTTAGAGAGGTTTTTGTATAGGGCACGTGTGCTCACCAGAGAGAGAGAAAGTGAGGGGTGGGGATGGCCATGCCAGTCCTTCTCCTCAAGTCTCCTCTAGGGATTTGGGGCATGTACGTACATGCACCCAATGTGAGTTTTTTGTTGTTTTTTTTTTCTTCTTTTTTTGGAGAGGTTTTTGCTATAGGGCGCGTACGCTCTCCAGAAAGACAGAGACATAGAGACAGGAAGCATGAAATCATCCCCCGGGGGGATGGCCACGCAGTAATCCCTTCTCCTCCTTTCTCCTCTCGGGATCTTGGGCATGCACGCACATGCGCCCAGCGTGAGTTTAAGCCACCAGGTCTGGGACTCGAACCCGTGGTTGACTATGTGGGAGTCCAGCGACATGGCCACTACACTAACTGCTGGTCCCTGCAATGTGAGTTTTAAGCTGCTGGATCTGGGATTCAAACTGCGGTCGACTACGTGGGAGTCCAGCAACATAACCATTTTGCCATCTGCTGGTCCCAGTGTATGTTCTAATACAGTGCTCATTGCCGGTTTTTGTTGAAGGTGGAAATAGAGGCTGGAAAGTAAGGAAATGTAGCTAAACACAGAATGTCTCATAGATTTATGATTCTGTGCATTTGCTTGATATCTCATATAATGCAATTAGTTTGATTAAGAGCATGCTAGAGCTTTGTGCCACTAGGAGTTTGGAAATTTTAATCTGGCAGTAGAAAATTCTAATCCATCTCTCCTACAGCCAAAATTCATTGGTTAAATAAAGTTGGCAGTAAATCTACAGCCTAATCGGAAATAAGTTTTAACCACTTGTTTTCCCAACATGGTTTTTCAAGGTCTGACTCAATGTTTAGCAGCCACATAAATGAGAACTTAAATAAACTAAAGGACTCTTGTGAGTTTTATACAAAACCTGCCAGCTAAGTTGTTTATCAAGGCCACTGAAAGTTAAACACCATTGAACCATTCATGGAGTTCAGATTTTGCAACCTATAATTGCCATCCCATGACTAATTCATGGAAAAAGCCAAGCAAAATTATAACTTATAAATAACCATTCTTTGAAAGGCTTCACAGTTGCATGGGCTTTTAGCTTACCCAGAAAATTAGAGATATGTATAACTGGATGGATAATAGAATTTTTACCATTTTGTTATTTGTGTAATGTTTTATGGTTCACATATTGAGGTTTTGCATTTTTTATGATTCTTTAGAAAAAAATTGAATAAAGGAGACTTTAAACTTTTAACTAGTTACTTGTGGTGAAGACATATGTTCTAGTTCCAACAAAAATCAGTGTTTTACATGTATGTTTTATTTCCTCATGCTATATGTAGGTGTAAGAAGCATAGCAGGTTTAGGGTTTCATGTAAATTAAGGAATAGATCTCCTTTGCATTTTTCTCTAGTATTTGTTCTTTATTCTCTTCTTCATCCTAAAATAACTAGCTCAAGTATCATCTCTTAGGTTGAACTATATAAAATTACCTTATTGAAACCAGCAGATAGCATAATGGTTATGTCACTGGACTTCCACGTAGTCGACCACAGTTCGAGTCTCGGATCCAGTGGTTTAAAACATGCGGGGCAAGGGACCAGCAGTTAGTGTAATGGCTATGTCACTGGACTCCCACATAGTCGACCGCGGTTCGCGTTCTGGACCCGGTGGCTTAAACTCACGCCGGGCGCGTGTGCGTGCGTGCCCAAGATCCTGAGAAGAGAATGGAGGAGAAGGGATTGCGGCGTGGCCATCCCCCCTGGGGGGTGATTTCCTGCTTTCTGTCTCTCTGTCTCTCTCTGTCTTTCTGGCGAGCGCACGCACCCTATAGCGAAAAACCTCTCCAAAAAAAAAAAAAAAAACATGCTGGGCAGGTGTGCCAAAATCCCAAGAGAAAAATGGAGGAGAAGGAACTGTGATATGGTCATCACCCATGGGGCAGGGGGCGGTGATTTCTCACTTTCTCTTGCGCACACGCCTTATAGCAAAAATCTCTTTAAAAAAATAAATAAAATTACCTTGTTAAAGACAATTTCGAGTGATCAGTGCCTCTTGTAGATTTCTCATCTTTTTTTTTTTTCTTTTTTTTTTTTGGAGAGGTTTTTACTATAGGGCGTATGCGCTTGCCAGAAAGACAGAGAGACAGAAAATGAGAAATCACACCCCTCCCCCAGGGGGGATGGTCACGCACGCTTCAGTCCTTTCTCCATTCTCCTTTTGGGATCCTGAGCATGCATGCACACATGCCCGGCGTGAGTTTAAGCCACCAGGTCTGGGACTCAAACCACAGTAGACTACATGGGGGTCCAGCGACATAGTCATTACGCCAGCTGCTGGTCCCATAGATTTCTCATATTTATTTCAGCACATTTAACACAGAGTTTGGTACTGTGATTGCTTCTTAATAAATTACCTTTTGTTTTTTCCCCCATTTCATTTATTTATTTATTTATTTATTTATTTATGCTGCAGGGTGCATGTGCTCACCATGGTGACACATACACACAGGGAGGGAGTGCAAAAAGTAAAGTATCCCAAAAGGGGAATTTTTATACTGCAGTCCATTCTCCATTCTCCTCTTGGGAGTTTGGACATATATGCACATATGCCTGGCATTTCAAGTCTGCAGTTCCGGAACTGGAACCATGGAGTTGACCATGTCAGCCGCCTTAACCACCATGTCACCTGCTGGCCCAATGAATTAACTTTCAGTGAATGTAAAATCTGTTAGACCCATCAGGGTCCATCTTCCTGTAACTTTATAACGGAAATTAAGACAAGCTATTTGGATGGAAGAATAGGGGATAATTTTTGACTCTGCATCATGAAAGCAAAATAATGTATCTAGTCCAGACCTGATAGCAAAACTCAAAAAATTTTAAATATCTTCTCAGGTCTCTTCTCGTTTTTTTCTTTTCCCAGCACAATATTATAAATGCCTGACATGGTGGAAAAGGCAAAATAAATTTGCTTGTGGCTATTTGCCTTGGGGGAAGGCTAATTGTGCTATACCTCATAGTTGTCTCATTTGTTGTTGTAGACTGATTTCAGGTTTGTACTGCCCAGACCAATCCTAACAATCCTATATATTCTATTTTGTATAGTAAATAGGGGAAATAGAGGCCATGTAATGTGGGAGGAGTGGAGGCTTCAGATTCAAACTGCCTAAATTAAAATGTGGGGTGTGGTAGTTAAGATGCAGTATTCCCACATGGCCTACCACTGTTTGAGTCCCAGACTTGAAGACTTGAAAATCATGCCAGACATGTGTGCTTGGATGCCTGAAATACTGAGAGGAGAAAGGAGTAGACAGGATTGTGGCATGTATATCCCAGCTGCGAGGGCAGGGTGATGGTGGGAGGTGGGGTGGGGGGTGATTTCTTACTTTCTCTTTTTTGTGTCTCTCAGTGTCTCTCAGGCAAGTACATGTGCCCTATGGCAAAACCTTAAAAAAGAAAAAAAAAAAAGGCAGCTATGTTTAATTTTAACAGCTCATAAGAGCCAGAATAGTCTCTTCATTTTAGATTAAAACTGAGGCTTCTAAACATTAAGTAGTTTTGTTTCAAATGATTGAGTACTGTTTCTGTAGAGGTCTTCTAACTCCTATTATTGGGTTGGTTCTTCCCTTAGTGTCAGCTGGCCCAGACTATGGGTACACATGGATGTGCCCGACATGCTCAGGGAGATCCTGAGATACCAACCCAGGACATTTACCATGTGGGTCCAGTTGTGTTACCACCGCATGACCACCCGGCCCACTGAGTTCTTTTTTTTTTGGAGAGGTTTTTTCGCTATAGGGCGCGTGCGCTCACCAGACAGACAGAGAGAGACATAGAGATAGAAAGCGAGAAATCACCCCCCCTGGGGGATGGTCACGCTGCAATCCCTTCTCCTCCATTCTCCTCTCGGGATCCTGGGTATGCACGCACACGCGCCCGGCGTGAGTTTTAAGCCACCGGGTCCGGGACGCGAACTGCGGTCGACTACGTGGGAGTCCAGCGACATAGCCATTATGCTAACTGCTGGTTCCCCCCATTGCTTTCTTTTTCATTCTGCCGTAATTATCTTTCTCAAAGAGAGTGCAATTAAGGCAGAGAGAAGAGGAACAAAGACCTAGCCACAAAAATACAAAGGCAGACCTTTTACAAGTGCTCTTTATTTCTTTATATGGCTAAATTAATGTCTAATGTAGTTTAATATTGATCTGAATGATTTCCTTTAGCATTTGTTGTAGTACCAGACTACTAATAATGAACTACTTCAGCTTTTGTTTTATCTGGAAATGTCTTAATTTCCTCTCTCTTTTTTTTTTTTGAGAGATATTTGCTATAGGGTGCATGTGGTCACCAGAGAGTCAGAGAGAAACAGAAAGAGAGAAATCACCCCCCCCCCGGGGGGGGAATGACCATGCCACAATCCCATTTTCTCCATTGTCCTCTTGGGATTTTGGTCACACATGCACATGCACCTGGCATAAGTTTTGAGCCGCTGGGTCCAGAACTCAAACTGTGGTTGACTACATGAGAGTCCAGCAATGTAACCACTACACCATCTGCTAGTCCCAATTCCCATAAACTTTTGATTATTTTTCAGAGTTGACAAAGTAGTTTCCTGTGCTTTCTACTTGTGTTTATGTTTCTGTGGAGATAATGAGTGTTTGGAGCTACCTTTTATTTGAATTCACTGTAAGACTGTGTTTTATTTCTTCCGTAAGTTTCATAGAATTCACTTATAAAACTGTGCTTGGAATTTTCTTCCTGAGAAGTCTTTTGATAATAAATTAATTTCCTCCCATGTCTATCTATAGATATTCAGAGTTTCAGTTTGGAAAAATTGTGTTTTTCAAGAAATTTGTCTCTCTTTAGGGGGGGCGAGTTATTTCTTGAGAGAGAGACAGGGACACCTGACTGGGTCTTGCTATGTCACAATCATTTTAGATCAGTTTAGAGAATTGTGTTTTTCAAGAAACGTCATTTTTTTTTCTTTTTTAAAGCTGCCTCATTGCTTATGTATGTGAGGGAAAGACAGAGAGAGAGAGAGACAGGACTCCTGACAGGGTCTTGCCACACTACAGTCTTCCCCCGGCCCTCCAGCCAGCCAAGACCATGAGTAGGCCCAGTATGTTCAAGTCAACCGAGGATCCAAACCCCAGGTCCTGTATGGCTTCAGCATCACACAGTGGTAACCTATCACCTCTACCATTGTGGCTAAGCCAAGAAATTTGTCCATTTTACCTGTACTTCCTAATATACTAATTTCAAGTTTATAATCACATTTTTTTCTTTATAATCTAAGGTAATTTCTCCTCATTTGTTTCTAATACTGATAATTTTTGTTTCTCTCTTTTTAAAGTTTTTTACTTAGGGTATGTGCATTTGCCAGAGAGAGAGACACAGATACTGAGAGGGAAAGTGAGAAATCAACCCCTCCCCTCCAGATGGGATGGTCTTACTGCAGTCCCTTCTTCACTCTCCTTCTGGGATTTGGGCACACACACACCTGCCTAGCATGATGTTCAAGGCACCAGGTCCAAGATTCAAAACCACAGTAGGCCATGTGGGAGTCCAGCACCTTAACAACCACACCACTACCTGCTGGCCCCTTGTTTAACAACTCTTAATCTAACTAGCAGTAAATCAATTTATTTGATTTTTTCGAAGAATGAATTTTCTTAGTGCTCATAATTCTATTTTTAGTCTGACTTCTGCTTTTGTCTTACTTTCTTCCTTCTACTTTGTGTTCACTTGGCTCATTTTTGCTCAAATTTGTTAAACCTGTTCAAAAATAAATGACTTTTTTGATGTATACTGAATGTTGTGGGTATATAAATTCTGTCAATTGTGTTATATTCATCTGAACAATGTTGCTTGTTTTTCCTTGTTAACTTGCTTGGTTCAGATTCCAAACTCTGCCTTTCCGACGGCAGACAGGGGCTAAAATTGTTCATTTTCAGCTTTCCGCCTGTTGCTTTTCACTAGAAACCTTGAATCCTGACAGTATGCATTTTGGAGGTCAACTGAGGATCTGTAGATCTGGGAGAGTCCCTCTTCTGTTACTTTCTCATTTCTGTTGTTATCCTCCCCGCCCCCCATATACACCCCTTACTACCAAGTTTCAGCTTCTCAATAGACCCAAACTTTGCCTTTTAACTCCTCAAGCCACTAAGTGCTTGGCTTTTTGAGTGAAGTCTAGCCAACTTGTTTCAAAAGGATTGGAACATACTCTAAGGCAAAAATCTATAAAGCATTAAATGCTACCCTGTGCAGTTCCCTTCTTTCAAAGGTCAATTTCTGTCCTAATTATATCTCTATTTCTACCTGCTTTTTGTTGTTCTCCAGTGACTTATATTTACGGGAAGGTTAATCTACTACAAAGTGCTCTACTATTACTGGGAGTAGAACCATATAGTTTTTCATTTTTTATCCAATATTTTAACTGGCAAGCTTAGTTCATACAAGCTTATTGTAAGTATTCATGTATTTATTTCTACTATTTCATTCTTTGTTTCCTCTTTTTTTAAAATTGGTTTGTGTGTATTATTTTGTGGTTACCTTGAAATTTTACCACACACACACCCCTCTTAAAGACTAAAACTTTTACATACTGTCTACCTCTCTCAAATTATGAAAAGACTTTAGAGCACTTCTGAGCTGGTCCTTTTTGCTCCATCACGTGCTGGTAAAATTTTCTCACATTTTGCTTTTGTGTGTGTATGGAATATAAGGTGTAAAATATTAGGTCAAATACAAAATACTATGTTTTTCTATGCAAAAATGCATCATGACTTTCCCAGCAACCCAAAAGCTCACAAAGTGGGTAATCACCTCTCAAGTTAAAAAATAGACCACCACTAATATATTAGTCTCCTAAGGCTGCTATAACAAAGTACTACAAATTGGCTGGCTTCAAACAATAGAACTTGGGGCCTGCGGGTGGCATGGTGGTTGAGGTGCTAGACTCTCACGTGGCTGACCACAGTTTGAGTCCCAGATATGTTGGCTTGCTTTCTTACTTTCTCTTTCTCTAGTGAGTGTACATACCCTATAGCAAATTTGAAAAATAGTAATAATAATAAATAACATTAAATAAATAATTAATTAAAAAAATAAACAGAACTTTACTGGACCAGCTGGTAGTATGGTGTTAAAGGCGACTGGATCCCACATTATCAACCGCACTGTTCAAGTCCTGGACCTAGTGGCTTGAAAAACACCCCAGACGTGTGTGTATATATACCCAAAAGATTGTGGCATGGCTTTTCTCCTTCAGGGGTGCCTTCTCACTTTCTCTGTCTCAGTCTGTGTCTCTTCAATGAGCACATGCACCCTGTAGCAAATAAAACATTTTTTTTTAAGAAAAAACAAATTTATTATCTTACAGTTCTGAAAGTTAGATGTCTAAAATCAAGCTGTAATAGGGCCACACTCCCTCTCTAGTTTCTGGTAGTTACTAGCAATCTTAGGCATTCCTTGGTTTATAGATGCATCTATCCAGTCTTGCTTCCATCTTCATGTGGCCCTCTTCACCCTGGGTTCTCATATGGCATTTTGTCTTTATAAGGACAGTAGTCTTGTTAGATTAAAGCTCCTCCTATGGCTTTATCTTAACCTGATTATTCTTTGAAAAACCCTATTTCCAAATTAGATCACATTCACAGGTACCATGGGTTAGGACACATTCTTTTGGGTGATGTAGTTCAACCCATAAGAACCAGTACCCTGGAACTGTCCACTCAGGCCCTCTTTTAGTTATTTTCTCTGCTGTCCTTTCTAGAAATTAGTAACAACTATTATGTAGTGCTGTGGTTTGTTAGTGCTTGATCTCAAACTTTGTCTAAATGGGATCATACAGACAATCACTAGAAAAGTTGGGCTACATTCTTTTGTGTTTGGCTTCCTTCAGTCATAAACTGTTAGAGATTCATGTACATTTTAGCTTTGGTTTATTTCCAGTAACTTTGTAATACTCTATCCCATGTACATATCACAATCCACCTATGCTATTATTTACTGTGAACATTCTCTTACGTGTGTCTGTGTTGTTTTTTGTTTTGTCAGATGTTGCTTGCTCTCACTAGAGAGATGGAGAGAGGGTGAGAGAAAAAGCACCCCGAAAGGGAATGATCACATCACCATCCCTCCTTCTCTACTTTTCTATCCTTTCAGGATTGTCGTATATTATCTTTCAGAAGCTTTTTTTTATTTTTGCCTTTCAAAATTAGATATGTGGTATATCTGGAATTTATTTTTGTGTGTTCCTTAAGGTAAGGGTAAAATTTTATTTTTTTCCCTGTGACCTATCAGTTGTTCTATCACTATTTATTAAACAAGACCATCTTCACTACAGAATGGTGGAAAAGTTGGTCTTAGTCATAAAGCAAGTGTCTCCATGCACATGGGTCTGTTTCTGACCTGGCTCCTTTGGTTTTATGTCTAGTCTTTCACTAGTAATACTATATATATATATTTTTAGAGGTTTTTGCCTTAGGGCACATGTGCTTGCCAGAGAGAGATACACACACAGTGAGAAGGAAAGTGAGAAAACACCCCCAGGGGGATGGCCACACCATAATCCCTTCTCTTCCTGGAATCTTGGGCATGCATGCACACTCCGCTGGCATGACTTTCAAGCCACTGACTGGCGCCAGTAACTACATTCTTAATTACTATAACTGTATAGTAAGTTTTCATATTTTATCAACTCTAGTCATCATTTTTGCTAAGAGTAGCTTGGCTTTTTTTCTCATCCCTTTGAATTCATCTTAAGATGCATCAGTGGCTCTGAAATGTACCTTAACTTCAGTTTTTACTACTTTGTAGGTTTTTGTTCTGTTTTATTTTTGTAGGTTTTTGCCATAGGGTACATGTGCTTGCTGGAGAGAGAGAGAAAGAAGGAAAGTGAGGAAGTACCCCCAGGGGGGTTGGCCACACAACAATCCCTTCTCCATTCTCCTGGGATTTTGGGCATGCATGCACACATGCCCTGCATGATTTTCAAACCTCCAGAATCCGGACAAAAAACATGGTCGACCATTTGGGAATCCAGTGCCTTACTTGCCACATCACTTTGTGACCCCATAGTTTGTAGTATTTTAAATTACAGAGAGCATAACACCAGTGTCCCCACTCAGAGGAAGATGCAGCTGTATCTTAGAGGGGTCACTAGTGCCTGTAAATGAAGGAGACTCTGAGAGACAGTAGATTGGATGGGATGAGATAAAACTAGTGTAAGAAGCTAGTATAAAACAAAAAAATCAACACCTAATTTTACCTTCCTGGATTGTATCATTATTCCCAGATAGGAGATGGGAGAAGATCTGTGAACACACTAGGTAATGTTTGTATCGTTCACTTTTGTATTCCTATCTTGGAATATAGTGTACATTGAAGAAATATTTGTTATATATGTACATATACATTATGTTTCTCAAATGACATTGAGTTTCACTCTTTCTCTTAGATGCTTTACAGTTTAGTCCGACCAGCAGTTCCCCCCTGCTTTACTGAGGTATAATGGACAAATGAAAAAACTGCATCTTTAACAACCAGTGAAATTTTGCCATTTTATGGTGTTGCCTTTTTGTTTCAAGTCTTAATACGTTACCTCAAGTCTTTTAGGACATAAATAATGATTTTTAAAAAATACTTAATTTTATTCATTCATTTATTTTAATTTGACCAGAGAGAGAAAGGGAGGGAAAGTGTGAAAACAAACCACCAGGTCCAGAACTCGAATGTAGTAGTCCATATTTCAAAATACCCAAATAGTGTGAAGAAACTGCTAATCCCAACTTTTCCATTTTGATTTTCCTTCTTGAAAATATGAGGGTAGTTGATAAAACTTACATAAACACACATTGATTAGTTTTATTGCCCTAAGTATTAAAATTCTATTTTTTTTTTTAACACAGATGTGGAATTAGAAGAAGCTATTAGAAGAAGTCTTGAGGAAATGTAATTAAAGATTTACTGCACAGCATCAAGTGGCCTTGAGAGGACTCAGGATAATGAATTCTTGAGTTTGTTTTCTAAAGGAGACCAGAAATCGGCTCGTACAAATGCATTTGAAAACATGTTTTTGCTTTCGTATCTTCAAAATCCAATGTTCATTTTGTATTTTTGTGCTATAGTACAAAACTGTATGGACGGACTAAGATTCATGTTAATGCAAAAGTAAATTATGTATTGTAATGTAGGTATCATAGTTTCCAAGTTAACTTTGAACTCATATATTTAGGCTAAAAGGATTTTTTAAAAAGCTCTTGACTTGTCTCCCATATAACATTAGTTCTCTAATTTTACTTGTACTATACAGATAATTCTAGTTTTCCTGTTTTGTTTTTGAGTGACAATATAAATAAAGGTGCCATAGGTCAATTTTTCCATAAATTATACTTTTACTGTGGCACTAATATATCATACCTTTGTTTATGATTATTTGAAGAGGATCATGAAAATTAATCATGGAAAGAAATTAAAAATTTTTACCAGTGATGTTCTTGTGGATATCACACAGATGTATATTCTTGCTTTTATTAGAGCAGCGTATTGCTAAAATAAAAAACCACACCTGATTTTTTCAAAACTTTTTCCATTCCTTTTACCTGCTTAGACTTTTCGTGTGACTTGTATGCTCTACTGCTTAAAGAGAAAGATGTCAAAATATTTGCATAGAATTAAAGTTATTTTTAATATTAGTTATTTTTTATATATTTATACAAACATAATAGTCTTCAAAAAACAAGATCTACTCAGGAATAACCTTCTTTAATTCTTTAAATTTTTTTATTTGTCAGTTTCCTACATTTGGTATTACATATTTAAAAATTCTTAAATATTGGGACCAGCAGTTAGTGTAATGGCTATGTTGCTGAACTCCCATGTAGCCGACCATGGTTCAAGTCCCAGACCCAGTGGCTTAAACTCATGCCGGGCGCGTGTGCATGTGTACCCAAGATCCCAGGAGGAGAATGGAGGAGAAGGGATTGCAGCGTGGCCATCACCCCGGGGGGGCGATTTCTTGCTTTCTCTCTCTCTCTCTCTCTGTCTTTCTGGCGAGTGCACGTGCCCTATAGCAAAAACCTCTCCGAAAGAAAAAAAATCTTAAATGTTGAGGTCCCATTCTGAATTTAAAATAAAATACTTTAGAGGATAAGAAGGGCTTGTCATACTGTTTATGTATATGCTTTATGTTATTTGGCCAGAAATGTCTTATCCCTAAAACTTTTCAGTAGTGATTATTTACCAAACTTAAAAATACTTATGACAATATAAAGCTTTTCCTTATAGATGACAAAAAGACATCATGGCCAGAATTTTGTTCTTTCTCTGAAACATTAATCATGTTTTTAATTCATACTAAAATACTATTGTATGACCATGCCACAATCCTTTCTCCCCCATTCTCTTCTTGATGTTTTTGGTTACTCACCCATACAATGCCTAGCGTGTTCTTCAAGCCTCCAGGTCCGAGATTCGAACTGTATGGTCAGCCATGTGGGATCCACCACACCATGGGCTGGCCCACCTCCCTTATATTTAAAAAAAAGACTTTGTAGCTTAGGAATTTATGAATCATCTTTCCAAAATGACATGATACTCTTATTTTTGTGTTAACGTGATCAAGCATGGCTTTAGGAGGTAGTCACTGAGCTGGGCCTTCAACATCTTCGGGAGCTTCCTAAATAGTGAGGAGCACAAAAGTCATTTTAGAAAGAACAGTGTGGTTCAGCATATGTGGGACAAGAGGCTACCGCTTGTCTTTGCCAGAGATTGCACATTCTACATACTGATGTACATTCTACACATACCAGTGTACATTCTACACTATTGTAAATGCTCATTTTAAGAGAGACTGAGAGGCCAGCAGATGGTGTAGTGGTTAAGGCGCTGGACTCACACATGACTGACCATGGTTTGAGTCCCAGACCTGGTGGCTTAAAATACAACTGGGTATGTATGCATGTGTGCCCCAAATCCGAAGAGTAGAAGGTGATTTCTCACTTTCTCTTTGTGTCTCCCATGAGTGCACACACCCTATAGCAAAAATCTCCCATTAAAAAAAAAAAAAGAGAGAAGCTTTAATAGTATATATGATATAGAGTAAATAAAGCTTTTGATTTGACAAGAAAGGGATATTTCATCATGACCCCTAAAAAGAGATAATTGGATTGTTTAATGTTTTAATTAATAATTGTCACTGTATTTCTACTTGATAAATAATTAAAAATTATTTCAAAATTAATCATTTGATTTGAATTTAGAAACAAGATGTATGTAGTCAGTGGATGTTTGAGAAATTTACCTAGATTACAATGCAAAGTAAATGTTTCTAAGTTGACAGAGATGTTTATTTCATTACTTCATTCATTCACACAAAATATTTATTGAATACCTGTCATGTGCCAGTGACTGCTGTAAGCACTTGAGATCTACCAGTGAGTGAAACAACATCCCTATTGGGACTTGTGTCCTCTGTGTCCAATGTGTACTCCATGGCGTACACACTGGGAAAGAAGAGGATTGGACATGGTATTAACTAATAAACAAGCGAATAAATAAAACTGGTGATAAGTGTAAAGAAGAAAGGAAAGATAGGAAGGGAATAAGTAGTGGGATGGGAGTTGGGGGGAAGCTTACTGTTAAAAGGGTAGCCCGGGAAGATCTCACTGATAGGTGAACTTGAGCAGATCTGAATGAAGAAGGTAAAAGAATGAGCCATACAAATATATGTAGAGGGAAGAGGGGTCCAGGTGGGGGATGAGAATGCCCAGATCGGAGCTTGGTAAGGAAAAGCAAGGAACAGCAAAAAAAATGCTAGTATGGCCAAAGCATCATGAACCTGGAGAACGGATGGGAGATAGGTCCTGGAGGCTTTCCTAAGGATCTTGGCTTTTACTCTGAATTAGCCTTTGGCAGTTCCTGAGAATAAGTGGCCATAGTTTGCCTTATTTAGAGGGATTACTTTAGTTACTGTATTGAGAATACATGTGAGAAGTAAAGTGTTGAAAGAAGCTGGGAGATCAGAGAGCAGGGTATTGGAGTGATTGAGGTACAAATTGACCAGAAGAATGGTGACCAGAACCAGAATGGTGGCCACGGGTAATTGGGAGGAGACTCTGGATTTATTTTGAAGGTAGCATTGATGGGATTTACTAATCAGTGGACTGGATGTAGGCTATGAGCAAGAAGAGTTTGGGGTGATTCTAAAGTCACTTGATAGACTATGGTTTTTCACTTAATAGACTGAAACCTTTCGCAAAATGTGTTCCTATTTCACGTTGACATCATGACATGACAAAATAAGGAGGCCAAATAATCTACACCAGTAGTTTATTGGCATTTAGAATGAGTTCAGAAGAAATTGAGATCCGAGGTTAAGGGCCTCATTTCTGTTAAACGTATTAAAATGGCTTTAATCTCTGATTACAAAGGTTGTAGTTTAGCTTAAAAGTGTCATTATCTGTCATTTTACGTGTCCTGTACATTTTCATCCTTGCAATATAAAATATAGCAATAGATAACCCTGACAGAGAAGCAAAACACCCTTTTGTAGGTAGACAAATCTTTGTACTCAGCCCTTACTCTGTCTTCCACTTTCCTTAGGATGTCTGATCTAGGGACCCATTGCACCTTTATTATTTAAGTAAGTTGGGTGTGAAGTTCTTTTTCTCTAAAGCTTCAATATTGTCCAGGCTTTCATTATTCTCTCCCGGAATGTGACTGGTAACAGGACAGGTCAGGCAAGGATCAACTGCCTAGGAGCTGTATTTGCGCTGTTTCACAAAGGGACCCTTCCTCCCCCTATCAGAGGGCTCCAGCCTTGCTCTTGCTTTGAATTATGGGTGGGGGAGAAACTGTTAATAAACGGAGCCTCCCGTCCCTGGCAATGCGCCCACAGCCTGTCTACTGCTAGGGACCGTCGCGTGTGGGGACGGCTGCGCTCGGGCCACGCCGGGAGACGGAGCCGGGGGTCCGGGAGCAGAAGGACCAGCGACCCTCCGGTTCTCCGCTTTCTGCGTCCCTGCTTCCCGTCGTCCCGGAGGCGTTGTCTCCTCAAGCCAAGCCCCGCTCGCCCGCCCACCCTGGAGCCCCGTCCCAGGCCCGGCACCCGAGCCCCGCGGGCAGCGCGCCTGCCCTTCTTTGGCCACGCGGCAGCGGCGGAGTCGGCGCGTCCCCGGCCGCCCCCGCGGGCGTCAGAGGGAGGCGGGCGCCCGCGCCGTGACGGCGGCCACCGCGGCTCCGGGAGCGCTCCAGTCGCCGCCGCCGAGAGGCCAGTGACCTCGCGGCCGCCCCGCCTCGCAGGCTCAGATGGCTCAGGCGAAGATTAACGCCAAAGCCAACGAGGGGCGCTTCTGCCGCTCCTCCTCCATGGCCGACCGCTCCAGCCGCCTGCTGGAGAGCCTGGACCAGCTGGAGCTCAGGTGAGCGGCGGGCGCGGGCGTCCCGCAAGCCCGGCCGGAGCAGCGCCGGCGGTTCGCGGGCCGAGGCAGCGCGGCGGGCCGGCTCGGGGCAGGCTGCGGCCGGGGAGTTGCTTGCGATCTGTTGTGGAAGGCGATGGCGGCGTTCGGTTTGCCGCTTGGTGGCTTCTCTTGTTCGAGAGAGAACGCCTTCGATTTAAGCTGAGCGAGCGAGCGTGTTATTTGTGGCCCGGTTCGCAGTCGCACACCTGGGCGAGGAAAACCAGAGAAGATACAAGTAGTGGACAGTACTTGAGGTTAAGGACCGCGGCGTCCCGGTTTGCAGAACTTCTAGAACCTTCTGTGAAGGTCCAAACGCGCTTTAACGTACCCCTTTCCCGCTAAGCATTTTTAAGGGAGGCAGCAGTTTTACAGTGGCCCTGGAGTAGAGTAGGTTTCCTTGCTCCAAAGTATTTACGAATAAAAGACGGGAAGATCTAGAAATTAATCTGAGAGCAAGGATGAGAGAGGACAAGGACGAATGAGGGGCCGTGGGGGGAACGGGAGCCGGGGTGTTCCATGGAACAGACTTGACAGCCTCCCTGCCCCTTAGCCCCGCGTGGTCCGGGCTGTTTTGATTGTGCACCTCCCTACATAGAAGACACCACCGCTTGGTCTTGAAAGTGCAGTCGCTGGCCCGAAAGCATGGACAGAAAGGCACAGTTTTTGTGTTTTACCTAAGCTTTTAAGTGCTACAGTAGTAAGCTTCAGTAATTTAGTCTTAAATTTGAAACACTCTTTCCCTTCAATAATCTGTGTAAACTGTTAGGTACTTTCCGTAAATGTTTGTTGTGTAAATGCTACTTGTGTGCAGGTGTAGTTAATGGTCATTTTAAGGCACCCACAGTCACCTGAGACAGTACACAGGCTTTTCTTCCCATCGTTTTCACCAGGTTTGGGATGGATGGAGGAGTCTGTGAGAACGAAGTTTAAGAAGTGCTGTACGTGTGTCTTTCCATGCAACATACCAAGACATGCAAACTGTTTGCCAAGAAAATCCTTTAATAACCACAGTATCTCTTAGCAGAGGACACATTGACAGTTTTTACTACTGGGAGATAGGAAGGAGGAAATGAGAAAATTTTTCACCTATAAAAATTTCATGGCTGGCAGGAGCCTGAGCCCTACACCAGGTTCCTGGGTTCTGCTCAGAATGAGACAAACAGAAGAGGAAAGTACTGCTTTAGTGATGGATTTTTACACAACTAGCCAACTTGACCTGTTGAGCTTCTGGCAGGGAACAAAACTGGAGATCAGTGGCCTCAGCTCAGCCACCTAAGGGCTCTCTGAGTGAAAGCGTTTCTTTTTATGTGGTAGCTTACCAAGCCACTCGCACCTCTCTCCTGGCCTTTAGAACTTTGATGGCACGTTCCCAGCCATTTCAGTCTCTCTCCCCTACGCAGAAAGAAGAGACTTTTTTCTTAAAGAATGAGGAGGATGTTCCCCCTCCCTGCTTTGAGCTGAGTCATTGTCCACACACTTGAATGAATGCCTCACATGTGGTGGATACAGAAGCACTCAAGTGCTCCTCCAGGAGAAAGCCTCTGGCTTCAGAGTATTGTTATAATCCAGTGAGTGAATAACTGTAAAATCTGATTACTGCACATGAGTGACAGAAACCACAACTTGCTTAAGTAACTGAGGAGGTAAGTCTGATTAATGTAGTAATTCTAAACTTTCGTGAGCTTTGTTTCTTCCTTTAATAAAAGTAATACTGAAGACTAAGGAAGTGTTTCAGAAGGTAAGTGAAAATAGAGAAAAATGCTAATGCTGACCCTACTCACATTTTTGAAACCTAAGCAGCTACAATTCGGTTCTATTGAGAGTTAGAATCAAGCCTAGAAGAACATAGATTTTTATTTATTTATTTTTTTTAAAGAAAACATGACACTCATGTCATTTGGCTCTAATAGTTTGCTTCTTTATTAAGTATTGTCTCAGGAACTTGGGGGTGCAAGGGCGAGACACGGGTTCTTGTCCCATATTCTGAAAGAATTAAGAGAGGCAGACACAGAGAGTAGGAATACTAAAGCAGGGAGCTCATTGAAGGAAAGGGCAGGAAAAACAGTCCCCAAGAAAAGAGTCCTGGAAAATCTTATCTCCCTAGAATGTGGGGGGGGGGCCTGTTAAAAATCCTTTTAGTTCTTGGTCATGCTGCCGAGGAGGGAGGGGGGGGGGATCGAGGTGAGAGGGGCCTTGTTTAGGCTGGTCGAGGTATGGAGTGGCGCATAGTGGAGAGGTCCTGACTCCTCCCCTGATTTTGGAGTGGGTAGAAGGTCAGGAGATTCTTTGTCTAGAGGCTTTGGGCCTTAACAACCACTATCTTATCTTCCTCCTAGAATGTGGTGGAGCCTGTTAAATTGTTTTAGTTCTTGGTCCTGCTGTCCCGGTCAATCACTGAGCCACCAGTACTAGAGGTCTCTCCCCAGCCCGAGCCTGAGCTGCTTTCCCTCTATCTTAAAACAACCATTTTGTGATTCTGCTTTGGGCCTATATCCTAACACTATTTTTAGGGTTCTTAACTATGTTTTTAGAGTTTCTAACTATATTTTTAGGGTCTCTGTCTCCTATCGCAGGATGACTCATACACTGTTGGGCAGAGAAAAACATTGCAGTTTGTGCTTACGAGCATGCATTTATTTACTGTTTCCCAGTTACACTGGTGGTGTGGATTGTGGAAGAAACTTCTTTCACATGAAACTGAAAACGGGTATACCAAATGGTATCCTGGAGTATGAACTGGACCACATGATGCTTTCAAAATGCTTTAAAATGCTTAGCAAGGACAGTTCTAAAAACTGTAAAGAATTTACTTTTGTTTCCAATTCCTTCTCATTATGCTAGCCTTTCTTTGACTGCAGCTCATCTTTATTGCTCCCTTCCAAAGTTTTCGTGACCATTTCTAAATGGAGCCTGAACTTGGCATTTTGTCAGTAGCTCAAGACACCTGGCTTATTTCTTTTTAACATTTATTGTGATTTATAAATAACATATTCATGAGCACTGACTATATGCCAGGCCCCATGTCTTTGTGGAGGTAACTATGACTGCCGCTCTATAGATGGGAAATTGAGACTTCAAAATTTTCGTGACTTGGCCACGGTAACAGTAGTACAGAGTAGTGGACTCCAGGTTTGAACACATGAAGCCTGGCTTTCCAGGCTCTAACAGTTTTTGTTGGAATTTTAAAAAATATGTCAGGGACCAGCAGGTAGCGTAATGGCTATGTCGCTGGACTCCCACGTAGTCAACTGCGGTTCGAGTCCCGGACCCGGCGGCTTAAACTCACGCCGGGTGCGTGTGCGTGCGTGCCCAAGATCCCGAGAGGAGAATGGAGGAGAAGGGATTGCGGCGTGGCCATCCCCCCGGGGAGTGATTTCCTGCTTTCTATCTCTCTGTCTCTCTCTGTCTGTTTGGCGAGCGCACGCGCCCTATGGCAAAAACCTCTCCAAAAAAAGAAAAAAAAAAAAGTCATATTTTAAGATGGAAGAATAAGTAAATGGATGATTTTACTGAAAGAGGTGAAAATTCCATTTAAATTGGCCTTTAATTCAGTCAATATCAAACACCCAGTATGAGCCAGGAATTGAGTGGCTTTTAAACGGCCCGGGATGGTAGTGAAGATTGGGGGTTGACTTTCGTGATTGGCAGAGGAGGAACAGATAGGACTGGGAAAGTGCTGTTCACACATTTCCCAAAAATCAGCCATTCACTGGGCTGCAGCCAAAGAATGAAGGGTTAGGACCGGAGGTGATAAGGGATCATGGGTCCAGCTTATAGTGCATTGCTTACAGTTTCTTGTTAGGGTGTGCTAATGTTCCAGGAGTCAGAAAACAAGATGGTATCATGGTTAATATTGTATAATAGCCTGTCATTTAAAAGTACACTTTTCATATGCATGGTCATTTAAAACCTACACAACTCTTTGAGGTAGGAGAAGGGCACATATTATCTTTCTCAGAAATGAGGAACTGAGGTCCAGAGGGGTTAACTGGCTTGCCGAAGGCCATGCTTCCAGTGCGTAGCTCCTAACACTAAAACCACCCGTCTAAACCAAGTGTCTTGATAGTTAATGTACTTTAATGTTTTGGTAATGACTGGGGGAAAATGCTTCAAAATTTTATATTGCTTCAAATATTAAGTGACAGTTGTAGCATTCTTTTTGTTGATTTGTTTTTTATTCTTTTCAGTATTTTGAGAGACAAGTGGGTTGGAAGTGAGCATGCTTTCCCAGGAGGATGGCTGTGCCACAGTCTGCAGTCTCCTCTCAGGATTTGGGGCAGGCACGCACATGTATCCAGCATGTTTTTCAAGCCACCGAGTCAAGGACTTGAACAGTGCAGTCAGCCATGTGAGATCCAGCCACCCTATCCACCATGCCATCAGCCAACCCATAGCGTTCTTTCAATACAGGAATACTGAATAGAAACAAGGCTATGAGTTTAAGAACCTGTTATAGAAATTATTTATTTCTGGGCCCAGCAGATGGTGTAATGGTTATGTCGTGGATTCCCATGCAGTTGACTGTGGTTCGAGTCCCAGACCCAGCAGCTTAAAACTCATGTTGGATGTGTGTGCATGAGTGCCCCAAATCCTGAGATCGGAATGGAGAAGAAGGGATTGCGGCATGGTCATGTGGTCATCTTCGAGGGCTGGGGTGGTGATTTTTCGCTTTCTGTCTCCCTGGCAAGCGCACGTGCCCTATAGCAAAAAATCTCTCTTAAAAAAAAATTATTTGTTTCAAATAAACCTATGACATAAGCATTTGCCATTTTTTATTCATTTTATGAAAACACAAATTCTTGTTATTAATGAATAAGCTTATATTCATGATAGTAACCATAATAACAACTACATTGAAGTTAATGTATGCCAGTACTATTTTTAGGCACATTATACATAACGCATATATATAATGTTTTAGTCATTGCTGTCAATCGCTGCTTAACACTTTACCTGATTACTTCATTCAGTCGCAGCCATCTCCTTATTATCCCTCTCATGGATGAGGAAGTCGAGGCTAAGGGAGTGACTGATTAAGGTTGCTCAGCTAGGAGCGCCAGTTCCCACTGCCTACTCTATTAGCCGATGTATGGACAATAGCCAGTCCTGGTGAAATTGCCATTGTATCTCTCTTGAGTCTTCCAACAATTTGCCCTTTTTGTGAGGTGCCCAGGACCTGGCACTAGCTGCAGATGCTTGCACTCCAATTTGGTCCTCGGGTGTACATCGGCTAAAATCCCTTTCTGTCAAAGCCTGCGTGGTTGTGCTTTCATACAGAGTGTTTTCCAGGAGCACAGCCCAGGCCAGCCTTGATGTGAGGATAAGTTCTTTCCCAATTTGGACATGTAGCTGCTTCCAGAATCTGTTAGTGAAAACAGAACTACCCCTCTCTGCCAAGAAATTGTTGTCAGATAAAATATTAAGAAACATGAAAGAAAAAGAAAGATGGTCCAACATTTGTCTAACTAGAGTTCCAGAATAAAATAATAGAATGGGGGGGGGGGGCAGAGAATATTCAAAGATAAAATACTAAGAATTTTCTAGAACTCATAAAAAAGTTGTAGACAAAAAGATATCTGTAAGAGTTGAATTTAAGGATAGCAGTAGTTGGTAAATAAAAATATTACTTGAACTAAGTCAATATCTATGTTC
Source organism: Tupaia tana (assembly GCA_026018925.1). Lineage (NCBI taxonomy): Eukaryota > Metazoa > Chordata > Mammalia > Scandentia > Tupaiidae > Tupaia > Tupaia tana. Next base: position 105,576,550 of record JAKSZU010000002.1, on the reverse strand, counting down.
AGCTTTAAAAAATATATTAAAAACATGATGTAGTCCATACACTAAATGAATGTAAGGTACCAAAGAAGGTACAAATTGCCTTGAGGGAGAGGAAGGGGGAAGTTGTTAAGGAAACAGCTCCTGACAAAGGTATAGGGGTTTGAAAAAGGATCATCCCATAGTCAGGGTCAGGGAGAAAGAAGGGTGAAAGAGGAGGGAATGAACAAATGAAAGGCTCCAAAAAACCTCTGGAATCTTTACATTCTTAAGAATACCACTTTACCTTTGCTATGAAATGAATGTTTACCTTATGCTATACATAAAAGTATATATAGGAGTTCTGGGGGCCAGCAGGTGGTGTGGTGGTTGAGGCCCTGGATTCCCACATGGCTAACTGCGGTTCGAGTCCCAGACATGGCAGCTTTTTTGCCACTCCCCCACCCCTCTGGTCGAAATTTAAGCATAATGACAATAAATAAAATTTAAAATAAATAATTAAAAAAAAAAGTTCTATAACCCAGTGGCAGGAGATCCTGGATCAATTCCCAGTCTACCCCAAAAGCTGTATAGTCTCAGCTACTCTGACGACTGAGGCAAGAGGGTCATGATATAGCAAGACCCTTTAAATGTCCTAGCGTTTCTGTTACATATAAACAAGCCTGTGGAAACAAGAAAGTAATTTCATTTGGTCTCTCTTAATGACAAACTATCTTCTTTATGTGGCATTTTTCTTTCTAGAATGTCTTTTTTTTATTTTAAGAATTATTTTACTTTATTTTAATTTGAGCAGAGAGGGACACAAAGAGAAAGCAAGTCGCCAGGTCCAAGGCTCGAACCATGGTCAGCCATGTGGCAGTCCAGCACCCCTAATCGCCACGTGACCTGCTGGCCCCTAGAATGTCTCTTTTTAATCCATTTTCCATAAACTTTTAACTTACTGTCATAAGGAAACCCTCCTTTATAGAATAGCATTCAGTTGTCTCTTTATCATCTTACATTTGAATACAAACTCAAGAGTGTTGAAAAATTAATCCCTTCTTTCAGCATCTTCCCATTTATCAATCACATGAGTCATCTGTGTCATTTACCTAAATATTGGGGTCATGGTTTGTGTTTTTTGCATAAATATTTCATATTAGTATGAATGTAATCATTTTCATACGTACTGAGACGCAGGTTATCTGTCTGAGAGTTTGCTGCTGTAAAATGTTTAAGTAAATGATAAATGTTGCTGGTAGAAGGCCTGATGTTGCATTCTTACTGCTTTATAGAATATTGTATTTAGTTGTATTTTCCAGTCAGATTGTCAGATTTGTCACATAAGATTCTTACTATTTCTTTGCCTTTTTTTTTTTTTGAAGAGGGTTTTTTTTTTGCTATAAGGTGCGTGTGCCCGCCAGACATAAAGAGAGAGACAGACAGAAAGCAAGAAATTACCCCCCAGGAGGGATGGCCATGCCGCAATCCCTTCTCCTCCATTTTCCTCTCAGGATCTTGGGCACACACGCACACGCGCCTGGCGTGAGTTTAAGCCACCAGGTCCGGGATGCGAACCGCAGTCGACTACATGGGAGTCCAGCGACATAGCCATTACACTGGCTGGTTCCTATTTCTTTGTTTTTATTTTCTCTGACCAGAGAGGGGTGGGGAGAGGGAAATAGAGAGTAAGTGAGGAAGCAAGCCACCAGGTCTAGGACTTGAACCACATTACAGTCAGCCACATGGGAGTCCCGGGCCCTAAGCCACCATGCTGCCTGCCGACCCCTTTATTGGCTCTTATAAACACAAAAAACTCAATATATATTTAATATCTTGAAGAATAAAGCCACCCTGTGATTTTACAGCCTTTCAGTGCTATTTTGGGGTATAACAGGTGGGTGACAGAAGGGGAAAAGACATATGTGCACTTCGGGTGAGGAGAGAGGATCTTTTTATGGAATTGACATCCTAAAACATTAGTGAGGTGGTTCCTTCTGTGCCCACTCAGGGCAGCAGTCAGGATCACATCTTCCATGGTCTTGTATTTCTAGAACCACCCCCCCCCCCGGGGCAAATACTGGAGATAGTTATGATACTCATTTCACAAAAGTTGGCAACTTATTTATTATCTCTATAACAATAAAGTGTCCTAAAAATAGAGCATTTTAAATATATAAGTAAGATTTCTGTCTCTTGCTGTCAGGATTCTACAACCTACTTTTTGAATGACTTGGTATGTTCCTCTGTGTGTACATTGAGTGCATGTGTGTGTAGTTAGGGGAGGTTAGGAAAGTAGTGTTTCTATATTTTAATCAAGACTTAATAACAAAAATCTACAGAAGTTTTCATGTTAAATTTTGGAAAAGATAAAGATGCCCCCATCACCATCCTGTTTAATACAGTATTGGAGGACCTTAGTTAATACTATAAAGATAAATAGATTGGAAGGGAAGCAATAAAAACTATCATACTTTGCCTGTGATGTGATCATCAACCTAGAGGAACCAGTAGAATCAAGAGAGAGATCATTAAAATGAATAAGGATAAATCAAGATTGCCAGTTACAAGATGAACTTACAGAAACAGCATTTCTCAGAGCAGCATTAAACAACTAGAAAATGTAATTTAAATTATTTATAGTAGCAACAGTGTCCACAGAGCATCTGAAACATTTCAAAAATCCACAAAAAACTGTGAAGAATACTTCAAAACTCTAATAAAAAAAGAATGTTTGAATAAATGACATCATGCTCTTGAATGGAATTACAATGTTATAAAGATGTCAGATTTCCCCCAATTTTTGGAGAAATCCAGTAAACTTAATCTTGAGTTTAGGAAGGAAATAAAGGTCCATAAATAGCTAAATTATCTTTAAAGATTGAGGGGCAGCCCTACCGAATACTAAGGCATATTACAAGGCCAGTGCTATGAAAGAATGGAATAAAAGCAGTCACAAAATGAATGGAATAGAGACTTCAGAGGTAAATTTAATATACAGATTATTAGCAGAAAGATGGATTGCTTGGTAAATAACGATGGAGGTAATAGTTCACTATTCGAAGGAAAAATGTCCTTACCTAATTACGCGCTTGGATAGATTCTAAATGGATTGAAGACAAGTATGTGAAAGGCAAAGCAACAAATAGTAGGAAATGTAAGACCCAGGAGGGGGAAGACCCTTTAATAAACAGAAGCATAAACCATAAGATAAAACAAGATTAATTTGATCACATCAGAATATTAACACAACTGTTCAGTTAAGGGCATTCCAGGATCTGGCAAGTGGTGTGGTGGTTAAGGGTGCTGGACTCTCGAATGGCGCATCATGATTCAAGTCCCGGACCTGGCGACTTTCTCTCTCTCTCCCTCCTCCTTTTCTCTCCCTCCATCTCTGGTCAAATTAAAAGGAAGGAAGGAAGGAAGAAAGTGAGTTAAATAATTCTTAAAAAAAAAAAAAAAAAAAGACATTCCAAAGTTTCTAAATGATTGGATGAGAGATGTTTGCGGTGTCTGTGACCAATAAGGAGTTAATATCTTGAGTATGCAAATTAATGAGGACAAGTAACTACTGTTAAAACAAAGACAATAAGAAAAGTCTGTGAACAGGCTAACAAGGATACAAGGATTTCCAAAATTACTAGTAATGACAGCAATGTAAATTAAGTATGATATGCCACTGTATGCCTATTTGACTGGCAACAATAGGAAGTTAGAAAATGCTAGTATTGTTAGAGATGTGGGGACAGAGACTCCTGTGCTTTGCAGTTGGACTAGTATAACCATACTGGAGAACAATCATAGCACTAGGTCAGATTCAGGGTACACATACCCTGTTGCAGCAATTCTGCCTTGTACATATCCTAAGGAAAATGCCGCTGAATGAAAAAAAAATGAGATGTGAGGAAAATATGCAGTTAAACATTAAACAACACAGGTTTTATGAGAAAAAAATACAAATAAACACTAAGTAGAATGATTGTCTAACAAGCAAGGAGAAAAATGGAAATGAGGCAAGTAGACAAAAAATTAAAAAATTAAAATATTTTTAAAGTAGTAAGTAATTTTTGAAAAGTGTTCCTGATGATCTTTAAAGTTGAGTCAGATTGATTGAGAAGTTAATCGCAAGAACATTCTCCCAGTTCTGTTTTCCCGATTCATACAGGGTCGAAGCTTTGAGAGAAGCTGCAACTGCTGTTGAGCAAGAGAAGGAAGTCCTCCTGGAAATGATCCACAGTATCCAAAACAGCCAGGACATGAGGCAGATCAGTGATGGTGAGAGCCATTTCCACAGAAGGGGGCTTGGCTTTTGCACTTGTTTAGGGGGTTTATGATAAGTGGGGGTCCATTTTTGTTTTGACATTTGGTACGCACACACTAGGATTCAGCATTTACTTCAACTGTGGAGAGCAGCTGCAGCTGTTAGTTTATTTCAGCAGCCACTTACCCAGAGGTCATCCATTCTTCCAGCATGCTCCCTACCCCCAGACCATGGCTGAAGGAATGACAGACAAATGACAAAGGCCTGCAGGCTCCAGAAGAGCTGGCCCTAAGCAGGAACCAGTCAGGTTCACACTCCTAACTGCAGTTCTTTACAAGTTACTGATCTGCGAGAGATTTAAAAGTAGAAGAAAAAGTGGAAGCAGAGAAGTAAAGACAAGAAGAGATGAATTAAGCTTTCACTTGGAAGAAAGGGAGAAAAATGTAGAAAAAAGGAGGTAAACTGGGGAGCACAAAGAACCCACCGATGTAACAATGTGCTGTCATTTTCACATGAAGAGCGTGATGCTCTTGGAGGAATGGATCACTTGGGGTTTCCTGGTACTGGACTTCCAGAGACTTCTCACTGGCCCTGGCTTTTAGTGGCCCACAGGACAAGCCAGTGAGCCAGGCTGTTGATGAGGTTAAGTATGCAGTCTAATTCTAGACTAGAGCTGTTACTCAACACAGCAGGTCAAGATCTATCTAGGCTGTCTCTTTGTCACCCCAGGTAAGGATCAATGTATTACTTTAGGAAAGAAGTTACAGAACACAAGCTTGATATTGCTGATTTTTTCATATAAATGTTGACAGAGGCCTTTCTACCGTCAATGCCTCATTGTAATAGCCAACCCGTAGACCACTGGCCTGCTTAAATCTGTACAGAGAAACTAAAATTTGGAGCAATGTTTCTGATAAACCTGACAGAGAGCGATCAGGAACATCGGGTCTCAGTAAGCTCTTTTGAGCACAAATGCTCACTGCTTACTGCTCTCTGTCTGTATTAAGACATGATCTCCATCTCAGTTACAAATGTGTAACCTGCCGGACGGGTGCAGATACGCTAACTTGAGAAGTCGTCTGGCCTCCCATGTTGTAAGGATTTTCAGGAAAAGGCATTTGTACAACACTTCTCTGTAAGCTAATACACTTCATCAGTTAATGTTTAATACTGTCATTTTAGCTTTTACCTTTAAAAAATGTAATAGCAAACTGTATTTAGAAAATAAATTTAGCCACAAATGCCTTAATATTCTTGACATTGGTAAGCTTATGTTTCATATTGACATTTCAAAACTTTTTGTGTTTAGGAGAAAGAGAAGAATTAAATCTGACTGCAAACCGTTTGATGGGACGAACTCTCACGGTCGAAGTTTCAGTAGAAACAATTAGAAATCCCCAGCAGCAAGAATCCCTCAAGCATGCCACAAGGATTATTGATGAGTTGGTCAATAAGTTTCTGGATGATTTGGGAAATGCCAAGACCCATTTAATGTCGCTCTACAGTGCATGTTTGTCTGAGGTGCCACCTGGGCCAGTTGATCAGAAATTTCAATCCATAGTAATTGGCTGTGCTCTTGAGGATCAGAAGAAAATTAAGAGAAGATTAGAGACTCTGCTTAGAAATATCGAAAACTCTGACAAGGCCATAAAGCTATTAGAGCATTCTAAAGGAGCTGGTTCCAAAACTCTGCAACAAAATGCTGAAGGCAGATTTAATTAATCTTCAGATCTAAGAGCACTTACAGATTATGATGTAAAAATGACAAAACGCTATTTTAAGTGATAACTAGTTCTATTTTAAGTGATAACTAGTTCTTTATGTTAGGTGTAACCACTTATTTGATACTGACAGTTGTTTCAGATGGAGAATATATCCCACTGTCATCAGTTTTGCAAATTATAATTAAAACTAGAAATATTTTAATTACAAGTTTTTAAATTGAATTTTTATACCTCGATCTAGCACAATGTATTTTACCTTTTTGAGGGTGAAAACATAGTATGTTAGGGAAAACATGCTCAGCTATGCTCAGGTAGGTGCAAAAGGATCACTGCTCATTCCTGAGCTTTGCCTGGCATGGAAACAGGCCCCAGGGCATTTGGCTCACCAGAAATCCTTTACCTGAAGCAGCACACACAGTGTTAACCAAGCTCTGTGCTTAGAGAGATAAAAGGATCACAGAACAAGAACCTTTCCATATGTCCCCTCAGTAAGCAATTCTTTAGGCATCTATATCAAATTATTTATTGAACTTAAAGATTTACGCATCTCATTATTATGAATGTTTTTGATGTACATGAAAATGTGACATAAAATGTGAGAAAAATCACATTTTTTTTTTGAGGGGGGGACACATACATGTATGTTTTTAAGTCACCGGGTCCAAGACTCAAACCACAGAGTCAGCCATGTAGGATCCAGCACCTTAACCACTATGTTACCCTGCTGTCTCAGAATCACCTGTTTTACCACTGTAAATAATTACATATCCATTTCATTTTTCAAATGCATCATCTCTCTCAATTTTCAGTGCTTTAACATGCCTTTTTAAGAACTTTTTTAAGGGGCCAGCAGGTGATATGCTGGTGAAGGCATAGGAATATCACATGGTTGACCATGGTTTGAGTCCTGGACCTGGGAGCTTGAAAATCACACTGGGTGTGTGTGTGTGTGTGTGTGTGTGTGCGCGCGCGCGTGTGCATGCCCAAAATCCCAGGAGAAGAATGGAGGAGAAGGGATTGCGGTCATCCCCCCCGGGGTGATTTCTTACTTTCTCTGTCTTTCTCTGGCGAGCACAGAGCCCTATGACCAAAACCTTAAAAAAGAAATAAAAACTTTTAAGTCAAAATGCTGATATAGGGGCCAGCAGGTAGCGTGGTTTTTGGGCACTGGACTCCTACCTGGCCAACCATGGTTTCATTCCAAGACCTGGTGGCTTGCTTTCTCACTTTACATCTCTCTCTCTTTCTCTCTCTGTGTATGCCCTATAGCAAATTTTAAAAACAGTAATAGTAAAATTAAAATTAATAAAGACTTTAAAAAATGTTCATATAAAGTCTACCTAATTGTCACCTTTATAAGCTGTAGTCTTTGTAGCTATACCATAATTTACTTACCTTCCCATTCCTACTGGACATCTGTTTCCAACTTACCACTATTACTGTAACATGATTATGTAGATATAGCTTCTTCCTTTCTTTTGCTTTTTTAAAAGTTCATTTGTCTTCTTCCATGAGAAAGTGGGGGAGCAACCCCAAAAGGATCTTCATGACACAGTCACCCCTAGCCAGCTCGGGTCATGGACATAGGCCAGGTATATAGAGGGAAGCCCTGGGACACGAACCTGGGACCTTCCTATGTGGATTTAGTTGTATTACCACTGCACAGTCTGGCTCCTCTTCTTTTGTGTTTAATTTTCTTTATATAAATTCCCAGCAGTGGGATTTATTGGGTCAAAGGTTTATACATATACATTCTAACATTAGATACAACCAGCCTAGTTTGTATTTTGTTTTAAGGTTAACTAATTTATTAATTCCTTTTTCCTTTCTGTGATAAATGAAACAACTATAGAACACTTAATTTGTGCAAAGTAATTAGTGCTATTAATACATAAAAACCTCAGGCCAGCAGATGGCATGGCAGTTAAAGTGCTATATCCTACACTGGCCAGTTTCATGGTTGGGGCCTGGACCTGGCACTTGAGAATCACTCTGGGTGCTTGTGCGTGCATGCCCAAAATCTCAAGAAGAGTGCAGAAGGAATTGTGATTTGGCCATCCCACTGGAGGAAGAGTTCTCACTCCTCCTCACCCACTCTCTCTGTCTCTAGAGAGTACACTTGCCCTATAGGAACAACAAAAAAAAGTCAGGGGGCCAGCAGGTGGCATAGTGGTTAAGGCGCTGGACTCACACATGGCCAACCATGGTTTGTGTCCTGGACCTGGTGGCTTGCTTTCTCACTTTTTCGCTCTCTTTCTCTCCCTCTCTGGTCAAATTTAAATACATAAATAAATGGATCAAGTTTAAAAATTCAGAAACTTCAACACCCCCCATACTTGAAATGAATGCAACACACTCACTTTTTATTAAAATGTAGGTCTTCACACTGAAGAACAAAAGCAAGATCAATATTGTTTTTTTTTTTATATATTTCAGTGCAAAAACTATTGAGCTCCACTTTCTGTACAAAATTGCCAAGTTAGTCTGTGGAAAGCAATTACATCCTGAGGACATTCATGGTTGCTGCCTTCGCCAGTCCAATTCACTTCATTTAAATCTTTCCATTTCATGGAAACGTTAATTCTATTTATGGCAAAGCCTCTTGGTTTGTCAGCAGACTCTGATTTGCTGTCGTCAGACTGTCAAAGATTTTTTTGTAGCATTTGTTTGTTTACCATCTTTTTGAAAATTAAGAGATGGACAATTTGGGGCCTGCAGGTGGCAGGTGGTTAAGGGTGCTGGACTCCCACATGGCTGACCATGGTTCAAATCCCGGATCTAGTGGCTTGCTCTGTTACTCCCTCCACCTTCTGTCCCTCTCTGATCAAATTTAAATAAGTAAAATAATTATTAAAAAAAAAAAAAGAAATGGACAGTCAAGTTTTCCAGGATCACAAGTATTAAATCCAGCACCTGTGAATCCCTTCCACTCTGGAACTCACTTCCTACCTCCCGTATTCCAAGACTTTTTTTTTTTTAAGAATTATTTAAGTTTATTACTGTTGTTATGACTGTCCAGTTTTCATCAGAGAGAGACAACGAAAGCGAGAGAGGGAAAATGGAAAGCAAGCCACCAGGTCTGGGACTCAAACTGTGGCCAGCCGTGTGAGTCCAGTAACTTTAGTCACCATGCCACCTGCCAGCCCCTCTTTTGTTCTACCACAGAATCTGGCTCTGACTCCTTGATTTTTGAATTCTTTGTATTGTTTCTTCCTTATTATTATTTTAACTTGCTATGGGGCATGTTCACTGACCAGAGAAGAGGAGGGTAAGAGAAAGCAAGTCGCCAGGTCTGGGACTTGAACTGCAGTTAGCCGTGTGGGAGTACAACACCTTAACCACATGCCGCTGGCCCTCTAAGAGTCACATTCTTATGCTCGCTTAAGCTCTCGGTCTTTTATGTCGATAATAGAGTTAAAGAGCAGCTAAGGTTATTATGTTTTGCCCTAGGCTGACTCTGTACCACTCCTAGCATATAACCCACACCTTTAAGATGGCAGCTTTGCTATTCCTTAGCACTGCTTCCCAGCGGTGCCCTTCTCTAGGCCAGCTCTTCTCCCAAAGCCTGCTTTCTGCCTCCACCTTTAAGTAAAGGCTTCCTAATGGGTGATCAGGTGACACCTAGCAAGATGTGCAGAGATGACAAAAGGACAGTCAGAGTTCATCAAATGGGGAAAGATTGAAAATCTTGCCCAGTTAAAAGTATTACAGGAACTGGCAGGTGGTATGATAGTTAAGATGCTGGAGTCCCACATCTTTGTGGCTCGAGTCCCAGGCCTGGCAGCTTGCTTTCTCACTTTCCTTTCTCTATCTGGTCAAAAAAAAAATTTTTTTTTTGAGAGATTTTCGCTGTAGGGTGCGTGCGCTCGCCAGACAGACAGAGACATAGAGACAGAAAGCGAGAAATCACCCCCCAGGGGGGATGGTCACGCCACAATCCCTTCTCCTCCATTCTCCTCTTGGGATCTTGGGCACGCACGCACACGTGCCCGGTGTGAGTTTTAAGCCACCGGGTCTGGGACGCGAACCGCAGTCGACTACGTGGGAGTCCAGCGACTAAGCCATTACGCTAACTGCTGGTTCCCTATCTGGTCAAATTTTTAAAAACAAAATTAAATAGACAATATTTTAGAATTATTATTTTAATTTTATTTATTATTTTTTAATTTGACCAGAGAGCAAGCAAGCAAGCAAGCCACCAAGTCTGGGACTTGAGCCACAGTGAGCTATGTGAGAGTCCAGAGCCTTAACCATTCCACCTCCTGGTCCCAATAAACAATTATTTAAAAAAACATATGACAGATATAGAATTGACCCTTGGGGCCAGCAGATGGCATAATGGTTATGTTGCTGAATTCCCTCATGTCCGACCACAGTTTGAGTCCCAGACCTGGTGGCTTGAAAAATCACACCAAGTGTGTGTGCCTACGTACAAACTCAAGATCCCAAAAGGAGAATGGAGAAGGGATTGCGGTGTGGCCATCTCCCCTTGGGGTCATTCCTCACTTTGCCTCTCACTGTCTCTGTCTTAGGTACATGCACCCTAAGGCAAAATCTTTTTTCCAAGAAAATAAAGACAGAACAGCAGGTGGCATAATGGTTGTGTCGCTGGACCCCCAAGTAGTCGACCATGGTTTGAGTCCCGGACAGACCTAACAGCTTAAAATAGGCATGTGTGTGTGCATGCCCAAGAGTCCGAGGAGAATGGAGGGAGATTGTGTCATGGCCACCCCCTGGGGGGGGGGGTAATTTTTCATTTTCTGTCTCTCCAGCAAGTGCATGTGCCTTAGAAAAATCTCTCTTAAAAAAAAAAGAATTGACTCTCGTGATATTTTAATGTAGGGATCCCCTTGCCCCCAGCATTAAAAAGAAGAGATCCTACAGTTGTCAGATGGATAGGAAGGGGAGCGCTAACAGTTGAGTTTATACTGGTGGTTTCCAGTAGCACTTCCCTCCTAGGACTTACTGTATCCACCAGGGGACACCGATTCACATATTCAGTGTGAATGGCATTCTCCCTTTCATTTTTAATAAAACAGTAGTGGTAGCATGTTGGTTAAAGTACTGGATCCCACATGGCCAACTCTGCGGTTCAAGTCCTGGACTCAGTGGCTTGAAAAATGCCAAGTGTGTGTGCATGTGTGCCCAAATTCCTGAGGAATATGGAGAAGGGATTGTGGCATGGCCACTCCCTGCCCCCAGGGAGTAATTTCTTACTTTCCTTAAAAATCTAAAAGAAGGCCTGAGTACCAAAGAAAGTCAGGGACTTAACACTAAGTGCCAGCTGGTCCTTCCTATTGATGGAGCTCAGTCTAGCACCTGACTCAGTGATTAGAATTTACCTACAGATACAGTCAGCTAATGGAGAACTCTACATGAACATTCCAAAATTGGAAAGCATGAAAGACCAACAACTACATGCAACAAGTGAGGATTTGGAAGATGAGCTATGTTCAGTTCTTTTTTCTTTTTTAAAATTTGTCTGAGGGTGCATATATTACTTGTAAGGAGAAAGTACTCTCATGGAGAATGGCCACACCACAATTCCTTTTCCACTTCTCCTTTTGGGATTTGAGGCACACACACATGCACTTGGCATGTTTTTCAAGCCACCAGGTCTGGGACTTGAATGGCACAGCTGGCCATGTGGGGTCAAGCTGCCTTAACCACACCACCCATGCGATGATTGTAACAAGGAAGCATCCATGTATCTGTCCCTTTCAAATGACTGTGAACGTTGGTGCGTATGTGTGAAGTAAATATATGTGATAATGCTGTGTTTGAAGGCTAGATAGTTATTCAAAACATAAAGTAAAAGAAGTGAGAATCTTGGAAAAGACAAGACAACAGTACACAAGCAAACTATTCTATTTTTGTGTTTCGTCTACTCATCCTCCTGCACCTTCTGCTTAGGGATACGATCACGTTCTTATCTTTGATCATGAATTAAAACAACTTAAACTAGACCACACGGTTGTTTAATAATGTATCTTAAACCACAAAATATTGCTGCAAATATGATCCCCTTGCATATAATGGGCATTTACATCACAGTGAGGGCTGATTTCAATAACTAGACCAGCTTTAACATGCAGCAATCTGGGAATGACCACAACAGGTGAAGTTGGGCGGTTTGAGCAAAGATGGGAAACCTGACACTCATAAACTGAACAAGAATTCAGATCCATAGAGTATTATAAATACATCTCCAAATGTATAGTGAAGCCCTGGCACAATACACAGAACGTACACACAGGCACCATCTTGGTGGGTTCAGGTTTGCTACAAGAACTGGTGAGGATCCCATGTTGTCTACCATGCTTTGAAAGCCTCAGTGGCTTGAGAAACAAACTGGGCATGTCTGTGCATGTGCCCTTACCCTGATAGGCTGGAGAAATGGAAGAAAAAAGATTGTAGTGTGAGCATTCCCCATTGCGGTTCTCACTTTCTGTCAAGGGAAAATACCCTGTGGCAATTAAAAAAATAAATAAGCCTGCCTGCAGCAGCGAGCCCCAAGGGACATCATTCATTTAACCCATCTCTGCCCTCCCCAACTGTAAAATCAAGGTGGTAATACTCCTGAGTTACAAAATGTAATGAGATACTGCACACAAGGTGCTGACCACACTGCCTGACACAGGGAAAACACTTGTCAAATGAACTTGAAAGGACATGTAAATGTGTTATTTGGGGCCCAGAGCATCAAGACAAAAAACAGCAAATTTTTTTTAAAGCAGACTTACATTAATTAAAGTATAAAATAAACTCAGTTTCCAAAGCAAATTTATCTAAGCTACAGTGCTAAGTTCATTAATAATCACTACCAGTAAAATAGGTTTAGTATTGGCAAAGTATCTGAAATATGAAACATTTTTAAGTTGTCTTGATTTTTAAAGTGGTAGTAGTATACTTTTTTTTTTTTTTTTTTAAGAGAGATTTTTGTGGGGCTGGCAGGTGGTGTGGCAGCTTGCTTTCTCACTTTCTCTCTCACTCACTCTGTCCCTCTCTGGTCAAGTTAATATAAATAAAGTTAAAAAAATTCTAAAAAGAAAAACTTGTTTTTTTGCTATAGGGCACATGTACTCGTCTGAGAGGCAAAGAAAATCACCCTCCCTAGAAGGAATGGCCACGCCTCAATCCTCTCTTCCTTATTCTCCTCTTAGGATCCTGGGCATGCATGCACACACACCCAGCGTGAGGTCCAAGCCACGGAGACTTGAATCACAGTCGATTATGTGGGAGTCCAGTGATGTAACCACTATGCCATCTGCTGGTCTCTACACTTTTTGTAAAGAGAGTTATTTATTACTTCTTTTTAATTTGCTATAGGGCACATGCACAAGAGAGAGAGAGAAAGCCACCAGGTCCAGGACCCAAATCACAGTCAACCATGTGGGAGTGCAGTGCCTTCACCACCACATCATCTGCTGGCCCCCAGTGTACACTTTTTACTATTTAGTTCCACAGTAGTGATACACATCACACATGCCAGGCAAAATTGTAGATGCATTTATTTTTTGTTTACTGGAATTAATCTCATAAAATTTTTTATCAAGCAGTATACTTTAAGTTTGAGGGCATAATTGCAACTCAGTACAATACACATAAGTGGTTTTCCATTAAAATTTACAAAATTACTATGTTTTTATTAGTAACAAAAATATAGAAGAGCTTCAATTTGCCTTTTAATCCAAAGTTTTTATTTTTAAAAGATTATTTCCCAACATCTTACTGTAGCTATTTCAAAAGAAAAAAAGGAACCACCGCATAATAAAGATTACTGTAGCCAAATCATCCAGTTGTCCAGGAATTTGGGAATTGATATTGCAGAGTCCACTGTGATTACAAGCAAATAAATTCATTTGTCTGATAGATTTACATGTTTTATAGGTTACACCTAAAGAGTGACAATAGTACATATATTTTTAATTAATAGTAAAAATGGAGTAAATCTACCTGCTCTTTAGATGACTGTGCAGTGTGGGACAAGATTTTACCCCATCAGTTCATTCTGTTTTCAGAGAAACAGATAAGCTAATGATTAATGGGGAACACTTCAGCAGGTTATCAGAAACCATTTCAAAGGTTTTGAGGATGCTGACAATTAACAATATCTTACATTAAGAATGTACAACCCTTTAAGTTGAGACATAAGCTCCTAAAGCCAACTCCTCATTCTAAGATCTTCACAAAAGGTCTCAGGCCCTAAAAGTTACAGGCACAATGGAGGACACATTACTGAGAGGTCTTTCTAAGCATTATACTGTCAACTTCTGAAGCCAATAGCTTTTTACTGTACAAATGAGGAGAGTTGTACATTCTCTTTTTGGTAGTGTTAGCTTCATTTCGAAAAATTACATGTGAGCTGACAACTTTGGGCACATAAAAAAGGCATCTTCCAAGTTATGTTTACATATTATGAAAAACTTGTAAAAAACAGATCATTGAAAGGGAATTATGTACTGGTTAAAAACAAAACCACTGACGACTGATAATCAGTTTTAACAGAGTTTATGCAACTATCTTAGTTGTAAACCTACCACCCACCCCATGTTACAAAATTGATGCTCTGACACATGATTACATATTAAATCATTCCTTAAAAGCAATTTATTTTGTATGTGATGCTGACAGAGCTCTTGAGGAAGGTGCTATATAATCCAAGAATTATAGAAATTTTTAAGTGATAATCTTAAAATACCATATAAAAGTGTGTAAACAAAAGGATGCTTTAGCATTGCAGAGCATTTTAAAAATCCTTAATTTGGATTAGAACTAAAGGTCATCTTTTATGCATTTTAAAAAATGGTCAGCATAACCTTAAAAGTTCAAAGTTGGGTTCTCAGCAGCAAAAGGTGCTAGATGTGCTGCCACACTTCCCAGGACCTCCTGAATGACTGCAGACAGACAGTGTGTGCCTTCTCAGAAACTTGGCTAGCCTTGGGACAGCCTGAGCTCACCAGGCTTACGGGTGGCCATGCGGAAAAGATTTTGCAAAAGTCTCACCTGGGAGATGCTCTAGCTTTAAAATGTTTATACTCCTCTTTTATATACCTGTCAGAGAGGAAAACTGCTTTAAAAAGATATTATAAACAATATAAATTCTTATAGTAAAGCACTGAAAAATTAGGTATATTTTTGGCACAAAACATTTAAATCCAAGCTCATGTTGCAAAATGCATGTAGGGAACTTTTCATTGAAAAAGAAAACAAAACAAAAAAAAGCACAGACACGTGTGTTAATGGTGTCATGAATGAATTAATGAGAATTTGTTTCATTAAATACTGCACATACCTTCAGTTCACTCCAGTACCAGGTATCGACATGCATACCGCCACATGCTACATGAAACAGATATTGCACAAGTAACATTGCCAAAATACACACTAATGCAATCTGGCAAGATTTAGGGGTTACCTTTCAGTATTTTTTTTTTTTTGGTATCTTCCAGAAAAGCTACATGACCAATTCCAGAAAAAGGACACTTCCTGTCTTTCCTTGATCCAAAATACTAAAATCTGTACCAATATATTTAGGCATTTCATTTGTTTTCCAGCATTTAAAATTCAGCAAAATCAGTTTTTGACATTTCTTACAGCATTTCTTTAAAAACATTTTTTTAATAGAAATGAAACACTTTGACCTACACACATTTGATTAATATAGAATAAAACTATGACATACTATATAATAATTTTTATGCTAATAAAGGCCATAAGATTATCTGCTGCAAAATATATTTTGTGTGAAAAATTAAGGAGACTGTATTTCGAGTAGAAAAGATGACTCACTAGCAGGTATCCATTGTTAGGAACTGAGGTTTTTCCCCAACACCTATCCCACTGCCAGCAATGGGAGTGGTGACAACTGGTGACATAAAAATAAACATTTTATATTACTTTGAAATAGATAATGCCGATTATTTCCATAGTATGGAAAGCACACATTCATTCATCCTGACCATTTAATGACACATCTCAGACAGTCTATTATGTTCTTTCGCAACAGTAATCTGAATAAGAGGATGTGGCATGACACAAATGAGGACCTAAGGAAACAAAACAAGATAAAACATACAAGAGGAATACATCAAAAACAGGAGAAGCTTTGTCTAATGTCAGAAATAAAGATGAGTCCACAGGGCAGCAATTCTTCCACCAGAGGTCTCACTACATTCCCAGAAGTACTGCAGAACAATATTTAAATCCCTCAATTTTCAGAGAGCTATGAGGTGCAAAGTCTGCTAAAAAAAAAACTTGCAACACGCCATGACAGCTGGATGTGTTTCTTACTGAATTGCACAATGTAATTCAACTTTTTCACCCCAAAATGTCTTAGGGTATGCTACAGCTGCTAAAAGGATTTCTGTTCTTCTTGGTCCTTTGTTTGTTGGGTCTAAGATTGATGACATCTCCACCATTAAGGGTGCTTGAATTCTGACCCAAGTGACTTCCACCAGATGTATTAAAGACACCTGTATAAATTGAGGGAAAACAGAGATGATAATAATACACCTTGGAATTACGTCATGGAACCCATCTTGTTAGTAAAATCAGTACTATTTTCAAGCATTTGTAATCATTTTTTATTGTAGCGAAATACAACAAAATTGACCATCTTCACCATTTTAAATGTACAGTTCAGTGGTATCAAGTACATTAATAATGTTGTGCAACCATCCCCACCATCCACTCCCACAGCTCTTTTCATCTTTAAAATGGAAACTATATACCCATGAAATAACAACTCTCCATCCCCATCCCGAGCCTCTGGCACTGACATTTTACTGTCTGTCTCTATGGTTTTAAATACCTCATGTAAGCAGAATCATATCTTGTGACTGGTTTATTTCACTTAGCATAACATCTCAAGGTTCCCCCATGTTGTATCATACTTTAGAATTTCTTTCCTTTTTAAGGATGAATAATATTCCATTATATGGATGTATCACATTATGCTTATCAATTCGTACAGCCATAGACACTTAAGTATTTATAATTTAAAGCTTTTGTTTTTGCTCCATTTATTTTTTTAAAGAATTATTTAATTTTATTTATTCATTCATTTAGTTTAATTTGACCAGAGAGAGAGAGGGAAACTAAGAAAGCAAGCTACTAGGTCAGGGACTCAAACCATGGACAGCCATGTGGGACTGTCCAGCACCTCAATCACCATGCTACCTGCTGGTCCCGCGCTTCATTTGTTTTTGATAGCTAACACAAATGGCACAAAATTCGAAAGGTACAAAACATGTAATGGTAAAGTTTCCTTTTCACTTTAATCTCCCTGTTGCCAGTTTTCCCACCCGAAGGCAAGCATTTCATCAATTTTCCTACCCTTCTAAAGGTTATGTAAAAATGCATACACACACAGTCACATACACCATCCTTTTTAACCTCCCTTTTTTAACCCAAAGTGTGGCAGATTCTGCACATTGTTCTCCATTGTTTCACTAAGAATTTATTTTTGAAACTTGAAATCAGTTAATACAATAGTTTTAATAACATCATATAACTTCCTCAAGAACACCTGATTTATAGTTAACAACAGTATTTGTAAGATTTCATATTTATAAAAATACTGTATATAAAAACACTGAAAGTAGGACCAGTAGTTGGCATAATGGCTATGTCGCTGGACTCCCATGTAGTTGACCACGGTTCGAGTCCCGGACTCAGTGGCTTAAACTCATGATGGGTACGTGTGCATGTGTGCCCAAGATCCTGAGAGGAGAATGGGAGAGAAGGGACTGCAGCATAGCCATCCTCCATGGGGGGTGATTTCTCACTTTCTGTCTGTCTCTGTCTGGCGAGCGCATGCGCCCTATAGCCAACAACAGTAACAAAGGTGGTCTAGAGATAAAGTGACTCGTTAAGAGATGAAGTAAATAAAAACTTTTAACTGTTATATTGGGTTGTTGGGAAAATCACAACTTATTTTTCTGTTTTCTATGCAAAAATGACTTTCCCAACAACCCAGTAGTTTCCGTTTTGAGTATGTTGCTTACGGATATAATCTGCAATTTATTAGCGTCCATGTACACCAACTCTAGGACCAGAGACATTATCAAGCGTATAAAGATGACTAAGACCAATTCTTTGACCACAAGAAGTTTACAACCTAATAAGACAAGACAGTATACAATTAAGTAATGCTATAAGACGTTATATATCACAAAAGAAACAACATCCTATAGGTAATTTGAACCATGGTCGGCCTTTGAACCAAAATTTTAACTCTTATCATCATCCTGGAAGCCAAGCAAAAAGGAAGACATGGAATAATAATAATAATGATGAATAAAATTAAACAATTTTTTTTTTAAAAAGGGAGACATGGTCAGTCAGTTCGTGTAAAAGTGAAGACAATACATTTGTTCTTCATGGAATGCTAAAAGTTTTGCTATAATTTAACTTAAAAAAAAATCAGTAAGCAAGATGGCAGAAAAAGAAAAAGGGGGGATGGCTGGCAGGTGGCATGGTGGTTAAGGACACTGGACTCCCACATGGTCAACCGCAGTTCGAGTCCTGGACCAGGTGGCTTGCTTTCTCTTTCCCTCTCTGTCTTGCTCTGTTCCTTTCTGGTCAAATTAAAATAAATAAATAAATAAAATTAAATAAAATAATTTAAAAAAAGAAAAACAAAAAGGTACGGGACAACACAAGTGTAGAATCAGAAAAAAAGTTTCACAAAACCCTTTATATATCGGGAAACAAGCAGTTAGCGTAATGGCTATGTCGCTGGACTCCCACGTAGTCGACTGTGGTTCGCGTCTCGGACCCGGTGGATTACAACTCACGCCGGGCGCGTGTGCGTGCGTGTCCAAGATCCCGAGAGGAGAATGGAGGAGAAGGGATTGTGGCGTGACCATCCCCCCTGGGGGGTGATTTCTCGCTTTCTGTCTCTATGTCTCTCTCTGTCTGTCTGGCGAGCGCACGCGCCCTATAGCGAAAAACCTCTCCAAAAAAAAAAAAAACCCTTTATATAAAGAACAAACTTTTATAAAGTCTTTATATCTCTATTTAATGTTATCAAATCGATTTAGAAAAGTCAACAGTAAAAAAGAAAAAAAACAAAAAACAAAAAGACCTTTTTAACTCAATAAATCTTTTAACAAGAGACTTGATACTTCTAAGTTTAATAACCAATGATCTTAATATTTTCTAGTCTACATTTCTTTAAAAAAAAAGCATATATTCAAAAAGTAAATGTAATAATAATGAATAGAAAGTCTATTTACCAAGTAAACATGAGCTCTAATTTCCTAGGTACTTACCAATTTTGTTACTACTTGAATGCATTAGTTTTGGATCCTCAGCTATTTGTTGTTTGAGTTTTTGAAGATATTTTTCAGCCAAATATTTAAAAACTAGAATAAAAAACACCCCCACCCCAACCAGGTCAAATGATTTATGCATGTAAATCCATTATTTTACATAAATTATTATTATATTTATTCTCACTAAACAAATTTTAAATTAAAATTAGAAGCATACAGTCTAGTTAAAAATTCAGCTTTTTAAAATTATTTCAGAAATATCTGAGAACAATGATAATACTAATAAATGTGTACTAGTATTTCATTAATAAAAATGAAATAATACTTATAGTCATTAGCTCTTCTGTTTAAAGTGTTTAAATAGTGACTAATATTCAGTAACACTAAATTCACTCAGTCTTGAAAAGATGTCTACTTTCTTTAGGAGAACAAATTATCCAGACACATAAATGACAATCTAATAAGTGGCAATTCTGGAATAAGAAAAATAACACTCATCTTTCTCTAGTCTCACTTTCTTACAACTGGAAATATTATTAATTATTATATATGTAATGAACTATCTACTATGGAATTCTGAAGCAATTCAGGATTTTTAAAGAGGTATACATGAAAAATATAGACATGCACAGATATGCACACACACTCTCACCTATATACAAATAGCATAAATATTTGAAGACAATGATAACCTAAAACCCCACCAGAGTTTTGCTGTGGTTTGTAACAAGTATTCAAGGATACTAGTAAATAATTGAGGACTCTTAACTCAAAGAAGCAGAATGCCTTCAAATATTATTTAAAGGAAGGTGACAAAAAACATTTTGTTCTTATTATAAATATAATTTCTGAACAATGGAACAAAAGTAAGACTAAAACATACTTCTTGTAATATATAAATATACATATACATATATATTTTTTAAAGTCAATTTACCTTCATTCACATTTAGATCTTCCTTCACTGATGTTCTGTAGAATCTTAACTTTAACCTTTTTGCCAGTGCCTCAGCTTCCTCACTGCACATCAATTAAAGAAAAAGCTTTAAAAGGTACTTTATGATCGTTTCTCTTAAGCTACTTTTGATTTACATTTATTGAATACAGTTTGGCAGGGTGGAACAAGATGTATCAGACCTTTCAGAAAATGTTCATATTTCTTTTTTTTTCTTTTTTTTTTTTTTCTTTTTTCTTTTTTTTTTTTTTTGAGAGGTTTTTGCTATCGGGCGCGTGCGCTCGCCAGACAGACAGAGAGAGACAGAGAGATAGAAAGCAGGAAATCACCCCCCAGGGGGGATGGCCACGCCACAATCCCTTCTCCTCCATTCTCCTCTCGGGATCTTGGGCACGCACGCACACGCGCCCGGCGTGAGTTTAAGCCGCCGGGTCCGGGACTCGAACCGCGGTCGACTACGTGGGAGTCCAGCGACATAGCCATTACGCTAACTGCTGGTCCCGAATGTTCATATTTCTTTTTAAAGAAGCTTGATATTGATGCCCACTTAAATAAAACCAGTTGAAAGCTATGGTTGCCCTTAGCAAGAATTTTATGTTAGGGGACTTTGGCCAAGTAAGTGAGCTATTATACTGTAAACTGTAAACAGAAGACTTTTCTATGTGAGTTCATGGAAAATGCATATTATAAAAAAAGTAGGCATAGATTTCTATTTTTTGAGCTACAGTAAACTTGTATTTTAATTTCATTTTTCTATGAACTTTTTGAAATTCCTACACAAAGTCACTTAGCTCTTTATAGCCCTAAAAATATTCAATATCATTTTTTAAAAGAATTATTTTATTTAACTTTACTTTTTAATTTTACCAGAGAGGGACAGAATGAGAGAGAGTGAGAAAAAGAGAGGTAAAGTGAGAAAGCAGGCTACCAGGTCTGGGTCCAGGACCAGAACCATGGTCAGCCATGTCAGAGTCCAGTGCCCTTAACTACCACGCCACCTGCCAGCCCTCAATATAATTTTTATTTATTTTTTCTTTTTTTAAGAAAACAATTGATTTTAATTATTTTGAAATTCTTACAATGAATAACTTATTTTCATTGACCGTGAAACAACTTTGCTGCCAAAAGCCAAAGCCAGAATATTAATGATTGTGTTTACAAGAGGGGACTCCTAATTTCACCTTTATTAGGATTCCTGGTTTTAGTTTTTCGTTTTTTTTTTTTTTTTTTTTTTTCCAGAGGTTTTTGCTATAGGACATGTGTGCTCGCCAGAAAGAGACAGACAGAAAGTGAGAAATCACCTCCCCCTGGGGGGGATGGCCACACCGCAATCCCTTCTCCATTCTCCTCTCGGGATCTTGGGCATGCGCCCAGCATGAGTTTAAGCCACTGGGTCCAGCACTCAGACTGTGGTCGACTACATGGGAGTCCAGCGACATAGCCATTATGCCATCTGCTGGTCCCACCTGGTTTTAGTTTTAATAGAGCCCAGGCAACCACATTCTAGAAGGCTTCCCGTGACACTCTTGCTTCCTGGTCTCCATACCCTTATGCAGTCTTCTCCACACTATCCCAGGTGGGTCTGTGTGTCCAATACTGTACAACAGAAGGAACAGAATATGACTTCTGGGACTAGGTGTGAGAGACAATGTGGCTTCTGTGTTGGTCTCTCTCAGATCACCAGCTCTTTGGAAAGCAGCTGCCATGCTGTGGTAACACTAAGACAACCCTGAGGAGAAGCCCACATGGCAAGGAACTAAGGACTTTGGCCAAGTAAGTGAGCTAATAGGGAACTGGGTGGTCTAGTGCCAGTCAAGCCTTTCCATGACTGTAGGCCTAAGCTGACATTTTGACTGCAACTTCATAGAAAACTACCAAGCTGAATCATTCCCAAATTCCTGCCCCACAGAAAATATGACAAGATAAATGTTCTGTTAACCACTAACTGTTGGGTTGATTTGTCAACTTCTTACATAAGAAAACACACACACAAAAGATTTCCAAAGCCAGCAAGAATATTAATAATGCAATGAGTAAATATTTATCAACAGAAAATAGCTGGATGCTAAATTTTATTCACTAATTTGAACATAATAGAACTCTAAATTCATCAACATAGGGTAGCTAATTATTCTAGACATTACACCGTCTAGGGGTACTCTTCTTAACATTCTTACTATGTCTAGGTTTGATTTCTTTTCTTTAGAGAGAGATTTTTACTATAGGGTGCTTGCACTTACCACAGAAACAGAAATGGAGAGAGAGTGAAAAATCACCCCTCAGGGGCAATGGCCATGCCACAATCCCTTCTCCTCCATTCTCCTCTCGGGATTATGGGCATGCATGCACATGCACCTGGAGTGAGTTCTGAGCTGCCAGGTCTGGGACTGGAACCGTGGTCAGCCATGTGGGAGTCCAGCACCTTAACCACTACACCACCTGCTAACCCCTACATTTGATTTAACATGAAGAACTGGATTTGTGATACAAGAAGTTTATACTGGAATTCTAAAAAGGCTTTTAAAATTCCTTCTTTTGATTTTTTAAGAATTATTTAATTTTATTAATCAGCATCATAGTTTTTTCAATTTTATCACAGAGCAAGAGAGAGAGAGAGAGAGGGAGGGGGGGGGGGGAGAGAGAGAGAGAGAGAGAGAGAGAGAGAAAGAGAAAGAGAGAAAGCAAGAAAGCCAGCCGCCAAGTCCAGGACTTGACCCATGGTTGGCCATGTGGGAGTCTGGTGCCTTAACCACTATGCCACCTGCAAATCAGTGTGATTTTTTTTAAAGAATTATTTAATTTTATTTATCATCATTATTATTTTAATTAGCTATAGGGCATACATGCTTACCAGAAAGAGACAGATTAAGGGGCCAGCAGGTGGCATGGTGGTTAAGGGTCCTGGACTCCCACATGGGTGACTGCAGTTCGAGTTATGGACCTGGCGGCTTGCTTTATCAGTTTCCCTTCCTTCCTCTCTCTATTCCTTTCTGGTCAAAATTAAAAATAAATAAAATAAAGTTAAATAAAAAATAATTCTTAAAAATTAAAAGAAAGAGAGAGACAGATTGAAAGAGAGGGAAAGTGAGAAAAAAAGTCACCAGGTCCAGGACTTGAGCCATAGTCAGCCATGTGGGAGTCCAGTACCTTAATCACCATGCTACCTGCTGGCTCCGGTATAATGTTTATAAGCTAAACTAATAACATAGAATAGCTTGGAGAAAAATTTAAGTAAAATCTTTCTTACATTTTATTGTTCTGTGCAAATATTAAAATGTTTTGGGCTGGCTCAAGAGAAGTCAAATCCCACATGACTACCATCATTAAAATTCCCTCTAGTCAGCCTGAAACATGCTGGGCATGAATCTTGGGCATGAATACCCAAGATCAGATGGACTAGAGGACTAGAGGAAGGAGATCGTGGCATGATCAAACCCCACAAAGGATGCTCTTTTCCCTCCCCCCCCCCATATGTACTCACATTTTATAATAAATTAAAAAAATTTAAAGTTAAATAAATAGGGGGTGTGGTTAAGGCTCTGGACTCCCACATGGCCAACCAGTTTAAAATCACACCAGGTGTGTGTTGTGTGTATATGCATGCCCCAAATCTCAAGAGAATGGAGAAGGGATTGCAGCATGGCCTTCCCCCCAGAGGGTGATTTCACACTTTCCCTCTCACTGTCTGTCTCTGTCTCTTTCCAGCAAGCACACATACCCTATGGCCAAATAAATAAACAAATAAATAAAATGTTTTAAATTTATAGAATTACAGTCCCCCTTCCCTCCCCCCAAAAGTAACCACCTTACTTCTTTATACAAGACTCATCCAAGAGGTCAATCTTGTTCTGTACTAGTACAGTTGGTATATCGCCAACTTCAGCTACTACTTTCTCTCTCCAACTGGAAATTGCTTCAAAAGATTCCCTGTCTGTGGTAGAAAATACAAGCACACAAGCCTGGGCTCCTGTAAAGTGACAAAATAAAAATGTTATTTATGTTCATGAACAAAACAATTCTATGCAGAGTAGGTGCAACTTTTACCTATTCAAAACAACTTTTATGTAAATAGATGCTGAAGTCTTCTTTATAACACTCTGCTTATTTTTTAACATGTAAACTCTATTTTCTAATTCAAAGAACCAATTTTTAATCAAGACCACTGGTTCGCAGACATCTGCAAGTGCCAAAGTACCTTCAAAGCCACATATGTTCTTTCTGGAACACCACAAATATTCGGTGATATATTTAATCCCATTATAAGAGCTAAAGAGATTGGTAAACCAAGCATGAATTTCTGTTGCCAATTTCTTCCTGTCCATATTGTAATTTGCTTCATAATTTCCTTCAGCAGAGACTTAAAAAAAATCTATGAGAAAAAAAAAATTTACTCATTCTATTTACTTTTTTAAAAAATGTGTATTATTTTAGAGGTAGAATACCACTGATCCAAAGGAACATAATTTGAGAACCACTGCCAAGAGTAAATATACCTATACTTGAATCTATAGATGTATCTGATTGAGGGGGGTAAAACTTAATTTGTTTTTTACTGTTTACATAATTACCATACTGTATCTACTGACAGTATTTTAACCATCGACTATCACTACAGGCTGATAATACCTAAGATTAAAATAAAACCCAGAAACGTCCTAGAAGAAGCAGACTTACAAGTTATTAGCTGATGATTCGGGCAGAACAATGACGAAAGTGGATGGATGAGTGACAAGAGAAAAACATCCCAGGGGGTCTTGATTTCCAGGAATCAAAGTTTTCTTACTCAAAGCCCTTTCTGGGAACCAGCAGTTAGCGTAATGGCTATGTCGCTGGACTCCCACGTAGTCGACCGCGGTTCGCGTCCCGGACCCGGTGGCTTACAACTCACGCTGGGCGCGTGTGCGTGTGTGCCCAAGATCCCGAGAGGAGAATGGAAGAGAAGGGATTGCAGCGTGACCATCCCCCCTGGGGGGTGATTTCTCGCTTCCTGTCTCTATGTCTCTCTCTGTCTGTCTGGCGAGCGCACGCGCCCTATAGCAAAAAACCTCTCAAAAAAAAAAAAAAAAGCCCTTTCTTACAGATCTCTCTGGTATGAGTTTCCTACCAAGAGTCGAGATATACCTGTGCTAGGATGACTCTCAAGCCAAAAAGAGTTTGTACATTTCCAGAGGAATAGTGTACAAGCCAATTAGTAAACTGATAAATAAGTTTATATTTACTTGAACTGTAACATTTACATAAATGACATGTAAAATTATTTAATCATACTTTAACAAAGAAAGTACTCTTTATTATAAAACTCTATTTGTTAACTTTAAGCCTAGAATTTTAGATCCAGTCAACTGTCACTTACATTGTAGGGTACATTAGAGTATTTTCAGGTATATAAGTTCTTGAACACTTAAAAACAAAAGCAAAAAGACCTTCAGTAAGAAGGATTAAGAAAAGCTCAATGTGGGGACCAGCAGTTAGCATAATGGCTATGTCGCTGGACTCCCACGTAGTCGACCGCGGTTCGAGTCCCGGACCCGGCGGCTTAAACTCACGCCAGGCGCGTGTGCGTGCGTGCCCAAGATCCCGAGAGGAGAATGGAGGAGAAGGGATTGCGGCGTGGCCATCCCCCCTGGGGGGTGATTTCCTGCTTTCTATCTCTCTGTCTCTCTCTGCCTGGCGAGTGCACGCGCCCTATAGCAAAAACCTCTCCAAAAAAAGAAAAAAAAAAAAAAAAAAAAGAAACCCTCAATGTGGGGGCTGGCAGGTGGTGTGGTAGTTAAACCACTGGACACCCACATGGCCAACCATGGTTCAAGTCCTGGACATGACGGCTTGCATTCTCACTTTCCTTATGTCTCTCTGTCTCTGGCCAAATTAAAAAAAAAAAACAATAATGACATATACAGTTAAATAAATTCTTTTTTTTTTTTTTTTTTTTTTAAAGGGAAAAGCTCAATGCTATTTTTAAAAATCAAGGACTGGGGTATAGTGGTTATGGTGCTGGACTCCCACATGTCTGATCACAGTTCGAGTCCCGGACCCATGGCTTGAAACACGCTGGGTGCATGTGCATGCGTGCCTTGAATCCCGAGAAGAGAATGGAGGAGAAAGGATTGCAGCATGGCCATCCCCACTGTGGGGTGATTTCTCATTTTCTCTCATTCTGTCTCCAGTGAGCACAGGCACCCTATAGCAAAAACATCTTTATAAAAATAAAAAGAGGGACCAGCAGATGGCATAACAGTTACATTGCCATGGGCCAGCAGGTGGTGTGGTGGTTAGGGGTGCTGGACTCCCTACATGGTCATGCGGTTTGAGTCCCAGTCTTGGTGGCTTGCTTTCTCACTTTCCCGCCATCTCTTACTCTGTTCCTCTCTGGTCAAATTAAAATAAATAAAGTCAAATAAAATAATTCTTAAGAAAAAAAATAGTTATGTTGCCAGACTACCACTTAGTTGACCATGGATCAAGTTCTGGACCCAGTGGTTTAAAATACACCAGGAGTGTGTGCATATGTGCCCAAAATCCTGAGAGGAGAATGGCGAAGGGACTGGCATGGCCATCCCCCAGGGGGGTAGGGTAATTTCTTGCTTTCTACCTATCTGGTGAACACAGATGCCCTATAGCAAAAATCTCTCTTTAAAAAAATACATTAATTGTTTTTAAAAAAGAAAAGCCAAGGACTAAAGAATAAAAGAAAAAGCATTTTTTTTTTTTTTTTGAGAGGTTTTTGCCATAGGGCGCGTACGCTCACCAGAAAGACAAAGAGAGACAGGGAGACAGAAAGCGAGAAATCACTCCCCCGGGGGGATGGCCATGCCGCAATCCCTTCTCCTCCATTCTCCTCTTGGGATTTTGGGCATGCACGCACACGCGCTCAGCGTGAATTTAAGCCACCGGGTCTGGGACTCAAACTGTGGTCAGCTACATGGGAGTTCAGTGACATAGCCATTACGCTAACTGCTGGTCCCAGAAAAAGCATGTTTATAGCAATCAGAATAATTTAGTAGGGAATAAAATGAGGAGAGAAATGGTGAAGGGATTGTGGCATCACTGTGTCCCATTGAGGGGTGCTTTTGCCCTTTCTCTACCTGTCTCTTTCCGGCAAGCATACATGCCCACAGACAGTTTAAAAAAAAATAAGAGTATGTGACTATTAAAATATAGGAGAACTGGATTTTTCCAATGTCAAGATGAAAAGGAGATACAAAAAAAAAAAAAAGAGATGAAAAAAAAAGTCCTAAAAAGAGTAGTCACCATCTGTAGGTAAAACAGTACACAAATCTCCAGAGCAAGTTGTATGCACCTAACACTGCGGTTCAAGTCCCAGGACCTGGAGGCTTAAAACTCACCCTGGGAACATGTGTGTACATGCCCAAAATCCTGAGAGGAGAATGGATTGTGGTGTGGTCATTCCTGCTGTGTGGGTGGGGGGGTGGGGGGGTTCTCTCTTTCTTTCTCTCTCTGATTTCTCATTTTCTATCCCCCTCTCTCTCTCTCCAGTGAGCGCATGCATCCTATAGCAAAAATCTCTCTTAAAATAAGAAAGCACACACACCAGGTTTAACTATTTCTTTAGCATCTCATTTAAAACTTATATTAAATAAATTCGTGTGCTTTTCTATTGTTGATCTGTCTTTTGCTATGGGGCTCTCACCATGAATTTAGAAGGGTTGAAGGAAAAGATATTTCTCATGCTTTACACCACCATGAGGTCATTTTGAAACATGTCCAGCAGGGGGGCCAGCAGGTGGCACAGTCATTAAGGCACTGGATTCCCACATGGCCACTCATGGTTTGAGTACCAGATCTAGAGGCTTGAAAATCACACCAGGTACAGGCATGTGCATGCCCAAAGTCCCAGGAGGAGAAAGGAGAAGAAGGGACTATGCTGTGGTCACCTCCCTTGAGGGGGTTTTTTCTCACTTTCACTCAGTCTCTCTCTAGTGAGTGTACACACCCTGTGGCAAAAACCTTAAAGAAAAAAAAAAAAGTTCAGTAGGCCACTTGGAGACAGGAGCACAGGTGGAGGAGAGTGAAGGTAGAATACTCATGGGTCAGTTCAGAATATACTACTGTGGCATAAAGATTATTTTAAGCAAAAGGCATTTGAGTTCCAGAAACCCCTTATCTGCCTAAAGCAAGTCTCTCAAAAGGACTTAACTGTCATAAATCCTCTGGACAGAGAAGACTGACTCATGGCCAGTACCACACCTAACACTGTCACAAAACTATCATATGTCCCACCTATTCTCCTATGGGCCAATTTATCTAATGAAAAAGTCATTCTATGAAATGCCCTTCCCCCCATCCCCTTCCTCTAGTAAGATGGCATGTCCCAAACTCCAACTAGTTTCTTGAGTCACATTTTTCTGTGAATTCCCACATGGATATGATTAAACTTATCCTCTTACTAATCTGCCTTTCCTCAGCTTAATTCACAGCCCCCCTCCCCCGCCTGCCCCAAGAGGGAAGAGAAAGTTTTCCTCCCCTACGTTTGACTCCCATGGATTACAAAGGGAAAAAAGTAACTGCCAGGATTAAGTGTACATGCCCTGAAATGGGGGCGGGGAGGATCAAGCATGGGAAACTTGAAGTAATCTGGGAAAACTACCTAGAAAAATAATTTTCTTCAGGGGTGTGATATGGTGGTTGAGGCGTTGGACTTGCACATGGCCAACTGCAGTTTGAGTCTTGGACCTGGGACCTTGCCTTCTCACTTTCCCTCTCTCTCTCTTATGAATGCATATGCCATAGGGCAAATGAAAAAATAAATAAATAAAATTAGAAAGAAAAGAAATAAGAATTATCTTCAAACATTTGACACTCTGAGGGCCCTAACACTGGTAACAGCAGCCCCTGCCATAGTACTCTTGCCCTCCAACTCCCTCTCAGCCGAGGTCTAACCCAGAAGAAAGAAACCTCTTTTGCAAGCTCAGTAAGAAAAGTAGAGGAGGAGACAAGCAATGAACATACTCTGCCTAGACCACAGGTACTGGCCTGCTAAAAGTCCCTGAGTGGATAATGGATTTAATTCTAAATTTTATTTGGAGTTTTGGAGGATTGGCTATTCGAATTCAGATAACCTTATTTCGATTATGTTTATGACTATGAATTAACTATGAGGCACTGAGAAAAATTACTTGAGAGTGACCAGAAAAGACATGAGCTGAAGGAAGTTTTCCTCCCCTACAGGCCAAAGTCACAATGATAAAAACTGTAATGAAAATCTATTTTATCTTGTATCTTTTCTGTACAAAGCAAACACTTGTTTTTACTGCCTGGAGTAGACTTTCTTAGGAGTTTTAGAGGAGTCATCTGGGATCCCACAAGGCTTCCTAATATGAGTCGTGCTCTGTAATAACCTATTTACAAGGTCATGTTTCAACGTGTCTCACTATACAATTAAGCCAGCATTCCAAGTCCATAATTATGTCTTTGAGCTATGGATTTATTATAACAGGTCTTTTAAATGAATTATAATGCACTTTTTCTTTTTAAAAGCTTAATTTGTTGATTTTTATGCACCGTGAATGATACATTTTTAAGATTTGAGTAAGTCAGTCATAACTTTATAGGGCATAGTGTTTCTATCACTAAATTTGTCTTTTTACTAATTTTTCCTGGCCCTTACCTTCTCATCCTACTCTTTATTTCTATTTCATTACATCTTTATTTGAATTACACTAGTAGGAGATATTATCTGATTGCCCACCTCGCATCCTGTTCTAAGTGCCCCCTCTCCGCTGTTACTTATTAGCCATGTGGTTTAGGTAGCATGAATCTATCCTGTTGGAGAGTGGGTGTGTGTGTGGTGGTGGGAGGGACGTGTGTGTGTGTGTGTGTGTGTGTGTGTGTGTGTGGTGGTGGTGTTGGTGGGAGGGCCAGGCCAGTTGATTACATCCCTCTGACTACTGCAATCAAATCAAGGGTCTAATCAGAGAAAAGCTGAGGACTTCTGATCTGCTGTGATGGGAAGTAACTATCTCCCCAAGGACTCCAAGCATGAAGCTTTCATTGCTCATAGCAGCAATCTTGCAGCCAAGAGGAGAATCAGCATGAGAAATCCTACACAGAGAGAGGCAAGGCCAGGAGAATCAGTGAGGTCACAGTCTGAACAAATCACAACCTAAAGCTATGCTACTTAGAAACTTTTTATTAAACAAATTGATAAATCTTCTTTGTAGCTTAAGCCTGTTTGAAAATGTATTTCTGTTGTCAGCAACCAAAGGCATTAGAACCCCAGAATAAAGCATAAAAGAATGTTTGAGGAGCCAGCAGGTGGCATGGTGGTTAGGGGTGATGGACTCCCACATTGGCTGACCCCGATTCCAGTCCCAGCCCTGGCAGCTTGTTTTCTCTCTCTCTCTCTTTGGTCAAATTAAAATAAAATAAGTGAATAAATAAATAAAGTTAAATTTAAAATAACATTCTTTAACAATAAAAGAATGTTCAAAATATCACTTTTGAAATGTATTTATAATTGCTATTGTTTCTTAATTCAAATTGTATTGTAATAAACATTTATTTTTACAATTTTGGAAAATAAGAAGCTGAAACTGAAAACATGTTTCAGTATCCCACCCTTTTTTGTCATTTTAAAGCTTCTAACAGACATCTATTTATAAGCTTAAGACCTCTTTAAATTAAAATGTTAAGTACAGGGGCCGGCACATGGCGTGGTAGTTGAGGCACTGGACTCCCACACAGCTGACAACGGTTCAGGTTCTGGACCGGGCGGCTTGCTTTCTCACTTTCCTTCTGTCTCTCTTTTTTTTTTTTTTTTTTGAGAGATTTTTGCGATAGGGCGCGTGTGCTCGCCAGACAGACAGAGAGAGACAGAGACAGAAAGCGAGAAATCACCCCCCAGGGCGAATGGCCACGCTGCAATCCCTTCTCCTCCATTCTCCTCTCAGGATCTTGGGCACGCACGCACACGTGCCCTGTGTGAGTTTTAAGCCACCGGGTCTGGGACTCAAACCGCAGTCCACTACGTGGGAGTCCAGAGACATAGCCATTACGCTAACTGCTGGTCCCACTTTCCTTCTCTCTTTACCTCACTTTGGTAAATACATGTGAACTATAGCAAACAAAATAATAACAATAAAATAAATTTTTTTTAAATGTTAACTATAGGGAAACCAAAGCTATTTAAAGCCTTTAAGTCTAAATGAAACCCAGTGAAAAGTAATTTAAATATCACCCACAGTAAATTAACATGTAAATACTAGTAATTATGGGTTCTCTTTTTAGGTTCTAGCAAAGAATGGTGTTTGTCGACATAAGGAGAAAATGATTTGTGAAGACCTAAAAAGTACTAAACTGTAATAAAAAGCATACAACAAACCAGATAAGCCAAACTTTTTTTAAAAGGTAATAATCTTGGACACAGTCTTATGGCAGAAACTGGTGAAAGCATTAAAAATACCTCAGCTAAAGTGGGAAATTAAAACCTCTTATTTTGGGATAACTGTAGATTCACACAGTTTTGTTTTTTAAATCACAGCTACGTGATGGCAATTATATTCTCCAAAAATAGCCAGTACTGATTAGAATACTGCCATTTCAGTCATCAAAAGCTTAAAAGAAAAGCCCAATCTATCTTTTTCTCACAAAAAGAACATACATTTCATGCAGATAATTTAGAGTACAAAGCTAGGTGGATAAAAAGAAAATAATGAAAATCACATGTAAGCCTACTACTATTCTGGTGTCTCCGCCTTAGTTTTTTGCTTATTTTTTTCTTCAGTGTGTGGGGAAGGTGGTGGTAGCGACCCAATTAAAACACACATAAACGTTTATTCAAGAATAAAATTGTACATTTAGAACCTGCTAATTAACAACATCGATGCTGATGAAATTCATAATTTGATTATGTTTCACAGATTTCTTAGTTGTTAGACTGAAGGTCGAAGGGGAAAAGAAAGTCTTGTGGGAAAAGAAAGTACTCCAGGCATGATGTAAAAAAGAAATAATTTGGAGATTTCTCAAGGGTAAAGTGTGAGGATTCAGCTGGAGATAAGGCCAGATAGCTAAGAGAACACAACTGCAGTATGTGGTTCCTTTCTCTTGCATGTATGTCACACCTCTTTGAACTGCTATAGTACTAAAAGGCTTTATTGCGCAGTTTCCCATATCACTGCAAAATCCCGTCTCATTTGTAGTGGTTTTAAGTTTTCATGTTAGTTTCTACTCTCTTACCTTAGAGTCATTTCTTTAGCGTCAGAATAAACATTTAATAGTTTCTCATTGGGGCCAGCGAAGTGGTTAAGGGAACTAGAACACACGGCTGACTGT
This sequence comes from Tupaia tana, assembly GCA_026018925.1. NCBI lineage: Eukaryota > Metazoa > Chordata > Mammalia > Scandentia > Tupaiidae > Tupaia > Tupaia tana. The sequence continues at coordinate 105,544,084 of JAKSZU010000002.1, read as the reverse complement.
TGTTTGAATCCTGAACTCAGCGGCTTGAAAAACATTCTGGGGGGCCAGAAGATGGCATGGCGGTTAAGGTACTGGACTCCCACATGGCCACCTGGCAGCTTGCTTTCTCACTTTCCCTTTTTCTCTCTCTCTGTCTCTGGTGAGTGCATCTGCCCTATAACAAATTAAAAAATAATAATAAAATTAAATATCTAAAAAAAAAGATACTTCTTAAAAAAGAAAAACAGGGGTTGACAGGTGGGGTGGTGGTTAAAGGCAATAAATTCCCACATGGCTGACCACGGTTCAAGACCCGGACCTGGCAGCTTGCTTTCTCTCTCTCTCTCTCTCTCTCTCTCTCTCTCTCTCTCTCTGTGTCTCACTCTGGTCAAATTAAAAACAACAATAAAGATAAATAAAATAAAGGAAATAATTTTTAAAAAAAGAGAGAGAGAGAGAAACATGCTGGGTGCATGTGTGTGCATACCCAAAATCCTGACAGGATGTAGAGCTGGAGAAGGGGTTGCATAACCATATCCCACTGGAGTTACCTTCTCCCTCCCTCTGTGTGTCTCTTTCTGGCAAGCACATGAACCCTCTGGCAATTAAAAAAAGTTTCTCATTGATTTGGTCTAAGAATGTCTGTATGAGTCATAAAATTCTAAGGTAGACACACTATAATACAATTATCTGCTATTCTATAAGATCTTTAAAATAGTAAAACTGGGGTTTTAAAAAATACTTTGAAATTTTAAAACTATTCTTCAAAAGAAACACTTATATGGAAAAGAAAGAAAGCAAAGTTTTTTATTTAACCAAAAGAAAAGAACATGTGCAAACAAAAATAAATAAGAAAATCCCACATTTTACCTCGATAGTAGGCCTTTGTTATTGCATCAAATTCCTCTTGGCCAGCAGTATCCCATAACATCAGTCTGACATCCTCATCATTGACTCTGAAAGAGATGAACTTATTTCATATGAAAAGCAAAATGGTTTTTGGTAACAAAGTTTGTGTTTATTTTTATTTTCAAATCCAAAGTTGTTAAAACTACACTGTAGGTTCCACTTTGAAAAATCTAACTACTTTCAACTATTAATAACCATTACACCAGCTGCCCAAAGCTATATTTTACACATGGTTTGGATGTACCTGCCATGTGTTTTGTGCGTAGCAACAGTCACACAGAGTGGTGGTTCTAAGACTAGCAATATTGGGGAAGGGGATTCTCGGGTCATTGCTTGCTCTATTTCCACTACAACATTCTAATGGGGATTCTCTTAGGTCATTACTAAGAACCCCTACTTACATTTTTGTCAACTCATCAACACATAACCTTGTTTTAAGCATGTTTCTATTTAAAGACATCTTATTGAGGCTGGCAGGTGGCAAGGTGGTTAAGGGCGTTGGACTTGCACATGGCTGACCATAGTTTGAGTCCTGGACCTAGCGGCTTGCTTTCTCACTTTCTTTCTCTCTCGCTCTCACCCTGTTCCTTCGGGTCAGTTAAGATACATACATACATATGTACGTACATACATACATAAAGTTAACTAAAAAAAATTAAGACATCTTTTTAATATATATGGTTAATTCATTAACACTGAACCTGACCAACAGCTTACTATACACCAATAGTACTATAACTCAGGTCAGAACAAAGCTTATCTAACACACAAATTTTTTCCATAAAGCAAATCACAGTGTTCTTGCTCAGGAACACTAGACAGTACTTTAGCATTTAAACAGAAAAATTACCAATCAAAAGCACAAAATGTGAAAAATGAGGCACTGAGCAGGACATGAGAAGGACACGTTTATAATGAGAACTGAAATAAGAGAGGAAAGTAATGCCCTGTATGACCTAATCTGGGCAAGCACAAGTTCAACAACTCACATATTTTTCTGCTCTCCACCTGTCCATAAATAACCACAAATGCACTATGATTAATAATTCTGGGGTTACACATAAATGTTAGCCAACTAGGTGAATCAGCAAATAAAAAAGCTATGAATAATGAGGATCCACTGCATACTTAAAATATCAATTTGGTTTTAGGTAATACGTACAAAAAACAAACATCATCAAGACTCAAAATAAGTTCTAAGAAAATATGGGGCCAGTTGGTGGCATGGTGGTTAAGGTAGCTGGATCCTGCATGGCTGACTGCGTGGTTCTAATCCTGGGTGTAGAAGCTTCAGAAATATGCTGGGCATGTGTGCAATGTGTGCCCAAAATACTGAGAGAATGGAGAAGAGACTGTGGTGTGGCCATCTCCCATGGAAAGAGATTTTTTTTTTTTAATTTTTTTTTTCAAAGATTTGTTTATTTATTTTACTTAATTTACTTAATTTTATTTGTTTGCCCTTTCTCTTTCTCCATCTCTGGCAAGAGGCAGATACCAGGACAAAAAAAAAAGGAAATACATCTGAAAAAGGGATGGGGCCAGTCCTACTCCAGTGGTTAAGGGAGCCTGGATTCCATATGGCTGAACACAGTTTGAATCCTGGCTCTGATGGCTTAAAAACCACACTGGGTTTGTGTGAGAGCATGACCCAAATCCTAACAGATCAGAAAAATGGAGGACTGTGGCATGACTGTACCCCACTGAGAAGTGCTTTCTCCACCTGTCTCTGCCTCTCTCTGTCAAGCACATACACTGTCTGCCAATTTAAAAATTAGTAATAAGGAAAAAGAGAGGGTAATACACTATAGAATAAAAATTACACAATCTTTAACATGAACACAATTATCTTTCATATTAGTGAAATAAGTTGGGCTTGCTTAATATTTATTTTTACAATATAGTTTGTCCCCTATAATTTATAATACTTTGAAAGTTCTCAAGACTAATGACAAAAAGTATTACTCTGATGTGTTTTAGAATCCAGCTGGTTCCTAAAGTAGGATTTCTTCTTCGTGAATGAAGATGAATCTGTTTTCTAATTTCCTTAGAGTAAAAACAAATTATTAATTCCCTAATTTCTTTGTAGTCTTGCCTAGTTTTAAAAAGAGAAGAGACATTCTGGGACCAGCAGTTAGCATAATGGCCATGTCGCTGAACTCCCATGTGGTCGACCCCAGTTGACATCCCAGACCCGGTGGCTTAAAACTCATGCCGTGTGCGTGCGTGCCCAAGATACCAAGAGGAGAACAGAGGAGAAGGGATTGCGGTGTGGCCATCCCCCCTGGGGGGGTGATTTCTCCCTTTCTGTCTCTCTGTCTCTCTCTCTCTGTCTGGCGAGCGCACGTGCCCTATAGCAAAAACCTCTCCAACACAAACAAACAAACAAACAAACAAAAAGATAAGAGACATTCTAAGCAAAAGGAGATTAAGAGATAAAACCATTTTTTCTGAGATGGGTAATTATTTTTTCTAAATAAAATAGCAGATGAAGATCGCTCGGCTTGTTTTTTAGAAGTACCTAAGGTACGGCTGGCAGGTGGTGTGGTGGTTAAGGCTGAATTCCCACATGGCCAACCACGGTTTGAGTCCTGGACACAGTGGCTTGCCTTTTCACTTTCCCTTTCTCTCTCTGTCTCTGGTCAAATTGGAAAAAGAAAGAAAAAGAAAGGAAGGAAGGAAGGAAGGAAGGAAGGGAAGGAGGAAGGGAGGGAGGGAGGGAGGGAGGGAGGAAGGAAGGAAGGGAGGGAGGAAGGAAATAAATAATTCTGTGTTTTTTTTTTTAAAGTACCTAAGGTATCATTAATAAATATGAAAAAGAAAAAAATGGGCAAGGAAAGTAAAACAAAAATTACAAAAATGAGAGAGCAGAGGGACATTGTATGTCCCCACTTAATATATACCAAGTGTCCGCACTCTATGACTGAAACTGACTAAAGGATGTACAAACACAAGAGATGGGTATGATTGCCAGATGTGGTGTGTGTGGAGGAGTGGGGTCTGGGGAAAGACATTTGGAAGAGGGATACGGAGACAGAGCATTGACGAGACAGAGGGGTAGTGGGGTTATCTGTTGAAGATATTTTGATCAACTAGATTGGGGAGAAAATGTTCACATATTGAAATGTTTACTTTGTAAGTTAAATAATGTGATTGAATGTATAAAAATAAATAAATTAATTGAATTAAATTAAAAAAAAAAGAGCAGAGGGAAGAGATGAAAGAAAAACGGGCTGGCAGATGGCATGGTGGTTAAGGCACTAGATTTCTACATAGTCAACAGTAGTTCGAGTCCTGGACCTGGTGGCTTGCTTTCTCACTTTCCTTCTTTCTGTCACTCTCTGGTAAAATTTAAAAATGATGATTAGGGCTAGCAGGAAGCATGGTGGTTAGGGGCACTGGACTCCCACGTGGCTGACTGTGGTTCGAGTCCCAGTCCTGCCACTTTTCTTTCTTACTTTCCCTCTCTCTCTCTTGCTCTGTCCCTCTCTGGTCAAATTAAAATAAATTAATTAAGTTAAATGAAATAATTCTTTTTAAAAAATGATGATGAATAAGATTAAATAAAATACTTCTTTTAAAAAAATTAAAAAAAGAATAAAATATGTAAAGTAATGAATAATTGAAAACCAGCCTCAACCTCAACTGTCATATGAGCCACCACCAATAGTTGCTTAACTCTAGCTTTACTGTTAATTAGTTACTATTACTCCCAGGAAAGGCTTGGATGTAATTCACAAATCAAAATAAGGGGAATAAAATGACCAAGTACGTACTGAATTTGTCGCTCCAAAAAATCAACTCCAATGGTTTTCTTGTAGTCTTTTGTAAAGATGCCTTTGCAATATCGCTGAATCATACTTGATTTTCCAACTGCTCCGTTCCCTACAACCACCATCTTAATGGCCACTTCCATATCTTCCTCCAACATTTTTGGAGATAAAATGGTTCCTATAACAACTCAGGTGATCAGATCTTCTCTCTCAAATCTGTGGTTTAAAATGAAATTATTTTTTCATGTAACAAGAATTTTATAAAATATAATAAGCTATGACTGCTTTATCAAGGAATAATCATATTGCATTGCAAGAATGTAGTTCCATGACTGAAACCTCCATACATCCCTTTTATAAAATGTAAATTCTTTAAAAAGTAAAATAACATTTTTTAATCCTTTTCAGCAAAATCCATGACACTCATGTATCAATAAATGCCTACATTTACAGTTTTCCCTTTCACAGAGATGAAAACTATGGGTACTGGAGCTGAGGCCTGATGTAGAGTTGAGGCCTGATGTAAAGCTGCCACGCACTAGCTCTGTGTTCTTAGTAAAGTTATTGCTTAATCTCTTTCAGCTTCAGTTTTCTGGCAATAATGTCTACCTCACAGGATTGTTAATCAATGATACATATAAAATACTTAACACAATGAAAATTAAGCATTTAAAAATTAGTAGTTTTAGAGCCAGCTGGTGGCATGGTGGTGACCTACATGGCCGACTGTGCAGTTCAAGTCCTGGACCTTGTGGCTTAGAAAACACACTGGGTACATGTGTGTATACCTCTACTCCTCTAAAGAGAATGTGCATGGTTTGCATTTTAGGCTGATAAGAACTGAAATCAATTTCTTCATATTTCTTCTTAAAATTACTAGACTCCTATACATGTAGATACTATATTCCAACTACCTTAACTGAAAAATCCACGAACAACCACTATAGAAAGCATGGCTTGAGGCCAGCAGGAGGTCTGGTGGCTGGATCCCATATAGCCAACTACACAGTTTGAGTCCCAGACCTGGTGGCTTGAGAAATGTGTGTTTGGGCACATGTGCATAAAAGCCCAAATCCCAAGAGAATAGAAGAGAAGGGACTGCAGTGTGGCCATCCCCCCCGGGGGTGATTTTTCACTTTTCCTTTCTTTCTGGCGAGTACACGCACCCTACAGCAAAACGAGAAAAAAAGTGTCTGAAATGTGAAAAACATTCCATTCTTTGTCCTTAATGTATCTCCGTAGTTGCCTCTGGTACTTCACAAACTTACATGATCTTAAGAATCATCTAGGAACACTTCTTAAAGTACAAGTCTGGGGACTCAAACTTCAGCACAATTAATCAGAAATCTCAGAAAAGTGGCCTTGGAATCTGGTTTGTCAAATAAGCATGGGGGGGGGGGGGGGGGTTGGCCCCGTAGCACAGTGGTTAAGTGTTACACATTGGGAGCTAGATCCCACATGGCCAACCACAGTTTACATCCTGATCCTGGCAGCCTGAAAAACATGCCAGGCATGAGTGTGTGTGTGCCCAAGATCCTGATGGGATGAGTAAATGGAGGAAAAGGCATTGCAGTATGACTATATCCCATTGGGAGACGGTGCTTTTTTCTGTCTGTGGCAACTGCACACACCCTCTGAGAAAAAAAAAAAAAAAAAGGATGGATGGATAAATGAAAAGAAGGAAGGGAAAAAGCAGAAAAAAAAATAAAACAAAACAAGCATGGGGGCCAGCCCTTCATAGTAGTAGTTAGGTACTATGCATCAAAAGTCAGACCCCGGGGACCAGCAATTGGCGTAATGGCTATGTCACTGGACTCCCATGTAGTCGACTGCAGTTCGAGTCCTGGACCCGGTGGATTAAACTCATGCCAGGTGCATGTGTCCCAGATCCCAAGAGGAGAAGGGATTGCAGCGTGTCCATCCTTCCTGGGGGAGTGATTTCTTGCTTTCTGTCTCTCTCTCTCTCTCTTTCTTTCTGGTGAGCACACACACCTTATAACAAAAACCTCTCAAAAAAAAAAAAAAAAACAACCTCAGATCCCACAGGGCAGACCTTGGTTTGAGTCCTGGCCTGTGGCTTGAGAAACACACGAGGCACGTGTACGGACATTCCCAATATCCTAACTGGATGGAGAAATGGAGGAAACAGGATTGCTGCACGGCCACCCATTAGAGGGTGCTATTACCATGCCTCATTGAAAGGAGCTTTCTCTTCTTTTTGTCTCTCTCTGGGGAGTGTACATGCCCTCTGACAAATAAAAAAAAAAAAAAGAAGAAACAAACAAACAAAAACAGCCAAAACAAAAGGCAAGCACAGAAGTGTGTTGCTTGTTGCTTGGCTCTCCCTTCAAGACAGGATCCACTGCACTGTCCACTTCTGTTCAGGCCATACGCCCCCCTCCAGGCGGGTTACTAGAGCAGGCAATTCTGCCTGGGATTCCTCATGCCTCAAGGGCTCTCCAGCAAACTGGCTGAGGTTGTCTCAGAGCCACACTATAGGCTGGGGCTCTATCCACCCAATTCTTTCTCCTTTCACAGGTGTCAAACTGGCACTGCAATGTGAAAGCTCTCTTCGCTCTTCACTGGCATGTCCCCCCGTAAATCTTCTGCACTCCTAATCCCATCTTGACATGTGCTTCCTGGAGGACCTGAATGGACACATACCCCCACTGATTTTATAATCAAGTTAAATGTTAGAACCATTACCTAGAATAGTGGTTCTCACCTTGGCTACACTCTGCAAAACCAAAAAAAAAAAAAATTCTTTCTAGACCTTGAGCTCTGAATATATGACATAAATGATCTAGAGTACAACCTGAACCTGAACATTAAGTACCACCACCCTAGGACCCTACACAGGGGTCTGGTCTTCAGGACCTTTATGGTCAAATCTAAAATTCTCACCATAATCTGACCCTTCCTCATCCAGTTGAATCTCACACTAGTTCACTTAGTAGAAAGTGTTCCTTTCTCTACCAAAAGAATTCTTCACTCCAGAAGACTGTGAAGTTTTTAAAAAAAGCAACAACAGTAAAAAATACACTACAATCTACACTTTGAAATATATATATATATGTATATATATATACACACACACACACACACACACACACACACACACACACACTTATCAGAGCTTGTTGCTTCTGGAAAGCTGGAGTAGGCATATTTTTTCCTACCCCTTCCTCTAACTAAAATATCTGACATTATATAAAAAATACACATAAGACTGGCCAGGGATCCCAGGATACAAGGAACAACACAGTAGTGAGTTTTCCTTGAATTGTTTCTACCTCACATATCCCAGACTAGATTACAGAGAAGCCAGTAACCAGGAAATATCAACCAAAAATATTTCAACAAAAGCCTATTCTCTGGCACAAGAACCTGGCAAGTGGCAGTTAAGCAAGTATCAAGTCAGAAAACACACCCTTGTGAGGGCTGCAGAGCACAGGGCATCCTGTGGGGTGGTATCACAGAATACCACAGAGGGAACCAAGACTCTCATCTCCACAGGGTAATAATGAAGGCACCTCACAAGACCAGGTCTCATAACCAGGTCTCACGGGAGGCCATGGAGAGCTTGGACTTCCACCCCATCTGGCAATTCAGTAATTCCTCCCACCCTTTACTTTCCCTTCCTCACTTGGGTGGTGTCAGAGGAAGCCTAGTAGAAAGCCTGGACTATCGCCATACCTCAGTGGTAATGAAGCCATCTGCCTCACCCCATGCAGTGTGGGAACTGGTGCCCCTCTTCCTCCCAGCCAGGGTGGTATTAGTGCAGCCTAGTAGAGAGCCATCATGCCCAGCAGAAAGAGGGGTAGAAGACAAGCAGGGAATCTGAAATATTACTCCCGCTTTATAGTAAGCAGAGAGTGCCCCACCTTTCCTCTGTTTGGACCACTGTTAAAGGAAGCAAGCAAAAAGAGAAATGTTTAAATGCAACCCAAAGAATCATAATCTATATTTCATGTCAATTAATACCTTATCTGTCCTAAGTTCCATTTAAAATCACTCAGTACAGGGAGCCAGCAGGTGGTGCAGTGGCTAAGGTGCTGGACTCTCACATGGCCAGCTGCTGTTCGAGTCCTGGACCTGGCACTTGCTTTTGCACTTTCTCTCTCTCTTTCTATCTCTCCCTGATGAGTACATGTACCCCATAGCAAATTACATAATAGTAATAAAAATAATAAATAAATAATTCTTAAAAAAAAAAAACTCAGTACACCAAGAACCAAGAAAATCTTTAAAAAACCTTTTTTTAACAATTATTTTATTTAACTTTATTTATATGTTTTAATTTGACCAGAAAGGGACAGAGAGAGAGAGAGAGAGAGAGAGAGAGAGAGAAAGTAAGAAAGCAAGCCCCCAGGTCCAGAACTCAAACTATTGTTGGCCATGTGGGAGTCCAGCGACCTTAACCACCACACCACCTACCAGCCCCTAAATTTTTTTTTAATTGAGATTTTTGCTATAGGATGCCTGCACTCATGGGGGAGAGAGAGACAGAGAAAGTGAGAAACACCTCCCAGGGGAGATGGCCATGTCGCAGTCCCTTTTCCTTCATTCTTCTCTCAGGATCTTGGGCATGCATGCACTTGTGCCCAGTGTGAGTTTTAAGCCACTGGGTCCAGGACGCAAATCATGGTCAACTATGTGGGAGCCAAGCAATGTAACCATAACACCATCTGCCAGTCCCAGAAGCAAGAAAATCTTAACTTGAATGCAAAAGACAACCAACAGACTCTAGCAATGAGATGACAGACATCAGAATTATCTAATAAGGATTTAAAAAATAAAAATAGTTAGCTAATGGCCATAAGCAATATGGACACAGCTGAAACAAATGCAAAAAGTAGAAAGTCTCATCTGAGTAACAGAAAATATAAAGAAGAACCAAATGGAAAGTTTAAAACTGAAAATGATGATAACGGAAAAAAAAAAGATAAGAAAATACAGGGGTTAACAGGTGGCATAGTGTTTGAAAAACTGTATTTCCACATGGTTGACTGAAAGTTCGAGTCCTGAACCTGGTGCTTGAAACTCACACTGGTACATGTGCATGCGTGCTCAAAATCCCAAGAGGAGGATGGAAGGGAAGGAACTGTAGCATAGCCATCCCCCTGGGGGTGATTTCTCACTTTTACTTTCTGTATCTCTCCAGAGAGCACACAAACCTGTAGCAAAAATCTCTCAAAAAAAAAAAAAAAAAAAAAAAGAATGAAAGAAAAAAAAATACAAACCTCAATGGATAGATAGGTTCAACACCCTAGAGGGGAGAGAGCAAAGAATTAATGAACTTGAACTTAGAACAATACAGAGTACCAACCTGAACAACACAGAGCAAACAGCTTTTAAAAACAATCAAAGCAAAACAGAACAAAAACAGCCTCTGGGACCTGTGGAACTAAATGAAAAAAATCTAGTAATTAATGTCATTGGAGTTCCCAAAGGTGACTAAAAAGAGGATAGGACTGAAAAAACATTTGAAGAAATAGTGGCTGGAAATTTTCTGAAATCTGAAAAAACCATAAACCTACAGATTCAAGAAGCTGAGCGAATCTCAAATAGGATAAATCTAACAAAATCTAGACTAAGACCCAGCCTGACATCACGGTTGGTAACAAACTGAACTGCAGTGCTGGAAACCACATGACCAACTGTGAGTTTGGATCCCTGTGTCAGTCGGAAAACACATCAGCTGCATGCATATGTGCTCAAGATCCTGAGTAGCTAGAGGGCTGCCTAATGGGATCGTGACATGATTAGTGTGCATGTATGTGCACATACTCTTTATCATGAATTTAAAAGAAAAAAATCTAAACCAAGATAACTTCAAAGACAGTTTTCCTTCTGAAAATGGAAGGAAAATAAAATGAAACATCCAAAGAGAAAGGATGCATTACTTATAGGGGAAAAGTTATTTGAATGACAATAAATTTTTCATCAGAAACCATGGAAGCTTGAAGAAAGTGGTACATCACTTTTTCTGTTGAAAGAAAAGAACTGTCAACCCAGAATTATATATCAAATGGAAAATATCCTTCAAGAATGAGAGGGTAACCAAGACAATATCTAATGAGGGAAATTTGTTGACAGCAAATCTATGCAAAAAAATAGCTAAAGGAAGCTCTCTAGACAGGAAAGAAATAAATGAACAACAAAAATAAAACCTTGTTTTTAGAAAATAAAGAGGGGCCAGGGCCAGTAGGTGGCCTCGTGGTTAAAAGCACTGGATTTCCACATGACTAACTATGGTTCAAGTCCCGGACCTGGCAGTTTGCTCTCTCCCTTTCCCTTTCTCTCTCTCTGTGTCTCTCTCCGGTCAAAATGAAAAATAATAACAACAAATGGAATTAAATAAATAAACAATTCTTTAAAAAATGAATGAATGAATGAAAGAAAGAAAGAAAGGAAGGAAGGAAGGGACCAACAGGTGGCATGGTGATTAAGGCACATGACCAACCACAGTTTGAGTCCCAGATCTGGCAGCTTGCTTTCTCACTTTCCCTCTCTCTCTCTGTCTCTCCCTGGTGAGCACATGTACTGTATGGCATATTTAAAAAGAATAATTAATAAAATTAAATAACTAATTCTTTAAAAACTAATAAAAAACACAATTAAGAGTAAGAATATTGGTAAATGCTGGCTAGCAGGTGGCATGGAAGTTAAGGTGCTGGATCCCACATGGCCAAATTTCACAGTTCAAGTCCCATACCAGGAGGCTTGAAAACAACACAGGGCTTGTGTGTGAAAGAATGAAGAAGAGACTGTGGCACAGCCATCTTCTGGAGGTTGACTTCTCACTCACTCTCGCTCTGTTTCTCTCTGGAAAGCACACAGACCCTAGAGCAAAAACTGAAAAAGACAAAAAACAAACAAACAAACAAACAAACAAACAAACAAAAACCCTGGTAAATGCAACAGCCTTCCCTTCTCATTTTGAGTGTTGTATGTTATGTCTAAATTTTGTTGAAACAAAAATGATAAAGCTTTCCCATGTGACATTCAATAAAGGTACAAAATATTTAAAATAATTATAATAAATGGGAGCATATAAAAGAATATAAAGTGAGGTAAGAGTTTTACACTTCACTTAACCTGATAAAATTCTGACTCCAATAGACTGTGACAAATTACATATATATAATGTAAACCTAAGCCACTAATTTAAACCACTTAAAAAGTTACACAGAGAGATACACTCAAAAACACTATAGATAAATGGGATTCTAAAAACACAATAAAACCAAGAGTCTACTCAACATTTATAGAACTGTGCATGTAACAACAGTACAGTATACTTCCTTTTCAAGCACCCACCAGCCCATACAACAAGATAAAACATATTTTGGGTCATAAAACAAACATCAATAAACTTAAAATAATGGAAGCATACAGAATTATTCACTGGCCAGAAAGGAATCAAACCAGAAATCAGTAACAGACAACAGGAAGATCTCCAGAAATATAGGGAATTAAAAACACACACTTCTGAACAACCCATGGGTAAAAGAAGTCTTAAGAGACGTAAAATACTTAACTGAATGAAAGTGAAAATACAAACGAAAATCTGTGGGATATAGATAAAACAGTGCTGAAAGAGAAGATTTACAGGACTAAAGGCTTTCCTCAGAAAAGATGGCAAATCTCAAATCAATAACCCAAGCTCCAACCTCAAGAAACTAGCAAAACAGCAAAATAAGCCCAAAGCGAGCAAAAGAAAAAAAAAAAACAGTAAAGAGCATAAATCAATGAAACTGGAAAGAGAAAAACAGAAGTGATGAGACAAAAAGCTGTTTTTATTTATTTATTCATTTATTTATTTATTTATTGAGAGGTTTTTGCTATATGGTGTGTGCACGGTCCAGAAAGACAGAGACAGAGAGACAGAAAGCAAGAAATCACCCCCAAGGGGGGATGGCCACACCACAATCCCCTCTCCTCCATTCTCCTCTCAGGATCTTGGGCAGACACGCACATGCGCCTGGCGTGAGTTTAAGCCACCGGGTCTGGGACTCGGTTGACTATATGGGAGTCCAGCGACATAGCCATTACACCAACTGCTGGTCCCAAAAGCTAGTTTTTTTAAAAAGATCAATAAAAGGTTTTTTTGTTTGTTTTATTTTGTAGAGGTTTTTGCCTTACAGCACGTGCTCTTGCCAGATAGAGACAGTGACAGTCAGAGGGAAAGTGAGAAATCACCCCCACCCCGGGGAAGATGGCCATGCCGCAAATCTCCTTCCTCCACTTTCCTCTCGGGATCTTTGGCCTGCATGCACACATGCCTGGTATGAGTTTCAAGCTACTGGGTCTGGGACTTGAACCACCTTTGGCCATGTGGGAATCCAGTGGTGTAACCACCATGCCATCTGCTGGTCCCAAAAGATTAATAAAAAATTTATTTTAACAAAACTAGTATAAAGAAAAGAGAAGACACAAAGATCTCAGGATCTTACAAATATCAGAAATAGTGCACATTTCGCTACATACTTAAGAGGATAATACAACAAACTATATGTACATAAATTTGACAGCGAAGATGAAATGAGCTAATTCCTTGAAAAGTATAAACTACCACTTCTCACCCAATATGAAACAAATAATTTTATTATTCTAAAGCTATTAAGAAAACTGAATCTGGGGGCCAGCAGGTGGCATGGTGGTTAAAGCACTGGATTCCTACATGGCTGATGGTGGTTTGAGTCCCAGACATACAGCCTGAAAATCATACTGGGCTCATGTGTGTACATGCATACCCAAGGTCCTAAGAGGAGAAGGGGTTATGGCATGGTCATCCTCTGGGGATGATTTCTTAATTTTTCTCTCTCTGCCTCTCTCCAGTGAGTCATACACCCAATGGCAAAAACCTAAAAAAAAAAAAACAAATTTAAAAAGGAAAAAAAAAGTAAATTGAATCTGTAATTTAAATGCCAAAAAAGCAATCTCCAGGTTCAGGTAGTTTCACTAGAGAATTCTACCAGTGTTTAATGGATTAACACCAATTATACATAATCTATTTCATAAGTGATAAAAAAAAAAAGTACTTAATTAATTTTAGGAAGCCAGAACTATCTCAATACCAAAACCACTTAAAGAAAGCCAGTACAAAAAAAGAATATTAGACAACCCCTTATGAACACTTATGCAAAAATCCTCAACAAAACATTAATAAACTGAATTCAGCAATATTTAAAAAGAGTAATATGCTGCAACCAAATGAACTTTATTCTGGAAATGCAAGGCTAGTTCAATATTCAAAAGCAATCAATTTAATTCACATATTAATAAACTCAAGAATAAAAACCACATTACAATATTAATTGAAGCAGTAGAAATATTTGACAAAAGTTGACATTTATTGGTCAGAAAACTCAACAAGCTAGTAAAGGGGAATTCCTAAACCTGGGAAAGGAGAACTATAAGAAAACCTACAGTTAACATCATACTTAATACTTAATTCTCAGAGACTAATTGCTTTCCCTTCAGACTGGGAACAAGGTAACAATATTCACTTTAACTACTATTTATGAGGCACAAAGTCCTAGCCAATGCATGCAATTGGCAACCAACTAAATAAAACGTTTAAGATTATGCAAAAACAAACAAACAAACAAACAAAAACTATCTCTGTTCACAGATGACATGATAGTATCTGAAAAGCCCAAGGAGTTCACCAAGGAAGATAAAACAAAAACATAAAAACTTTAGAACTATTGATACTAAGTGAATTTACCAAGGTCACATAAAAAAAGAGCAACACACAGAATTCAACTATATTTCTATACATTAACACTGTATAATTTGGTAAAAAAAAATTTTAAATGAGATTTACTATACCTCCCCAAAACTTACATGCTTAGGTAAAAATGTAGCAAAATATATACTGAGTCTGAATGCTGAAAATGACAAAATGCTAATGAAACAAATCAAAGACCTAAGTAAGTGGAAAGATATCATGTTTATGAATTGGAAGAGGCAACAAAGTAAAAATAGCAATTCTCCCCCAATAGATTTGTAGGTTTAACGAAATTCTAAAATATCAGCAAGAAGACAACTTTATAATAAACTATATAAAAAAAGAAAGGAAAAATGACAAAGGAAATAAAACACTATTTTGTAACAATAAAAGTGGAGGAAATCCTACCACACAATCTTAAGACACTGTAAGGCTAAATTAATCAAGAAAGTGTGATACGGACAAAGTGAAAGACATATATCAATGAAACCAGTCAGAATGCCCAAGAAACTCACAAAAACATGGCTTTGCTATAGGGCACATGTGTACTCCAGAGAGAGAGAGAGAGAGAGAGAGAGAGAGAGAGGGAGAGAGGGAAAGTGAGAAAGCAAGCTGTCAGGTCCAGGACTTGAACCAGTCAGCCATGTGGGAATCCAGCACCTTAACCACCACGCCATCTGCTGGCCCCTGGCTAACTGATTTCTAACAAAGGTGCAAAAGCAATGCAACGGATAAAGTATAGTCTGTTCAAAAATGGTGTTGGAATAGCCACACATCCATGTCCAAAAAAAAAAAAAAATCAACCTTCACCTGAACTTCTTATCTTACACAATTAACTCAAAATGGATCACAAATATAAGTGTAAAACTGTATTTCTTGAAAGAAAATTTTAGAAAGAAAAATAATTTAACCTGGAATTAGGTAAGGAGTACTTAGACCTACTACTAAAAAAACCCATGAAAGGAAAATGGATAAACTGGATTTCGCCAAAATTAAAAATATCTGCCCTCTCAGACACTGTTTTCTTTTTAAAGAATTATTTCATTTTATTTATCATTATTATTATTTTAAACTAGCTACAGGGTATGGACACTCATCAGAGAGAGACAGAGAAAGAAAGAGAGGGAGAAAGTGAGAAAACAAGCTGTCAGGTTTGGGACTTGAACCACAGTTAGTCCAGTACCTTAATCATCACATCACCTGCTGGTCCCTCAAAGACAGTTAAGAGGAGAAAAGGTTAAAAATTAGGAGAAAATATTTTTTTAACTTTTTTTTTTAATTTAACTTTATTTATTTTGTTTTAATCAGAGAGGGACAGAGAGAGGGGGAAAGTGAGAAAGCAAGCCACCAGGTCTGGGATGCAAACCATGGTCAGCCATGTGCAAGTCCAACACCCTTAACCACTATGTTACCTGCCGGCCCAGGAGAAAATATTTTTAAAACATGCATCTGCCACATGTCTTGTACCCAGGAAATACAAAAGATTTTCAAAACTCAATCTAAGAAAAAAGCCCATTTAAAATAAAAATGGGCAAAAATTTGTCCAGGTAACTCACCAGAGTATATGAGGGAGGAAGTTTACAAATAGTTCATGGAAAATGTGTATTATGAAAAATACATATATATAAATACTTCAAAACTTTTTTTCGCCAAAAGAAACCTGTTCTTTAATTCCATTTTTCCAAGAATGTTTTGAAGTCCCCATATATATGGCAAAGGAACACATGAAAAGATCTTCAACATCTTTGGTCAGGAGATAAAGGACTTTAAAAGCATATTGAGACACCACTACACACTTACCAGAATGGATATATTACAAAATTCCGACAACAGCACATGTTGTGGAGCAAATGGAACTTTCACATGTTGCTGGTAGGAATGTAAAATGATACAGCCCCTCTGGAGAACAGTTGGACAATCTTTTTAAAAAGTTAAATATACATTTATCACATGACCCTACAATCCCACTCCTAGCGATACCCTAGAGAAATTAAAACTTAAGTTCATACAAAAACCTTTACATGATATTTATAGCAACTCTATTCATAACTGCCTTAAAATGAAAACTACCCAAAAGTTCTTCCATGAGTAGTGGATATTTAAACACACTGTGGCATATCTATCTAATGAAATATTATTCAGCAATTTAAAAAACTTATCTATACAAGAAACAACTTGGAGGAACCTCAGAGGTATTGTTCTGCGTGAAAGAAGCCAGAAGTAAAAGACTAGGTACTGTTCTGATCCTATTTACATGACAGTATGGGAAACATCAGTAATGCCAGGGGTTAGGGCTAGGTATATGATACAAAGGGATAGGATGATTCTTCTGGGGATAACAGAGCTGTTCTATATCCTGATTGTTGTAGTAGTTACATGAACCTAAAAATTCATAGAACTGTACACCTGGAAAAAGGTCAGCTTTACTATATGGTAGTTACAAATTTGTTTAAGTAAAATTAGATTTTTTTTAAGCTTTGCCATAGGGCACATGCACTCACCAGAGAGAAAAAGAGCATAAAAGAGTGACAGAGAGAGAAGGAAAATAAAAAATCACCTCCCAGGGGCATGGCCATGCTGCAATCCCTTCTCCTCTATTCTCTCAGGATTTTGGGCATGCATGGCACATGCCAGACATGTTTTTCAAGCCCCCAGACTGGGACTACAATGATCTTGTCACCCATTTGAGATCCAGCTGTCTTAACCTCCTCACTACTGGGTAGTCTGTGCAATCAGATTTTAACATAGGTAACCTCTTATGATTCTCAGGTGCTATTCCACAGGTTTAAAGCAAAGCAGTAACCCTGAGAAGCCAGGCTTTGGACTGTGCACAAATGTTTTCAGTAAATATACTGGAAAATACAGTGCAGTGCTTAAAGTGCATTTTCTCTTATGATTTCTTTAGCGTACTGTATCATCAGAATAGTCTATAATATACAAAATATGTTAATGGTCTGGTTATGTTATTTGTAAAGGCTTCCACACATCAGCAGGTTATTAAGTTCTGGAGGAGTCAATATTTCAGGATTTTCCACTGAGGGGAGGGGTCGGCACCCCTAACCCTCACGTTGTTCAAGGTTTTCTTGTACAGCAAAACAAAGTTGTTCTTGGAAAATAAGCATAATTCTGAGTTTAATCGTTAAAAACCTTGACAGATTTTAAACACTCTTCACTCAAATTTAATTTTAACATTTTTGCCAACTAGTACATTCTAGTACGTTAGAAATGAAAAGGATGGGTTAACTCACCGATCAAACTGTTTTTTTTTTTTTTTTTTTTTCCCCAAGAGCCTGTGTTTAAGTAGAGATGTGATTGTATGTACTGGAAACTTCTTAGGGCCAATGAAGTTACCTAGGAGATGATAGGAGTTGTGTTAAACCTGGAAAAGTAAGCAGCCCTTTTCAGACCCTGCTGGCACTTCGCTAGCTCCTGACAGTGAAGTTCTTACTCCCTCACGCTCTCAGGTGAGTTCCTGGGAACGCCGACGGCTCCTCGGATCCCGCCGCAGCCGAGTCAATGAAATAGTGTAGTCTGGCTCATTCATATTCTAGCAGCCTCTGCGAGGGAAACCAGGGAAGGGTGGGGCCGCGGGGTTGCAGGGGGCCCCACTGCAGGGAGAAGAGGGGACCAAAAGCTGCGGCAGCGCTTGGACCTTCCTCCCCATCAAACCTAGCCCGGGCATTTAACGCCCCTAGCCTGCGTTTCGCCGGACCCGGGTGGCCCCTTCCCCTTTTGGGGGTGGAGGGCTAGCAGCCTCGCCCCCGCGCCTCCCCGCTCTTTCCCGCCCAAGAGGCGACTCCGGGGACCCGCAGCCAGAGACCCGAGCGCTGGGCGGGGCGCCGGGCAGGAGCGATCGCCCACCTCCGCGGGCTGGAGCTAGGGCTCTGCTCCCGGGCGGGCGCGGGGGCTCGGCGGCCGGGCCGGGGATGAGAGTCCGGCCTGGAGGCCCGGGCCCCGACGCCCCTCGCCGCACTCCGGTGAGGAGCACGCCCGCCCTTCCCCAGCGGAGCGGCGGGCGCCCCCCGCCCCGGGAGAGGGAGTGAGCGCTGCGCGGCTGCCCCCGAGCGCCAGCCGCTACTCACCGGCCCCCGCCTGCCGCGGACCCGCCGCCGGCGCGACCGGCTCGTCCTGGTCGCGGCGCAACCGCTGCCACCGCTGCCTCCTCCCAACGCGCCAGCTCCCCCGGCGGGGCCGCTGCTCTGGCTCGCACCTTCTTTCGCTCTTTTAAGAATATCTATGATTTTGTACACGAACTTTATTGGTAGCCAGGGCACGGATCCCGAGGCTCATCTGCAGCTCCGCCGGGGGTGGCGGGGCGCGGGAGACTCGACTCCCCTCATCTGTGGACCCGCCTCGCTGCGGAGCATGCGCCGGGCTACGTCTGCGCATGCTCGGCGCCAACCGGCCCCCGCCCCGCCCAGTCCTGGCTGGCTGTGGGGAGGGCGGCTACCCCGAGCTTCTGGGGGAGCCCCGGGTTGCACCCGGGGAGACCTGGAGACCAGCAGGGGCTGCTAGGCCGTGGGCTCCAGAAAAGAGAAATCGGCTCCGGAAAGGCCGCATAAGTTTCCCTACGCAATGACTAGACGTCTAGCTTCCTTAAAGGACTGGCCCCTCCGGGGCACATATTTATTTTCTTGACCGATGGCACCTCAGTGGCAGAGTGCGCAAAAACGTCGAGCGAAGTCGAAAACCCACTTAGCCCGCAGGATTTGGCTGCACAAAGTAGAAGCCTGAGATGGTTAATAATTCAAAGAACCAAACGAAAAACGAACAAGTCCCGCAAAAAGCAATCTCAACTTTGCTGCAGTTGTTTTCATATTTCAAAATAAAAAAGATGGGAAATATGTGTTGGCAAGGATGTAGAGAAACTTCATTTTTCTACCCTGCTGCTGGAACGTAAATGAGAACAACTCTGGAAAACGGTTTGGCACTACCTGCTGGAAGTGCATACCCAAAGACACAGCAGGTCCGCGCCGACGCGCACTGTCATAAGAAACAACGTATTTATGATGCACTCACAGGCAGGTATTAGACTGTTCATAACTGCATTTGTTGCAGTAACTCCCAGATGGGAATAACTCAAAAGGCCATTAACAAAAGAATGAATACATTCGCCCAGTGTTCGTATAGTGGAATGCCACACAGCAATGCGAAGAACCTGCAACTACAAGCGAACTGCTGAATTCTAAACCTGAGCCTAGAAAGTTATACACAAGAGTGTAAACTGAGTAAGTCTATTTCCATGAAGTGCAAAAACAGGAAAACTAAGCTGCTAAAATTAGAGTAAGGGTTACTTCAGCAGTCAGGATAGTGACTGAAAGAGGGTCCCAGAGTGCTAGTGAGGCTCTCTGTGTTGATTTGGTGTTAGTCACACATGTGTCCAGTTTTGAAAATTCGAATACTGCTCTTACGTACATTTTTGTTTGCATTTTTCTGTATTAAACATTTAACTTAAAGGGCCAGCAGGTTGCATGGTTGGTTAAGGCTCTGATTCCACATGACTGGCCAAGTCCCAGGCCCATGTGCCCAAAATCCTGAGAAGAGAATGGAGGAGAAGGGATTGCAGGTTGGCCCTCCCCTTACAGGGTGATTTCTCACTTTCTCTCTCTCTCTCTCTCTTTTATGAGCACACACACTCTGTGGCAAAAATCTAAAAATAAAAATAAAAAATGTTAAGGTAGAGATTGTTTTACCTATAATGCCAATATTTTAAAAATTATTTATTTAATTGTATTTATTTACTATTGTTTTAAAATTTTGCTATAGGGCACGTGCGCTCACCAGAGAGACAGAGAAAGAGAGAGGACTAGTGAGAAAACAAGCCGCCAGGTCAGGGACTCTAACCGCCCATAGCCATGTGTGAGTCCAGTGCCTTTACCACCATGCCACCTGCTGGCCCCTATGACAGCGATTTTTTTTTTTAAGAATTATTTTCTTTAAATTAATTAATTAATTAATTAATTTTACTTTGATCAGAGAGGACAGAGTGAGAGAGAGAGTGAGAGAGAGAGAGGGAAAGCGATAAATCAAGCTGCTAGATTTGGGACTCAAACTGCAGTCGGCCATGTGAGAGGCCAGCATTCTAACCACCAGCACTCTAACACCACCTACTGGTCCCGCAAAAAAAAAAAAAAAAAAAAAAAAAAAAAAAAATATATATATATATATATATATATTTTTTTTTTTTTTTAGAGCAATCTTATGCTGTAGGGCACATGCACTCGCCAAAGAAACAGAAACAGAAAGACAGAAAGCAAGAAATCACCGCCCATGGGGGATGACCATGCTGCAATTCCTTCTCTTCCATTCTCCTTTTGGGATTTTGGGCACACATGCACAGGACTCAAACCGTGGTCAACTACATGGGAGTCCAGCAATCTAACCATTATAGCATCTGCTGGTCTTCCATAATAGCAATATTATTTGCAAAGAATTTAATGTCAAGTAGCCAACAGTTTTAGCTCTAGGATTTGGTTGGTAGTGCATATCCCTTACTTGAATAAGGATCACAACTTGAGTAGACGTTTCTCCAAAAAAGATGTACAAACGTTTAATAAGCACATAGAAAGAGGCTGAACATCACTAATCATTAGGGAAATGCAAATCAAAACCACCGTGAAAGGCTGGGTTCTCCCTGAGCAGGATGGCTGCATGCAAGTCTGTGATCTGGATTGCCTGAGACCAGAGATTTGGATTGGCTGAGACCAGAGATGTCATCTGGATTGGCTGAGATTGGTGGATCATATGAGAAAGACTCTGGAGCCGGTAAAAGAAAGAAAAACCTTGGGCTACCACTTCACACTTGTTAGCATGGCTCTTATAAACAAAACAAAATAACAAGTGTTAGAGAAATTGTATCCATTGTGCACTGTGGGAGGAATGTAAAAATGCAGTGCAGCCTCTATAGAAAACAGTATGAGAGGGGCCAGCAGAGGGCATAGCCATTATGTTACTGGAATCCTACATGATAAACTGAGGTTTGAGTCCCAGACCAGGTAGCTTGAAACTCATGCCAGGCACGTATGTGTGTATCCCAAGACCCTGGGAGAATGGAGAAGAAGGGATTGCAGCATGGCCAACCCCATACCTCCCACCCGGACTGATTTCTTTCTTTCCATCTCACTCTCTCTGTCTCTCTGAAGCAAGCGTGACTGCCCTAAGGCAAAAATCTCTTTAAAAAGAAAAAGAAGAAAGAAAAGAAAACACTATGGTTCATCAGAAAAATAAAAGTAAAATTACTGGTGCTGGCAGGTGGCATGGTGGTTAAGGGTGCTGGACTCCCACATGGCTGACCATGGTTTGAGTCCCAGACCTGGCAGCTTGCTTTCTTATTTTTCCTCTTTCTCACTCTGTCCTGCTCTAGTCAAATTAAAATAAATAAATAAAGTTAGATAAAATAATTATTTATAAAAAAAGAATTACCAAAGGATCCAGCCATTCCACTTAACTGTATATCTGAAAGAATTAAAAACAGGGACTCAAGCAGATAACTTGTACAACTATGTTCATAGCAGAATTGTTCCTATTAGCCAAAAAGTGGAAGCAATGAATGTATCTACTGGTTGGATGGGTGGCTGCATAAACAAAATGTTACACACACACACACACACACACACACACACACACAAACACAATGGAAAATTGTCAGCCTTAGAAGTGAAAGACATTACATGCTACAACATGGATAAACCTTAGAGACATGTTGAATAAAATAAATCAGTCACTACAGGACAAATGCTGTATGATTCAACTCATATAAATTATCTACAGTAGTCCAGTCCATAGAGATATAAAGTAGAAGGGTTGTTGACAGAGGCTGAGGAGAGGGGTAAGTGGGGAAGTGTATAATACACAGCGTTTCAGTTTTGCAAGGTGAAAAAGGTCCAAAGATGGATGGTGGTGATGTGTGAATGTGCTTAATACCCCTGAGCTGTACATTTAAAAGTGGCTGAAATGGTTGATTTTATTATATATATATATATATTTTTTTTTTTTTTTTACCAGAATTTTAAAAAATACGGTCAAAAAAGGAAAAAAAAAATCCTAGAGGAACTCAGAAAATATGGATGAGAATCCAAATTTAAGAAAAACGTCCTGGGTCCAGCCAGTGGCATGATGGTTAAAGCAGCTGGATCCCACATGGCTGGTTGTGTAGTTTGAGTTCTGGACCTGGTGGCTTCAGAAACACGCTGGGTGCTTGCACAGGCATGCATGCCCAAAACCCTGAGAGGAGAATGAAGGAGATGGGATTACTATGTGGTCATGTCCCCTGCGGGATGCTTATTTACTTTCTTTCTCTGTCTCTCTCCAGAAAGCACATGCGCCCTATAGCAAATTTAAAAGAAAAGAAAGAAAAACTTCTGAGTAGGGCTCCTCCAAAAAGCATCCCTTTCCTTTCTCCACCCCCTTTCCCACTTCCTTGGGATTATCTGATACTGAAGGAGATCAGAATATGCCTATTTTGGCAAATGGATTATTTTGAGCTAAAGACTTTTAAAGAGAAACTCTTTGCCTTCCCCCTTTCTGCCTAAAAGTAGGGCATAAATTCTTCTTTCTGAAAGTGTCTCCTCCCGTTTCCCAAACCAGGAGGAGGAGATTACGTTTATTACTAGAGCACTGACTAGAGTCTGCATAGCAAACATTAAACCAAGTAACAGGCAAAAAGAGAGAGACTCTCAAGGAAAATTATATTTACTCAGGAATGGCATTGCTGTGGGAACACACGTGGGTACAGCCAAGGAGGAAAAAAAAGACAAGGGTTTTCAAAGGAAAAACGAGGAGAGTTACATAAATTGTTTGGGGACAATTATCCTTGGCCATAGGATCCCTAACAAGGATGGGGTCAGTCCAAGGATAGGCTGTTGCTGGAGAAACATCCTCACAGAAGTGTTTTTTTTTGTGTATGGCTGCTTTGGTCTTTGTGCAAGGTTGTGTTTTTTGCAGAGTCTTTTGTAATAGTTCATATATAAACACACACATATATATAATTTATATTTATATATTATATATTCATTTATATCTGTATATGTGATATGTTTATATATATTTTTATTTTTTTCTTAATTTTTACATTCAATCACTGTGTATCTTCCCAACATAGAAAATGAATTTTCCCAACATGAATACATTGTATGTTAGTCCAGTCAAGGATATTACCATACACATTATCAACAATAGATAAGTTTCCATTTTTGTGTCAGTTGAATGTTTAGCTTTGTTCCCCCTTGATTCTCTCTCTCCCAAATCCCCCTCTCCCATTTCTCACCCTCCTCCCATACTGTTTCTGGTATTCATAGTTGCTTTCTAAGCTTTTTTTTTTTTTAAAGAGAGATGTTTTTAAAATAATTATTTTATTTAAATTTATTTATTTAAATTTGACCAGACAGGGACAGAGAGAGTGTGAAAGCAAGCTGCCAGGTCCTAGACTCAAACCACAGTTGGCCATGTGGAAATTCAGTGCCCTTAACCACCATGCCACCTGCTGGCCCAAGATTTTCTTTTTTTTTAAGATTTTTTTTGTCCTAGGGTGCATGCACTTGCCAGAGAGAAAGACAGAGACAGTGAGAGAGAAAGTGAGTAATCACCCTCCCCCTAAGATGGCTACACCATAATCCCTTCTCCCCTATTCTCCTGCGATCTTGGGCACACATGTATAAGCACCCAGCATGATTTTGAAGCCACTGGGTCCAGAACTCGAACTGCAATCAGCCATGTGGGAGTCCAGCAATGTATCTGCTATGCCATCTACTGGCCCAAAAGAGAGATCTTTGTTGTTTTTGTTTTTGCTATAGAGTGTGTACTCACGAGAGAGGCAAAGAGAAAGAGAGAGAAAGTGAGAAATAACCCCCAAAGGGAGGATGGCTATGCTGCAATTCCTTCTCCTCCATTCTCCTCTTGAGATTTTGGGTAACACACACTTGCACCCGGTGTGAGTTTCAGGTCTCCAGGTCTGGGACTTGAACCATGATCAGCCATGTGGGAGTCCAGCACCTTAACTAATATGCCACTCGCTTGCCATGCTTTCCATGGTTTTATACCTTTAGATCTTTCAGTTCCTGGCATAGAATGCAGACATTTGGTATATATTGAGTGGGGACATACAATGCCTCTCTCTCTCTCTCTCTCTCTCTCTCTTTTTTAAAAATTATTTTCATTTAACTTTATTCATTTATTTTAATTTGATCAGAGAGGGACAGAGCAAGAGTGAGAGGGAGAGAAAGAGGGTAAGTGAGAAAGCAAGCCACCAGGTCCAGGACTTGAACCGCAGTCAGCCATGTGGGAGTCCAGTGCCCTTAACTAACACAGCACCTGCCGGCTCACAGTGCCTATCTTTCATAGTCTGGCTTACTTCACTTAGCATTAAATCTTCCATATTTGTTCACTTTCTATTAAATGACAGGGTTTTATTGTTTTTTATGGCTGAGTGGTATTCTACAGTGTATATGTGCCACATTTTTTCAACCCATTCATCTGATATTGGACATTTGAGTTGATTCCATGTCTTAGCAATTGTGAATAATGCTGCAGTCAACATGGATGTCCAAGTATTTTTCTAACTGAGTGTATACCATTTCTTTGGGTAGATGACCAGGAGTAGAGTTGCTGGATCATATGGTAGTTCTATCTGTAAGTCTTTGAGGAACCTCCATGTTGTTCTTCACAGTGGCTGTACTAATTTACATTCCCACCAGCCATGTAGGAGAGTTTCCTTTTCATCACAACCTCACCAGCATTTATTATTCTTTATTTTTTAAAATCTTAGCCATTGTGACTGGGGTTAGGTGGTATCTCATTGTGGTTTTGATTCGCATCTCCTTATGATAAGAAAGGTTGAGCATTTTCAAATGAGCTTTCTGACTGTTCATATATCTTGGAGTTCTTTTTATGAAGCATATATGTGTATGTGTATGTGTATGTGTATGTGAACACTCCCTTCATGGCCTTTCCTGGTCCCATTTAGTCTGAGTTTGACACATGTAACTCCATTTTGTTTCTTACAGCTTTCATAAAAAACTTACTAAATAACCCTTGTCTACCACTAGTTTCCCCCATATATTTAACTTTCCCAAAATTTGCTGCCACTACAACCACTTTTTCTTTGTTTTGTCACTTCTCCACACTTTACCATCCTTTGAAAAAAAATGGTCCATAAGTTTGCCAGACCTAACTGCTTTCGGGGATTTTCACTTCTACAAGGACCCATGGGCATACAAAATAAAATTTTCCTTAGTTTGTTTCTTTTCTTTATAATACTGCATTCATGTGTACACAAGAGAGGCAGCAGAAGAAAGATAGAAACACCCTCAACAGGGGCTTCTGCCACTTTAATACCCTCCCCCCCAAGCCCTCCAGCTTGCACACCCGTGAGTGTACCAGACATGTTTCTTTTTTTAAAAGAATTTTTTTTAAACTTTATTTAATTTAATTTGACCAGAGAGGGACAGAACAAGAGGGAGACAGAGAGAAAGGGAAAGTGAGAAAGCAAGCCACCAGGCCTAGTACTCAAACCGCAGTCAGCCATATGGAGTCCAGCGTCCTTAACCACCACACCACCTGCCAGCTCCCCAGGCTTGTTTAAAACCAATTCAGTGATCTGAACCCCTGGTCAGTCCTGTGACTTACAGTGCTGCATTCCAGTATGCTGCTGACTGCACCACCAAGGCTGGGCCACAAATAAATGTTTTCTTCTACTGGTCTGTTATTTGTCAATTTAATTTGTAGGCCCTTAGTACCGAGTCTATGAGGATAGAGAAACATTTTCATTCTTTCCCTCCAGGCACTCTCAGTGCAATTGAGATCCACCTTTTATTTAACTCAAGACTGTATCCAAGGACACAGCAGAGATACTTGTTCTCCCTTCAGTGAGATAATGAAACTACATGGAGACCTGGCCTTTAGATTATATAATTGTACTCTTGTGGAAATGGCAGTAGAATTAATCCAAGGGCTTTGAAGAAAATTTAGCCTACTACGACTAGACACGAATTTACAAAATTATATTTGGAAAAACATTCTGAAAAGTTTACTTTCAAGTCTTTAAATGATTCTTCAATCTAGTACCTTCAGTGATGCAAAAAAAAAAAAAAAAGAGAGAAATATCCACTGTCTTTTGCTAGTTCTTTCACTGTGTCTGACTCTAATGGAATGAATGTTTCAAAGGATTGTGAATTGTGGCAGAGAGAAAAGAACATAAAAGAAAAATTAGAAATATTCTTGAGGAAGGGGCCGGCAAGTGGTGTGGTGGTTAAAGGCACTGGATGGGACCAGCAGGTGGCGTGGTGGTTAAGGAGCTGGACACTCCCATATGGCCAACTATGGTTCGAGTCCCGGACCTGGTGGCTTGCTTTCTCACTTCCTTCTCTCTCTCTCTTTCTGTGTCTCTCTCTGGTCAAATTAAATATAAATGAATGAATAAATAAAATTTTAAAAAATAAAATAAAATAAAGGCACTGGATTCCCACATGGCCTACCGTGATTTGAGTCCCGGACCTGGCAGCTTGCTTTCGCATGTTCCCTTTCTCTCTCTCTCTGTCTCTGTCTGGTCAAAGTAAAAAATAATAATAATTATTATTTTTAATTATTATTAATTCCATTTGTTATTATATAACAATAATAATTAAATAATTAAATGAATAATTCTTAAAAAAAAGAAAAGAAAAAGAAATACTCTTTAGGAAGAGCCCTCTGAAATTTTTAACCACGTAGATCAAAAGTCTACATATACATGTGAATGTATATATGGGCATCAAGACAAGCCTGGTAGAAACGACAGTATTGATCTAGACATTAATAACTTCTTAGTGGGGCCAGCAGGTGCCATAGTGGTTAAGGCACTGGACTCCCACATGGCTGACCACAGTTTGAGTGTTAGACCTAGTGGCTTGAAAATCACACCGGGTGTGCTTGCATGTGTGCCTAAAATCCTGATAGGAGAATGGAGGAGAAGGTATTATGATGTGGCCATGCCCCCCAGAAGATTATTTCTCACTTTTTTTTGGTGTGTGTATAGCAAAAATATCTCTGCCAAAAAAAGGAAAAAAAATAGCCTATTAATTTTCAGATCCAAATAGACCATGCTAGAAATTTTTCCCAATACTTTATAGTCAGACATCAGAATACTACCCTAATTCTTTTTTTTAAAAGAATTTCAATTTAATTTTATTCACTATCATTATTTTCTTTAATTTGACCAGAGAGAGAAAGAAAGAAAAAAAGTGAGAAAACGAGCCTCCAGGTCCAAGACTCAAACTGTGGTTGGCCATGTGAGAGTCCAGGCTGCCACCTGCCAGCCCCAACTGTCTCAATTCTTAAAAGTTGTTAAACCTTCTATCTTAATGTCCTCATCTACAATAAGGAGTTACCCACCTTATAGGGTCATTTATTCATTCAAAAAAAATTATTGTGCTGAGAATTGTGTTGAGCATTGAATATTCACGGGTGGACAGAAAGGACATTCTATTCTCTTGGAGCTTCTAGTTTGACAAGAAAGACCAAAAAAAAAAAAAAAAGGTATATAAACACATACACACATACATTTAAATAAATATGAGGAGACTTCAAAAAGTTTGTGGAAAAGTGTAAGTTTATTTTGGTGCAAAAGTTTTTGAAATCTATAGATAGATTTTTTCATAATGTGCATTTTCCGTTATTGCCAGAGAGAGACAGAGACAGTAAGAGGAAAAGTGAGAAGTTCCCCCCCCCCCCCAGGGGAGATGACCATGCCGTAATCCCTTCTCCATTCTCCTCCTGGGATTTTAGGCATGCAATCATATGCACCCAGCATGAGTTTCAAGCCACCAGGTCTGGAATTCAAACCATGATTGGTCATGTGGAACTCCAGCACCTTAATAACCACTATACAACCTTCTGGCCATTTCTATGACACATTCTTAGACATTATATGAAAGAAAATAATTGGTGTAATGTAAGTGTATGAAAGAGTTGCCTAATTTAAATTGGAGAGCCTGAGAAACCCTTTTAGACAAAGTGAATTTATGCTGTTATCTGAGGAATAAGTGTGTTAACTAGGGTTTAAAAAAAATAGGCAGGAGAAGATTTTATTTATTTATTTATTTATTTATTTATTTATTTATTTTAAGAATTATTTTGTTTAACTTTATTTATTTATTTATTTTAATTTGACCAGAGAGGGACAGAGCGAGAGTGAGCAAGAGAGAGAGAGAAAGCAAACTGCCAGGTCCAGGACTCAAACCGTGGTCAGCCATGTGGGAGTCCAGCACCCTTAACCACCACGCTAACTGCCAGCCCGGGCAGGAGAAGATTTTAAGTAGAGAGAGTAACGAGTGCAATGATTCAAGGCGGGAAACAATCTAATGTTTTTGAGGAACTGACAGGGAGCTAGTGCAGGAGTGAGGCAGAAAGTGATATAAAAGGAAATAAAGGGAGCTACCAGGGCCAGATCATGAAGACCTGTGGGTCGATTTAGGTTGTTTGAATTTTATGTCAAGACAATGGGAAGCTATTGAAAGATTTTCAGTGCACAGTTACCATCCACTCGACAATTTTCAAAAATACCTCTGTAGAGATGGTGGCACAGTGGTAGAATATGATGCTCTGTGAAGCAGTCCCAAAATGGGAAGGTTCCTGGTTCCTGGTTCAAGTCTGTAGACCTCCCTGAGTACATGTGTATGGCTGGCTCGCTCGGCTAGCTTGGGCTGGGAACAGATGCCAGCATTTGGATTTTGTTGGTAGTGTCTCTCTCTCTCTCTCTCTCTCTCTCTCTCTCTCTCTCTCTCTCTCTCTGTTTTCATTGCACTGGAATGAATGAATGAATGAATGAATGAATGTAAATAAGAAGTTCTTACAGCTGTCTAGAGAAACAGTAGAGAGAAGAAAATGGGAGACGACTGAAAGGCTGATATAAGTTAGAGAAGATAGAGTGTTAGACTGAGGTGATAACAGGGGTGATACAGAAAAGTGGATGCATTTATTTTTAATTTTGGAGTTAAAACTACAAACTGCAGGACTTGGGGACCAGCAGGTGGCATAGTGGTTAAGGCATTAGACACTCCCACATGGCTGACCACAGTTTGAGTCCTAGACCTGGTGGTTTGCTTTTTCTCTTTCTTTCTTTCTTTCTTTCTTTCTTTCTTTCTTTCTTTCTTTCTTTCTTTCTTTCTTTCTTTCTTTCTTTCTTTCTCTCTCTCTCTCTCTCTCTCTCTCTCTCTCTCTCTCTCTCTCTCTCTCTGTGTGTGTCTGGTCAAATTAAAATAAATTAATGAATAAATAAAGTGAAATAAATAATTCTAAAAAAACCCCCAAACTGCAGGACTTGACGATATAGGAACAAGAGAGAATGTCAAAAATGACTCACATCTCTTGACCCTTGATAACTAAGGAGCTGGTTATAACTCTTAGCCTATGTGAGTCCAGGAATATCTGTTTGTCCTAGGTTCTTTTTTTGTTCTGTCCCAGATTGTTCTTGTCTCACATGGGTTAGTCTGTACCAGCATATGCACTTCTAGATTTAGGACCCTTATTAATAAATAAATTATGAGAAAATTAAGATCTTTCTTTCCCCTGCCCTTTTACTCCCCACATCGTTCTCTTATATATTTGCTTTTATTGAAATAATTTTAGTGTACAGAGACTTCCTTGCTAAATTAAAGGGCCAGGCTGAGCAAGTCTTTGGCCTTTGAAGAGTTCACTGACGATCCTACCTAAATGTGTATCTATGTGATAGTCTTCCTTTCACATCTATTAGAACATTTGCTTAGATAATACTTCAATATCTGGTAGTTGATACATTTTCTTTTTCTTTTTTTTTGGGGGGGGGGTGAGTTTTTAAAAATTTAATCCCTGAACATCTTTACAACATACAAAATGATTTTTCCTAGTGTAAATACATTGTATATTAGCCCAGTCAAACATATTACCATGTACATTATTGTCAACAGATAACTTTCATTTTTGTGTTTTCTGAATGCTTTGCTTCCTCCCAATTCCCTCTTTCCTTCCCCTCATTGCCCACCCATAGTGCATTTTCAAGAGCTTATTTACTATCAGTATTTTGTCATTCATTTTATTTTTATTAATTTTTTAATACATTCAGTTGCTGTACATCATTTAGCTTGTAGAGAGAATTTACCTAATATGAAATATACCTCAGACCAGTTCAGTTGAGAATACTATACATGTTATCATCAATAGGTAATAAACCATTTCTGTGTCCCACAAATATCTTACTTCTCTATTTTTCCTCCCTAATTCCCTTCCCTATACTCTTCTGCTCTCCCCCCTTCCTCCTTTTTAAAAAAAAATTATTTATTCATTTAATTTAATGTATTACTATTTTAATTTGGCCAGAGAGACAGAGAGAGAAAGGGAGAGTGAGAAAGCAAGCCACCAGGTCTGGGACCCAAACCACAGTCAGCCATGTGGGAATCCAGTGCCCCAACCACCACGTCATCTGCCGGTCCCATCTCCTGCTCTCCTTCTACACTGTCTCCAGTGTCCACAACTATTTTCAATGCTTTTATGCCCTCCAGTCTTTCAGTATCTACTTAGAGTGTGGACAGTTAATATATGTTAAGTGGAGACATACAATGTCTCTCTTTCCTAGCCTAACCTGCTTCACTCAGCAATAAATTTTCCATATTCAACCACTTTCTATCAAATTCCAGGGTCTTGTTTTTTTCTGGCTGACTAGTATTCCATGGAGTATATTTGCCACATGTTTTCAATCCATTCATGAGGGGATGTTGTAATGTATTGAATGTTTTTTATGCATTGATTGAAATTATCATATGATTTTTATCATTCTTTCTGTTAATATGGTGTGTTACATTGAACCACCCTTGCATCCCTGTAATACACCCACCTGATCGTGACGAATAATCTTTTTTATATGTTGTTGGATATGATTTGCAAGTATCTTGTGGAAAATTTTTGCATCTATATTCACCAGAGATATTGGTCTGTAGTTTTCCTTTTTTGTCATGTCTTTCTCTATTTTGGGGATGAGGATGATGGAGGCTTCATAAAATGAGTTTGGGAGAATTCCTTCCTTTTGGATCTTTAGAAATAGTTTGAGTAGAATGGGGCTTAATTCTTCTTTAAAAATTTTGTATAGTTTAGAAGTGAAGTCATTAGGAC
Source organism: Tupaia tana (assembly GCA_026018925.1). Classification (NCBI taxonomy): domain Eukaryota; kingdom Metazoa; phylum Chordata; class Mammalia; order Scandentia; family Tupaiidae; genus Tupaia; species Tupaia tana. The sequence goes on along the minus strand of JAKSZU010000002.1, from coordinate 105,512,572 downwards.
TTGAGCTTTTCTTTGTTGGGAGATTATTTATTACTGATTCTATCTCATTGTTTGATATGGATCTATTCAGGCTTTCTATGTCCTCTTGATTCCATCTTGGTAGATTATATGTGCCCAGGAATTTGTCCATCTTATCCAGGTTCTCTTGTTTGTTGGTGTATAGTTGTTGAAAGTATCCTCTAATGATGCTTTGTATTTCTATTGTGTCTGTTGTAAGATTGCCTGTTTCATCACGAATTTGATCAATCTGGTCCCTTTCTCTCTTCTTTTTTTTTTTTTTTTTTTTTTTAGAGGTTTTTGCGATAGGGCGTGTGCACTCGCCAGACAGACAGAGAGAGACAGAAAGAGAGAAATCACCCCCCCAGGGGGGATGGCCATGCCGCACGCTATCCGTTCTCCTCCATTCTCCTCTCGGGATCTTGGGCACACAAGCACATGCGCCCGGTGTGAGTTTTAAGCCACCGGGTCTGGGACACGAACTGCGGTTGACTACGTGGGAGTCCAGTGACATAATCATTACATTAACTGCTGGTCCCCCCTTTCCCTCTTCTTAATCAATCTAGCTAATGGTATGTCAATCTTGTTACTCTTTTCAAAGAATCAGCTTTTGCTTTCATTTATTTTTTGTATAGTTTATTTTCTTTTTTCTGATAAAGAATTATTTTATTTAAGTGTATTTATTTACAAATTTTAATTTGACCAGAGAGAGAGAGAGAGAAAATGAGAAAGCAAGTCTCCAGGTTCAGGACTCAAACAGTGGTTGTTCATGTGCAAGTCCAGAGCCCTTAACCACCACACCAACTGCTGGCTCCCTGTATAGTTTGTTTATTTTCTATTTCACTTATTTCTACTTGATTCTTTATTATTTCTTTTCTCTTGGCATTTTTTGGACCTTTTGGTGGTTGTTTTTCCAATTCACTGTAGCATGATGTTAAGTAGTCTATTTGCCACCTTTCCGTCTTTTTCTTATGAGCACAGATTGCTATGAATTTCCCTCTTATGACTGCTTTTGTGGTGTCCCATAGATTATGTAAACTCATGTACTCATTATCGTTTCTTTCCATAAGTGTTTTAATTTCAGTATTAATTTCTTTGGTAGTTGGGAAGTCATTCAGAAGTAGGTTGTTTAGTTTCCACATGTTTGTGTATTTTTGAGGATTTTTCCTGAAATTAACATCAAGTTTAATGCCACGATGGTCAGAGAAGATGCTGGATATAGTTTCTATGCCTTTGAATCTGTACAGGCTTGATATGTGCCCTGTCATATGATCAATCTTTGAAAAGATTCCATGCAGGGGTGAGAAAAAAAATATGTTTTCTGGCTTTAGGGTGGATAGTTTTATAGATGTCTGTCAAGTTTATTAGATTTATGGTATCCGTTAGTTCCTGTGTCTCTGGTTATTCTTTATCTAGAATATCTGTCTAAAGGAAATAATGGGATGTTGACATACCCAACAATTATACTGTTGCAGCCTATCTCTCCTTTTAGATCTAGCAGTCTTTCCTTCATGTATTTGGTTGCTCCTGAGTTGGGTGCATAGATATTTATAAGCCTTATGGCTTCTTGATGAATTAGCCCTTTTACTGCTATATAATACCGTTCGTTTCTTCTTACAGTTTTTGTCTTAAAGTCTATGTTGTCTGAAATCAGTATCCCAACTGCAGCCCTTTTTTGATTTCAGTTTACATGTAATACCTTTTTCCAGCCTTTCACTTTTAGCCTATATATGTCTTTACCCATGAGATGTGTTTCTTGTAGGCAACAGAGAGAGGGTTTCTGTTTTTTAATCCATTTGGCTAGTCTGTATCTCTTGATTGGAGAATTTAATCCATTAATATTCAACATTGTTATCAATATTTTCAGACTTGTTCCTATCATTGAGTTAGCCATTTTCTTGATTGTTTTTTGTTCTCTTATTTCTGTCTGTCTGATTTTAGTTTTCCTGGTATAGCACTCTTCAGAACTTTTTATTTTTAAGAATTATTTTTCATTTAATTTTATTCATCATCATTATTTTATTTTTTTATTTTTTTGAAGTGTACCAGAGAGAGAGAGAGAAGGAAAGTGAGAAAGAAAGGTGCCAGGTCTGAGACTCAAACTGTAGTCAGCCATGTGGGAGTCTAGCTGCCCCAACACCATGCCACCTGCCAGCCCCGCACTCTTCAGAACTTCTTGAAGAGCTGGCTTGGAGTTGGTAAATTCTTTCAGGTTTTGTTTATTAGAGAATGTTTTATTTTTTCTTCTCATATGAAGGATAATCTTGCTGGGTATAGTAATCTTGGTTGAAATTGCTTTTCAGGTAACACTTTGAATATATTTCCCCATTCTTTTCTTGCCTGCATTATTTCCAATGAGAGGTCCGATGTTAACCTGATGGGACAACTTTGTAAGTCAATTGACATTTCTCTCTTATCAATTTTAGTATCTTGTCTTTGTCTATGGTTTTGGCCAGTCTGGCTATGGTGTGCTTTGGAGAAGATATTTTTGGGTTGATTTTATTTGGGGTCCTTTGTAATTCTTGGGTCTAGAATTTTGAATGCCTCTCAAGGTTTGGAAAGTTTCCTTCCAGGATTTCATGGAATATATTATCAATGCCCTTTTTAGTTTATTCACCTAATGAGATACCAATTGTCCAGATGTTTGGGCACTTAATGGGATCTAGTATTTCTCATATATTGTCTTCTTCTTGGTTCTTTTCTCAGCCTTTTTGATAATTTTTTCTAGGTCAGAGATTTTGTCTTCTACATTCAAGATGTGATCTTCTGTGTGATCTAATCTGCTTTTAATACTTCTGAGGGAGGTTCTGAGTTCCTGTATTATCATCTTCATCTCTACCAATTCCATTTGATTCTTTTTTATGGTGTCTGTTACTTCTTTCATATTGTAAAAGGACTTCCTCATCTTCTGGAGCTCATTGTCTCTTTTCTCTCGCATATTCTGGAGGTCATTGCCTCTTTTCTCTTCCATCTCATTTAGTTTTGTCACTATAAAGATTCTGAATTGTTTATCTGACATTCCCATGAGTTCCATAATATTGTCTGTGGATGATGAGGGATTGATATTTTCCCTTGGGGGAGAGATATTTTCTTGGTTTCTCATATTTCTTATGCCTCTACAGTGGTTTCTAGTCATCAGGTGAATTATACATCTCTTCCTAAATTCTTCAAGTTAATTCTGAGTGTTCAAAGGCAAGCAGGAGGAGGTGATCGGTGATCTCTCTGCTGCTCTACCTCCCTGATGCTCACCCAGAAACCTGCACTGTTGTCAGGGCTTGGATAATTCAAAGTCCTCCCAGTTTCTAGAAAACAGGTGCACCTGGGGTTGAGCTGCTGAGCTTCCATTAAGGAAGAGAGAAGGGGTCATGCGTCATGCATGTGTGCTACAGGAAATGCTGAGGTCTGAGAATTCAGACATGTGGTAGGAGATTAGCCACTGTCTCTCTCTGCAGTTCAGTGTCCCTTCAGCTCAATGCAGCCAGGCCCATTGCTGGGACAGATGTCCTGATGGCAAGATGGGCTTCTCCATGTCCCAATGAACACACCTGAGAGTTCCAAAGCATGTAGGGGAGGGGATGAGTCACAGTCTGCAGTACCCCTCCCAGCCACAAATGGTTCACTGTGCAACAAGGCCATCTGAGCGGATGTTTTGATGGCATGGGGGCTGGGGCAAGACGTGCTTCTCCAAGTCCCAATGAACATACCTGGGAGTTCCAAGGCATGTGGAGGAGGAACACGCTGCAGCACCCCTCCCCACAGCAAGTGGCTCACCATGGAGCAAGGCTGTCTTGGGTGGATGTCCTGATGGCACAGGGGCTGGGGCAAGATTGGCTTCTCCCTGTCATCCATTTCTTTCTTATTTTAGAGGGAGAGATTTTTGCTATAGGGCACATGTTCTCACCAGAGAGACAGAGAGACAGAAAGTGAGAAAACTCCCTCCCGAGGAGGGATGGCCACTCAGCAATCCCTTCTCCTTCAGTCTTCTTTCGGAACCTTGGGCATGCACACACACATACCTGGCATGAGTTTTAAGCTGCCGAGTCCAGGACTCGAACCATGTTTGACTACGTGGTAGTTCAGCAATGTAACCATTATACCATCTGCTGATCCCATCCATTTCTTAATTTAAATTCTCAGTGCTCTTAAAAATAAGTAGGGTGCTATATTATTAACCCTATTTTTTAGATGCAAATTAAAGTAGACAAAGATCACATGCCTTACAGGTAGACTAGGTACAAAATCCAACTCTCTTGATTGAAAATTGTTATGAATTCTTATTCATTCAGTTGTCATTGCCTGGGTTTGCATTTTTTTCTGCATTTATGATAGAGCACATATACATGCATCTGAGAGTGAGGGGAAGAGGGAGAGAAGCACTCTCCACAGAGTCTAGTCACGGCACAATCCTCTTCCTACAGTCCTCCAGCTCATTGGATCTCAGGCACTTACTCCTGTACTGACACAGGGAACCCAGAGGAGCAGGAATAATCAGGCCCAGCACTGGCAGCAGGACACAGGTTCTTATTCACAGTTCATGAAGAATTAGAGATGCAAACATAGGTAAGCAAGCAGAGTTTATTAAAAGAGAACAGGGACTGGCAGGTGGTGTGGTAGTTAAGGACTCCCACATGGCTGACTGTGGTTCCCACATGGCTGACTGTGGTTTGAGTTCTGGACCTGGTGGCTTGCTTTTTCATTCTCTTTCTCTGCCCATCTCTGGTGAATTAATGATAATAATAATAAATTAATTAAATAATTATTTTAAAAGAGAGACAGAGAGTGAGAGCAGGTAGAGCAAAACTCCCAAGCAGAGAGTGGGTCCCAAGTGGGTTGCTGAAGAGTATCTGGAGCGAGGGGTTTTTATCTGGGTCAGAGGGCTTTGTCTGTGCTTGTTCCCAGGTAATGCATATATTTACCTTGTCGTGAGTTTGGGGGTTGGATTTCACATGCTGGATGGGTCTGGTTATTCTTTCTGATTTTGTAGTGGGTAAGAATGTCAGGAGACTCTCTTTACCCAAAAGCTTTGGGTCATAAAAGACAATTACCTTCTTCCTGGAATGTGGTGGGACCAGGAAAAAGTCTTTGTCTTAGGGAAATCATTAAGTTACTGTTACAAGCTGTCTCAATGAGCAAATAGCTCAGCAATAGCTGAGCTGTTGTGTCTTCATCCCAAAACTTGGCCATTTTGGGATTTCATCTTGGGCCTATACCCTAACTATATTCTTAGGGTTCCTGTTTCTTACCTCACATAGGTTTTTTTTGAAGGCTTTTACAGTGAAGTCAGCATTAGTGTCATAAGAAGTCTTATATCATTTAGGCTTGTGGTATGGATGCCCTTTGGTGCTACTTGTGGCCCATACTGGCTAGTCTTGTATTTTGTGGGTAGGGAGTAAGATTATCTTTTGGTCTCAAGCATGACCTTCTTAGAGTGGACCATTTTGGGCAGAGGGTGGGGGGCTATAATTTTCCATGCATTTGAGCTCCTTAGCCTATAATTTCCATTAGGTACCAGCATTTAAAATTCCAAACTTAGGAGCTGTCCTTTCTCGAGTCCTTGCCTCTTAATTATTTTGTTTATGTGCCTCAAAAGAACAGAATAGAGATGGGCCAGAGGGACAGAGAGCAGGAAGGAACATTATTTTTTCACCAGGTTATAGTGGGCTAACTTGGCTTTAGGGTCTCCTTGTGTCTCGCTCCGTACTCTACCTTAACTCTCTTGTTTTCCCTAACCCTAGCCTGAATAATCTCTACCGTGAAACCGGGTATGTTTTAGGCTGACCCGGCTTCTCTTGAATAGCACATTACTGCTGTGCCGCAAAGCCAGTCCTGGATTTGCAATTATTGTCACACAAAATAGCTGGGAAATGTTCTACTTGTGCTAATAATCAAATACTTGATGTCCATAACAGAATGTATTTTTCGCTCAAGTATAGTCCTTTCCACATTAATCAGTGATGGAGGTTTCATGCCTGAAGCAATTTAAAAACTGAGTTGCCATCAGTCTCAGGGACAAAAGCAAATGGGTTAGGGGTGAGGAGTTAGTTGGAATGAGCAGGGAATTTATTATTTAACAATGAGTCACACATGATAATGGTATACTAACACTTTGTGGGGTGCAGGAGGGTCCCGGGTGGTAACAGCTGAAATTTGTTTTGTACTCCCTCATCCAGTCTATGTTAGAGGAACTTTACAAAATTCAGGCTTTGGAGCCCAAATGCCTGGATTTGAATTCCAGCTCTACTACTTACTAGCCTTGTTACTTTAGACAAATTACTTTTAAAAGAAACAAAACAACAACAACAAAACTATCTGTGCCTCAGTTTCCTCATCTGTAGAAATACTAGTATTCCTTCTTGGGGTTGTTAGTGGAATTTAATGAGGAAAGATATGTAAAAGCACTTAGAAGAGTGTAACTCATCAAAAAAAAAGTTAATTAGTAGCAGTATTAATAGTATTTGGAAGCCACTAATTATATGGCAATGGAATGCACAGAAATATTTCCAAATTGGTATATCTCCAAGTAGAAAAATGTCTGTGGTATTGCAAATTATATATCCCCACCACCAGGTTGCTTGGCGAGTTTTTCTTCATCTTTGCTGTTTATTAGTGTCTAAGTACAGATTGTTTTGTTTTCATTTATATTTTACCGACCGTATTTGGTGTCTACTGCGATAGTACATTTAATTCTGGAAAATTCTCAGCCATTATCTCTTCAAATTTTGCTTCTAATTCATTATTTTTATTTTTTTTCCTCTGGAGTTTCTAGTAAGAGAGGTTGGTCCTGGGCCAGCAGGTGTTGCACAGGTTAAGGAGGCTGGATCCAATATGACCAATTGCATGGTTCAAATCCTGGACCTTGCAGATTGAAAAATCCACATGTGCAGGGCATGTGTGCATTTATGTGTGCCCAAAATTCTGAGAGAACAATGGAAGATAAAGGATTGCAGCATGGCCATCCCCCCCCTGAGGAGTGACTTTTCACTTTCTCCCCTCACCTCAATGAGCACATGTGCCCTATAGCTAAATAAATAAGAGGGAGAGGTTGATTCTAAGTCTTTCTTATTTTCTTTTTTTTTTGAGAGGTTTTTGCTATATGGCGCATGCGCTCGCCAGAAAGACAGAGAGACAGGAAGCGAGAACTCACCCCCCAGGGGGGATGGCCATGCCGCAATCCCTTCTCCTCCATTCTCCTCTCGGGATCTTGGGCACGCACGCACACGCGCCCGGCGTGAGTTTTAAGCCACCGGGTCCGGGACGCAAACCACAGTTGACTATGTGGGAGTCCAGCGACATAGCCATTACGCTAACTGCTGGTCCCTATTTTTTTCATATTTTAATGTTTCTGGTTTTATTATATGCATAATGACCAATATTCCAGTTTACAATTTTTTTTGAGACAGAGATTTTTGCTGGAGGGTGTCTGTGCTTGCTGGAGATGCAGAGGGACAGAAAATGAAAAATCACTCCCAGTAGGGATGGCCATGCTGCAATCCCTTCTCCTCTATTATCTTCTCTGGATTTTGGGCATACGCACACTGTGACTGGAACCCGGTGATTGACCATGTGGGAGTTCAATGCCTTAAATGCTATGCCAGTTTACAATTTTTTCTTCATCTATTTTTATTCTACAATTTAAATTTATCAATTGATATTATAATTTCAGTGGCAAGTTTTTTTGTGTCTAGATATTTGCCTTTTTTTTGGAGAGGTTTTTGCTATAGGGTGCGTGCGCTCTCCAGAAAGACAGAGAGAGACAGAGAGATAGAAAGCGAGAAATCACCCCCTGGGGGGATGGCCACGCCGCAATCCCTTCTCCTCCATTCTCCTCTCGGGATCTTGGGCACGCACGCACACGTGCCCGATGTGAGTTTAAGCCACTGGGTCCAGGACTCGAACCGTGGTCGGTTACATGGGAGTTCAACAACATAGCCATTATGCTAACTGGTGGTCCCTAGGGCCAGGATTCTACCCATGGTTGACCATGTAGAATCTGGCTCCCTTTATCACTGTGCTATGGAGTCAGCCCATCAATGCATAAATATTTAGAGGACACTTTAGACCATAGCAGCCTACAATTACTTATTTTTCTTATTCAGTCTTTTTCTATCTTGAGATTTTTTTCAGACCTGAAAAGTGCATTCTTTTATCATGAAGGAACATTAAAAGTTAATAGATAGACCCCCCCAAAACACTCAGACAAGAAGCCATTTTAAATCTGAGGTGTGTCCTGCTGTGTCCAGGGACCAAGGTGACTAAAGTTGTGCTCTAAACCTCATCTCCTAGACCTCTGAAATTCCCAGACAAGTAGAAGAGAGATTTTGTCACAGAATGACCAGAAATCATGGCAGAGGCACAAGAAATATGAGAAATCAAGAAAAAAATCTCTCCCTAAGTGAAAAGAACAATCCTTCATCATTCAGATAGTACAGTGGAACTTGTGGAAATGTCTGATAGAGAATTCAGAATATTCATAGTGTCAAAACTAAACAAGATGCAAGAGCTGAGAGACAATGAATTCCAGAAGATCTAGGAGAAAAGAAACAACTAGTTCCAAGAGGGTGAGGAAGTTCTTGCACAATCTGAAAGAGGAAATACACACCATAAAAAAGAAACAATGGGTCTGTTAGAGTTGAAGGCTGCAATACAGGAAATAAAAACCTCTCTTGAAAGTATTAAAAGCAGATTAGGTCACGCAGAAGACCAAATTTCGGATGTTGAAGACAAAACCACTGACCTAGAAAAAACAACCAAAAAAACTGAGAAAATAACCAAAAAAAAAAAAAAATGAGAATACTATACGAGAAATACTAGATACCATTAGATGCCCAAACATCTGGATAGTCGGTAACCCAAAAGTGAAGAAACTAATAAGGACATTGATAATCTATTCCATAAAATCCTGGAAGAAAACTTTCCAAACCTAGAGAGGCATTTAAATATACTAAGGATCCCTAATAGAATCAACCTAAAAAGACCTTCTCCAAGGCACATCATAGCCAGATTGGCCAAATCCACAGACAAATACAAGATACTAAAATTGGCAAGAAAGAAACATCAGGTTACTTATAAAAGTTATCCCATGAGGCTAACATCAGACCTCTCATCAGAAACAATGCGAGCAAGGAAATAAATGGGAAAATACAGTCAAAGTGTTAAGTGAAAAACAGTTTCAACCAAGAATACTATACCCAGCAAGATTATCCTTCATAAGAGAAGAAAAGATAAAAACATTTTCAGATAAGCAAAACCTGAAAGAATTTACCAGCACCAGAACAGCTCTTTAAGAATTTCTGAAAAGAGTGCTTTACTAAGAAAACTAAATATGCACATACAGAAATAAGAGAACAAAAAGCAACCACAACTTAATGCTAAGGACAAGAAATATCCATAATGACATTGAATGTTAACTTCTAGGATTTAACCGGAAAGACTGGACCACAGTAACACTGCAAATTCAACAGAATAAATATTAACTACAGAAGACTGACCTGGTGAAGTAGAATTTTATGACTTTTGAGTAAAACATTAATGTCTTCTTCTTTACTATACTTTGTTTTCCCCAAATTTAAGGATTTTGCTTTCTTTTGAGCTGTTGATAGGTTTAACAATTTGTTAGGATGTTTTTTCTTCTTGCTTTTTTCTTTAAATGGAAACATAAACTTTTCTCCCTTCCTGACCCCTCTGGAATTAGAAAATATTTGGGAGTATTCTTATTTTGTGGCAGAAGGGTTATTTGCATAAGTTCAATAATACCTGTTTCCTTCAATCAGAAATTGGAAATACTCATTATTGGACAGGGCTTTGACTAGAATGTCGTATCTGAAGATTTAACCAGAAAACTAAGGTATGAAACTAAGCTAGATCTCAAATAAGCCAACAGAAGCTTTTGGAAAGATGGCCTGGCACCATAAACAATTCTGCCTGGCAGAGAGGATTAGACAAGCTATATAAAAGAATTTGTAACATAAAATTACCTGGACTTTTCCAGTCCAGCATTGTAGTCAGTAGAGATTGCAAAAGAGCAGCCACAACCAGAGGATTATTTTAAGGAAGACTTTGAAGGAAGAAAAAGAGACTGATCTTTGCTAGCAGATGGTATATCACAGAATACTTGGTAGGCAGGGCTGAATTGAGAAGGTTTATGTGTGAATTGTGTGCTGGGTGTTTGCTTTTCAGCAGTTTGAGTAGTTGACATGTAAATATTTCTCAAAAATATTTAAAACCATACTGTCTCTGTTATAAAGTCACAAGCAAGATTATAATAAATATTTTGAACATTATCTTTAAAATTCAGTTTTTTTAAATTTTGAACATTGTTTATTAACTGTCAAGAACTATGGGGCGTGAGCAAAAATTTTTTGATACATAAAGCAAATGTGAGAAAATGTAAAAAAAATAAATAAATCTTTAGAAAAAAGATGAAAAAAAGTTAATGAAAAATAAAATATAAGTATAAATTTATTTTGGTGTAAAAATTTTTTGAAATTCATCAATAGTTTCTTTTGTAATATTCATTTCCCATGAACTTTTTGAAGACCTCTCCCATACTTATTGAGTGCTTTCCATATGCCAAGCATTGTTAAAAAAAAAAACCTTTAAGATAATTATACTTGCTTATAGCCCTAAAGAGAAATATTCTATCACAACTATATTTTATTTGTCTAGATGTTTAAAAAATTATAAAACTGATAATATGCAGAGTTTATCTTTTGACATATTAACTGTATTAGTGCATTGGTTCACATGCAAACACGTGAGCTAAACTGCCTTTCTGAACCAAATCATAATCCCCTGGGAGTTGAAGGCACAGCAGTGTCAGCTAACAGTGAATTAAGTGTCAGAACAGAGGCTAGCAGGTTGCATGGTGGTTAAGGCACTGGACACTTCCACATGGCTGACCGTGGTTTGAGTCCCAGACCTTGTGGCTTGCTTTCTCACTTTCCTCCCTCTCTCACTGGGGTCAAATTAAAAAACAAATGAATAGATAAATAAAATTAAATAAATAATTTAAAAAATAGATTCAGGACAATACACTGAAGGAGCCTGTAGGTTTGAAGTGGAGAGTAATTGCATAGTTAATAACTGGAAACAACATGGCAAGAGAAGTGGTGGCTTCCATCGCTGTCAAAAGTTCAGTTATAGACCAATTACAGACATCAGGGAAAAACAGTAGGTATGGAGTCCTCATCTAAGCTGTCTATAAGCACAAGCTAGACACTTTCACAAGAGACCGACTAGGGTAGCAGAACCAGGGCGTAAGTGTATGCCATGGACAAAGTAAACAGGAGAGAATCACGTTACCTCAGGTTAACTGTTTTTTAAAAAATTATTTTACTTTATTTATTTATTATTATTAATTAATTTATTATTATTATTACCATTTTGGAGCAATTTTTGCTATAGGTCATGTGTGCTAACCAGAGAGTCAGAGAGAGATAGAAATACAGAAAGTGAGAAATCACCAGTGGGAGAGTAGGCCACACAGTAATCCCTTCTCCTCTACTCCTCTGGGAATTTAGGACACACACACACATGCACCCAGTTTTAAGCTGCCAGGTCTGGAACTTGAACCATGGTCAACTACGTGGAAGTCCAGCAATGTAACCATTATGTCATCTGCTGGTCCCTTTATCATTATTATTTTTTAAAATTTGCTATAGGGTATATGTGCTCACCAGAGAGAGATGAGGGTAGGGGAAGCAGGAGGGAAGAGAGTAGCAAGCCACCAGAGACACCAGGTCTGGTCTCGAACCATAGTTGGCCATGTGGGAGTTCCGTGCCTTAACCAGTATGCCACCTGCTGGCCCCAGGCTAGTAAACTTTAAAATGGTAAAAGAAGCATCCCTTTGAAGCAAATAGGATAATTTCGGCCAACAGAGAACATCTTTGTTCTTCAAGGGCTAGATCTGGAGAAACTCCAACAGGGGAACAGAAAGAATAGCAGAATAAATCTAGGAAAATCAGAAATGGGATATGCCTTTTTTCCAGAGGTCAGATATAGGCAGTTACCCCCATTTGGGCTTAGAAGTGACTCAATGGCACTACACTCTAATTCTCCACATAACATCTGGACTGTTCCTTCTTAATCTCCTTGGTGTCGTCCTCTGCTGTCATGCTCTCTGTAAGATACCCAGAGTTTCTGTTTTAGGACTAAATCCTTCTCTTTTTACCCTACTATTCCCGAGATGCTTTTATCTACTCCCTTGGCTGTAACTATCTTTTTGCTTTATAGCCTATAGCCTAGTGCGCATCCCTATTTTGATCCCATAGTGCCTATAAAATCAATATATCTTGTCTTGAATTTAATGCCTCCCTGCTATAAAATCTTCTTTCCTAGCTTCACTGATTTGGTGAATCCACCTAATTGTAATTACTAAAGTCAAACACCTGGGAGTCATCCTTGATGTTACTTACTCTCACCATTTATGTCCAAATCTGACCTGTCATTTTTTCTTCCTGTGTAGCTTAGCTTATCTGTCTATACTCTCTTCATTTATCTAAGTAAGTGTGATAGTCACCAAATTGGTCCCCTTAACTCCAACCTCCACTCTCATCCATCCTATAAACAATTACTGGAATGATATCTCTCAATAGCAAGATCTTTTCCTAAGAGCCTTAACTGATGCTTCATCACCATATTGTTGTCAAACTTCTTAGTATGACCTTGCCCTTGTCTTATTCTCTCTCTTTTTTTTTTTGGAGAGCTTTTTGCTATAGGGTGCGTGCGCTCACCAGACAGAGAGAGACATTAGAGACAGAAAGCGAGAAATCACCCCCCAGGGGGGATGGTCACGCTGCAATCCCTTCTCCTTCATTCTCCTCTCGGAATCTTGGGCACGCACGCACACGCGCCCAGCGTGAGTTTTAAGCCACCGGGTCCGGGACGCAAACCGTGGTCGACTACGTGGGAATCCAGCGACATAGCCATTACGCTAACTGCTGGTTCCCGCCCTTGTCTTATTCTCAAGTCTTAGCTCCCTCTATAGTGGTCTGTGTCTTTGATCATGTTATTTCCTCTCCCAGAATTCCCCTCTCCTCTTTCCTTTACTTACTATTTTATGTATTTTTAAAAAGTTATTTAACTTTCGGGGGGACCAGCAGTTAGCGTAATGGCTATGTCGCTGGACTCCCACGTAGTCAACCGCGGTTCGAGTCCCGGACCCGGCAGCTTAAACTCACGCCGGGCGCGTGTGCGTGCGTGCCCAAGATCCCGAGAGGAGAATGGAGGAGAAGGGATTGCGGCGTGGCCATCCCCCCTGGGGGGTGATTTCTCGCTTTCTATCTCTCTGTCTCTCTCTGTCTGTCTGGCAAGCGCACACGCCCTATAGCAAAAAAAAAAAAAAAAAAAAAAAAAAAAACAAACCTCTCCAAAAAAAAAAAGTTATTTAACTTTATTTATCATTATTATTTTATTTTGACTAGACAGAGACAGAGAGAGACAGGAAAAGCGAGAAAGTCTGGGACTTGAATCATGGTCAGCCACGTGGGAGTCCAGCACCCCAATCTCCATGTCACCTGCCAGCCCCAACTCTTATATATATGTGGGTGTGTGTTTGTGTGTGTGTGTGTATCTTTTTTTAGAGAGAGAGATTTTTGCTATAGGGTACATGCCCTTGCTGGAGAGACAGAGACAGAAAGTGAGAAATCACCCCCCAGTGGGAATAGCCATGCAGCAATCCCTTCTCTTCCATTATCCTCTCAGGATCTTGGGCACACACACACAGGTGCCCAGCATGAGTTTTTTTTTTTTAATGATTTTATTTAATTTTATTGATTGATTTTGACCAGAGAGGGACAGAGTGTGTGTGAGAGAGAGGGGTAAAGTGAGAAAGCAAGCCGCCAGGTCCAGGACTCAAACCGTGGTCATCCATGGGGAATCCAGAGCCCTTAACCACCATGCCATCTGCCAACCCCAACCCAGCATGAATTTTAAGACATCAGATCTGGGACTTGAACTGTGGTCAACTATGTGGGAGTCCAGTGACATAGCCACTGCTCTATCTGCTGGTCACTCTTTTATGTTTTTTAAGAATTTGTTAAAATGCCAACCTCAGCAGATGGCATAACAGTTACGTCACTGGACTCCCATGTATTTGACTGCAGTTCGAGTCCTGGACTTGGTTACTTAAAACTCATGCAGAGTGCATGTGTTTGCGTGCTTGTGTGCCCAAGATCCTGAGAGGAGAAGGGAGGTGGGGGGGTGATTTCTCATTTTCTGCCTCTCTGTCTCTGTCTTTCTGGCGAGCACACTCTCCCTATAGCAAAAATCTCTCTCAAAAAAATTTTTTTTAAATAATTTTTTAAAATGCTTTAGGAAGTCCTCCTTTTTCACCACAAGCTAAATTAAGTGCCTTCACATCATTTCTTCTCTTATAGAGCCATGATTATATCATACTAATTCTTAATCTGTAATGCAAATTTTGGTTGGTTTCAGATAACTAATATTTTGAAGCATTTATGATGTATTATGCACCATGCTAAATTTCTAAGTAATAACGGAACAGTCAATAAAGTTACAGTTTTTGCTCTTTTAAGATTTCTGCCATAGAGCACGTGCGCTTGCCAGAAAGGAGAGAGACAGAGAGAAACAGTGAGTGGGAAAGTCAGAAAGTCAGTCCCCAGAGGGGAAGGCCTCACTGCAATTCCTTCTCCTCCACTTTCCTCCTGGGATTCTGGGCACACATGCACATGTACCCAGTGTGAGTCTCAAGCCACCAGGTCTGAGACTAGAACAGTGGTCAGCTGTGTGGGATACCAACACCTTTTCTGCCATGCTCCTGCTGGCCCACAGTTTTTGTTCTTATGGAACTGCCAGGCTGTAGAGAAGACAGACGTTAAGCAAGTAATCATAAGTGTTCCAAAGGAGAGGTATAAATTGTATGGTTTGTATAACCAGAGGACCTATGGGATCAGGAATCTTCAGACATTTGTGTCCCTCGGTAGACAATGAACAACTTGTAGTCCTAGTGGGTACTTGATAGGAGTTTGTAAAGGAATACGTGAGTTTCTGTGTGGGAAACTATTTCATGAGGCAGCATTTTCCAATTTTATTATTTTTTATTTTTAAATTTTATTTTAATATTTATATTTATTTATCTATTGATACATTTTTCAAGTTGCTGGGTTCGGGACTCAAACCTCTTGAGATTTGGGCATGCACAGGTGCCAGGCCCATTTTTCAAGCTGCCAGGTCCAGACTGGAAGTGCATAGTCAGCCAAGTAGGATCCAGCCACCTTAGCCACTATACCACCTGAATGGCCCCTGAGAAGATAGTTTATTAACATGAAAGAATAAACAAAGAAAGAGTCATACAGAAGATCCAAAAAATGAAGAAGCCAGCTTTAGTGAGAGGGAAAGGGAAATCCCAGAGAGTAGTCATGTGGAACAGAGAGAGCAATAAGTCCTGAATGGTAGAAGAGAGAGAAGGCTCCAGAATGGCTGTCTCTAGGAAGATAAAATGGATCAAATACAGAACATGTTTGAAACACACGTTGAGAAATTTACACTTCTAGAGCATGGTTTAGAGTAGTTAACATTCATAGAAAACAAGGGAGATAAAGACATAAATGCTAATAAGACAAAACACTGCATGAGAAAGGAAATATAATCACATGGCTCAGCAATAATTAATATTTCATGGTGATAACAATGTAAACTCCGACCACTGATCTAATCAGCAGATAAAATAGTAATATGGTATGAGAAAGGAGGGGAGTGTGTGTGTATGTGGGGGTGGGGGAACTGGTGGATGTTAGAAAGCTAAATTCTCATCTTCATAAGAGCAGATTGATAGATATCCCAAATGGAAAACTTTAAAAAATAACAGTAATAACAAGAATAGACTTGACTGTAAATACCGAAAGAAACAGAAAAAAAATGGTTGAAGGTTGATCTTTGGACACCAGAATTGAAGGGGAGGGACATAAGACTGTTTGCATAATAAATTTTGTAGAACTATTTTATTTTTGAAGCTATGAATATGTGAGTGATTAAGATACAATTACATCAAAATTTCCTTGGTAAAGTTACTGTTGATAATACTAACAAAATAAGACTCAGCCTCTATGGTATAGTCGGTAGTGTACTGTACTGGAATGCAGGGCTGGAAGCCACATGGCCAACTGTGGGTTTGAATTCCCGGCTCATGGGCATGCAGGTGACAAACTATAGACCCTGGGGTAAGGGGGTTTGGGGTGTGACTAGACTCTGTTGGGTGTTGCTTCTCTCTTTCTCTCTTACACGTGTGTGCATGCTATCTACTATAAATCTTTTTTTTTACATTAGCAGTAATAAACCATTCCTTCATTTGGTTTAGTACAGTGTTTGTGCTCATGAAGTGAGATAATCTACATTAATAGCTGGAATGCTACTTGGCGCTTTATAAATGTTCAATAAGCAATTATTTCTACTTTACAGTATCTCTAAATGAAAGTACCTAAAAACTTTCCTCATGTCAAAATATGTTAAAAGCCTCCAACAAAACATTAAAACCTGACAATAAAATATAACACTATATTATGTTACCAAATTAAAAATTTTAAAAAAGAAATGAGAAAGAAAAAAAATGAGCTGTTTTGATTTTATCTACCATCAAATATTTAGCGAGGGAATTATTATAAGTTAGCTATTTTTTAAACATTTTTTAAGAATTATTTTATTTAATTTTATTTATTCATTCATTTATTTTAATTTGACCAGAGAGAGAGAGAGAGAGAGAGAAAGCCGTCAGGTTCGGGACCTGAACCACAGTCAGACATACGGTAGTGTCCAGTGCCTTAACAACCATGTCACCTGCTGGTCCCCCCAAGGCTAGCTATTTTTAAAAAAGAATTATTTCTTTAATTACATTTGTTATTATTATTTTTTTATTTTGCCCAGAGAAAGAGAAAGGGAGTGTGAATGTGAGAAAACAAGCCGCCAGATCTGGGACTCAAACCGTGGTCGGCCATGTGAGAGTCAGCTCCTTAACTATCACATCACCTGCCAGCCCCTAAACTAGCTATTTTTAAGAACAATAATTTACTGAAAACATTATAGCTCGGTAGCTACAACATGGAAATAAAATAACTTACAATTGACTTAAATTGTTTCATATTTTCCCCAACTAATATGATGGTTACCAAATCGAAAGGAAAAACACGCTAGTAAATCATAGCATAAGCTTTTTTCCTAATATGGTATAACAGTTTTAAAGTTCTTACTGTATGACATCTTAGGGTGTGTATTTTCTTAACTCTCAGAGGAAGATTAGTAACACACCATGTGCCTTGTTTTTTAAAAAAAAAGTTGTATCCCAACTTTATGTAGAGCCCTGAAGAGCCCAGGCTCCTCCCATTATAATTAAGAAATGATGTAATCTCATCTGGATCTGAATCTGAGGTAGTCACAGGCAATCTCACAGTGATGTTTGCTTGAGCTTTGTGTTACAGAAATCATAGAAAAGAAGGATATTCTAGAAGTTGTTTTAAATGTCTTGTGAATTTCAAAAATATTTTCGGTTTAGTATTACTTGTCCCAAAACTCACATTCCCATTGGAATCAACTATTGACACCATTTACTAAGGCCAGTCACCTATGATATATAAGGAGTTCTTAAAAGGTCCCTAGGTCAACTTTATCTCATCTGCAATCTACAATCCACTGTTTCACATTTTTGCATATTCTGAATCTCATTATTACATATCATCCTAAAAGGCAAATAATGAAAAAATGCAAATGGCGATGATCATTAATACCTAATGCTCATTCCTCTGAAACTGCCTGAGATCAGGAAAAGGAAGCGCTTTAGTGGGGAGAGAAGGATGAGGAATGTTTTTGTGTTTCTGATGGTCAGTTGCTATCGAAAGCTTCAGCACGGAATGAGCTACCGTGTACATACAGGAAGGGGAGGAGAAGGGTCTGGAAAGGAACGGACTTGTCCCCTAAGATCAAGAGTGAGAAGGCATTTGTTTGTTTTTGTGTTTTTTTCTCTAAAAGTTTATTTCTAATATGAGAGAGAAAAACAGTGAGCTAGGCACACCAACAGGGACCTTATGGCACAATCCACTCTCATGTCCTCATGCCCACCATGCTCAGTGACATCTGGGGACTGAAACCCAGGACTTCTCCCATGTGGGTCCAACTGCATCACCACTGTGCCACCACCTGGCCCCTATTTTTAAATTTTTTTCGGGGAAGAGATTTTTTTGCTATAGGGGACGTGCACTCACCAGAAAGACAGAAACAGAGAGACAGAAAGCGAGAAATCACCCCTGGGGGGATGGCCACGCTGCAATCCCTTCTCCTCCATTCCCCTCTTGGGATCTTAGGCACATATGCACATGCACCCAGCATGAGTTTAAGCCACTGGGTCCGGGACTTGAACCACGGTCAACTGCATGGGAGTCCAGGGACATAGCCATTACACCAACTGCTAGTCCCAAGGCTCCTGGTTTTTTTTTCTTCTTTCTTTTTTTTCTTTTTTGGTAAAGCATATTTATTTATTTCTTCTATGAAAAAGACAGAGAGAGCTAGAGCTAGAGAGTCAACCCCTTCCCATAGGATATTCATGTCATGCTTTGCTCCCAGCCTTAGCCAGACAGGGTCATGACATGTGTGCCTGCTGGGTGCACTCACAGCAGTTCTGGGACAGAAACCTGGGACCTTAAGTGGGGCCGGCCTTGCAGAATGTTGCATTACCTCCATTACACCAGGTGGCCCCTAAGAATATATGTTAAAAGAAAGACAGTAAATATTTTAAAACTGTGCAGAATGAGGGCTTGACTCAGTGGGTAGGCTCACAGCTGATTTCTTTCTATGTCATTTGAATCTGGCTGATATAATGGGGGAAACACAGATATCGCAATTGCCTACGAAAGCCTTTCCTAACCTCCCTCATCCTACCAATTATGTTCTTTCCTTCCAAGTCTTTATTTAGGTTAAATTCTGCACACATTTGTGTAATTCTGATTCTTTTATGATTCTCACTCTCTAGACTATAAGCTCCCTAAGGAGAGCTTTTGTTTTTTGGCTCACAGTATATCCTGATGTGTGGTAATGTGCCTAGTACATAGTAGGTTCTTCACAACAGGCTTTTAAAATTATTTTTTAAATAATTATTTTATTTTATTTATTTATTATTATTATTCAATTTGACCAAAGAGAGACAGAGAGAAAGAGGTAGAGTGAGAAAGCAAGCCATCAGAACTGGGACTTGAACCATGGTCAGTGATGTGGGAGTCTATCACCTCAACCACCATACCACCTGCCGGCCCCCACAAATAGTTATTGAATGAATCAACAAAAATATTTTTTAGTTGCAAGATATTGGAAAAGGTACTTCACCCCAACAGAAGTCACTGTCCTAGAAAACAATCAACCAACCAAATAGATTCTATTCAAAAGACATTCATGATGTTTTTGGGCTCCCTTGCCAAAATGAGTGTTTGCCACAGAGCAGAGATGGTCTACTTGTGGCTGGTGAGCTTCAGCATAATAACTGTACAGGCTGATGATGGGACGTTCTTGTTCCACAAATGGTACTAGGCCAAACAGCATGGTACATTGCTCGAAACAGGAGGTGCTAAGTACCTCACATCTAAAAAGCATTTCAAAACTGGAGTGTGGTAGAAACAATCCCCTAGGACTTATTAGACATCAGTGCACACACACACACACACACGCACACACACACACACACACACACACCAAATTACCTTGTTTTGCTCCAGCCCATCAAGCAAACAACTTGGATAGAAAGAGATGGGATGGGATTGGGGTAGCAGTCTGATGAGTGTGAGTTTCACAACAACAGGGCACCACTTCCAAGGCAATGGAGGGCCTGCTTACTCTCTCCCAAACCAGGAGGTGGGAGTGCTAAGAGAAGAGTCAGAAAGACTGAGGGAGGCCTACAAGGAGAGAAGGGGACTACTAATCTGCACTGTCCCCATTTGAGTAAGAAAGGGAAATGGAGATTAGTTAGGGTAAGCAGAGAGAGAGAGTGGCAGGGGCAACAGCCCACATTCAAATCATTTGGTGTTGCGAGGATGGGTGGGTTAACAATTGGTGAATGCTCTTTCCAACTTAGGCCGGGCAGAATGGCTCCTGCAAAGAAAGGTGGTGAGAAGAAGGGCCATTCGACCATCAACGAGGTGGTGACCCGGGACCTGGGAATACACCATCAACATTCACAAGTGCATCCATGGCAAAACCTTCAAGAAACGTGCCCTCGGGCACTCAAAGAAATCTGGAAATTTGCCATGAAGGAGATGGGGACTCCAGATGTGCGCATCCATACCAGGCTTAACAAAGTTGTCTGGGCCAAAGGAATAAGGAACGTCCCTCATGGTATCTGTGTGTGGTTGTCCAGAAAACGTAACAAGGATGAAGATTCACCCAGCAAGCTCTACACTCTGGTGACCTATGTGCCTGTTACCACTTTCAAAGATTCACGGTCAATGTGGATGAGAACTACTTGCTGGTTTTCAAATAAAGTTATAAAACAAACAAACAAACAACAGGTGAATGCTGAAGGTGGCTGGGCTAAAGCTATCCTGCTGGCACCCCGGTACCGTACTACCCCACCTGCCACCTAGGGACAGCTTATTGCTAAGGGGACTGTAGCAGCCAGAGGCTGAAGGGACTGCAGAGGTGATGGCAGGTAGATACAAAGCTGGAGCCAGACCTCACACATCTGAGAATCTGAATTCTGCTGCTGGAGACCCTCTGGGCCCCTACAGAGAACTCACTGGAATACCCTTTATTTGGAGCCCTGCCATACTGAAGATACAGTGAGTCAGTATTGGCCTGAAAAACAGATTATTAAAAACCCAGACTTCCAGGCCCAGCAGATGGCATAGCAGTTATGTAGCTGGACTCCCACATGCCCAACCATGATTCGAGTTCTGGACCCAGTGGCTTCAAACTACACTGGTCATGTGTGCATGCATGCCCAATATCCCAGGAGGAGAATGGAAGAGAAGAGATTGTGGCCTGGCCATCTCCCTGGGGGATGATTTCTGCTTTCTGTCTCTCTGTCTCTTGGGTAAGCACATGCAACCTATAGCAAAAATCTCTCTCAAAAAAAAAAAAAAAAACAAGAAAGAAAAAAATTCAGACTTCCAATATCATATTCAGTTAAAATCTCATAAATTCTGAAAAGTTAAGATTATGCAAACACAAAAGCAATTGTGGAATAAGTTTCTGGCTAATATGACCTGCCCTAAGCCACTTCAGTCATTTATAGTTTAAAGTTTATTGTGATCACCCGAACTTATTACTAAAAATTAGATTCTCTTATATTGTGTTATTGTTTTAGCATGATAGATAATAGCATTAAGTGCTTGCTGTATTACTTTACAACTAATTGCTGAAATTATTTCTTGTATTGCTCTAAGTTTCCTACCAGTATTAGTGGAAAAGAAGTTATGTGGGGATAAATTGCCTTGAGTCTGTTGTAGATATTTTGTAAGTCAGGACTTTTTTTTTTTAGCTACAACCAATAGATTCCTACTCTGAATATTTAAGAAAAATAATTCATTAGATGACTATTAAATAGTTCTTTGACTCTCTGGAAGGGTGAGAAAGAAAGGCTTGGAGGATGGACCAGCAAATGGCATGGTAGTTAAGGTGCTGAATCCTACAAAGCTAACCACACAGTTTGAGTCCTGAACCCTGTGACTTGAAAATCATGCCGTGTGTGTGTGTGTGTGTGTGTGTGTGTGTGTGTGCCCTAAATCCTAAGAAAATGGAGACGAGACTGTGGCATGACCATCCCCCCTGGGGGTGATTTCTCACTTTTCTTCTATCTGTTTCTCTCTCTCTCTCTGGTGAGCACATGTGCCCTATCAGACAAGACAGAAAAGAAAGACAGAAAAAGAAAAAGAGAGAGAAAAAGAAAGGAAGGAAGGAAGAAAAAAGGAAAGGAAAGGAAAGAAAAAGAAAGAAAAGGAAAGGAAGACAGGAAGGCAACCTTAGAGGCTACAAAGCTGTGAACAAAATCTCAAGTCATTCGTTGTATGAAATGGGTTTAGTGAGGATCTCGCTCCCTGCTCCTGGGTAGAGATCGCAGCTCCCATGCCAGCCTTAGCAGGACTCAGATGGAATGCTGCCTCTAGTGATGCTCCAACTGCTCACTCTTAGTGTCCTGACCAACAATGGCTACTTCTGTCGCCACATCAGTTACTAGAATGGACCCTCTGTGGGCCTTGCTTCTAGATGTCATTAAGTGCTGGTTCTAAACTAGAGGGGAGATAGGTCTGATTGGTAGAGCCTCAGTCATGTCTAGGTGATTTAGTAGTTTTCTAGCATGGGAAAGCCAGGATTAGCTTCTATGGCAGAAAGTGACCCTGCTTTACAAGGGGTGATGGAGTTCCAGACCAGAATGAGGGTAAGCAGAATGTGTACAGTAGACATTTTAGGGCTGAGACACATACTGGAAATTCAAGTAGAGTAATTGAGTAGACAGCTGAATGTAGGAATTTGGAGCTCAGGAGAGAGGTGGGAGGTAAGGAGTATATTTGAGGGTCATCATTGTATAGATGCTATTTATAGTCATGAGACTGGGTCATAGTACCTAAGGAGTGTGTATAGGCAGAGAAGACAGTCTACAACAGAGGTCGATTTGTGGGCACAAGAAAGGGGAATTGCATTAGATTATGAAGGAATATGAAGTTGGAGTTGGAGAAAAATTAGGAGAGCCTGGGGAGTCCTGGACTTTCATCTTGAGTTCTGGAAGCCATGTAAAGAAATAGTTTGATGTGGGAAGACATGGTTGTATCAAATGTTCGTGAAAAAGAGAACTGACCACTGGATCACTCACTAGCATAGGGTCAGTGCCCATTCAGAATAAAAAGTTAACCCAGCTAGCAACAAATGCGAGTGCATCAACAGCCCGTAGATGTGACAGTGTAGATGTGACAGGCTACACAGCCACCGTGAGCAGAGCGTCTATGAAACATTCCAATAAACGGGTAAATTTTTAGTAACATGGGAATGATGCTACTTTGTGTGATATTTTTCCCCTTTATCTTCCAATACAGACTCACATTTTATTTTCTCAATGACACAAGCATTCAGTTAAGCGCATTTTGCTAGCCATGAGGGTGGTGGTGAGGAGCAATCTTTGAATAGTATGGCAGGAGTGTGTGAAAAAAATGACACACTGTTTCAATTGATTTTTCCCCCTCATTTAATTAGATTATGTAGCTTTTGGTCTCATTTTATAAGAAATAACCACTGATGTATTTGTCAAAGGGGACACATTTATAAGAAGGTGAATAAAGGAAAACAGAAAGAATCCATACAAGTAATAATTTACAATTAACAAACAAACATAAGTCATTTAAAAGTCTGTATCTTTAGCTTTCTTGTCACTATGTATGAACTACCTGTTTTGTAAACAGCTGATAGGGAGAGTCTTCAAAGTTTTGGTATTGGCTCATGCTTCAAAAATTGTATATCTACTTTTTATAGGATAGAGGCATTTTTGCTGGGGTTATTTTAAATAACAATCACATTTGAAATAAAATCCTCCAGAGACCAGAACTAGGACAGATACTATAAGAATTAAAAAAAAAAAAAAGAAAGAAAGAAAGGGAAATTTATAAATAGCACATACATCTAGATTAGTTAAAATGTAAGTAAGAAAAGAAAGCCAAGAGCTAGGGAAAAATGTGCGGAAGGCAGAAATGAGGACAAAAGGGATTAAAGAAGTCATAGGGAAGAGTGCTTAGATATCTGAAAGAGATATCCCAGAAGACTTGTTTTGTTGTAATGACAGCATTTTTAAGCTAGTTGTCTACTATTAACAATAGGTTATTGATTCTGTTACTGAGTTTTCAGAATATTATTTATTATTGGGGCTGGCAGGTGGTGTGGTAGTTGCGGTGCCAGACTCCCACATGACTGACTGTGGTTCAAGTCCTGGACCTGGCAGCTTGCATTCTCACTTCTCTCTCTCTCTGGTCAAATGAATAATAATAATAATAGTAATAATAATAACAGCAATAACAAATAAAATGAAATAAATAATTATTTTTAAAAAAGAATATTATTCATTATCACGAGACTGCCAGACTTAACCAATTTGTTGCTACCTGTTAATGACTATATATCATGAGGCTTTTCCGTAAAAGGGAAGACAAACAAGATTAGATTTATTGTATCTTTTCACTCGCTTTTACATGACTTTTTTTTTTTTAAGAAATTCTTTGTGGGGCGGGTAGGTGGCATGGTGATTAAGGGTGCTGGTTTCCCACATGGCCAACCGCAGATGGTATAATGGTTACATCGCTGGACTCCCATGTAGTTGATCACAGTTCAAGTCCCAGACCTAGTGGCTTAAAACTGACACCAGGCACTTGTGCAGCTTGCGCCCAAAACCTTGACAGGAAATGGAAGAGAAAGGATTGCGGTGTGGCCATCCTCCCTTGGGGGGGGGGGGTAATTTCTTGCTTTTTCTCTCTGTCTCTGTCTCTCTGGTGAGTGCATGCGCCCTATAAAAAAATATCTCTTTGAAAAATTTAGTACATCTAGAGGCGACAGTTACCATAAAATGCTTTTTTGTTGTAAGAGTTAACTCTTCATACAAGTCCATTTGCGTACGCCTATATTTGAATTTAATTTTCAGTGAAAATGTGTACCATGGCATTTTAATATTTTTCTGACACTTCCTGTACCTCGTGGAGGTTGTGCAAGAACCTGAAAGTAGCTTGATGATTTGTATATTATTCAAAAGACTTAATAATGCATTCTATCTCTGTATCTCCAATTACTAGGAAAAACTAATCTAGAAATGATCCTCCTCCTGTTTTTCCACAATGGGTTTGCCACCAGAACATAGATGTCATAAAAACCACCACTAAATCAAAACTGAAATGAGAAAGGAGAAGACTCACATCAATATCGTCATTGGACACATAGATTCAGGTAAGTCCACCACTATAGGCCATATGATCCTCAAATGTGATGAGATCAACAAAAGAACCATCACAAAATTGGAGAAAGAGGCTGCTGAGATGGGAAAAGGCTCCTTCAAGTATGCTTGGGTCTCCGATAAACTAAAAGCTGAATGTGAGCATGGTATCACCACTGATTTCTCCCTGTGGAAATTTGAGACCAGTATTATGTGACTATCATTGATCAGGACAGAGACTTGATCAAAAACTCGATTGCAGGCACATCTCAGGCTGACTGTGCTGTCCTGATTGTTGCTGCTGGTGCTGGTGAATTTGAAGCTGGTATCTCCAAGAACAGGCAGACCCATAAACATGCCCTTCCGGCTTTCCCGCTGGGTGTGAAACAACTAATCATTGGTGTTAGCCAAGTGGATTCTACTAAGTCACTCAGAAGAGATATGAGGAAATTATTAAGGAAGTCAGTATCTGCATTAAGAAAAACAGCTACAATTCCAACACAGTGGCATTTGTGCCAATTTCTGGTTGGAATGGTGACAACATGCTGGAGCCAAGTGTTAACATGCTTAAGGGATGGAACGTCACCGTAAAGATGGCAATGCAAGTGGAACCACACTACTTGAAGCTCTGGATTGCATCATACCATCAACTTGTCTAACTAAGAACCCCTTGCGTCTGCCCCTGTAAGATGTATACAAAATTGGTGGTATTGGGGTATTGGCTCTATTCCTATAGGCTGAGTGGAGACTGGTGTTCTTAAACCTGATATGGTGGTTACCTTTGTGCCAGTCAATGTGACAAGTGAAGTAAAGTCTGTGGAAATGCACCATGAATCCTTGAGTGAAGCTCTCTCTGGGAACAATGTGGGCTTCGACATCAAGAATTTGTCAAAGATGTTCAGTGTGGCAGTGTTGCCGGTGATAGCAAAAATGACCCACCAATGGAAGCAGCTGGCTTCACTTCTCAGGTGATTATCCCGAACCATCCAAGCCAAATCAGTGCTGGCTATGTCCCTGTACTCGGTTGGCACACAGCTCACATGGCTTGCAAGTTTGCTGAGCTGAGGGAAAAGATTGATTGTTGTTCTGGTAAAAAGCTGAAAGATGGCCTTCAATTTTTGAATTCTGGTAATGCTGCCATTGTTGATAGAGTTCCCTGCAAGCCCATGTGTTTTGAGAGCATCTCTAACTGTCCTCCTCTGGATTGTTTTGCTGTTTGTGATATGAGACAGACAGACCCTGGGTGTCATAAAGTCATAGACGAAAAGGCTGCTGGAGGTGGCAAGGTCTTCAAGTCTGCCCAGAAATCTCAGAAGGCTAAATGAATATCCCAAATACCTGCCACCACAGTCTTAACAGTGGTACAAGAATAGTCTCAGAACTGTTTGTCTCAATTGGCCATTGAAGTTTGATAGTAAAAGACCGGTTAATGATACCAATGTGTAGGGACATGCCCAGAAAGAGTCCCTGAGGTGTGGGGACATGCTCTGAGCAAACACCACCCATCCCTTTGGGCTTTGGCAAAACCTTGCAACTTGTCCTGTCCTTGACCCTCGCTGCAGACAGAGCAAAGGGTGGAAATTGCTAGGGGTGTTCCAAGAGACACATCTGATTACACCAACTGCTGGTCCCCTTCCTTTTCTTTCTGTCTCTCTCTGGTAAGCATGCATGCTCTGTAGCAAATTAAAATAATAATAATAATAATAATAATAATGATGGTAAATAAAATAAAATAACTAATTCTTTTTTAAAAAGTATCGCTTAACTGTAGAAAACATCCCAATCTAATTCTAGTTTTATATCAAGAGTACTTATTACTTTAGTGATTGCTCACTTATTGGTATCACAGCTATGTCTATTTATGTATATATCTCAACGCTGAAAATATTTAATTTCCTTAGAAATAAATTTTTATTTTCTCTTGTTCTAAGATTCCTTTTGGTAACTTATTAAATGTGAACAAAATGTGTTACAGAAACCTGTGCTATTTTTTTCTGTAGGCCATTGTGGATGAAAGGATACTACAAGTTTTCTTGGTCTGTGTCTCAAAGGGATCAACTTTCTTTGCTTCATATAACATCTTACATCTTTTTTTTTTGAGAGAGGTTTTTGCTATAGGGCATGTGCACTCACCAGAAAAACAGAGAGAAACAGAGAGACAAAAAGCAAGAAATCACACCACCCGCACCCCCCTCCCCCCACCCCCTCACCAAGAGTGCATGACCATGCTGCAATCGCTTCTCCTCCAGTCTCTTCTTGGGATCTTGGGCACATACGCACACGCGCGTGAGTTTAAGCCACCGGGTCCAGGACTCGAACCAGAGTTAACTACATGGAAGTCCAGTGACAGCCATTACACCAGCTGCTTGTCCCTAACACCTTACATCCTGAAGTGAAAACAATAAGAAATAATTTCTAATCTAGAGATGGACAGATATATTGGATTTTATTTTTTGCGATGGGAGAAGAGCAGAATGAAAAACAGAATTGCATTGCACCAGCTCAGAAACCCAGAGTCTGAGTGTGTGTATTAGGGGAGGGGAGCTTAATGCACTAGTTAGGGAGTGACCAATCCCTGAGAAGTATAATAAAAATAAAAGTTTTCTTTGTTTAGTTTTTTTTAAAATTAAAAATAAATTTATTTATGGGGCTGACAGGTGGCGTAGTGGTTAAGGGCACTGACCCACT
Organism: Tupaia tana; assembly: GCA_026018925.1. Taxonomy (NCBI): domain Eukaryota; kingdom Metazoa; phylum Chordata; class Mammalia; order Scandentia; family Tupaiidae; genus Tupaia; species Tupaia tana. The sequence goes on along the minus strand of JAKSZU010000002.1, from coordinate 105,484,994 downwards.
GTGGTTCAACTCCTGGACCTGGTGCCTTGCTTTCTCCCTTTCCCTCTCTGTCTTTCTCTGGTCAAATTAAAAAATATGAATAAGGGACCAGCAGTTGGCGTAACGGCTATGTAGCTGGACCGTGGTTTGAGTCCCGGACCCGGTGGCTTAAACTCACTCCAGGTGCATATGCATGCGTGCCCAAGATCCTGAGAGGAGAATGGAGGAGAAGGAATTGTGGCCTGGCCATCCCCCCAGGGGGCAATTTTTCACTTTCTGTCTCTTTGTCTTTCTGGCAAGTGCACACGCTCTATAGCAAAAACCTCTCCAAAACAAAAACGAAACAAAAACAAAGACAAAAACAAACAAAAAAACCACCAATAAAGTTGAATAAAATAATTATAAAAAATTCATTTAATTTTATTTATCATTATCATTATTATTTTAAAATTAGGGGCAGGCAGGTGGTGTGGTGGTTGGGGCACTGGACTTCCACATGGCTGACCACAGTTCAAGTCTGGGACCTGGCAGCTTGCTTTCCTTTTCTCTCTTTCTGAGTCTCTCCCTGGTCAAATTAAAAAATAAAGATAATAACAAATGGGATTAAATAAATAAATAATTCTTTTTAAAAAAAAATTGCAGGGCCAGCAGATGGTGTAGGAGTTGGAGTGCTGGACTGCCGCGTGGCTGACTGTGGCTCAAGTCTCGGACCTGGCAGCTTGCTTTCTCACTTCTCTCTCTTTCTGTGTCTCTCTCTGCTCAAATTAAAATAAATAAATAAATACATACATAAGTAAATAAATAACAATGATGAGTAAAATTAAATAAAACAATTCTTTTAAAAAAAAAATTGCTACAGGGCACATGTGCCCACTAGAGAGAGCGTGAGAGAGAGAAAATGAGAAAGTAAGCCATGAGGTATGGGACTCGAGCCATGGTCAGCCATGTAGAAATCAGCGTCGTAACCACCACGCCACCTCCTGGCACCTTTTTGTTTAGTCTTAAATATAGTCTTTACCAGGTCTGATTTACTCAGCCTGTTTCATAAGGTTATACCCATGTCCAGGTGGAGGAGAAATGGTGAGACTCTAGAGAGGCAGCTCTTCCCAGAACCAGCCAGCTTGCACATGGAGCAGCAGCTCACCACTGCTAGGAGTAGTAGGCAGGTGTCTACCGAGTCCCCTGCTTCTGCTGATACGTTACCTGCCAGTTTCTGCTTGTGCCCATACAGTCCTTGTGTGCTTTTCCCTATTCCATATGGCCTGTCTGGACCTGGACTTGATTTCTTTTCTTTTCTAGTTTGTGCTTTGGGGTATGCATACTTGCTAGAGAGAGAGAGAAAGAAAGGAAGAAAGTACCCCTCAGGGCAGATAATCAGGCTGAAATTCTTTCTCCTCTATTCCCTTCTCAGGAATTTAGGCATGCATGCACATGCACCTGGCATGTCTTTCAAGATGCTAGGTCTGGGACTCGAACTGTCAGTTACCAGTGTGGAATTTAGCCGCCTGAAACACCACACTGGAGGAGTCCGACCCAGCGAGGCCCCAGGATCTGTCTGAGCCCCCCCCCCCCCACCTTTGAGCTCCGCTTCCGGTCAGATCAATATGCTGGCAAGGCCACTGTCGTGCACCCCCCTGACCTTGGAACAAAGCTTGGGTCAATTAGCATGTCAGCAACTGCTTGCTATTTGCTCCAGAAAACTGGTAGCCTTGCTGGGAAGCGACCCCCCCTCTGACTCCCCAATTTACTACTATAAAAGAATTGCATAGCTCTCTTATACATCCTAAGTATATGATAAAATTTTCCAGGAACTCCCCCGACCACTCCCCTTTGCTATTATCACCTACTATTAATTACAATGCTTTATCTCCATGGTCACAGTAGAGGGTGGGCTGAAGTTCTATCTAGGCGGAAATGGTCTTTGGAAGGCCCTTCAAAATACATTTAAGGTAAACTTAATCCTTTCTTTATGTAAAATAGGATTAGGCCAAAACTGGCCCAGGACCACCCCCTGCCCTCACCAAGCAAAATAGATAAACATTTTAGGACTCCTCAAATCAAGTTTTAGATCCCTATAAAACTATGTGAGTATCATTCTTTATTAAGATCCATAGGAACTAATATCTATTCTTGAGATTTTCTTTTCTCAGAGCCATTCCTAGTAATCACAAGATGGCTGCTGTGCTGCTGCTTACCGGAATCACCTTCCTGAAACTGCATTCTATGGAGACCCACCTACAATTGCGGAAATGCACGACACCCACCCTTAATCCAACCCTGAATAAAATCTATGTTCCCTTTTGTTAAAACCTTTATGAGCTGATAATTGAAAGCAGTAGCCCCTCTCCCATTTACTTGCATGTAACACATTTTCAATAAAAAGGCACAATGATTCCTAGCAGTTGTCACTCCTCAGAGAGCGATCTTTGGGGAGTGTCCGGCATAGGACTTGCGTGAAAAGGCATCGAGGCCTGTGTCTTCTGTTCACCTGCGCTGCCTCCATCGAGATAACCCACCCCCGCCGAGGCTGGTCCCCGGCACCACACCACTGTCTGGCCCAGTTTCTTGATTTCTTAGACCTTCGGTATCCATCATCTTTCCTGTTTTGATCAATGACTAGTCTCAGCCCTACCGAACTAGCTCTCCTTCATTGCCATCATACAACAGTGACATTGATTGAGTCGTGTAAGATTAGTCATCACTCCTCTGGGCCTGGGTAAGTAGTAAGGAGTTTTACAACTTGTCAAATTTCAAGGCTCTGTTTCGTACCACACATATGGTTGGAAATTTGAAAAATGCTTAGTAATTATCTGTCAATGAGTACTTTGAAGGAAGAAAGAAAGAATTATGAAATAAATTAGAGAGTTATAATTGAGGCTTATTGAGAGCAAGATTATATTTAGTATCTTTTGAGCACCAGATAGATGTGAAAGGCACCAATGAGAAATAGCGAAAACTGCTGGAATAGCATAAATCCATACTTATAGCTGCTGCAGAAGAGAGAGAAATGTCCTCTATGTGGTTGGTCTGTGTGAAAAAATGTTTCATAGGACCATCAAAAGTCTATCTTAGGATGTAATTTTGGATACAAAAACTGTTCAAGTAACGATTTAAAGAATGTTGAGGTTTTCTTTTGACATGGCCTAGAAACCTTTGGCAACTAATTACTATATGACTCAAAAGATTTTTCCTGGAGGGGAATCCTACCATTTGGGGTTTTATTTATTTATTTATTTTATTTTATTTTTAAAATAATTATTTATTTATTACTATTATTATTTTAATTTGACCAGAGAGAATAGAGAAAAGGAAAGTGAGAAAGCAAGCTTCAAGATCTGAGACTTGGACTGAGATCAGTTATGTGAGAGTCCAGCATCCTCTACCACCACATCATCTGCTGATCCCACCATTTGGGCTTTTAAAAACAAATTCTGAAGCCAACAGGTGTTGTGTGGTTGGGGTCCTAGACTTGCACATGGCCAACTGGGGTTCGAGTCCCAGACCTGGTGGCTTACTTTCTCACTTTCCCTCTCTCTCTCTCTCATGATTATAGCAAGTTCAAATAATAATAACAATAAATAAAATAAATAATTCTTTTTTTGGGGAGAGGTTTTTACTATAGGATGCGTGCGTTTGCCGGAAAGACAGAGAGAGACAGAGAGACAGAAAGCGAGAAATCACCCCCCAGGGGGGATGGCCACACCACAATCCCTTCTCCTCCATTTTCCTCTTGGGATATTGGGCATGCACATACACGTGCCCGGCATGAGTGTAAGCCACTGAGTCTGGGACTTGAACCGCAGTCAACTACATGGAAGTCCAATGACATAGCCATTATGCTATCTGCTGATTCCAAAATAAATAATTCTTTATAAAAACAAAACACTCTGATCCTGGCTTGGTCCCATAGCCTAGGGGTTAAAGGATCTGGATCTCACATGGCCTACCATGTTTTGAATACTGGCCCTGGTGGTTTGAATAACACACTGGGTGAATATGCATGTATGTCCCAAATTGCTACGGAAGGGAGAAATGGAGGAGAAGGGACTGCGACATGGCTACTGTGGCTTGAGGTGGGGAGCTTCTCTCTCTCTGTTTCTTTCTGTCTGTCCTTCTCTGATGATTACACATGCTTTCTGGCAATTTTTTAAAAAAGAAGAGCACTATAAACAAAAATAAAAATAAACTCTCATTCTGGCTGCATTTGTATGCCTGGCTAGTGGGCGAGTATGAATTTATTTCTTCCCTATTTCTTTTTTTACAGCTTTTACTATAGAGCGAAGGTGCTTGCTGAAGAGGAGAGAAAGAGACAGAGGGAAGGTAAGTGAAGAATCACCCCCCAAGAGAGATGATCATGCTACAATCCCTTCTCCTCCATTCTCCTGTCAGGATTTTGGGTGTGCACATAGATGTACCTGGTGTGATTTTTTTTTTTTAATTGCAGTCTGAAAACAGCCATGCTGTTTATTTACTGACCAGATTACAAAAATAATCATGTGGATGCCTTAGTTCATCCTTCTAATAAGTCTGTTGATCTGGTCTTCCCTGTTGCCAGCATCTCCACCTTCTACAAAATGGGTGGTCTTTTTCTTCATTCTATCTCGTGGAAAAGATCATTTGAAGGGCCATAGGAAGATATTTGCTTATTTGAAGTGTTTTCCAGCAGTATAGATTTCGTGAATCAGATCCTCCATGCAGATGATGCCGAATTTACCAAGAGATCGCGCAAAGAGTTATCTGTAAAGCAATTCGCTTCTTATTGATTTTGCCATAACCACGTTTGTAGATCAATTCATTTACTGACTTCAGGTTTGGGTACCCCCATACAATATATGGTTCCACAATTCTCAGCATGTTAATTGAGGCTTTGTTGAGCTTAACAAAGGTGCCATTGAAGATCTGGTGAACATAAAGAAGCTGCGACACCTTTCGAAACTTTGGGCTCACTCCATTGATACCTCTGATCCTGACGGCAAACGCCAATCTGGGTTCTGCGGGTACATACAAATTGCCAGCTTTTCTTGCCATCCTGGCCGTGCCAATCTCAGTTCTGTACATCTGTCTATATTCCTTATGATAGTGCTTAGCTTTTTCATAGATAAGCTTCCTCCTTGCCTTTTGAAGCATTTCTTGAGCAAACTTTTTTCTCAGACGCTTGATCTTCAGCTCCGCAAAATTCCTTTTTTTTGGTGGCTTTCACCACAGCAGGAGCCTTTTTCTTGGTTTCTACCACAGCAGGAACCTTCTTTTTCTTCTCTTGAACACCCTCCATGGTTCCAGCCAGAAAAGAGCCCCAGTGTGATTTTCAAGCCACCAAGTCTGAGACTCGAATCATAATCAGCCATGTGGGAGTCCAGTATCTTAACCGCCATGCCACCTGCTGGCTCTAGGATGAGTTTGTTTCTGAAATCCGCAGGGAATTGTGAAGTTAAGGAAAAATCAAGACACTGGGTACAGTAGCTCTAGCCCACTTATTAATAGCATGATATTCAATCTGTGCTTGAGAATTTTGAATTTAATAAAAAAAAAAAAAGTGGATCCATTACAGGTGCCAGTGCTCAAAATGAGACCAGTTAGGGAGTTAGGGATGTATATAAAATCTTGGATTATTTAAATCAGACATAGTCTTAAGGCATGATCAACTATATCTAAGTGTGTTTACATATGCCTCTGAATTATAACTGCAGAGAATTGGTTAGGAAAGTGTAGTATCCAGGCACCCAGCAAGTTAACAGTGGAAACAGATGGTAGGAGCAGCTTGAAACTGAGCCAAGCTCTTTGGATTGCAAAGCAATCTTCAAATTTAATTTGCTATCCATGGAGAGAGATAAATCATACCTATTAACTTACCTAATTGACCTTGGCTAGCAATATTAGGTTCAGCCTTATACTTCTTTAACTTTCATTTTATAACCAGTTTAAATGGAACGCAATATTTTGAAAGTACCTTCCAGTGACTTAGTGATTTCCATTTGATATCCTTAAAATACTGTTTCAAAATAACAGAATTCATTGAATAGTACACATGTCAGTTTGCTCAGCACGTTGTTTTCTATAGAATGAATGGCCACCTCCTTCCCATGTTAATATATGGAGGAACCAGACTCAATTATCTTCAAACAATAATTAAAGGATAATTATGGAAACATGGATGTGAAAGGTTGTGATCTGACAACACAAATTTAAAAGATATTTGTCCTCTAATGAATGTTTGCAGTTTCTATGTGATATGCTCAAATATTATAAATGTGAATGTTTTGTAAAGAGTGAAAATCTAAGCTAATTAAAGAAAACTATGCATGGGACCAGCAGTTAGAGTAATGGCTATGTCGCTGGACTCCCATGCAGTCAACCGTCATTTGAGTCCTGGACCCGGTGGCTTAAACTCACTCTGGGCACGTGTGCGTGCGTGCCCAAGATCCCGAGAGGCGAATGGAGAAGAGATTGTAGCGTGGCCATCCCCCCTGGGGGGTGATTTCTTGCTTTATATCTCTCTGTCTCTCTCTGTCTGTCTGGTGAAAGCACGCGCCCTATAGCAAAAACCTCTCAAAAGAAAAAAAAACTATGCATATATTTGATGTATTTTTAATTAATTTTTTGAGAGGTTTTTGCTATAGGGCACGTGTGCACGCCAGAAAGACAGAGACAGAGAGACAGAAAGTGAGAAATCACCCCCCCTCCCCGGGAGGGATGGCCACACCCCATTCCTTCTCTTCTATTCTCCTCTGGGGATCTTGGGCATGCATGCACACACACCTGGTATGAGTTTAAGCCACCGGGTTCGGGACTCGAACCACGATCGACTACATGGGAGTCCAGTGACATAGCTATTACACCAGCTGCTGGTCCCAAATTTGACAATTTTTTTTGCACCAAAAATTTGTACTTTAATTCTATTTTTAAATTAAATTAAAATTTTTTTACTCAATTTTACTTATTCATTCATTTATTTTAATTTGATCAGAGAGAAACACAGTGTGGGGTGGGGGAGTGAGAAAGCAAGCCAGCAGGTCTGGGACTTGATCTGTGGTCGGCCATGTGGGAACATCCAGCACCTTAGCCACCACATCACCTGCTGTTCCCCTTTAATTTTATTTTTTTCCATTAACTTTCTCAGGTGTCCTGGTAAGTTGTCTAATGAGAGATAAGGAATACCCAAGGTTATGTGCTAGTCAAAGGCTTAGAGCCAAAAGATTGGACAGAGAGTGGAGCTGGCACACTGAGTTTGAGAACCTAGACCTAAGGGAAGCGTTCAGATGGGAGTATTGTTACTGCAGAGGTGGAGCCATCTCTATTTTGGTCCTGACACTCCTGAAATTATTACATCCTGCCCCAACTAGCTCTTGGCCTTTCTACTGTTGGGAAGACCTGATAAAAGTTCATCTTTTCTGTTTTAGTGCAAATTCCACTGTGGTTTAGGTCATTCATCTGGTGGTTTGGAGCACAAATCCTAAGAGATAGAACAACTGTTTGTTTAGTGACCTGCTTCTGAGTGCCTGGACATTGTGCCAGTTAATGTTTTCTGACTTACTTTTTTTTCATTCATAAAATTTTTAATTAATTGATTTTACAAAGATTGCTCTTTTTTAAATAGTGATTCAGGCAATGTGTATCATTTCTCCAGTGTTTCAGATTTGGAATTTGGAAGTTCATTTATTCTGCAGATATTTATTAGGTATTTGCTAATGTCAGGGCCTGCTTTGGACATTGTGTATAAAAGTGAAATAAAGAGACATGACCACTGTCCTCATGATACTCAGAATTTAAGGAGCCAGATGGACTTTATTTCTTTCTTTTTTTTTGTTATGGGGCGTATACGCTCACCAGAAAGAGAGAAAGAGACAGAGAGACAGCGAGAAATCCCCCCCAGGGGGATGGCCATGCTGTAATCCCTTCTCCTCCATTCTCCTCTCGGGATCTTGGGCACGCATGCACACGCGCCTGGTGTGAGTTTAAGGCACTGAGTCCGGGACTTGAACCGCGGTCGACTACGTGGGAGTCCAGAGACACAACCATTATGCCAATTACTGGCCCCAGATTGACTTTATTTTTTAAGAATTATTTTATTTAACTTTATTTATTTATTTATTTTTAATTTGACCAGAGAAGGACAAAGTGAGAAAGAGAGAGAGAGAGAGAGGGAAAGTGAGAAAGTGAGCCACCAGGTCTGGGACCTGAACCCTGGTCGACCATGTGGGAGTCCAGTATCCTCAACTACCATGCCACCTGCTGGCCCCCAGATTTGCTTTAAATAAACACCTATGTGTGTATGTATACACACATATATAATTGATAAATAGTGATTTATAGTAAATACTATGAAAGAAAAAATCAGGGTAGGAAAAGTGATAGTGAAGAGGGGGACATAATTTAGATTCAGGAGCCAATGAAAGCTGCTTTATAAAGATGGATGTGAGCAGAGACCTGAGAATAGGTGAGAGTAAATCAGCTGCATGATAGAGAAGGCATGAGAAAGTTCCAGGCCGAAGGAAGGGCATGTGTGAATATCCTGCAGAGGGAATTGGCTTAATGGGTTCAAGGTACCAAAAACCAATGGGAACCTGGTGGGCAAGCAGAGAGTGGTGTAAGATGGAAGAAGTAAATATTTGACTTTTCCTCTTTCTTACTCATGACTCAATTAACTGTTACATTTTAATTTCTCTCTTATAGTCTTCCTCCTAGCCATTATCTTCTTATTTTTTAAAAAAAGAATCATTTCTTTAATTTTATTTATTATTATTTTAAAATTTGACCAGAGAGAGAGACAGAGAGAGAGAGGCAAAATGAGAAAGCAAGACTTCAGGTCCAGGACCTGAATTACAGTGAGCCATGGGGGAGTTCGGTGCCCCAACCATCATGCCATCTACTCATCTGCCATATCATCCTTTTTTTTTTTTTTTTTTTTTTTTTGTCTACGGAAATAACCAACTCTGCAGATATAATCATTAATGTGGTTTATTTCTAAGCATGAATGTGTGTGACCAGGCCCTGAGAAGAGGCAAATATGGCTTGTAATAAGATGGGAGAGTTGATCTGCGTAGTACAAAATTCTTGGTTCATTAGGTCCAGTTCTCTAAGATTAGGGACCTATCATAAGACACAAAATGAAAAATCACAAATACTTGAAAATAATACTTAAAAGAAGTATACCTCCATGTCTAAAAGGTATGCAGGTGGGCAGCTGCCAGAGGACAACTGCACTGGGCATGGGGTTAGACGTTATATTTATTCCAAGAGTTGATAGTGAATATTTAGTAGGGAAAGGTCTGTCATAGTATCTGGCTTATTTGTTCAAATTTACTTGCTTTGTATCTTTCTCACAGGTGAGGAATTTGATTACCTAATCTCACATGCTCAATGTGGACTTAGAAGGTATGAACATCCTTATTTGGATGAACTGCCCAATCAGTTTATTGGCCCAGTGAAAATCAAGATATTGATCAAAACTTCTTGTCGCGCCCTTTTGTATTTATGAGGAATGATGAGGGAAATTAACAACCATCTTTATGTGTCTTTCTCAGGTACTGAAGAAGAAAAATGGGATCTGCCATGTCTTACTGTGCCAGGAGCTGGGTGGGAAGAAGGCATTTTCATGGAGGGTCTGGTAGCTGTGACTGATGTGGCTGATGTCCTTCTGCTATTTTCTTAGGGCTTCCTGCTCTTTTCTAGCTGACTGCTTATCACTGCCTATCTGATCACAGGGTGATCAGATATAGGAGTTCCTTTTATTTGATTTTGAGAGTGAGGGACAAGGTTTAGAATTTAGTGAGAAGAGTTCTTTCATTGGTCTGGCCCAGAAAGGCAGGACATCTGGAAGCAGGGGCTTGTTGGCCATAGGTGGTTTTTTACAATTCTTAGATTGGTGATTGGAAAGGAAGGTTTATGCTTCAGGAAGGGATCAGCAAGAGTGTACTTTAACAGAGATAACAGGCTTGTGTACTTCACAAGATACTGTCCCAAGGACAGGATATTGGAAGAGTCCTGTTATTAATGAGTCAAAATGGTCTGTTAATGATTGTGGATGTGACTCACCCATCCCAAAGATACTATGCCTGGGAACAGGATGTAGGAAGAGTCCTGTTATCAAATGGTCTGTTAATGTCTGTGGGCGTGACTCACCCCAGGTCCTCTGGAAGGGATTTTTGGAAGTAGGAAAAAGCTGTCAGATATTTGTCCTCACTTCCCTACCACCAAATTCAGACTTTTTTATTTTGAACCTAAATTTCCGTGCCAGATTTAGAATTGATCTCTTTGTTTCCATTTTCTCTCTTAGTTTATTCCATCTGCAGATTATTTTAGTTTAGTTTTCTTTATCTTACTTTCATCAAGAAATCAAAGAGCTTGAAGGGGTATTCAGAGGTGATATATAGTCTAACTTGATATATTAGTCAAGGTAGGTTAACCATTCTAATAATCTCCAAATCTTGGTGGCCTAACACAATAAAGACTAATTTCTAGTTGTGTCACAGCCTAGTGTAGTTTGGCAGACGACTGATCTGTCTGTGTAGATATTTAGTGACCTGGATGCCTTCAGTTTTGCTGTTTGGCCATTCCATAGGTTTTGAACTCTTCTGCTGGATGAGTCACAAATACCTAGATGAGAGAATCTGAATTCCTAGTTTGGATCAGATTGTTTCCTGGGCCCAGTTGACCAAGGCCAGGAAGGGGTAGGTTATGCACTTCCAACATGGATGCAGTGATCATTCTTCTTTTTATTATTTTGGAGAGGTTTTCGCTATAGGGCACGTGCACTCGCCAGAAAGACAGAGAGAGACAGAGAGACAGAAAGCGAGAAATCACCCCCTGGGGGGATGGCCACGCCGCAATCCCTTCTCCTCCATTCTCTTCTCGGGATCTTGGACACACACACACACACACCCAGCGTGAGTTTAAGCCACTGGGTCTGGGACTTGAACCATGGTCGACTACATGGGAGTCCAGCGACATAGCCATTACACTAACTGTTGGTCCCCAGTGGTCATTCTTGTGGGTTGGAACTGTTAACAGAGAAGGGAAAATGAGTTAGGCAGTTACCATCAAATTATGTATTGTTCAGATAGCCATTTTATTTCATATGCTAGGTCATCATATATTTGGGAAAAAAATATCCAAACCTCTTTTCACCAGATCCATTCTTTTCTTATCAGCATAAACATTGCTTTCCTAGACACTGCACAATTCAAGTTACAATAACTCAACTACCATTCTAACATTCAATTATAACTTCTCTCAAATTTCATGTCCTCTAGGAAAAGTCCCTAATTAATCCCATCCTTCGCTAATTGTTTCCTAGTTTTGAATTCCTGCTCAGATTTATCCACCCAGTCAAGCAACCCTTAACTTCGCTTGTATAGTTACCTAACATGAATCTTTTTTTTTTTTAAAAAGAATTATTTTATTTAACTTTATTTACTTATTTATTTATGTATTTTAATTTGGCCAGAGAGGGACAGAGTGAGAGCGAGAGTGAGAAAGAGAGAGAGAAAAGAAGTCACCAGGTCTGGGACTCAAACTGCGGTTGGCCATGTGGGAGTCCAGTGCCTCTAACCACCACACTACCTGCTGGTCCCCTAACATTAATCTTTAAAAACTCTTTGTCTTGCTCCATTGAGGATAATGACCTTGACTTCTTTCCCCTTTTAATTCAGCACAACATTATGCTAACTGTATTCCATTCTTATCCTATTTAGAGATTTAATAATCTCTCCTTCCTTCTCAGTAATAATTTTATGTCCACTGAAGGAAATATTTACTTATCACTTGATTCCCTATTGTCCTTTAATTTGTCTACAGGATATGTAGTTTAGTCAAAAGAAATCCAAACTAAAGATACCATTTACTGAGGTTCACTATGCAAAACTCTGCTATACACTTTTATATGCATTATTACTTAATCTCATAACAAACTGATGAAGTAGTTACTATTATTATTTCTAAGATCACATAGCTAATGATTAGCCTATCTAATTTGAGAACCGAAGTCTTTCAAGTTTGCAAGCTCTTGCCTGAACTCTATATTGACTTACATGGTAATAAATTGTCCAGGCTGGCATTCCCACTGCAGCTCTGTGCTTTCTTAGTTCTGAAACCCCTCATCAATTGTCTCATCCACCTTGTTATGCTATCCATTTGGGTTGTATTTATCACAAAGATCTATTTTATGGAAGGAAAGAAAAGTATTAAGTTTAGTGGGGACCAGCAGATGGCGTGGTGGTGAAAGGCACTGGACTCCCACATGGCCAACCATGGTTCAAGTCCCAGACTTGGTGGCTTCCTTTCTCACTTTCCCTATCTCTCTCTCTTTTGCTGATCAAATCAGAAAATGATAATAAATAAAGTTAAAATAATTAATGAAAAAAGTATTAAGTTTGGTAATTACTAAAAATAGGATATGTTAGGTAAATAAGTTCAGAACAGACGTGGAAAGAAACAGACAAGATAAAGAGGATGAGGTTCCCTAGTGTTTTCATTCCTATGACTCAAGTACACAGAGCTAAGAACGAAACTGAAGTTTAGCCAGAAGGAGGAGAGGGTCCAGCTTAAATTAAATTCTGCAGACATTGTTCCCAGTTGTTTGGGTGTCAGGATCCTCTCCTCAATTTCCTAAGAAAAGCGACACACAAATGAAGGAAACATTAGTTAGGTGTAAAATAACCTGTGTGACTAGGGCTGAAGCTCCATTTAGAGAACAATCACAGAGGCACTTAGGGAGTGATTTGTATCATAGCAGAAAGAGACTATGAGTGTAGGGCTTGGTCTATAAATCAGAAAGTTTATACTAAATCCGTGAACTTTAATCTTGGATGCTGTGGGCTCATTAATATGCTACAGGTCTGATTTGGGTTAGTCTAAAGATAAACTGAAAACTCATTAGTCCATGTGGCTGGCTGCCGCACCTGGTACTGTAGTCGTGCAGATGGCTGCTCCTACCCATGAGCATTGAGAGATCTTAGAATTTGATCTTCTGGTGGTTTTTATTATTGAATTCAGAGTGATCACTATAATTATATTCAGTTACTAGTAGCTATCAGTAGGATAATTATGGCTACTGTGAAATATTGATAGTGTAGTTATTAATGGTTAGCCAGCAAACAGTTATCCAGCAAATATCCAACAGTAATCTAGCAAATTCTCCTGTTTACTCTTATCCCTAGTTTCATGGAAGGCTGAGCCCACCTTGGGGCTTCAGATAGGAAGCCCAGGTTCAGACAACCTGAGTCTTACCATAACTCTGAACTTCTCTATCACATACAAAATAAATTTTACTTTTCTTCACTGTGACCCTAACTTAAACTCCTTCCAGTTGTCACTCCTCCTCACTGCAACTTCACTTACTCTTTATCTTTCCTTTTTTTTTAATTGCCAGAGGGCATGTGTGTTCACAAGGGAGAGAAACACACACACAGAGAGAGAGAGAGAGAGAGAGAGAGAGAAAGAGAGAGAGAGAGAGGGAGAGAGAGAGAGAGAAATAAAAAAGAAGGAGAAGGCATTCCCCAGTGGAGTGTGGTCACACTGGTAATCCCTTCTTCTCCATTTCTGCTTCCTGTCAGGATACTGAGCGTACATGCACATATGCCTGGCATGCTTTTCAGGTCACTGGGGATGAGATTCAAACCGTGGTTGGCCAACTACCTTACCCACTAGGCCATAGGGCTAGTGCCCTTTACAAACTCTTTGAGCACAAGGAAAGCTTAGTCACTTCCATCCTTTTATTTAATTAATCTTTCAGTCCCTTCTTGACTTCTAGCCCTTCTCTGCACAGCCTGGAATCCATACTTAATTTTTAGACTTGCTCCCAATTTATTTGCATCTCTCTATTTCTACCACTATTTGCAATGATCAGTGCTGGGTCATTGCCCTCATCTGTCTTCCCCATTTTTACACCAGGGCAGGGATGGTAGAGGTGATAAGAGAAAAGATAAAAACAATAACTACGGTGTGCAGCTGTGTTCTATAAAAACCACAAGCATAAGGCAGAAATCCATGAACCTGTGAAGGTACAAGAGAGTACATCTGACTAGGATGATCACTGAAAACCTCAAGGCTCTTATAAGAGATACAAATATGAATAAGACATTACTGGACTCTAAAGCTCTTTCAGTAGAGGAGTGTTATAATTTATATTCATTTCACTGATAGCACCTGGAACTTTTTTTTTTTTTTGAGAGATTTTTGCTATAGGGCACGTGAGCTCACCAGAAAGCCAGAGAGACGGAGAGACAGAAAGCAAGAAATCTCCCCCCAGGGGGGATGGCCACACTGCAATCCCTTCTCCTCCATTCTCCTCTCAGGATCTTGAGCACAACACACACATGTTCCTGGCATGAGTTTAAGCCATTGGGTTCGGGACTCGAACCCAGTCAACTACATGGAAGTCCAGCGACATAGCCATTATGTCAACTGGTGGTCCCAGCACCTAGAACTTTTTAAAAAGAGATTTAATGAATCCACGTCTCCTCTACTGTGATTCTTTTCTGTTACACAATGCAATGTGAAATTCTCTGTGGGTGCTCAAACGCTTACAGAATAAGTTTTAAAAAGCAATTCATCACTGTGTGTGTGTGTGTGTGTGTGTGTGTGTGTGTGTGTATAACTATAGAAACATCTGAAGAGGATAAATACTGTCTTGCTTTACCCATCTGCATACTCGATTAATTTGTGATGAGGTAAATGTCCCCTTTTGTAATTTCAACTTTTGGAATAAAAATAAAAGTATTATTTTATGAAAAATGACAATTATATTGCTTTGGAAAAAAAAGTAGTAGAAACAATACTTCTTATATTTCCTGAGTCCCTAACATATGCCAGGCACGTGCTATCTCATTTATCTCTTACCATTAACCTGCAGGACTGTGTTATGGATTATTTTCACTGGGTAAGTGGAACTTGATGTTATCGTGGTATATCAATGATAAAATTTAAAAATTAAAAAAACACTTTACATCTTTGAAATGTGTACAGACTTGATCATTTATGGTATGTTGGATTTGACATAATAAGGGAATGTGCACTTTTATTAAGTAGTAAATGTAATGTTTTACTTCATAGTTGAATTGGCTCTCAATGCCATACTTTTTTCCCGTTAAATTACATGATTTTTTCTAACAAAAGAAGACTTTTGCTCCTTCTCTGGGTTTTCTTCCTCTTTCCATTTACACACACATGCAACAAGGTTTTTTGCCACTTTTTTCTCCTCATCACATGTTCTTACATCTCAGTCCAAGCTAAAAATATCCTGTTCATCACTACACTGCCTTATGTTCAAGCCTTATGCTTGTTTGAGTCTAGCCATGGCAAACTTTATCTGTCTAACTGGTGCGTTAACCTCCTTCCTCCTACGAAGTTACTCACTTCGTCTATTTTGTTCATTTCTATTTTACCTGCAACCTGTTAGTATCCGTTGCCTTGACATTGGGGAAGAAGCACATTTTCTTTTTTATATATTTGGTTAATTTGCCAGGTTGACTATGACACATACAATAAAGATATTTTTATTTTTCTTGGAGAAGTTAGCCACCCTGAGCCAGTGCTTCTTAAACCAAGCACACTGCAAAGAGCACTTGTGGTCTCCTCTTGGAATATCAGTCTTACTTGAAGATTTTCTTAAAGGGGAAGTGGAAGTGGGACACTGAAAAATGTAGATGAAAATCTTTTAAAGGAGTTTTTGTTTTTCTAATTGCCAGAGGGTGTGTGCACTCACCAGAGAGAGAGGGAGAGAGAGAGAGAAAGAGAGAGATGCAAGCATCTTTCAGTAGAGTGTGGTCACACTGTGATCTTCCTCCACTTCTCCATCCCATCAGGATTTGGGGCAAGCAGTGTATTTTTCCAGCTGCACGTGCAGACTCAAGCTGTGGTTAGCCACATGGAATTTGGCTCCCTCTGTACAGCACTTACCCACTGCTACAGGCCAGCCCTAGAAGAAGTATGCTTTTTATCTTAAAGGAAACAGAAGAAGTAGAACAGAATGAAATATCCATAAGCATTTTTTAAAAGACAGGATCCTCCTGTCACAGCCTCCCCCTGTCTCCCCCTGTCACAGCCTCCCAAATAACTGTGATTACAAGTGCACCCCACCTCACCTGGCTTTTAGGGTGGGCCAGGACTTGAATCTGGGCCTCCTGTGTGACCTCAGCCTGCTGCATAGCAGTGTCAACCACTGTGGGCTACTGTGGCTGGGCCTTGTATGCATTTTTTTTTTTTTTTTTGAGAGAGATTTTTTTGCTATATGGCATGTGCGCTTGCCAGAGACACAGAGAGAAACAGAGACAAAAAACAAGAAATCACCCCTTGGTGGGATGGCCACAACACAGTCCCTTCTCCTTTTGGGATTTTGAGCATGTATGCACAGGCACCCAGTGTGAGTTTAAGCCACCGGGTCCAGGACTCAAACCGCAGTGGACTACATGGGAGCCCAGCAACATAGCCATTATGCCATTTGCTGGTCCCCTTGTATGTATTTTTAGGGTACAGCTTTAATTAAATTTTGAACTTATGGTAGACTATTCACAGCAATTTGTGGTCGAAACCATAGGATTTGTAACAAGGATTTCAATCCTAGCTCTAACTTTTTCCAGTAGTGTATCCTTGGGGATGTTGCTTAACCTATTGTTATCTCAGTTTTCTTATCTCTAAAATGGAAATACTTATATCAACTGCCTCATAGGATTGTCATGGGAATTAAATAAGTATATGTTAAATGTGAACAGTGACTGGTACATAGTGAACTCTCATTTTTATTTACGCTTGTGGACATCCTACAAGTTCTTTTTTCTGATCTTTTGTTAAGTTGTCTTAGAGGAAAAGTTCCAGAAGCCCTGCCTTAGCCCTTCCCCAGGATTTTCTCCAGTGTGCTACACTTGATTCTCTTCTGCTGGTCTTTTGTAATGTTTTAGGAATGCACTGTTTTTCTTTTCTCTTCCTTTTTTTGCAGCACCATTAAAAACAAAGAGTAGCTGTTTTAGGAATTTGGAAAGTGAAGAGGAATGGCTCTGAGTTTCACTCATGTTTAAAATGAAACAACTTAGTAATTGGGAATGGCATGTCACAGTTAAGGTCTTGGAGGTGGAGAAGTGAAGATTTTCAGGTCTCCACTCCCTTTGGAACATGGCTTGGTCATAAAATATGAAATCTGTACTTAACACTTTCTCTGGTAGGATGTGGGATTTATGTAGTCTCAACTAGTTATGGCTCATCTGGGAATGAATTTTCTGACGCAAATGAGGTTAGAAAAAAAAGCATAATGTCTCTTTGTTTGGTTAACACTATTTCTGCACTTTGTTTTTCCTTGTCAGCTTTAAAGGGAAGAGAAAAAAAGGGAAGCACCCTGCCAAAATTTGGCAGTTGAATTTTAGCAAGCCCAAATTTTCCACCTACAGCAATGTTTGAAGTGACTACATATGAGGGCCCTGCAGGCTACTCTTGATGCATCAAAACTTCATCTTATGCAAAGTTAAGAAGGCCCAAGGGCCTCAAAGCTACAGAAAAAGACCAGTGTAGACTAAAGAGCATCTGTCCCCTCTTTTTTCTCCCCTTTTCCATCTCATATTATCTTTGGCTCCATAGTTTGGGAACTCAGAGGACAGATACTCTAATTTGTCTCTGTCATTGTTGGACCCAAGTCTGCTATCTCCTCCACTTCTAGAACCTAAACACTTGGAGGGCAGAGGGCAGGAAAGACCAACCTCAACTATTGAAGAGCAGTAGGGGCTGATCCATCCTTTTCCATTCCCCTTTGTCCAGAAATATCTTCTAGGTTCATGATTTCTGCATCTAGAAATATATAAAAGCACAGGAAATTGGGTTGTAACTCATAACAATTAAATGAATCTAAGGTACCATGTACCATGCTAAACTCACAACACCATCATAGAACACACATCATTCTTTTTTGTTGTTGTTGTTGAGAGAGGTTTGCTATATGGTACTTGTGCTTGCCAGAGAGAGACAGAGAGAAAGAAAGCAAGAAATCACCCCACCCCCCAGGAGATGGCCACACTGCAATTCCTTCTCCTCCATTCTCCTCTCGGGATCTTGTGTATGCACGCAAACACAGCCTGCGTGAGGTTTATACTGCTGTGTCTGGGACTTGAGGTGTTCGACTATGTGGGAGTCTAGCAACGTAACCATTAGGCCATCTGCTGGCCCCACACGTAATTCTTTCTATATCAAGGGTGAACTTGAGGTTTAGAACAAGGTTTGTGTAAATTGTTCAAGGTCACAGATGGTTCTAAGTCAGAAGTATCTGGCATTGTAATAGATATGACTCTCTTGAGTCAGAGCCCACTGTATTGACGGGCTATTGGTGCATAAAAACTCCACATCATGAGGCCAGCAGGTGGCATGGTGGTTAAGGCACTGGACTCCCACGTGGCTGACAGTGGTTCGAATCCTGGATCTGGTGACTTGAAAATCATGCTGGGCATGTGTGTGTCGGGTGCCTAAAATCTCAGGAGGAAATGGTGGAGGAGGGACTGCAGTATGGACATCCACCCTGGGGGATGATTTCTCATTTTCCTTCTGTCTCTCTCTGGGGAACACATGTGCCCTATAGCAAAAACTTCAACAACAACAAAACAAAAAACACATTGTATAAAAACACGAATGTCTATGGGTTATTTTGTAGGGCTGACTGATCTAAATTGGGCTTGGCAGGGGAGCTGCCTGAGGTGGTTCTGCTAAGTGCCTTTCATTATTATTATTTTTTTTAAGATTAAGGAAATTTTATCTACTACAGAAATACCACCAATAATATTTTCAAATGCTTGCATTATCACAAATCATGACTTCTCCATCCATCCATCCTCTAACCATCTCTATTCCATTTTAGTTTTTTTTCTTATCCTCTATTTTATTTTAGTTTTTTTTTCCTTATCCTCTATTCCATTTTAGTTTTTGATGCATTCCAAGTAAGTTGCAGATAATGGTACATGTTCTCTAAAATACTTCCTATGCATATCATTAACAAGAGTTAAATATTTGTGTTGATTTTCCCTCCTTGGAGATAAAATTCACATATACTAAATTCGCAACTCATAAGCATAATGTTTGATGAATTTTGACGAATGGCAACTCAAACTTCTGTTACAAAAGTGCCTTTCATTCTTTCTGAGACCAGTAGGTTAACCTGGCCTTGTGTAAGAAAGAAATTGGAAATATGTAAGTCTCGTAAGGCCTTGTAACTGATGCATTCACTACTGCCTCATTCTGTTGATCTAGACAAGTTACAAAGCTGAATCTAATGTCAAGGAGCAAAGAGACATAACCCACCTATAAGAAATGTAGTAGTCGGTGGTACAATTTCCGATCCTCTTTCAGAAGCAAAGTACTTACTCTACTCCTTCAGCTGCTAGGAATATTTCTTTTCTTTCTTTCTTTCTTTTTTTTTTTTAACTGCATCTCACACATTTTATTTTATTATTTTTTGGAAACAGTTTATTTTTTATTATTTAAATTTTTGCTATAGGGTACATGCACTCATTCAAGGGAGACAGAGAGAGAGGGAGAGAGAGAAAGAGAGGGAAAGTGAGAAAACAAGCAACCTGATTTGGGACTCAAACCATGGTTGGCCATGTGGGAGTCCAGTGCCTTAACCACCATGCCACCTGCTGACTCATTATTACTTATTTATTTATTTATTTATTTATTTTTTCATTATTACTTTTTTTAAGAAAGATTTTTGCAATAGGGCGTGTGCGCTTGCTGGAGAGACAGCGAGAGACAGAGACAGAAAGTGAGAAAGCACCCCTCCCCGAGGGGTGGGGAGAATAGCCACATTGCAATCCCTTCTCCTCCATTCCCCTCTCAGGATCATGGGCAACACACACAGGTGTCTGGTTTGAGTTTTAAGTTACTGGGTCTGGGACTCAAACCGAGGTCAACTATGTGGAAGTCCAGTGACATAATCATTTCACCACCTGCTGGTCCCTGAAACTTTCATTTTAATTCCTTCTGACAAGTTTTATCTTTTGATCAAAGTGTTTAGTCCATTATATTTTTGGTTTGGTTTTGTTTTTCTCCACATTTTATTAATTCACAAAATATCTTAAATAACCTACCTACTTTCAATAGCAAGATCAGCTGATATATACATATCTGTGAATACATGTCTGACTTTAAGCATGAAACTCTGAATAGAATGAATATACTAGAAAGTAGCACCTAGCTGATGCTATATAGCTTACTGCGGTCATTAAATAGCTATTTTTCTTGCTGATGGTGGCTCACAGCCCCTTGACTCCCATCTTCCTGCTTTTACTTTCACTCCTAATCCCCCTATCCATTGCCCACCAGGAACTGCTCTCAGCTGAAGGGCACTGTTTTGCTCAAGGGTGCCTCTCTGGGTAAACATTCCATCACTGGTCAGATGTGAGTACAAGATTTGACCCTTTGCCTCAATTCTACACATCTCTGAAGCTCCATACCTTCCAGTGGAATTGACTGAGACCTCAGTTGTAACTAAATGAGTCCTTGTTTTTTTTCTTTGCCCAATCTTTACTTCCTAAAAAATTGCTATTCTTGGGCCAGACAATGCCAAGAAGGTTAATACAACTGATCCACTAGCCAACTGCACAGTTTGAGTTTTGGATCTGGCAGCTTGAAGAACATGGCAGGCATGTGTGCATGCATGCCCAAAATCCCAAGAGAAGAATGGAGGAGAAGGGATTATGGTGTGTCCATTTCCCCCCGGGGGGGGTGGGTGCTTTCTCACTGCCTCTCTCTGTCTCTGTCTTTGGTGAGTACACAAAAATTGAGTAGCAAAAAATTGAAAAAAATTAAAAATAAATTGCTATTCTCCAAAGCATTTCACAAAATATTGGGCCTTCAGCAAAGTTATGACCTGTTTTTCCATGTAAAAATGCATCATGACTTTTGCAATGACCCAGTACCATCTGCAGATACAACCTTGAACAAGGAAGGAATTCCAAAGTGCAAAGGGTATAGATTTGGTACAGGAAAGAGTCAGGACCCATAATGCAAACCACAGCACCTTTGCATTTAACAATAGACTAAACTGCATTCTAGTTTTGAGCAAAAGTATGTAACAGAGAAAATACTGAATTTCTGTCTGCGATGTCGTCATATGTATTTAAACCATTGATATTGAGTGTTGAAACATATTTGAGATGGGATTCAAAGTCAGTGACCCTGAGGAGTTGAGGACAAATGGAAACTTTATTAAGTGGAATTAAATTCCAAATGAATGGTGGGAGTACTCTAAAGTGAAAAATGCAGTGAAGTATTTTATGAATAATCACTTTAATAACTTACTGATTGTTTATGTCAAGGTTCATATATCAGCAACTTATTTTTTATGAATTCATTTAACTTTTTATAGTTTCATGTGTGTGAAATTATAGCATGATATCATAAATTTCTTTTTTGGTCTTTGATTCTCAGTGGTTTCCTTTACGTGAGTTGATATGAACCCCATTGGTTTCTTGGGACTCTGAGGAAAGGTATGTGAACCTGATTGTTAGAAATGGGCACTACAGAAATAATTAACAGGACAGATGAACATCCTAGGAAAAAAGTTTGGCCAAGCAGTGTTCCTCTGTCTAGCTAAAAAGGAAAGAAACTAGAACAGAGAAAGTAAATAATTTACTCTATTCAGGGATAAGGACCGATAAAATAGTTATGGCAGAAGAACAAGTCAGCAGGGAATCAAGAGTCCTAACAGAATATTGCTAATATGGCTGTTCTTGATCATCAGGAGTGTGAAGGCTAGGCTGGACCAGAAAGCAGATCAAAACACTGGTGGCTGGGGGGCTGGAGGCCACAACGAGAGGAAGGAGCAGGCTCACAGTACTGACAGGTTCAGCTGGCATTTATTCTGTACTTACAATATGCAAGTCATATTTGCATTCATTTTTTCTCATCCTTTCCTGGGAAGGGTGAGGCTCTGTGATGTGAGTTTTGTGTATCAGTCAGTGGTCTGCAAATGTTCATGATATTTTTTTTTTTGGAGAGGTTTTTGCTATAGGACTCGTGCGCTCGCCAGACAGACAGAGAGAGACAGAGAGACAGAAAGCGAGAAATCACCCCCCAGGAGGGATGGCCATGCTGCAGTCCCTTCTCCTCCATTCTCCTCTCGGGATCTTGGGTACGCACGCACACACACCCGGCGTGAGTTTTAAGCTACCGGGTCCAGGACGCGAACCGCGGTCAACTACATGGGAATCCAGCAACATAGCCATTACGCTAACTGCTGGTCCCATGTTCATGATATTTTAAACAGAGGAAGTTCAGTACAGGAAATTGGCTCCATAGGAGAAGACAGAGATCAGAAGCCTAAGTGGAGCCAGCCAGTGGCCTGGTAGTGAAGACAGCTGGATCCCAAATGGCTAATCACAAGGTTTGAAAATGGATGACAACTTGAAAAGCATGCCAAGTGTGTGAGCCTATGCCCAAAATCTTGAAAGGAAGGAGAAATGGAGGAAAAGGGATCGCAATGTTACCATTGCTCATAGGGAGTGCTTTTTAACTAGTACCGCCCCTCCCCCATCTATGTTCAATGAGCCCAGTGGCAAAATTGAAAAACAAACAGAAGAAGCCTGAAGTGGGACAGTGAGGCATCTCTAGGAGCTGCCACCACCGCCTAAAGTTTAAGGAGCCAAAGGAGCTAGTTCATGAAACAGAAGTTGTAACCACAGGAAGTCCTGCAGCTATAGCTGGGTCCATAGGAAAGAGCACTCCCAGAGATGATGCCTGAGGCAAAGAGAAGGGGAGGAAATACCCGGGCTTTTTCCTTTCTGTCCTCCCTTCAGGGCCTGCCATTGGCTGAACTGACTCAGAAACCAACAGGCAAAGGAATATGGGGAAGGACCAGCAGTTAGCATAATGGTTATGTCCCTAGATTCCCACGTAGTCGACCGCGGTTTGCGTCCCGGACCCGGTGGCTTAAAACTCACGCCAGGCGCGTGTGCGTGCGTGCCCAAGATCCCAAGAGGAGAATGGAGGAGAAGGGATTGCAGCGTGGCCATCCCTCCCTGGGGGGCGATTTCTCGCTTTCTGTCTCTCTGTCTCTCTCTGTCTGATGAGCGCACGCGCCCTATAGCAAAAACCACTCAAAAAAAAAAAAAAAAAAGGAATGTGGGGAGAGTTATTCTCTTCATACAGAACAGGGTAGTGAGGGCAGGAAGTGTTCCTAAGAGCAAAACAGGACAAGACCAACACACGACTTAAACTTCCCTCTCTCCACGGAGAGGCCTTCTTCCAATTCCATCTTTGTAGGTTTCTGGTTCCTGCACCTACCTCACCTAGGCTCCCTTGAGAGCCGGTTTCCAGCTGGGCAGAGCCAATGGTGGCACCGGCTTGAGATTGGGAGGGGAGAGGAAAGGTCAGGTTATTTGTCCCAGTTCTCCCCCTGCTTTGGAGCTTCCTCTCTGGCAGGAGTGCAGTCCTTCCATGACCAGAGTCTGCTGGTGGCCTCTTCTCTGTGGCTCCAGTCTCACTAGAGTGACTTCCACTGTTGCCGGTCACTGGGTATCTCAATATCCCAAGGCGATTCTCTTAATTCTGCCCACAGCTGTGTAAGTAGTATCTTTATTAAAGTCTCTTTTCCTGAGGGCCAGCAGGTGGTGTGGTGGTTAAGGCACTGGACTCCTGCAGTTCAAATCCTGGCTTGAAAATCATGCCTCTCAGGGCCGGCAGGTGGCATGCTAGTTAAGGGGACTGGACTCCCACATGGCCGAACACAGTTCAAGTCCCAGACCTGGCTGCTTACTTTCTCACTTTCTCTCTCTCTGGTAAATAAAATAAACAAATAAATAAATAAAGTTAAATTAAAAATAATTATTGGGACCAGCAGTTAGCATAATGGCTATGTCGCTGGACTCCCATGTAGTCGATCGCAGTTCAATTCCTGGATCCAGTGGCTTAAACTCACGCTGGGCACATGTATGTGCATGCCCAAGATCCCGAAAGGAGAATGGAGGAGAAGGGATTGCGGCGTGGCCATCCCCCCTTGGGGGTGATTTCTCGCTTTCTGTCTCTCTGTCTCTCTCTGTCTTTTTGGTGAGCGCACGTACCCTATAACAAAAACCTCTCCAAAAAAATTAAAAATAATTCTTAAACAAAAAAAGAAAGAAAGAAAATGACGCCTCCCACTGTCTGTGTCTCTCTCTCTCTCTGGTGAGAGAGAGAGACATGCTCCCTGTGGCAAAAACCTAAAAAAAATATATTATTTATTTGAACACTTTGAGTTCAATTCTGTTTCCTGCCAGGACCCTGGCTGATACCCTGACCTACTGTGCTCTTTTCCAAACTCCATGCAAGTGCCACATTTTCCCTAGATTGACCGCATGTTAGAATAGAAATAGCATCATCTTTAGGAGCAGAGAGACATGTTTTATTTCTGATTCAGTTACTCATTGTCTCAGTTGCTGGCTGGGAAAGTCATTTAACCTCCTGAGCCTCTGTATTTTTACCAGAAGTGGAAAATGCGAATGATGATGGGTTTCAGTTGGATTATGTCAGAAAATATGTGCCTGATCTATGTGTTCCAGGCCTCACAAGCCTGCTGCTGCCACAAAACTAGGGCTTCTTTTTATATCCCAATTTTAAAGCATGAGTCCCCTTCCTACTTGCCTGAAGGAAATTAACTTCCTCCAACCATCTTCACTTATTTCTAGTAGTGTCTGAAGAAGTCTCCTTGCTAACCAGTCTTTTTTTCTCACAGTTGCTACAGACTTCTGCCCTGTTATTTTTCTTCTGTCCCAGTTCTCACATGTCCAGCTTCTGCTTGCAAAGCCACTTGCTGAGGCTTTGCCAAGGTTGAAATTTTTCCAGGGTCACTGCCCATCATGAGAATGCAGCCCACGCCAAGGGTGTTGACTCTTAATGCTCTCAAAGAGTCTGGTTCTCAGGAGGCCTACGCTGGCCCACTTCTGAGGAGCAGAGGGAGGATGGCCTTCCCTGGTTCCAAGCCCTCTCAGTCCAAATGTGCTGGGCTTGTGCCTAAAGCCTGTGAGGGTCTCTGACTAGTTCATCACCCAAGTTCCTCGTGAGAACAAAACAACTCACAGGTCTTAGAATTTGCTTCTACTCTTTCTTCTAGTGAGATCTTGGCCAGGATCAGAATGAAAGCAGAGCCTTTGTCACTGGCCTCATCCTTTTCCACCTTCTCATCCCAGCTCTTCTCAAATCCCTAACCCTCCTTTTTCTTCCATTTACTGAATTGAGGCTTCTGTACATATCGACCATTGCAGGCTGGAAGGGAGAGGGTCAATTAGGAAGGTGAGGGCCAGATGACCACCACGTGTGAGCCTGAGTCCAGTCAAGTATTAACTACGTGATTCCTGGGACAGTACATGGCACATGGTGGTGGATTCTAAATAAGTGATACATGTCATTGTCACTATCAATGGGAAACCCCATTTCCCACCACTTGGATGCTATAAATTCTTCAAGGTTCAATTTAGATGTCATTTCTAACAAGTAACATGCTTTAATCCTTTTAGAATGAAGTAATCTCTCCATATTAGTCTCCTAAGGCTGCAATTACAAAGCATCAAAAATTGGATGACTTAAAACAACAGAAATGTGTGGGGCTAGCAGGTGGCATGGTGGTTAAGGTGCTGGACTCCCACATGGTCAGCCACAATTCATGTCGCTGTATTATTTTATTTTTTGGGGGGAGGTTTTTTCGCTATACGGCGCGTGCGCTCGCAAGACAGACAGAGAGAGACAGAGAGACAGAAAGTGAGAAATCACCCCCCAGGGGGGATGGCCACGCCGCAATCCCTTCTCCTCCGTTCTCCTCTTGGGATCTTGGGCATGCACGCACACGCGCCCAGTGTGAGTTTTAAACCACCAGGTCCGGGACGCAAACCGCGGTCGACTACGTGAGAGTCCAGCGACATAGCCATTACGCTAACTGCTGGTCCCTGCTGTATTATTTTTTGAAACTTATACTGTATGTGTGTTTGTGCGTGTGCCCAAAATCCCTGAGAGAAAATGGAGAAGAGATTGACGTGTGGCCATCCCCCCTGGGGGCTGATTTCTCACTTTCCCTCTCACTGTCTCTCTCTGTCTCTCTGGTAAGCACCCCAATCCAAGCACCCTGTGGCAAAAACCTTAAAAAAAAATCCAGAAATATGTCCCCTCCCAGTTCTGGAGGTGGGGAGTTTGGAATGAAGATGTCAGCACAGCCATGCTCTCTGATGGGGACTCTTTTTCGCTTCTTGCTATCTTTTGGTGTTTCTAAGCAATCGTGGTATTCTTCGGCTTGCAGCTGCATCTCCCAGTCTCTGTCATTGTGGTTGCATGGCCATCTTTTGTCTCCTCAGATGGTGTGCTCCTTATTTTAAAGGACAGCAGTCATAGTAGACTAAGGTCCACCCTAAACACCTCATTTAACTTGATTATATCTGCAAATACCATTTCCAAATGAGATCACATTCTCAGGTACAAGGGTTTAGGATTTCAACATATTTCCTTTTTAATTTACCAGAGGGTGCGTGTGTTTACTAGGGAGATGGGGGGAGGGGAAGCACCTTCCGTGGGGAATGGTCACACTGCAATCCATTCTCTTCCATGTCTCCTCGATTTTGCATTTTAAGTACACATACACATGCACCTTATGTTTCTCAAGCTGCTGGGTCTGGGACTTGAACCATGCATTTGGCCATATGGGATCCAGCCACCTCAGCCACCACATCATGGCTAGCCTTTTACTTTAAAAAAAAAATTATTTAATTTTACTTGTTATTGTTATTTTACTTGTAATTGTTATCGTTATTGTCTGTCTCACCAGAGAGAAACTGAAGAGTGAGAGAGAGAAAGTGAGAAAGCAACTCACCTTGTCTAGGACCCAAACTGTGGCCAGCCATGTGGGAGTCCAGCACTTTAACCACCATGCCACTTGTTGGCCCTCCCTTTTACTTTTAAAGAAGATAATAAAAGCAGCTGTCTTCTACTGCTTGCTTTGTTATTTTTTCCTTTATTCTTTATGGAGTGCTTGTGTATGCACATGAGCATGAAAAAGAGAGAGAAAGAGGAGGACCTTCCACAGAGTCTGGTGATGCTGTGGTCCCCTTCCTCCCTTTCTCCAGTCTGTTGAATCCTGGGTACTCATGCACCTGCCTGGTGTGTTTCAGGGGGACCGAGCTGGGAGGCTGAAACCCCAGTTGCTATGTGGGATCTGGCTTCTCTTGAGCAATGCATTATTGTTGTGCCATGGAACCTACCCTCAACAGATTTCCTTGGAGCACACAGTGTAGTCCACAACCCAGTAATATTCCACAAACCGAATAGCAACAGTCTTACTTCTCTTTTGACATGTATCACATCTCACATTTTTTTTTGTATTTATTTATGTAGGTCTCTGCCATAGAGTGTGTGTGCTCACTGGAGAGAGACAGAGAAAGATAATGAGGAGAAAAGTGAGAAATCACCCATAGGGGTGATTTCCCATTGTCATCCTGGGATTTTGGGCACACATGCGCATGTAACCAATATGATTTTCAAGCCTCCAGGTCTGGGACTTGAACCTTGGCTGGCCATGTGGGATCCAGTGCCTTAACCACCATGCTACCTGCTAGCCTCAGCAATTTATCTTTTATCCCCTGCCAGAACACAGAGCACTGAAAGAACAGAATCTATTTCTGATTCATTTCTCTGTCCCTGTCAATGCCTGCTTGGCCCTAAACAGGTCTGATAATTACTAAGTGACAGAGCCGAGGCCCACACCCTCCCTCCCTGACCCTCGGCCATCCACTAGACCAGCTACTGCCTGCTACACGGTCCATGGCCTCCGTGTGCTTGCAGTAATTTGGCTGATTTCTTTCCTTGAAAGGATATAGATTAGGAGCATGGGTTTGGCTAACTGGAATAGCTGGTCAAGGTCTCCCTTTGGTGGTTACGTATCTGTTTCCTGGGAGTGAACTATGAGCTTCACTCCACCAGGGTACTTCTCTTGTGTGTCTATGGTTTGTGGCTCTTTTCTCCTCTTTTACATTTTCAGCCTCCTGAGGATGTCCTTAGTTACAGTTGCTAAGGAGGTATTTTAGTGTTTCCTGCACTGTTGGTTGGTGTGGTGCCTGGAGCCCTCTGTAGTGCAGATTTATGATGAAGCCCAAGCAGGGGTTTTATTTTTGTACTCGTTTTCTGGCCTAGTATGCGGTTGTCATGAGGGCAGTGATGAGCGTTTATTTGGGTCTTCTGATTTAGCACACTGACTTTTCTTGCTTTTCTTTGTTCTTGGAGTTTATCATCATTTAAATACCTAATCTATTATTTCACAGAATGCAATGCAGAGTCAGTCCTATCATTTTGTTATTGAATAAATTGGTAAACAGATGGAGTCCCTCTGATATCAGCATGGTGAAGGGCGATCAAGGCTTGTCAAAGTCATCGTCTTTTAAGACTGTGCATGCGGTTTAAGGACTGAGACTGAGTACTGGACAGTAGAGGGAAAACAGGGCTGTCTGGAGACGTGAGCTCTGGTTCCTACGGTAAATGGAAATAGCAATACATGTCTCACTTACTTGATAGGATTGTTTTGAGGGTCATGTGGTTATAGTAGGTAAAGGCAGTTTGGGGTCAGTGGTGGCATGGTGGTTAAGGCACTGGACTCCCACAGAGCCCACCACAGAGTGAATCCCGGACCTGGTGCCTTGCTTTCTCACTTTCCCTCTCTCTCTCTCTCCTCTCTCTGGTGAGTGCATGTGTCCTGCCTCAAATTTAAAAAATAATGATAAGTAAAATTAAATAAATAATTATTTTTTTAAAAAGTAGTTTGTAAGCTGTACATTACTACAAGATGCTCACAAATGTCATTGCTAATAAAAACAACTAGAATTTTTTTTTTTTTTAAGAGAGATTTTGCTATGGGGCATGTGCGTTTGCTGGAAAGACAGAGTGATGGAGAAGCAGAAAGTGAGAAATCACCCTGCAGGGAGGGGTGGCCATGCCACAGACCCTCCTCTTCTATTTTCCTCTTGGAGTTTTGGGCACGCTCACACGCGCTAGGCATGAGTTTGAAGCTGCCAGGTCCAGGACTCAAACCGCAGTTGATTGCGTGAGAGTCCATCAATGTAACCATCTGCTGGTCCCTACAACAACTAGAATCTTTTTTTTTTTTTTTTTTTTTTGAGAGGTTTTTGCTATAGGGTGCCTGCACTCGCCAGAGATACTGAGAGAGATAGAGTCAGAGAAAGTGAGAAATCATCCCCCTGCTCCAGAAAGGATGGCCATTCCACAATCCCTTCTCCTGTATTCTCTTCTTAGGATGTTGGGCCCACATGCACACCCACACATGATTTTCAAGCCACCGGGTCCAGGACTCGAAACATGGTCAGCCATGTGGGAGTCCAGTGCCTTAACTGCTACACCAACCTGCTAGTCCCAAGACAATATAACTTAAACTATTAGGCTGAAGATGGGAAAACATTGTGACTTATTGAGTATCTTTTTTTTTTTTTTTTTTTGGAGAGGTTTTTGCTACAGGGCGCGTATACTCGCCAGAAAGACAGAGAGAGACAGAGTGATAGAAAGCGAGAAATCACCCCCCAGGAGGGATGGCCATGCCGCAATCCCTTCTCCTCCATTCTCCTCTTGGGATCTTGGGCATGCACGCACACGTGCCCGGCGTGAGTTTAAGTCACTGGGTCCAGGACTCGAACCGCGGTCGACTGCATGGGAGTCCAGCGACATAGCCATTATGCTAACTGCTGGTCCCTTATTGAGTATCTTTTTCGAGTTGTTTCTTTCTTTTTATTTTTGTTAATAATTATTTAATTTAATTTAATTTTTATTATTATTATAGTTTAACCAGAGAGAGAGAAAGGGAAAGTGAGAAAGCAAGCTGTCAGGTCTAGGACTCGAGTGCAGAACCTTAACCACCATGCCACCTGCCAACCCCTCGAGTTGATTCTGTAATGTCAAGTATCTCTGATGTATCTGTTCCAGTGTGGCATGTTGGTATGTCCCATTATAATTTTGCTCCTCCAAAATGTTGTTTTTTATGCACTTTGGCTTGGGGTAGACACTGAACCACTTACTAGAACACACTTAGACATGCAGACTTTGACAATTCTAGGGGAAAGTTCTGAATACATTTAGTGATTCGATTATGTATTTAAGTTTTTAAAAAAATCTGTCAACTTACCCCAAAGATGCTCCAGAAATTGATGTCATTGCAATTAAGCAGAAGTCGTTATAAAGAATTTCCTGAGAACTCTAGATATATGCGTTATACAGCTTCTCTTAAAAGCACTTGCAGTTTATTTGGAGCAAATTTTGTATTCAGTGCAGTTGGTTCCTAGACACTGACTCATTTTCCGAATCGAATACACTTTTTTTCCCCCTCAATTGACTTTCTCCTGCCAGTGTGTTGTCCAACTCTTCTTTAACATACTGTCAGAATATGGTGAGTTCATCCTTAATGGGAAACAGTCTTTTTGCCCACTCTTAACAAAAATGGAATGAGAGAGATAACTTTGATTTTTAAACGATAAGGAAAGGAAAGTAAAAATACGAATAGAAACTTAATGAATTTCCAGGCTCAGGACTATAAGTATAAGGAGACTGAACAAACCAGAAACCTAGAAACAAAAGAAAACCTCCAGTTTGCCTGGTTTGAGTAGAATGCAGTAGAATTTCAAATACTTTAAATATCAAAGAGCTACAGTGCGAGTCAGTATAAATAAACCGAGGAACCAAGACTTCACGGACGACGACAGCAGTTTCACGTGTTTAAGCAATTCCACATGAACACTTGGCCATATGCTCAAGACTGTTTCTCTGTATTTAGATTTCTGGTGCAAATTCCATCTCTGTCTCTAGGAAACAAATCCAGAAGGCCTACAGAATCAAGGATGAAAATCTCATTTTACTAAAGTGCTAATTATGCGAGCTCTAAAAATACCAGTTTGCAGTTTTGTCTAATTAAATAATCAGCTGGACATTTTTTACAGCCAGTGTTGCTGCAAAGTGACCCTTTGTTTAAGACCAAGTCTGAGGTTAGTTAAACATGTAATATAGGAAGGTCTTCAAAAAGTTCATGGAAAATGGACATTGTGAAATAATTTTGCAAGGATGACAGATTACAGTTTTTTGAACCAAAATAAACCAGTACTTCCATTTTCTGCAGACTTTTAAAAATAATTATTTTATTTTATTTATTATTATTACTTTTTAATTTGGTTAGAGAGAGACAAAGGGAGAGAGAGGGAAGGTGTGAAAGCAAGCTGCCATGTCTGAGACTTGAACCATGGATGGCCATTTGGGAGTCCAGTGCCTTAATCACCATGCCACCTGCTGGCCCCATCCACAGACTTTCTGAAGTCCCCCATATGGTACAGATTTGGTTCAACCATGTGGATAATTCACCCCAAATGTGTTCTTTATGAATTATCATTTCCTGGAGAAAGTTGTTGAATTATCTGTCCTAATTTTTCACTTCATTTTGGGAGTATATTATAGATTTTATTAGAATTTCCATTTTTGTAGGATAAAAATTATTGATATAGCCACAGCTTCTTTCTACTTGTCTTTTGAAAGCTCTCTTTTATTTTGATTAGTGTGCCAATTTGTAACTTTTTTTTTTTTTTTTGCTAGAGGGCAAATGCACTCACCAGAGAGAGACAGAGAGACAGAGAGAGAGGGAGAGGAAAAACAGCCTCCCCATGAGGAATGGACATGCTGCAATCCCTGATCTTCCATTTCGCTCTGCTTTGGGGATTTGAGGCACACGCCCACATGTGCTCAGCGTGTTTCTCAAGCTTCCAGGTCTAGCACTTGAACTGTGGCTCTGCCATGTGGAAGCCCACTTCCTTAATCACCAGGCCGTGGAGCTGGTCCTGGATCCATTCTCTTTAAGCCCCGATTTCCGCATTTGTGGAGCGGATATAATAACACCT
Source organism: Tupaia tana (assembly GCA_026018925.1). NCBI lineage: Eukaryota > Metazoa > Chordata > Mammalia > Scandentia > Tupaiidae > Tupaia > Tupaia tana. Next base: position 105,453,156 of record JAKSZU010000002.1, on the reverse strand, counting down.
CTAAAATGTTATAACATAAGGAGGGACAGGTGGTGGCACCAGGTTAATGCAACTGGATCTGTACAGGAAAGGTCCTGAGTTCATTCTGCGGACCTCGCTGAGCAGGCCAGCTGCACACGTGTGCCCGTGCTCCCGGCTGGCTGAGACTGGGGGTGCACTGCAGTGTGACAACACTGCTGTGGGGCCTCTTCTGCCTCTCTGTTTTGCTCCTCATGGAAGAAATAAATAAAAATAACTTTAAAAATAAATAAGGTTGGGACCCGCAGGTGGCGTGGTGGTTAAGGTGCTGGACACTCCCACATAGCCAACCACGGTTCGAGTCCCGGATCTGGTGGCTTGCTGTCTCTCTCTCTCTCTCTGTGTGTGTCTCTCTCTGGTCAAATTAAAATAAATTAATGAATAAATAAATAAAATTAAATAAATAATTTAAAAATAAATAAACAAACAAATAAATAAATAAGGTTGTTGCAATGTTCAGTGAAATAGTAAGAATACCTCACACAGGGATTGGCATATAATAATGGTCAATAAATCTTAATTATTTTTACTTTTACTGTTAAAAATGTAACTTTGGAAGTCATTAAATGTTTTATGGTCTAGTGTTTTAGTTATGAAAGACAAACATGTTGATATGTATGAAAATGTTCCTTTGTACTTAAATGCCAGAGGGCCCGAGTGCTCACCAGACAGAGATGGAGAGGGAGTAAGCACACCCCAATGGGGCATGATCACACTGTAATCCCTTCTCCATTTCTTCACCCTGTCAGGATTTGGGGCACATGTGCCCAGTGTGTTTCTCAAACTGTTGGAGCTGGGATTCAAATCTCAATTGGCCTTTTGGCTTCTTAACCACTAGGCCATGGGACCAACCCTGAAAATACTCTTAAAATGAATGCAGTACTTCCTCATACAAAGTATAGTTTAAAATTTAAGCAATAACCCTCATTAATTAAGACATTATTTTACCTTAGTGGTTGATATATTCTTTGAAGCAAAGCTTAATACACTAAGGTTCACTTTATTTGGATTTTTTTCCTATAGTGTGTGTGTGCTCTCCAAAGATGTGAGAGAGAGAGAGAGAGAGAGAGAGAGAGAGAGAGAGAGAGAAAGAGAAATCACCCCCTAGGGTGGATGGCCACACTACAATTCCTTCTCCTCTGCTCTCCTCTTGGGACTTTGGGCACGCATGGATGCACACCTAGTGTGTATTTTTTTTTTGGGGGGGGGGGAGAGGTTTTTGCTATAGGGCGTGTGCACTCTCCAGAAAGACAGAGTGAGACAGAGAGATAGAAAGTGAGAAATCACCCCCAGGGGGGATGGCCATGCCACATTCTTTTCTCCTCCATTCTCCTCTCTGGATCTTGGGCATGCACTCACACGCGCCCGGCGTGAGTTTAAGCCACCGGGTCTGGGACTTAAACCGTGGTTGACTACATGGGAGTCCAGCGACATAGCCATTACGCTAACTGCTGGTTCCCCTAGTGTGTATTTTAAGCCATTGGGTCTGGGACTCGAACCATGCAGTTGGTCATGTGGGGTCCTGCCACCTTAACCATCATGCAGCCAGCTGGCCCTGCTTGGATATTATTTTTGTTTCTATGTTGCCACTTTATTGGTACTTATTATCTACTATGCTGTGATGAAAATGTGAGTGTGGTAGCTTAAGAGATAATCACAGCAAGCGTGATGAAGGAGTGGAAAAGTAAGACTAGCAACAGAGGAAGGGGGACCTTGATAAGCAGGTTACTGTGGGGGCAAATGGGCTAATAGTGCTTCTCTGAGAGACGGCATAAAGGCTCTTGGCTCTGAGCAGCCTCATCCATTTAGCCCAGTATGTACTCATGTTATCACTTTCTGTGAATGTTATCACATGAACAATCTGGGGAGCATTGCTATGAAGAATGATTAAGGGGTCAGCTAAAGGCACAGTAGATCCAGCAGGTGGCGTGGTAGATCATACAGGCCGACTGCAGTTTGAGTCCCAGATCTGGAGGTTTGAGAAACATGCTAGTAGGTGTCATGCATGCCCAAATCCTGAAAGGAGGGAAAAATGGAGGAGAAGGGATTGCGGCCTTACTATCCCCTATCGGTGTGCTTTCTCACTTTCCCTCTCTTTTTCTGAAAAATGCATGTACCCTCTGTCAAAACAAACAAACAAATGATTGAGAGATATGTAGAGATCTACTTTAGAGAAAGAAAAATTTAAGTAAAACAGTGGCGTCAGAGAGTGTGAGGTCAGAAGTTGGAGGCTTATGGTCTCTGTCTACTTGGAAAAACGTCTCGGAAGGAAGACTACGGAGGAAAACTGCATCAAATGGATGGAAAACACAGGGAGGCAAACAAAGGTGTTTCAAAGCATAACAAGTGCACTTGTGAAGGGCAGAGCATTATTTCGTTTACTTCTTATAACAATCATATGGATTGGAATTATTACTTTTCCCCAACTCCCAACCATACTATTTTATAGATGGAAAAAAATGGAAGTTTTGAAGGTTTTTGTTATTTACCCCAGGCCACGGCCTAGTACTGACAAATAGATTAGGCCTTAAGTTTGTTTGATATTGGAGCCCATTTTTTTTTGCTTTGTTTCAAACAAAACCTTTTCTGTCTCCCAGGAAGTGTTCAAGAAGAGTTTGGTTGACTACTTCGCAACTGCAGGAGGGATTCTTGCACCACGTTAGGGAACCGGATGTCTTCCAAGCTCTCTGCCATTAGTGATTCCAAAATGCTGTGAAATAAATGTCACACGCCAAGCCTCAAAACTTCCTTTCCTTAATTTAGAATTCTAATGCCAACAGTAAGTTCTCATTTATCTTTTTTTTTTTTTTTGGAGAGATTTTCGCTATAGGGCGCATGCGCGCGCCAGACAAACAGAGAGAGACATAGAGACAGAAAGCGAGAAATCACTCCCCAGGGGGGATGGTCACGCCGCAGTCCCTTCTCCATTCTCCTCTCGGGATCTTGGGCACGCACGCACACGCACCCGGCGTGAGTTTTAAGCCACCGGGTCCGGGACGCGAACCACGGTCGACTACAACTGCTGGTTCCCAAAATAAACAACTTTTAAAGATAAATGAGAACTGGGAACCAGCAGTTAGCATAATGGCTATGTCGCTGGACTCCCATGTAGTCGACCGCGGTTCGCGTCCCAGACCCCTTGGCTTAAAACTCACGCCGGGCGCGTGTGCGTGCGTGCCTAAGATCCTGAGAGGAGAATGGAGGAGAAGGGATTGCAGCGTGGCCATCCCCCCTGGGGGGTAATTTCTCGCTTTCTGTCTCTCTGTCTCTCTCTGTCTGTCTGGCGAGCGCACGTGCCCTATAGCGAAAATCTCTCCAAAAAAAAAAAAAAAAGTTGTTTATTTTGTCTTATTTATGATACAAAGCATGTGCACATACACATGAGAGAGACAAGCACCCTTGATGGGGTTCCCCCACCCCTCCAGCTCTTCAGGACCCTGGGCGTATGCATGGGTACTTACTCTCTTCGTGTTGTCTGGGCTGGGATCTGCCCCCATGGTTGTCCTGTGTGGCTTCCAGCCTTGCAGTTCAATTTGCTACAGATTGTGCCACTAAAGCTGGGCCAGGTTCTTATTTATTGTAATGGATGTTAAATATTTGTGAGTTACTATTGATTTCATACTACTAAAATCAGTCTTGCGAGACTAGCAGATGGCATAATGGTTATGTTGCCGGACTCCCATGTAGTTGACCGCGGTTCGAGTCCTGGATCTGGCAGCTTCAAACTCATGCCTGGTGCATGTATGTGTGTCTGTACATGGCCAAAATCTCAAGAAGCCGTGGAGGAGAAGGGATTGCGTGTGGCCATCCCCTGGGGATGATTTCTCTGTCTCTGTCTCTTTCTGTCTCTCCGGCGAGCCCACTACCCTATAGCAAAAAACTCTAAAAATAAAAACGGTCTTGCTAAATGTTTAAAGCATTTATTATCAGCATCTCTCTTTAATTAGACTGAAATATGCTATTTTAACCAAACGGGGCCAGAGATGATTAAAAATAATTAATCAAGAAAAGGTTATAAATTAATAAAGGTTATTGGGGCTGGCAGGTGGCGTGGTGGTTGGGGCACTGGATCCCCACTGGAACCACTGACTGTAGTTCGAGTCCCAGACCTGGCAGCTTGCTTTCTCGCCTTCCCTTTCTCTCTCTGGTCAAATTAAATAATAATAATAATAATAATAATAATAATAACAACAACAATAACAAATGGAATTAACTAAGTAAATAATACATAATTCTTTTAAAAAATTAATAAAGACTAGAAATAGAAACAAATATGATGTTCAGATATAGGAAATGCAGGACAGGGTACATTTAACTGTATTACAGTAAAAAACTGAGGCTCAGAAAAAATGATGTCATTGTAGGGCTGTTGTACAAGAGGGGTTAAGCTCTAGGAGTGTAACATTTGGGAGCAGAAACATAGTCTTGTAGGCTACTCAGTGTTGTTTGGGCTTTAAAAGAATAAAGGTTCTTTTTTCTAGTTTTGCAGCTTAAGTAAGATGGATTTAGAGGAGTGTTCTGAACATTATTAAGTACTGGGGTGACTGGAAGGTTCTGTGAATTATATAAATTGTCGCTTTAGTTTCCATTAGTAGTGAGGAAGGCATTGGCCTCTTCACATTCCTCTTTGGTCTCCAGACTGTTACATTTCTTTCAAGTCAGGAATGTAGCCAGAATGCCCGCTAGGTGGTGCTCACATTACTGTACAGAATTCCATGACCTGTAAGATGTAAGAATATTAAATGTTAGAACAAAGAAAATAAACAATATTCTACGGTTTGAGCCTTAAGACATGAAGATTTCATATGCTGAAAGGACTAATGTGACTTTTAAAATGTCACGTAATATCAAAATGTCTTTGAATAAAAGGTGAAAAAAAATGCTAGCTCCTAGCCAAGGTGAACATTCTTGGTGGCGAAGTAGATTACATTCAGTATTTTCTCTCTCTTGCTCTCTTTTTTTCTTTCAGTTATAGGGTGAGTGTGCTTGCCAGAGAGAAACAGAGACAGTGAGAGGGAAAGTCAGAAATCACCTCCTAGAGGAGATGGCACCGCTACAGTTCCTTCTCCTCCACTCTTCTCCTGGGATCTCGGGCACATATGCACATGCTCCTGGCACAATTTTCAAGTCACGAGGTCTGGGACTCAAACAGTGGTCAGCCATGTGGGAATCCAGCACCTTAGCCATCACCAGTTGGCCCCAATATTTTCTCTCTCTCTGTCTCGTTTAAATTTCAGAACCAGCAGATGGCATAAAGGTTATGTCGCTGGACTCCCACATAGTTGACTATGGTTTGAACCCCAGACCCGGCAGCTTAAACTCATACTGAGTGTGCATGCATGCTCAAAATCCTGAGAGGAGAATAGAGGAGAAAGGATTGTGGCGTGATCATCCTCCCTGGGGAGTGATTTCTTGCTTTCTGTCTCTCTGGCAAACGCACATGCCTTATAGCAAAAATCTCTCCAAAAAATTAAAAAAAAAAATAAATAGAATGTCTATAGTGTGTGTGTATTCACTAGAGAGAGACACAGAGAGAAAGGGAAAGTAGAGAAAGCATTCACCATGGACGGGTAGCTATATCCCCAATCTCTTTTCTTCCATTTCTTCTCAGGATCTTGGGCACACACACATACACACACACAAACATGCATTCACACATGCAATATTTTTCAAGCTGCTGTCCAGGACTCAAACTGCTCAGTAGATCATATAGGATCCAGCTGCCTTCACCTCTAGCCACTAGCTTTCTCTCTCTCTTCTTCTTTTATTTTTTAAAGAATTACTCATTTACTTTCATTTATTATTGTTCTTCAATTTGACTGGAGGGAGACTGGGATTGGGGCGAGAGGGAGAAAATGAGTGGCTATGTTTCCCAAGCCAGCTTTGAGCTCGAGGTCCCTTGCCTTAGCCTCCATGATTTGCTGGGGTTACAGGTGCATACCAGTGCACCTGGCCTTTAGTTGGGCTGGAAACCTGTGCCTCTCAGGTGGCCCCAGAAGCAGAACCCAGTCTTAACAGTATGCATGACTGTGACTGGACCTCAAAATTTTTTTCTTTAGAGTTTATTTTAAAAAGATTTTGCCAGGGGACCAGCAGTTAGCGTAATGGCTATGTCGCTGGACTCCCACGTAGTCGACTGTGGTTTGTGTCCCGGACCCAGTGGCTTAAAACTCACGGCAGGCGCGTGTGTGTGCGTGCCCAAGATCCCGAGAGGAGAATGGAGGAGAAGGGATTGTGGCATGGCCATCCCCCCTGGGGGGTGATTTCTCGCTTTCTGTCTCTCTGTCTCTCTCTGTCTGTTTGGCGAGTGCACACGCGCCCTATAGCAAAAAACCTCTTAGAAAAAAAAAAAAGAAAAAAAAATGTTTTTGCCAGAGGGCATGTGTGCTTGCAGGAGGGGGAGCAGAAGGAGTAAGAAAGCACCCTCCAGAGGAATGGACATGCTTCAACCTCCTCTGTTTCTTCCCCCTTAAAGATTTTGGGCAGTCTGCCTATCCTGAGATGGATACCGTACTTCAGCTGTGAAATATTGGTTTCCTTGACCAAAAATGAAAATTTTCTGTGGAGACTTCCCCCTCGAGACTTATTTCTAGTGAGTAGGATAGCTCTGTGTCTCTCCTCTGCATTTCTGTCTGTCTCTCTCTGTCTTGCTATGTGACTTTTAATTTTTGTTTTTAAGGTAAAGTATTCTCTGGGCTCTCAAGCCTCTCCTTTATTGTGTTAATTGGTGCCTTTCCTCACTTTATTTAGGAAAGGCACAACCCAAGCCAGGCCTGTCCTGAGATGGATACCATTAGTCAGCTGTGAAATAGTGGTTTCGTGTGGCGTGCAGTTTTCATTTTTTCTTTTTAAAATTATAACCTTATGGTTTTTTAATCCTCTTTTTTTCCTTTTTTATTTTTCATTTTGTTTCTTCTTCTTCTTTCCTCTTCTTAATTCTTTTCCTTTTTTTCTTTATCTTTTTTTTTTTTTCATTGGCTGATCAGGCTCTATGCACCAAGTGTCTAGACAGGTCCAAGTGGACAGTTTCCAAACATCTGAATACGATTAGGGTCATAATATTCCTCTCTTCACTTTGAATCTGATGCACAAAGAGTGAAAACAGAATAGAAGAGAGATTGCAGAGCACCTTCTCACATCTGAACACTCAGATTGAACTTCAAGAATTAGGAAGAAACGTATCATCCATCAGATGACTAGAAATCACCGCAGGATTACAAGAAATATGAGGAAGCAAGACAATACCTCTTCTCCAAGGGAAAAGAATAACACCTCTTCATCCTCAGGCAGTACAATGAAACTCATGGAAATGTATGATAAGGAATTTAGAATATTCATAATGACAAAGCTAATAGAGATGGAAGAGAAGAGAGACAATGAATTGCAGAAGAGACAGGAGAAAGGAACTCATGAGTTACAGGAGGTGAGAAAATTCTTACAAGATCTAAAAGAGGAAATACTCTAAAAAAGAATCAAATGGACCTGTTAGAGATGAAGGCTATAATACAGGAAGTCAAAATCTCCCTTGAAAGTATTAAAAGCAGACTAGATCATACAGAAAATCGAATCTCAGATGTAGAAGATAGAATCACTGGCCTAGAAAAATCCACCATGAAAACTGAGAAAATGGCCCAAAAATGAGAATAATGTATGAGAAATATTAGATACCACCAAATATCCAAATATCCCGATAATTGGTATCCCAATACCAATTATTGGTGAAAAGACACATAAGGGCACTGATAATCTATTCCATGATATCCTGGAAGAAAACTTTCCAAACCTAGAGAGGCACTCAAAGAACCAGTCCCAAGAAATACAAAGGACCCTAAATAGAATCAACCCAAGAAAACCTTCTCCAGGACACATTATAGCCAGATTGAGCAAAACCACAAAGACAAGATACTAAGATTGGCAAGAGAGAAATGGCAAATTACCTACAAAGGATATCCCATGGACTAACAGCAGATCTCTCATCAGAAACAATACGAGCCAGGAAAGAGTGGGAAAATATACTCAAAGCATTAAGGGAAAAGCAATTTCAACCAAGAATACTGTACCCGGCAAGATTATCCTTCATATGGGAATAAAAGACAAGAATATTCTCAGATAAACAAAACCTGAAAGAATTTACCAACACCAGACCAGATCTCCAAGAAGTTCTCAAGAGAGTGCTATACCAGGAAAATTAAATACAGACACACAGAAATAAGAGTTCAAAAACTAAGAAAATGACCAACTTAATCATAAAGACACGTCTGGAGTTGAATATTATATTTCAGAATTTAATTGGGAAGATCAGACCACAACGGAAGATAAAGTACATGAGACTGAACTGATGAAATAGCATTTTGTGACTTTTGACTAAAAGCATTTCTTTGATTTATTAAAACTAAAACTGCTTTTCTTGAAATTAAAAAAATATTAAAATACCTATTTAATGACCATAGTAAGCTATATAGCATCAGCTAGGTACTACCTTATAGTATATTCATTCTACTCAGAGTTTCATGCCTAAAATCAGACATGTATTCACGGATATGTACATACCAGCTGAACTTGCTATTGAAAGTAGTTAGGTTATTTAAGAAATTTTGTGAATCAATAAAATGTAGGGGAAAAAAAGGAATGGAAAACAACTGTAGAAACCTGAGATAGTGTGGGAGGAAGGTGGCAGAGGGTGAGAAATAGGGGTTTTATACACACACACACACACGCATATGCACACACACACACGTATATATATGAAAGTAGAAATGGAAAATTAATGATAACATGTATGATTAAGCCACTATGCAGTATATTTTGGATGGGAAATCACATTTTGTATGCTGTGACAATGCTCAGAGAATGAATGTAAATTAATTAATTAATTAAAAATGTTTCAGAAGAAAATTAAAGTGCACTTGTAACTAGGAAAAAAAATTTGGGCAGTCACAGACATGTGCCTGGTGTATTTTTCAACCCTCTGCGTCCAGGACTCAAATAGTGCAGTGGGTCCTGAGGGATCCAGTTGCTTTAACCAATACACCACAGGCTGGCCTTATTGAACTTTAAAAAAATATATTTTCAAATTTTAATATTTAGTTAAAATTAATGTTAGAGAGCACATATGCATGAGAGAGAGAGAAAGAGAACTCTTAGCAGGGTCTGGTGACACTGCAACCCCCCTTCTCCAACCCTCCTCTCCAGCTTGTCAGAATCGTGGGTGCATGCAAGTGCACACACACACACACACACACGCACACGCACACACAGCTCTTTCTTGTCATGCAGGCCAGGGATCTGGACCCACAATAAACTATGTGGCTTTCAGCATTGCATTACAGTTTGGTAAGATACAGACTGTGCCACAGAAACTGAGCCTAAAAATAATTTGAATTCATTCGCATTGTGAGAATTTTTATTAAATTTTCTGTGTCTTTTGGTTACCAACATTGTTAAGAAAATTTTCTCTAAATTTTTTTATGTGGTGTCATTCAACGTCATCTCCAAGATGAATATAATGTAGAACAATAGGGGCCAATAGGTGACGTGGTGACTCCCACATGGCTGACTGTGGTTTGAGTTCTGAACCTGGTGGCTTGCTTTCTGACTTTCTTTCCCTCTGTGCATGTGCCCTATAACAAATTTTTAAAAATTAGTAAGTCAAATAAAATAAATAATTTTTAAAAATGTAGATCAATAATTCTGTCAAAAGCAATGATTTGGTGGTGGGGGGAGAAGGGAGAAAAACAGGCAAACAGAATGAAATCCCAATTGGTAAGGTAAGAAAGCAAGACCAGGGTCAGCAGATGGCATGGAGGTTAAGGCAGCTGGATCCCACATGGCTGACTCTGTGGTTTGAGTCCCAGAACTGGCAGCTTGAAAATCATGTGGAGTGCCTGTGCCGAAAGTCCTGAGAGGAGAATGGAGGAGAAGGGATTGTGACATGGCCACCCCCCACCTACCCCTGCCACGGTGGTGATTTCTCATGTTCTGTTTCTTTCCAGTAAGAGTGTGCAACCTATGGCAAAAACTTAAAAAAAGGAAAATAAAATAAAAAGCTGAAAGCTATAAATCAATACCATATGCACATACACATACGTATGAGGGGAGGTCTCCAAAAGTTCATAGAAACTGTATTATGAAAAACTATGCCTAAGTCTCAAAAGTTTTGTGCACCAAAATAAACTTGTACTTTAATTCTACTTTTTTATGAGCTTTTTGAAATATCCTATATAAGAGTAAAAAGCAAAGAAAGGATAGTGGTTACTTTTAGGAAGGGAAAAGCACGGGTTGAAAGGCATATCCAGGAGCATCAGTTATAACTGTAATTCACAAGTTGAATGGTAGGTGGAGAAATGATCATTTACATATAATTTATACTTTTTACATGTCTCAAGTAAGGAAAAGAATGAGAAGAAGAGAGCAGGAGAGGAGGAAGGGGAGGATGAGAAGAAAGAAGAGAAAGAAACAGGAGAGGCAGAAGACCAGCTAAAAAGGACAAGGAATAGGAACCGGCAGGCCTGAGAGTTCTAGGAGGTGTGTGGTTTTAGGTAAGAAGTAAACATCACAGGGGCCAGCAGGTGACAGAGTGGCTAAGGCACTGGACACTCCCACATGGCCGACCACGGTAAATAAATATTTATTTATTCATTTATTCTAATTTGACCAGAGAGAGACAGACAGAGAGAGAGAAAGTGAGGAAGCAAGCCACCAGGTCTGGAACTCAGCCATGTGGGAGTGTCCAGCCCCTTAGCTACCTCGCACTTGCTGGTCCCCCAAATTAAATAATTCTTTAAAAAAAATTTACAGAGACTCAGTAAAAAGAGAAGGAATGATGAAAAGATGAATCTGAAGTCAGAGCGTGTGTCTGCTAGGAAAATGAGATAAAATGGAACAGATGGGAAGGCACTCTTTCAAATGGACAGAGTCATTCATTCAACGTACGTTTATTAGCTCTCCGTGCTCTGCACATCTGCTCTCATGGAGCTCAGATGTCTGGCAGGCAAATTCTTCTGGTGTCCAGTCTGTTTGTGAGTGAACTTCCCAGCTATGCACCCAGGGAAGGAGTGGGATTTATTCACTCTATAACTATGCATCGAAGACTTCCTCTGTGTCAAAGGTTGCTGAATGCTGGGGCTAGTGATGAGTTCCTGTCTTCAAAGAGCTTATAACCCACTGGGAAAACCATGCAGTTAGGTCTTTTCAGTTCAATGTGTTGGAGGAAAGACCAGGGTACATGAGGAAATCAGGGGAAGCGATAGGAGGGTGGGTAGTGTTGGGAGTCTGCTTCTGTTTGGAAACAGAGATGACGGCCTTGGAGGGCCATGATGGGAACTCAGAGTCAATGTCGGTTCATTACCGTGGGGAAAGATTCTGCTGGTAAAGCACGGACCTCAGGGCAGCCTTATGCTCTAGGAGGGGCACTAGGAAGGGTGTTTTCCCAAATCATCTCTCCTTACTCTCCAGTGTGCCCTCCTAGCACCAGTCTGCCGCTATTAGAAATTCATTACATTGTCTTGATTCACTGTATTATTTTGAATACAAGCTATTGTATCGAAAGTTATTTCATACATAAAGTCTTTTGTAATCTAAGTTGTAAGTTTAATGTTTTGACAAGAGCTATGTTCCAAAATGTCTTGTTGGCAAAAACACATAATTATCTGTGACATGCTGAGACACAATAAAAAGTAAAATCTTGACATGATGTGTTTGTTTTTACTTTCATGTCCTTTGCTACTGCTCCATGTTTTCTGTGACAAGAAGAGTACAGTAAAGAGTTCTGGATTAGAAGGTGGCTTCAGGGACCAGTGGGTGGAATGCTGGTTAAGGTGATGGACACTCCCACATGGCTGACCACCGTTCGAGTCTCAGATCTGGTGGTGTACTTTCTCTCTCTCTCTCTCTGTCTGTCTCCTTCTGGTTAAATTAAAAATAAATGAATGAATGAATAAATACAATTAAATAAATAATTCTTTAAAAAAAAAAAAGAAGTTGGCTTCAGCCAGGAATGGATCCATGAAAGAGGAGGAAGATGGTGTCTAGCACCCTCTGGGGAGGTGTTGAGAGATGAAAAAGAGCTTAATTTAAAAAAGAGAGAAAGAAAGAGAGAGAGAGAAAGAGAAACAGAAAGAAAGAGAGAGAAAGACCGAGCAAGCTTAGTTATTTGAATGAAGATACAGACTAGGTCCTTTTCCATCCACATTGCCCTAGAACTTTGTGAAACATATTTCCCTATTGAATAATTAAATTGATGAAATAAAGCAAATAAGAAAAATAAAGACTATGTATTGACTCAAAGATTTTGTGAAAGTGTGTGCTTATTTTATGGTACTGTGAATGGCACTAGGGGTAGTGTCTGAAATACCCATTACAAACGTAGGTAGGGGACCAGCAGATGGCATAATGGTTACGTCACTGGACTCCCACGGAGTCGACTGCAGTTTGAGTCCCAGATCTAGTGATTTAAAACTCACGCCGGGCAACTGTGCATGTGTGCCCAAAATCCTGAGAGGAGAATGGATTGTGGCATGGCCATCCCCTGGGGAGAGGGGGGTGATTTCCCGCTTTCTATCTCTCTGAGTGCACATGCCTTATAGCAAAAATCTCTCTCAAAATAAATGAATGAATAAATAAATACATAAATAAAAAACAGTAGGTTGTGAGATCAGCAGGTAGCATGGTGGTTAAGGCACTGGATTTCCATGTGGCCGAGCCCTGGACCTGGTGGCTTGATAATCACACTGGGCGTATTTGTGTGTATGGCCAAAATCCCGAGAGAAGAATTAGAGGAGAAGGGATTGAGGCATGACCATCTCTGCTGAGGGGGTCTTTCCCTCTCTTGGTTTCTGTCTCTCTCTGGTGAGTGCACACACCCTATGGCAAAACAAAAACAAAAACAAACAGCCGTAGATTGTGACTCCTTATAGTGTCTTTTAGTAACATTATGGTCTGTAAAACCCTAAACACAACCCATTGAAGGTATGTACTAGAGGTTTTGCCTCCAAAATGGTGCAAAATCATGTTTCCAAGTTCTGTCTTAGAAAGGACTTGAGGTTTAGTGACCAGTAGATGGCATAATGGTTATATCACTGAACTCCCATGTAGTTGACTGTGGTTCAAGTCCTGGACCTGGCAGTTTAAAACTCACGCTGGGCACGTGTGTGTATGTGCCCAAAATCCCAAGAGGAGAATAGAAAAAGGATTATGGTGTGGCTATCCTGGGACTCTGGGGGTGATTTCTCACTTTCTGTCTCTCTGGCAAGCACATATGCCCTATAGCAAAAATCTCTCTTAAAAAAAAAATAAAAGGGACCAGCAGGTGGCATGGTGATTAAGGCACTGGACACTCCCACGTGGCCGACCATGCTTAAGGTGCTGGACACTCCCGTATGGCCGACCATTGTTTGAGTCCCAGACCTGCTTTCTCACATTTCCTCTCTCTGTCTTTTTCTGGTCAAGTTAAAATAACTGAATGAATAAATAAAAAATAAAATAATTCTTTTAAAACATTTTTTTTAAAAAAAGGAAGGCCTTGAGCTTGTAAAGGTTTTATGTGAGGGAAATCACACATCAGAATTAAAATATCTTACAACTTGATTTATTGCTTTTTTTTAAAGAATTATTTCATTTAACTTTATTTATTTATACATTTTTAAATTTTAATTTGACCAGAGAGAAAGATAGAGAGAAAATGAGAACGCAAGCCACCAGGTTCAGGACTCGAATTGCAGTCGCCCATGTGGGAATCCAGCGCCTTTAACCACCATGCCATCTGCTGGCTCTGATTTATTGCTTTTTTTTAAAAAAAAAAACTTCCGGAAACTGCGTTCTGTAGGTTTGGGAGGAAAATAAAATCCCTGTTTCATGCTCTTTTCAGTTCCCAGATGAGGTAGTTTGCTTTTGAGCTATTAGGAACTAGCTTAAGGAACTCCTGGAACATCTTTCTCATCATTCTGAACAGAGAAACCTTTTGTGTATTAGTAACTGCAGTGCCCTTGGGAGAGTTTCCAGGAATTCATGACTGCTGGATTGATCTACCCAGGCACGATCCCATTTGGAGAACTACATGACTAGGATGGGGCAATTTTCTCATTGCATGCTCGGATGAAGGCGAAAGTGGTGGTAGTTGGGGGTGAGGGCTGATGGGGAAAATGAAGATAGTGAATGAAATTAGTCTTATTCACTAAATGGTCGAGTCCTTACTACGTGGTAATACTGTGCTAAGCTCCAAAATAGAATGTAATGCAAGGCCCCCTAGCCCTAAGGAGCTTGCAGACAAGAGGGTGAGACAGGCCATTGTGTAACAAATGCAAAAAGCAGTCAACATATGGAACCATGGTAATATGGGCTTGAGTGGAAGCTAGGAGGTCTTGCTGGGACAAGCTGGGCTTAGGTGAGCCCTGAAGAAGTAGTCCTCAACCAAGGGAAGATTTGAGAGAAGACCTTTCTAGATTGAAGACATCCTACATGTGTAGGGTAGGTTGGGAGTTCACAAGTGGTTCAGGATAACTAGAAAGGAAGAGGAAAAGAGATGAGACTGAAGAGGGAGTCAGAGCCCAAATATCATGAGACCCTTTGTCCACCATGCCAAGAACTCTAGATGGCTTCCCCAGCATTCCAGACACTGAGGATCTTAGTAAGGTAGTGAGCATTTAAAAATGGTTTTTGTTTCATTTTTAATTTTTCTCTTATAAAATTGAAATATTCTCATTGGACAAAATTTAGAAATTATAGAGAGTCATAAAGAGGAAAATGTAAAATCATCTTTAATTCCACCACACAGAGATAACCACTGTCAATTTTGGTACATTTGGTATATATATATATTTTTTTAAAAGAATTATTTTATTTAACTTTATTTATTATTATTATCATTATTATTTTCCAGTTTTATCAGAGAGACACACATACACAGAGAGAGAGAGGAAGTGAGAAAGCAAGCCACCAGGTCCGAGAATTGAACCGTGGTTGGCCATGTAGGAGTCCAGCGCCTTTAACCACCATGCCACTTGCTGGCCCCGGTATATACTTTTTTACATGGTTGTGATTACCCTCTATGTAAAACTGTACATTCTGATTTTTTTCATTAACTGTATTTCCTGGTCACTTTCCAACTTTGAATTTTTTTCCTTAAATAATTTTTTAAGAATTATTTTATTTTAACTTTTTAATTTGTTATTATTATTTTAATATTCCCAGAGAGAGAGAGACACACAGAGAGAGAAAGAGAGCGGGAAAGTGAGAAAGCAAGCCTCTAAGTCTGGCCAACCACGGTTGGCCATTTGGGAGTCCAGTGAATGCAACTACCACGTCACCTGCCAGCCCCTACATAAAATTTTAATTTTGAAATAATTTTAGACTTACAGAAGACATTACAGAGAGTTCTTGTATGTCCTTCTCCCAGCTTTCCTGAATGTTAATACTTCACTTTCTATCTTTCCCATCTCTGTGTCAAAAAATCTCTACCTCTATATTTTTAATGAGATTCAAATGTCCATTGGGACCAGCAGGTGGTGTAATGGTTATATTGCTGGACTCCCACATAATTGACTGCAGTTCGAGTCCCAGAAACAGTTGCTTAAAACTCATGCTGGCCACATGTGCGTGTGTGCCCAAAATCCTGAGAGGAGAATGGAGGAGAATAGATTGAGGTGAGCCAATCCCCCCAGGGATTGATTTCTAGCTTTCTGTCTCTCTATCTCTCTCTGTTTCTTCGGCTAGTGCTCGTGCCCTATGGAAAAGATCACTCAAAAAAAAAAATGTGTCCATTAACTGAGGGCATCAGGTAGCAAGGTGATTAGCGTGCTGGACTTCCACATGGCCGACCACAGTGACCACATTGCCAGGACCTGGCAGCTTACTTTTTCATCTTCGCAGTCTCTCTGGTGAGCATGTCTGCCCTTTAGCAAATCAAATAATAATAAATAAAAATTAAATAATACTTTAAAAAGACCACTAAGTAAACTCTAAAGTTGACTCCTAGCACTGTGAGTTCAAGGACATTCCCAGCCAGAAACATGAGCTGACACGAAGAAGGGTCTCCTGGAGTCACAGTGCATTAACCTGGTGCTCCTGGACAGATGGAACTTTCGGGACTCTGGGGCTTAGCCTGCCCATGGGAGCAGCTGCAAGCACTACTTCCAGATGAATCCTCACTTACCAAGCTAGTGATAAGTGACCAGCAGGTGTTTTTCCTTATGTTTATTTTTTAAAAAGTCATAAAACTGTTATCTTGACCATTTTAACCCTGACTTTGATCCAATACTTACTGACATTGTTCATAGCCAATACTAAATGATTTATGCTCAGTTCTTAAGTCTTGAGTTAAACCACTTGGGATCATGCATTGTCCAAAAAAAAAAAAAAAAAAAAAAAAAAAAAAAAGTCACATGCTGGCTACAGATGCTACCAATGACAGAAACGAATTACTTCAGAGGTTCAGTCCTAACTCCTCTGTTTTTCAACATCCCATGTGATCTCTTCTTTTTCTTCTTCTTCTTTTTCTTTAGGTTTTTATTATAGAGCATGTGCATGTGCACTCACTAGAGAGAGACAGAGAAAAAGAGAAAGTGAGAAACCCTCTGGGAGGTTGGCCACTCCACAACCCCTTCTTATTCATTCTCCTCTTGGAATTTTGAGGATGCATCACCATGTGCTTAGTGTGATTTTCAAATATCATGAGGCCATTTAGGAATCAAGCACCTTAACCTGGTACCATGTCACCTGCTGACGCTGATCTCTTCTGTTTTTTAATTTTAATTCATTAATTTAGGGGTATGCCATAGGGTGTATGTACTTAGAGGAGCAAGGCAGAGACAGAGAGAGGGAAAGTGAGAAATCCCCCCGGGAGGGATTGCCATGCTGTAGTCCCTTCTCCAATCTCCTCTTGCAATTTGGGCACACGTGCACAAGCACTTGGTGTGATATTCAAGCTGCCGGGTCCAAGACACAAACCATGGGCAGCCATATGGGAGTCCAACACCTTATCTATTATGCTATCTGCTGGCCCCATTTTGTGATCTTATTTATTTATTTAGGAGAGATTTTTGCTACTGGGTGTGTGTGTTCACTGGAAAGGCAGAGAGACAGAGAGACAGAAAGTGAGAAATCATCCCCCAGGGGGATTGCCACACCACAATCCTTTCTCCTCCATTCTTGTCTCAGGATCTTGGGCACGCACGCACACGTGTCTGGCATGTGTTTTAAGGCATCTGGTCTGGGACGCAAATCGTGGTTGATTATATAGGAGTTCAGCAACATAGCCATTATGTCGACTGCTAGTCCCTCAAATGAATTTATTAATTCCTTCCTTGAAGGAATCTTTGTCTCACAGCTTCAGTTACAGGCACTCCTCACTTAATCATTTCCATTCCTACAAGTAGATCCTTAAGGGAATTGTTCTCTAAGCAAGAAGATTAAAGGCGAATGTCTTGTAGTATGTCTTGACATCATAGGGTATGTATTTTTCAATAGATATCATGGAACATCACAGTACAACAATGTAATTCTATCCATACAAAAAGTGTACATTAGATAAACTTCAAAACACACTACGCTACCCCACAATAACATAAATCTGGCATAATTATTTTTTATTTATTCTGAATACTACCATGGGTGAACAATAAAATACACACTTATCAGAGAAATATGTAGTCTCATGTGATTATGAATGCTTCATGTAATAAATACTAACTGACCTTGGGAATGAGACAGACTGAGAAAGGGGATTCTGATACTCACAGAGACAGAAAAAGGGATTCCTCGTCCTAGAGAACTGGCTGTAAGTCAGAGTTATCATTAAGTGGGTAGGTTGTTAAGGTAAGAATGGCCATAATATCTTTCAGTATGTGAATGCTGTAGGTATTTCCAATTATTAATACTTTCTAAATGGTTCTAATTTCGATATTCTACTTTCATTGAAAATTCCAAAAAGCTAATAGCAGAATAATCTCCTCTCCCAGTCTCTTCTTGTTACAGGCTGTCTTGTGTCTCTTCCTGCCCCCAAATTCATATGTCGAATCCTTGTGTGCGGCACCTCAGAATGCGACCGTATTTGAAATTAAGGTCTTTAAAGTGGTAATTAAGGTAAGCGAGGTTGCATGTGTGGGCCCTAATTCAATATAGCTGGCCATCCTTAAGTTAAGGGAGATTAAGACGTAGACAGATACAGAGGAAAGACTACATGAAGACAGAAGACAGCCATCTACAAGCCAAGAGAGTGGCCTCAAGTGAAACCAACCCTGCTGACACCTTGATTTTGGACTTCTAGCCTCTTCTAGAACTGTGAGCAAATTCCCATTGTTTAAGCTTGCCTAGTCTGTGGTGCTTTCTTAGAATTCAGGAATTTCTTTGACCTGAATTATAAACTGACTTTTATCTGAATTATAAACTGGCTATCCCAACGTTCCTCCAGATTTCTGTTGCTTACTAACATTCTTCTCAGGCATAACTATTGAGAAGTCTCTTTTTCAACACTCTCATTCCTCTCATCATCACTAAATATTTGTTTTGCCTTTTCCCCTCTTATTGTCATCATTATTAATCTAATTCACCTCAGTTTTGATTCTTATTTTATAGCCTCAACACATTTCCCTTAAATACAGTTTTATACAGATCTCGGTATCTGATTTCTCTTTGTATTTGTGTGCCATTCATAATGAGTGATTGACAATTCGATTGCCCATGTTTTTGTCTCTGTTGGGCGTGCCCTTTCTTCTTTTCTGTAGCATCTAATAATTTGTATATTTAGACACATGATTCCATGCTTTCTCTCCAACCTCCCATATGACCCATCATTTTGACTATGGCATATATGCCCTATTCCTTCTTTCCTTCTTTCTTTCCTTCCTTCCTTCTCTCCTTCCTTCCTTCCTTCCTTCCTTCCTTCCTTCCTTCCTTCTTTTCTTCCTTCCTTCCTTCCTAGAAAGATTTTTGCTATAGGGCACATGCGTTCACTGGAGACACACACACACAGAGAGAGAGAGAGAGAGAGAGAGAGAGAGAGAGACAGAGAGAGACAGAGGGAGAGAAGGTGAGAAACTGCCCCCAGGGGGTATGGCCATGCCACAATCCCTTCTCCTCCACTCTTCTTTTGGGATTTTGGGCACGCACGCAGGCATGTCCAACAGAAGTTTCAGGCCACCAGGTCTGGAATTTGAACAGCAGTGGACTGTGTGGGCGTCCAGTGCTTTAACCACTATGCTGCCTGCTGGCCCCGCTTGCTTCCCTTCTAAATCTGTCTCTCTGCTCTGTCCCTATGCCAATTATAGTTTAAAATATTAAATTAACATTGAATACCCCTGTAATCAAAGAGGTACTTCTCCATACTTACTCCACTGGGGGTGTTCTTTCTGGTAGGCACATGTGACCTCTGGCAATAAAGAAAAGAAAATTTTTAAATATTTAATTTTACTTGAGTAATCTAAATAAAAGTAGGCTAGCTATGTAAAAATTTTGTAAGGCATTCAGAACTCAATATTTGGTGTTATTTGTTGTGTTTGCCTAGTTGCTATTTCTCACATTAGTTTTTATTGCCACTGGTCCTTGTCTTCCAAGTGCCTGATGAACTCCATGAAGGCCCAGAGCATAATTTATATATTCTTTCTGGCTTCTGAACTGTTTATTAACTATTGAAATACTTGAAACAGGTAATTGTTAAAATTACAATAGTTGAAAAATCTTGTAAGTGGGGTGATTATTCAATCTACTTTGTATGAGATGGTTCTGGCTTACTCTTCTGATCTTATTATAGCATCATCTCCTCTCACTTTCAAAATTGTGCCTACATAGACCATAAATGATACAGTCACCCTCCCCATGAGTGATCTTAAACAGAACTGTGGTAGTTTATTTTATGAAGATCAAATGAACAAAGGGCAAACTTTTCCTATGGGGACAAAGAACCTAAAGATAGAGTTGAGTCCAACAGTAAGTTCTATTTAGAAGAATATTTTAGCTAATGGAGATTATAAAGCCTGTGGATAAATTTTTTGTTCTTAAATGTTTGGATGGAGAATAAAACAAACCAGCTGCAGTTCACTGCAACATTGCCAAGTTTAGCCTTAGAGCTGAACTTCTGGCAGACGTGCTTGGATGCTGTACAGCCAGAAAGCTATTAATCAAACTGTTAAAATGTGTTGTTAAATGTTAAAGATGTGGACTATGTTCTAATTTCTGATAGCTTTTATTTATTTGTTTTTAATTACCTAAGTATTGCATCCACATAGTTTTATCGTGCCTGGCTAAAATAGCATCAAAATACATAGATAAAAATAAATCTCTCCCTTCATCACTCCTTGCCCTTCATCCACTTAATCTCTCTTTTCCTTATGTAAACCAATTTTAACCAAAACAACACAAAACAAGTGTAGCGTTGGGACCAGCAGATGGCATTGTGGCTAGTCTGACCTTTCTGGAAGAAAATTTGGCAAAATACCTCAAGATGTCAAACACACATATTCTCTGAAACAGAAATTTCAATTTAAAGAAATAATTGGACAATCATATAACAAATACACACACACACACACACACACACACACATATATATGAGGCTATTCACTCAATGTAATTTGTAATAGAGAAAAAATGGACACAAAGTCTCGTTAATAAAAAATGGTTAAATATATTGCAGTATAGTCATACAGTAGATACTATGGAGCCATTCATTCAAAATGATGAGGTAGTGCTATACTTATTGATATAGAGGGGGTGCACAATGGTCATAAATGAATGAAAGCAGATTCAAGATAATTTTTATAGTATGATCATATATATGTGCACATATATAAATGTATACATACATGTAAATAAACTTTTTTCTTTTTCTTTTTTTGAGAGATTTTTGCTATAGGATACGTGTGTTTGCTGGAGAGACAGAAAGGAATAGAAAGTGAGAAATCACCCTGCAGGAGAGAAGGCCACAGCCACAATTCTTTCCCCTCTGTTCTCCTCCTGGGTTCTTACATATGAATGCACACTCTAATTGCAGTCAGCCACATGGGAGTCCACATAACTGCCATGTGGGAGTCCACGTAATTGCCACACCATCTGGTGGCCTCCATGTAAATAAACTTAAAGCACTGAAAGCAAGTACATGGAGAGAAATGCAAAATATTAAGTGTAGTTCCCCTCACCTCCCATAGGGCACATGCACTCACCAAAGAGGGAAAGTAAGAAATCATTCCCCAGGACGAATAGCTACTCTGCAGTCCCTTGTCTTCCATTCTCCTCCTGGGATTTTGGGCATGCATGCACACATTTGCCTGGGGTGAATTTCAAGCCTCTGTGTCTGGATTCAGTTGGCCATGAGGGAGCGAGTCCAGTGCCTTAACCACCATGCCACATGCTGGCCCAAGAGTTGTTATTTTTAAGTGATAGTGTATGGGGATTTTTTTACTTATTTTGTCATATTTTTAAAAAAACTTTATTATAGTCAGAGGGCACATGCACTTACGAGAGAGAGAGACAGAGAGAGAGAGAGAGAGGAGAGGGAGAGAGAGAAAGCATCCCCCAATGTGGTATAGTCACATTGTAGTCCCTTTTTTCTCCATTTCCCCATCTATTTAGGGTTTTGGGCACGCACATGTGCACGATGTACTTTTCAAGCTGCCAGCCTGGGATTCAAACTTAGTTGGTGATGTATGACCTAGCTCACAATGCATAGCATTTAATGACTGTGCTACAGGGCTGGCCCTGCCATATTTTTTAATATCAACTTCATTTTTTATAAAAAAGGACACTTACTTTTATTTTTTATTTTTTAAAAAATCATTTTATTGAATTTTTATTAATTTAGTTTAAGTTTACCAGAGAGGGACTGAGAGATAGAGAAAGTGAGAAAGCAAGCTGCCAGGTCTGGGACATGAACTGCAGTCGGCCATATGGGATTCCAGCACCCTTAACTACCACACCACCTGCCGGCCCCCAGGTGGTAATTTTTATTAATTACTTTTATAATTAGGGGAAAAAAACCCTTTTTATTGTTGTTTTAAAAAAATTAGTAGAGGGGCTATCAGGTGGTGTGGTTGTTACATAGCCAACTGCAGTTCGAATCCTAGACCTGGCTGCTTGCTTTCTCTCTTCCCCTCCCTCTCTCTGGTCAAATTAATAATTTTCAAACTTTATGCATAAGTCATCCATTCAAGAATTTCCCCCCCAACTGATATGAAGAAATGGTCCCAACATTTTTAGTGCCCATAATTACTTCTACATATTAAATACTTCTTCATACTAAAGGGAAATTACCTTTTATCAGCAAGAATTGTATTTAAGGGTCGACTCTGTGGCACAGTGGTGCTAAGCTGCTCAAGAGAAGTTGAATCTTACTGGGTGACTATGGTTCAAATCCCCAGCATTGTCAGCCTGAACACATGCCAGACCCACTCCTGAGTGTCCAAGATCTGAAGGACTGGAGAAAGGGGACAGTGGCATGACCAGACACTGCAGAAGGTGCCCTCCCTATCTGCTCTCACTGTCACCTGCTCACACACTTGTCCTATCACAAAGAAAGAAATAAAAAGAACCATATTTTATAAAAATAAACAATTCAGGTGGGAATATCTGACCAAATACTTGGAGGTTTAACCAGTAGCAAACCACTAGTTTATTTTGGAGTAGATTAATTGACACTAATTCATTTTTTTATGGAGAGGTGTTTTTTTTTTTTTTTTTTTTTTTTTCTATAGGGCACGTGCACTCACCAGAAAGAGAGACAGAAAGCGAAAAATCACCCCCCAGGGGGGATGGCCATGCCACAATCCCTTCTCCTGCATTCTCCTCTTGGGATCTTGGGCACGCACGCACATGTGCCTGATGTGAGTTTAAGCCACCAGGTCCGGACTTGAACTGCGGTCGACTACATGGAAGTCCAGCGACATAGCCATTATGCTAACTGCTGGTCCCAAGAAATCACCCCACAGGGGGGATGGCCACACCACAATCCCTTCTCTTCCAGTCTCCTCTTGGGATCTCGGGCACGGACACACACATGCCTGGTGTGAGTTTAAAGCCACTGTGTCCGGGAATCGAACCGCGTTCGACTACATGGGAGTCCAGCGACATAGCCGCTACGCCAGCTACTGGTTCCCATGACACTAATTCTATAGAGAGAGTCCTAAATATCTCTTTTACCAAAAGAAATATTTGACATGAGAAAAGTCATGTTTTATCTTTGACTTGATAACATGTTATGGTTTAAATGTGTTAGAATTATAAACTTTAGCCTTGTTCTTCATGAACTGACTGATTTTATTGAAATAAAAAGAAAATGCATGGAGCAGACAGAAGAAAATGCAAAATTCCCAGGTTCTAAAGAAGAGCCTATTTCTCTCGTTTTATATCCCTCCTGAGCACCAAATCTTTATATTGAAAGAAAAGTTTTTTAGATAAATAAGTTATCTAAACTTTTAAAAAATTGACATAGGGCATATGCTTACCAGAGGGGGAGAGAGAAAAAGAGGAAAAGAGAGAGAAAAAGTGCCACCCCCCAGTGTGATGTTGTCACACTGCAGTTCCTTTTCTTCCATTTCACCATCCCATCAGGAGTTTGGGCACCCATGCACATGCACCTGATGTATTTTCCAAGTTACTGGAGCTGAAATTTGAAATGTGCACATTTAATCACTGTGCTAAGGGCTGGTTTCTGAGTGCCAATCTTAATTGTCAATTGCCTAATTCTCATCTCTGTGTGAACAGGTACACAGGTACGTTAACTTCTCATTTCCAAAATGGAATCATGAACTTCCTCTCCCAAATCTGCCATCTACTTCTTAGTTCTTCAACATATCCAAGAGCAAAATCATTCCCTCCAATGCCCATATTAAAAGAACCTCTAAAAATGGATGGAAAGAATAGAGGAGAGGGAATGAGGAAGAAAGGGTGAGGGGAGAGAGGCATTTCTGTGACTTTTAGTGCCAAGTCAGTGCTTCACAAATTCAATAAATAAATAACATCAAGGGTGTGAATGTCCAGAAACAGTGTACTAACAATAGCAAATGAGTAAGTACCACACTGAGTGTTGTGGAGAAGAAAAGGACTAACCTAAATAACTTTGGAGAACAATATTTTCACTGGGGCTAAAAGACAAAAAGAGCAGTATAGAAATAAAAATTCACATAAAACTGCGTATAAACAGTTGTACACTAATATTTAGTTTAGTTAGTAAGTTTGTTTTCCACAGGGTTGTGTGATAGTGATTCTGAATCTATATACAAATTGTAGAATTGACCAAACTGATTATTAAAGATCTTAAACGACAAAGAAGTTCTTTGGAAAATGAAAACCAGGGTTCTGGGTCCAGCACGTGGCATGGTGGTTAAGGTGCTGGGCACTCTCACATGGCCGACCACGGTTCAAGTCCTGGACCTGGTGGCTTGTTTTCTTACTTGC
The DNA here is from genome assembly GCA_026018925.1 of Tupaia tana. Classification (NCBI taxonomy): domain Eukaryota; kingdom Metazoa; phylum Chordata; class Mammalia; order Scandentia; family Tupaiidae; genus Tupaia; species Tupaia tana. The sequence continues at coordinate 105,428,760 of JAKSZU010000002.1, read as the reverse complement.
CCTCTCTCTCTCTCTCTCTGTTTCTCTCTGGCCAAAATGAAATAAATGAATAATAAAATAAATGGATGAATAAATAAAATTGAAAAAAGAAAAGAAAACCAGGGTTCTAACTATTGGATTCAAGAGTAAAAAAAAATTAGTAATTAAATACTTATGAATCTTGTGGTGTTAGAGCTGTCATTTTTTTTTATTGCAAGGAAATAGACACTATTGTTTTATTGAATGTATGCAAGTAACCTTTCTGCCACAAAATAAGATTGCTCACAAATATTTTTCAATTGCAAAGGGGTCAAGAAGGGAGAAAAGTTTATGTTTCAATTTTAAAAATTCTTTAATAAATTGCTGAACCCAACAACTCAAAAGAAAACAAAAATCCTTAAATCTGGAAGATAAAGCATAGAAGAAAGTCAGTAATGTTTTAGAAAAGAGCCATAGAATTCTATTTCATCAGTTCAGTCTTGTGTAATCTCTTTTGTTGAATTTGCAGTGTTACTGTGGTCTGACCTTTCCATTAACATTCAACATTATTACTGATATTTCAGTACTCGTCCCTACTATTAAGTTGGCCTTTCTCTTGGTCACTTTTTGTTCTCTTATTTGTCTGTCTTTTGTTTTCCTGGTGTAGTACTCTCTTCAGAACTTCTTGAAGAGCTGGTCTGGTGTTGATAAATTCTTTCATGTTTGGTTTATCAGAGAATGTTTTTAACACTTTGATTATATTTTCCCATTCTTTCCTTGTTTGCATTATTCCCAACAAGAGGTCGATGTTAGCCTGATGGGATACCCTTTAAAAGTAACTTGATGTTTTTCTCTTGCCAACTTTAGTATCTTTTTTTTTTCCTGGTCCCTGTTGCTGTTTTATTTTATTTTATTTTATTTTATTTATTTATTTATTTATTTATTTTTATTTTTTAATTTCATTTTCTTTTATACATTCAATCACATTATTATTTGGCTTACAAAATGGATATTTCAACAGGTGAACACTTCCACCTAGTACAGTTGATAAAACTACAAAATATCTTCAACAGATAATATCACATTTCTTTATGACATTAATGCTTTGCCTCCCGATTCCTATTTTAAATGTCCTTCCTCAGACCCTCATCTTTCACACACATTATATCTGGTATTTACATCTATATACCATGTTTCTATATTTTTTAGTCAACTAGTTTCAGTCATAGAGTGCGGACACTCGGTATATATTAAGTGGGGACATACAACGCCTCTCTTTCATAGCCTGGCTTGCTTCACTCAGTAGTAAATCTTCCATATTCATCCACTTCCTGTCAAAAGCCAGGTTTTTTTTTTTTTTTTTTTGAGAGGTTTTTGCTATAGGGCGCGTGCGCTCGCCAGACAGACAGACAGAGAGACATAGAGACAGAAAGCAAGAAATCACCCCCCAGGGGGATGGTCACGCCACAATCCCTTCTCCTCCATTCTCCTCTTGGGCGCGTACGCACACGCGCCCGGCATGAGTTTTAAGCCACCGCGTCGAGGACGTGAACCGCAGTCGACTCCGTGGGAGTCCAGCGACATAGCCATTACGCTAACTGCTGGTTCCCAAGGTTTTTTTTTTTTTTTTTTTTTAATGGCTGAATAGTATTCCATTGAGTATATGTGCCACAGTTTTTGTATCCATTCATCTGTTCTGGGGCATTTGGGTTGTTTCCATGACTTAGCAATTGTGAATAATGCCACAATAAACATCGATGTGCAAGCACTTTTCCGATTAAGTATTCTTCTGTCCTTTGGGTAGATACCAAGGAGTGGAATTGCTGGATCATATGTTAGTTCTATTTGTAGATTTTTGAGGAATTTCCAAATTGTTCTCCACAGTGGCTGGACCAATTTACATACCCACCAACAGTGTAAGAGAGTTCCTCTTTCACCACACCCCTGCCAGCACCTATCGCTTTTTGATTTTTTAATCTTAGTTATTCTGACTGGGGTTAGGTGGTATCTCTTTGTTGTTTTGATCTGCATTCCCCTTACAATGAGGGATGTTGAGCATTTTTTTATATGTCTTTTAGCTATTCATATGTCATCTTTTTTTTTCTCTTTAAATTTATTTATTTTTTACATTAATTCACTATACATCACTACAGCATACAAATGAATTTTCCATCCAAAATACACTGTGTATTGGCTCATTCAAGCACATCAACAAACATGTTTTCAGCAAATAATTTTCCAATTCTTATGTCTTGTATACTTTGTTTTTTGTTTTGCCATCCTTGATTCCTTATCCCTCACCCTCTGCCATGTCCCAACCTCCTCCCACATTGTCTCTGGTATCCATGGTTGCTTTCTATGCCTTCCCCCACTCCCCATTTAATTGATTTGCTAATGAACTTAATTAGTCTAAATATATCCAATAGCTAGCACAGCTGATATATACCTATACATGAACCCAAGTCTGACTTTAGGCATAAACCCCAGTGAGTAGAATGAACATATTATAAAGTAGTACCCAGCTAGGGCTATATAGCTTACTGCAGTCATCAAATATGAGTTTTTTTAAAAATTTCGATACGAACAGTTTTACTGGTTTTTTTTTCTCCTGCAACTTTTTAAAAAATTACTTAACATTCATTCCCTGAGCGTCATCACAACGTACTAAATGTGGCTTCTAGAATAAACTGCATAGTGGCTTAATCATGCATGTTACATCAATAATATTCCATTTCTACTTTCATACATATGTATACGCATATATATGTTTTTTACCCCATGTTTAACCCTCTGCCCTTTCCCACTCTCTTATTACACTATCTCTGCTATATACAGTTGTCTTCCATTCCTTTTTCCCCAAAATTTTGTTGGTTACACAATATCATAAGTAATCTAACTACTTTCAGCAGGTAATTTCAAGAAGAGTAGTTTTGAACTGGTAATGATATTTCCTTGAAACTTAAAGCCTAGAAACAGGTTAGTATTCTGTTCAAATAGTAGGTACATACACCTATCAACAGCTCAAGACAGGACAAAAATCCTTTAAAACTGGAAAACAAAGCTTAGGAGAAAAGCAGCAATAATTACTCAAGTCACAGAATATTGTTTCATCGGTTCAGTCTCATGTACTTAATCTTTCTTCTGTTAAGGTTCGATCTTCCAGATTGAATTCTGGGATATAATATTCATCTCCAAACATTGTCCCTATAATTAAGTTGCCCATTTTCTTAGTTTTTGAACTATTATTTCTGTGTGCCTGCATTTAATTTTACTGACATAGCACTCCCTTAAGAACTTCTTGGAGATCTGGTTTGGTGCTGGTAAATTCTTTCAGGTTTTGTTTATCTGGGAAAGTTCGTGTCTTTTCTTCCCAAATGAACGATAACCTTGCTGGGTACAGAATTCTCGGTTGAAATTGCTTTTCCCTTAATATTTTGAATATATTTTCCCATTCTCTCCTCACTTGCATTGTTTCCAATGAGAGGTCTGCCGTTAGTCTGATGGGATACCCTTTGTAGGTAACTTGCCTTTTTTCTCTAGCCAGTCTTAGCATCTTGTCTTTGTCTGTGGTTTTGGTCAATCTGGCTATAATGTGTCTTGGAGAAGATCTTCTTGGGTTGATTCTATTTGGGGTCCTCTGTATTTCTTGGGACTGGATCTTTGAGTGCCTCTCTAGGTTTGGAAAGTTTTCTTAGAGGAGTTCATGGAATAGATTATCAATGCCCTTATGAGTCTCTTCACCCTCTGGGATGCCTATTATCCGGATGTTTGGACGTTTAATTGTATCTAGTACTTCTCGCATATTATTCTCAAATTTTTGAGCCATTTTCTCAGTCTTTATGGTGGATTTTTCTAGGCCAGCCATTTTCTCTTCTACATTAGAGATTCTATTTTTCTGTATGATCTAGTCTGCTTTTAATACTTTCAAGGGAGATTTTGACTTCCTGTATTATAGCCTTCATCTCTAACAGTTCCATCTGATTCTTTTGTAAAGTGTGAAACTCCTCTTTTAGATCTTGCATGAATTTCCTCACCTCCTAGAACTCTTCAATTCCTTTCTCCTTCCTCTTCAGCAGTTCCTTGTCTCTCTTCTCTTCCATCTCTGTTAGTTTTGCCATTATGAATGTTCTGAATTCTTTATCAGACATTTCCATGATTTTCATTGAACTGTGTGTGGATGAAGAGGAGCTATCCGTTTCCCTTGGAGGAGAGGCATTTTCCTGCTTCTCCATATTTCTTGTGGTCCTGCAGCGATTTCTAGTCATCTGGTGGATGGTCGGTTTCTTCCCAAACTTGGAAGTTCAATCATGCGCGTTTTGTATGCTGGAGGCCCAGTTAGGAGTGGGACATCTTCCTTTCTCCCAAAATGGCTAGATCGCAGGAGCCATGGAGCAGACTGTCTCTTGAAGAAGGGCTGTTCATGCGGGTTTTGTATGCTGGAGGCCCAGTTAGGAGTGGGACATCTTCCTTTCTCCCAAAATGGCTAGATCGCAGGAGCCATGGAGCAGACTGTCTCTTGAAGAAGGGCTGTTCTCTCATATGTCATCTTTAGAGAGTGGTTTTTTTTTCAACTCATTCTCCCATCTTTTAATAGGATTGATCGTCTTTTTTTCAGAACAGCTGCTTGAGTTCCTTGTGCATTCTGGTTATCAGTCCCTTATCTGATGCATAGTTTACAAAAAATATCTTCCCATTCTGAGGATTATTATTCACACTAATTACTGTGTCTTTTGCCATGCAAAAACTTCTTAGTCTGATGTAATTCCACTTGTCTATTTGGGGGATTATTGACTGTGCTTTGGGGGGTCTTATTTAAGAAGACTTTCCCTACCCCAATGTCTCCCAGAGTTTCCCCAGGGTTTTCCAGGAGCAGTTTTATAATTTGAAGTCTTAGATCTTTGATCCATCTTGACTTGATTTTTGTCAGAGGTGAGAGGTAGGGGTTCAAATTCATCTTTCTGCAAGTGGAAATCCAGTTTTTCCAGCACCATTTGCTGAAGAGGTTTTCCCACTGGATTGACTGGTACCCCTAGTCAAAAATCAGTTGACTGTATGTTTGGGAATTTATTTCTGGGAACTCTATTCTGTTCCATTGGTCCATGTGTCTGTTTCTGTGCCAGTACCATGCTGTTTGGATTACCACAGTTTTATAGTATATTTTTGGGTCAGGGAGTGAGATGCCACCCACTCCACTCTTCTTGTTCGGAATTGCTTTGGCAATACAAGATCTTTTATGATTACAGACAAACTTTATGATTGTCTTTCCTAGATCTGTGAAGAATGTGTGTGGTACTTTGATTGGCATTGCATTAAATATGTAGATTAATTTGGGTAGAATTGCCTTTTTGATTACATTAATTCTTCCAACCCAGGAACGTGGGATATCCTTCCACTTTTTTGTGTCATTTTCAATTTCTTTTTTTATCTTCCTGTAGTTTTCCTTGTGGAGGTCTTTAACATCTTTGGTTAGATTTATCCCTAAGTATCTTATACTTTTTGAGGCTATGGTAAATGAAAGAACTTTTTTTCAGTTCTATCTCAGTCTGCCTGTTGTTTGTATATAGAAATGCTATAGATTTCTGTATTTTGATTTTGTATACTGCAACTTTACTGTATTCATGTATTACTTCCAGAAGTTTTTTCATGGAAACTATTGGGTCTTCTACGTATACAATCATGTCATCTGCAAATAGAGAGAGTTTCACCTCTTGTTTTCCTATTTGAATGCCTTTTATTTTTTCCTCTTTTCTGATTGTGTTGGTGAGGACTTCCAGTACTATATTGAAAAAGGAGTGGAGAAAGTGGGCATCCTTTTCTTTTTTTTTAATATTTATTTAATTTCATTTGTTATTATTATTATTATTATTATTATTATTATTATTATTTTAATTTGACCAGAGAGAAAGAGAAAGGGAAAGTGAGAAAGCAAGCCACCAGGTCCCAGACTTGAAACACAGTTGGCCATGTGGGAATCCAGCGCCTTTAACCACCACGCCTCCTGCTGGCCCGGCATCCTTTTCTTGTACCCGTTTTTAGTGGAAAAACTTTCAGCTTTTCTCCATCGAGGATGATGTTTGCTATGGGTTTTTCATAGATAGCTTTTATTGTGTTGAGAAATGACCCCTCTATGCCAATTTTGCTGAGAGTCTTGATCATGAAGGGATGTTGTATCTTATCAAATGTTTTTTCTGCATCTATTGATATGACCATATGGTTTTTATCTTTCTTCTTGTTAATATGGTGTATTACATTTATGGTTCTGAGTATGTTGAACCAACCTCGCATTCCTGGAATAAAGCCTACCTGATTATGATGTATAATCTTTTTTTTAAAGTTGTTAGATACGATTTGCTACTATCTTGTTGAGAATCTTTGCGTCTGTATTCATCAGGGATATTGGTCTATAGTTTTCCTTCCTTGTTTTGTCCTTATCTGTTTTAAGGCTAAGGGTGATAGAGGCTTCATAGAATGAGTTAGGGAGAGATTCACCCTTCTGGATCTTTAGAAATAACTTGAGCAGAATGGGGATTAACTCTTCTTTGAAAGTTTTGTAGAATTCAGAGGTGAATCCATCAGGGCCAGGGCTTTCCTTTGTTGGGAGGTTATTTATTACTGATTCAGTCTCCTGGCTTGTTATGGGCCTATTCAGACTTTCTACATCTTCCTGGCTCAATCTTGGTAGATTATATGTACCCAGGAATTTGTCCATCTCATCCAGATTGTCTTGTTTCTTGGCAAACAGATGTTCATAGTATACTATAATAATGTTTTATATTTCTATTATGTCTGTTGTTATTTTGCCTGCTTCATTGCAGACCTGATTCACCTGGTTCCTGTCTTTCTTCTTCTTAATAAATCTCACTAGTGGTGTATCAATTTTGTTTATCTTTTCAAAGAACCAGCTTTCACTTTCATTTATTTTCTGTATAGTTAGTTTATTTTCTATTTCATTTATTTCTGCTTGTATCTTTATTATTTCTTTTCTCCTGGAGTTTTTTGGATCTTTTTGCTGTTGCTTTTCTAATTCTTTGAGGCATGATATTAGGAGATCCATTTGCCTTCTTTCTGTCTTCCTCTTATGTGCACTAATTGCTATCAACTTCCCTCTTATGACTGCTTTAGCAGTGTCCCATAGATTATGGAAACTCGTGTTCTCGTTGTCATTGGCTTCCATGAATGTTTTGATTTCAGTCTTTATTTCTTCAGTAGTTGTGGAGTCAGTCAGGAGTAGATTATTTAGTTTCCATGTATTTGAGTATTTTTGAGGATTTCTCTTGCAATTAAACTCAAGTTTAATTCCATCATGGTTGGAGAAGATGCTGGATATAGTTTCTATGCCTTTGAATCTGTAGAGGCTAGCTTTGTACCCTATGATGTGGTCAGTCTTCGAGAAGGTTCCTTGCGGGGGTGAGAAAAAATTGTATCTTGTGGTTTTTGGATGGAAAGTTCTATAGATGTCTGTTAAGTCCATTTGTGTGGAGGGCACTGCATACGGAAGCCATCTTGAGCTATCCGCCATCTTGAGCTATCCACCATCTTGGAAACCATTAGGCTTCACTTCCTCACTGAGCAAACCTTTCTCAAAAATCATGTGACCAATCGTTCTCCCCGGAAGTGGTTGGGTTTCTAGGCAATGGGGAGATCCACCCACATCAATGATTGGTTCATGCTGTTCTATCTCATTTGCATTTCGGGCAACCAATTGGTGCCCACCAGCTGTATATAACTCACCATTTTTCCTCAATAAACGGAAGAGGAAGAAGAAGAAGAAGACTTGATCAGCAACTCGTATTATGTGTGCGTGTGTTTGTCCCATCTCTCACTCTCTCCCCCAGGGAACCTGTTTGACTGTCCCCCGGGTTGGGACACATTTGATTTACGGTATCATTTAGATCCCTTATCTCTTTACCTATTTTTTGTTTAGATGATCTGTCCAGAGGGGATAGTGCAGTGTTGAGGTCTCCAACAATTAGTGTGTTGCAGTCTATCTTCCTTTTTAGACCTAACAATTTTTCCTTCACATATTTAGGTGCTCCTGTGTTAGGTGCATAGATATTAATAAGCGTTATATCATCCTGATCGATTGACCGTTTTAGTACAATATAATGCCCTTCTTTGTCTTTTTGAATAGTTTTTGTTTTAAAGCCTATTTTGTCAGAAATTAGTATCACAACTCCAGCTCTTTTTTGGTTCCCATTTGCATTGAAAACCATTTTCCAACCCTTTGCTTTCAGTCTATGTATGTCTTTATCCATGAAGTGGGTTTCCTGTAGGCAACAGATAGAGGGTTTCTGTTTTTTAAATCCATTCAGCCAGTCTGTATCTCTTGATTGGAGAATTTAATCCATTAACATTCAATGTTATTATCGATGTTACTGAACCTGTCCCGACATTTAAGTTGGCCATCGTCTTAGTTGCCTTCTATTCCTTTGTTTCTGGCTGTTACTTCTTAATTTTCCTGGAATTTTCTTCAGGGTTTCTTGAAGAGCTGGACTGGTGTTGGCAAATTCTTGTAGGTTTTGTTTGTCTGAGAAGATTTTAATCTTTTTTTTCCCATATGAAGGATAATCTTGCAGGATATAATAATCTTGGTTGAAATTGTTTCTCTCTTAACACTTCCAATACATCTTCCCATTCTTTTCTTGCTTGTGTTGTTTCTGTTGAGAGGTCCAGTGTTATTCTGATGGGGTGACCTTTGTAAGCCACTTGTCATTTCTCTCTTGCCAGTTTTAGTATCTTATCTTTATCTGTGGTCTTTGGCAGTCTGGCTAAGATGTGCCTTGGGGAAGATCTTCTTGGGTTGATTCTATTTGGAGTCCTTTGTATATCTTCGGTCTAGATATTTGAATGCCTCTCTAGGTTTGAAAAGTTTTGTTCCAGAATTTCATGGAATAGATTATCAATGCCCTGATTAGTTTCTTCACCTTCTGGGATAATGATTATACAAATGTTTGGGCATCTAATGGTATCTAGTATTACTCATGTATTATTCTCATTTTTGGGGAGTGATTTTCTTAGTCTTTTGGGTGAATTTTTCTAGATTAGAGGTCCTATCTTCTATATCTGATATTTGATCTTCTGCATGATCAAATCTGGAGGTTTTGATTTCCTGAATTATAGCCTTCATCTCTAACAGTTCCGTTTGATTCTTTTTTATGGTGTATATTTCCTCTTTCAGATCGTGGAAGAACTTCCTCACCTCCTGGAACTCATTGTCTCTTTTCTCCTGCATCTTCTGGAGTTCATTGTCTCTCTTCTCTTGCTTCTCTGTTAGCTTTGTTACTATGAATATCCTAAAATCTTTATCTGACATTTCCAGGAGTTTTATTTTACTGTCTGTGGATGATGAAGGGCTGTTCTTTCCCCTTGGGGGAGAGGTATTTTCTTGGTTTCCATATTTCTTGTCCCTCTGTAGTGGTGGTTTCTGGTCATCTAATGGATTATATGTTACTTTCTACATCTTTGGAGTTAATTCTGAGTGTTAAAGGTGTGCAGAAGAAGATGGGTTATAATTTTTCTCCAGTAACATTTCCCTGATCCTCACCAAGCAACCTGCACTTTTGTCAATGGAACTGGATACTACAAAGGCCTCGTAGTTTCAAGGCAACAGGGGCACATCGGCTGAGCTGCCGGACTTAAAGTGTTCAGATGTTTCACTACTGTGCACCTAGACCTGCCTAGATATTCAATGTGTGGAAGGTGAGAAGCAAGGTGAGAAAGGTAAAAGAAAGAAAGAAAGGAAAAAAAGGGAAAAAGACTAACAAACAAACAAACAAAAACACCAAAACAATAAAAATAGAAAAAAAATTATTTAATAAAAGGCAAAAAAATCAGAACTGTGAGGCACACTAGCATGAAAGGGGCAAGGAAAGCCTAAAACTCAGATGCACATGGATTCTGACTTTTTGTGGGGTGTTGGGCCAGAAGGAGGGGTTTGAGGCAGAGGCTTTTTCCAATGAAAGAGGTAGGGAAAGCCTGCCTCAGATGCACATGGATTCTGGGTTTTCACTGGGTGTTGGGCCCTTGGAACTGTCATTTTGAACTGCAAATTCAAGGAGACATATATATATATATATATATATATATATATATATATATATACACACACACACACACAGACACACACACACACACACGTATATTTATATATATTATTTAATATGTAATAATATATTACATACTGTATAATAGTAATAACATATACAATTGTATACTATATTATACAATACACTGCATATTATATATTATCTATAAAATTTAAAATATAGGGAACCAGCAGTTAGCATAATGGCTGTGTCGCTGGACTCCCACATAGTCGACCGCGGTTCGCACCCAGGACCCGGTGGCTTAAACTCACGCTGGGCGCGTGTGTGTATGTGCCCAAGACCCCGAGAGGAGAATGGAGGAGAAGGGATTGCAGCGTGACCATCCCCCCTGGGGGGTGATTTCTCGCTTTCTGTCTCTATGTCTCTCCCTGTCTGGCGAGCGCACGTGCCCTATAGCGAAAAACCTCTCAAAAAATATAAATATTTATGTACTATATAAGTCTACAATATAAGTATGTAATTTATATTGATATATTTATAATATATAATGTAATTTATATTCATAAGTAAATAAAATAAAGTTCGATGAAATAATTCTTTAAAAATAAGTAAATCGAGGAAGAAGGGAAAACTTTTTCTTTTCATTCTTTTTTAAAAATAATTATTTTATTGAACTTTATTTATTTATTTAAATTTGACTAGAGAGCGACAGAGCGAGAGAGAGAGAGAGGGAAAGTGAGAAAGCAAGCTGCCAGGTTCAGTACTTGAACTGTGGTCAGCCATATGGAGTTTAGCATCCTTAACCGCCATGCCACTTGATGGCTCCTGGTAATACTTTTTCTTAGACTGGAATTCCAGTTTATAAGTACTGAATAAGTAGTTTTCTATAGACATAGGAAAAAATAATCACTTGGCAAACATATTAATAATTGTTTCAGGCATGAACCATATATCCTGAGACACAGGATATATGGTCTTGAGTATATTCTCCCAAGATCCTTAGCAATTACAAAGGAGAAAATGCTAAGTATTCAGAAGAGGAACCTAGCAAAGACCATTTTAACCAAATGATAAAAGTTATTCTAACCAGAAATGAAACTTACCAACATTATGAATTGGCGGAAGCCATGCAGCCAACACAGGCAGAGCTTAAAAGAGCTGCCTCTCATGTCTAAGCAAGGCTTGGCTGAGAAGAGCTGCAGGCAAGGCCACAGCCACGAGCTCAAGGTTTCAACTGTGTTTTGTGTACTGGTTTGTGCTGTTTTGCTTTCAATCTCTCTACCATGGGCTTTACTGTCATTACAGTACCCCGGTACCCTGTAAGGGTAAAATAACACCACTAGCCTTACTGTAACTTTTACAATAAAACCAACTAGTTATCCTAAAAGAACGAGGACCCCTAAGGCAGCAGCAAACGGGAATTATTTCTGTGAGACTCACCCCACCTGCCTGGAAAATGTCAATAAAAATGCTGCATTCACTTCTCCTACTGGGGATTACATAGATAGCATTAGAAAGGTTTGGGTTAATGGAAAACTACTAAATTGGTGAACCGACCTCAGTAGCTGGGAGAGGCTCAGGGGCTCATCCTCGAGGTACCGAGGTACCGAGGTACCGATACCCCAAACAAAGACCATGAGTCACCTTTGATCTCAGGACAAGGAAAGATTGCCTCTCCCCTGAGCCACAGCCATTGTATAGAATAGCACGTAGAGGCTCCCAAGTACACAATAACCTTTAGTTCAGTCATTAAGCTGCTTACAAGGCCACATTCCTTTCCCATATGGGCAATAAGCTCACCCCCTTAGCTGTAATATAGATATTCCATTTTAGTATATATTAACTGTGTTTTTACTTAACAAGATAAGATTTTTTCTTTTTTTAAATTTATTTTTATTTTTTTGAAGAGGTTTTTGCTATAGGACACGTGTGCTTGCCAGTCTGACAGAGACAGAGAGACAGAAAGCAAGAAATCACCCCCCAGGGGGGGATGGCCATGCCATAATCCATTCTCCTCCATTCTCCTCTTGGGATCTTGGGTACGTATGCACACGCGCCCAGCGTGAGTTTAAGCCACCAGGTCCTGGATGTGAACCATGGTCGACTACATGGGAGTCCAAGGACATAGCCATTATGCTAACTGCTGGTCCCACAAGCTAAGATTTCTATCTAGGACTTTGTAACTGGCAATCCACTGCCGCCCTGGCCTGGGGCTAAAGTTATCAAGCTGGCCTGGGACTAAAATTATCGTGCTTTCTGAAAGCCCCCTCATCCCAAAAGACCTTTCCTGGTAATCAAGATCTAAGAAGACAAAGCACCAGACAAATGGACTCCCTCGCCCTGAGGACTGTGACTGATTATACCTAATCAAACAGAACAGTGCATTATGTTTTATGATTTTTATTCCTATGCTTTGAATACCTCATTTCTTAGAGTAAAATCTTTTACCTCCCTCTCACCCCTCCTACTCCTGTACACATCCCTCAATAAATAAGTATGTCTCCTAGCCACAGATGCTGCAGTCTTGAACTCCAGTCTCTATCTCTTTTTTTTAGAGAGAAATTTTTGCTGTAGGGTGCATGTATTCACTAGAGAGAAAGAGAGATGGAGAGACAGAAAGCAAGAAATCACCCCCCCGCCCAAACAGGGGAATGGCCACGCCACAATCCCGTCTCCTCCAATCTCCTCTTGGGATTTTGGGCTCACGTGCATACATGCCTGGTGTGAGTTTTAGGCCTCTGGGTCCAAAAAGCAAACTATGGTCCACTGTGGGAATCCAGTGACATAACCATATACCACCTGCTGGTCTTGAGCTCCAGTTTCTTAAGTGTGTAATGTGTGTCTTCTCATTTGAGTTCAACCTTCATGTCACTAAGAGTAATGATGCCCTTTGTTTCTTTATTTAACAAATGAGCACATTTCTCAGATATAGATAAATTTTTCTTGCATCAATTAGTTTAAACTTGAATTGCTATTCTCCCTACTATCATAGTTCTAGTTCTGCTTTTAGAAACACTCGTGTGCATCATTACGCTGAGACACACTTTGGTGTTTCCGGCTTTGCCCATGGGCAGTGGCAGCACCAAAGAGGAGCCTTTGAGAGGTGATTGGGAAGGTTGCCAGTTCAATCTGCCATCCTACTATTACTGGTCATGTAAGAGAAGGGAATTTTTGAGAAACATGTAGTTGGTTTCAAACACATGATCTTTTAGATCTTTTTTTTTTTTCTTTTCCTTAAAGATTAGAAAAGGCAGAAGTAAAATCTGACTATCATTTTAATTCCTAGAGTGCATACCTCTTTTCTTCTGAATTTTATCATCCTTCTCACCTCTTGCCTTTTAAAAAGTATATTTATTTATTTCTTCCACGAGTCAGAGGAATGGAGACTAGTACCACCAAAAGGATCCTCAGGCTGTAATACACCCTCAGGCTTATCCAGCTCAGATCACAGGCCCACATCTAGTATGCCCAGGAAGGTCTTGGGACTCAAACCCAGGACCTCTCTCATGTAGATCCACTTGTGGCACCACTGTGCCACTTTCTGGCCCCACACCTCTCCTTTCAGACTGCTACCAGAACTAAACCTCAAGTTGGCCCTGAGCTCAAATTATCTTTAGGTATGGTAGTCTTTTTTTTTTTTTTTTATCTTTAGGTATGGTAGTCTTTTTTTTTTTTTTTTTTTTTTTGAAAGGGTTTTGCTATAGGGCACGTATGCTCACCAGAGAGATGGAGAGAGAGAGATTGAATGAGAAATCATCCCCCAGGTAGGATGGTCACATCACAAAATCCCTTCTCCTCTCTAGATTTTGGGCATGAATGCACATGCGCCTGGTGTGAGATTTAAGCCACTGGGTCCAGGATTTGAACTGCGGTCAACTATGTGGGGGTCCAGTGATATAACTATTAAGCCATCTGCTGGTCCCAGCTATGGTATCCTTAAGAATGAAACAAATATCTCTATAAGCTTCTTACCTCATAATTTGAAATTACTAGTCTTAAAAATAAAATGAGAACTTGCCAGTTACAATATGATTTCGTGCATTAGTAAGAAGGCATTTTAAGCACACAAAAAATTTTTTTTGGAGAGGTTTTAGCTATAGGGCATGTGTGCTTGCCAGAAAAACAGAGACAGAAAGCGAGAAACCACCCTCCAGGGGGGCCACACCACAATCCCTTCTCCTCCATTCTCCTCTTGGTATCCTGGGCATGCACGCACACACACCTGACATGAGTTTAAGCCACCAGGTCCAGGACTCGAACTGCAGTTAACCAAATGGGAGTCCAGTGATATAGCCATTACGCTAACTGCTGGTCCCAAGCAAAATTATTTTTGTGCGTTATTGATAGGATGAATGTCAAAGTCAAACATAAGTTAAGACTGAATCCTGATGCAATTCTGGGTGTTTTCCTTTGCCTTCTCCATAGCACCCACTCAAGACAGACACTTTAGAAGACATTACTTGTTATTGATTGGGAGGTCAAAAGCTAAGACAGAACTTACAGTCTCACCCTGAGGAGTCACAAGATTCTTGCTTCCAAATTTGAACTGGTTTTATTTCTAAATTTGCCAAATATGAGACATTGCTTCAAATGAGACTTTATGCTGAGAATATAAAATGTTTTTAGGAAAAATCATGCTTTAAATATGACTATCTGCTAAATAATTTAGTTATTAGTTGAGTTTTAAGAGCAGAGTTACATTTGAATAAAAATGGAAATTTATATATATGTATGAATATTCATTCTAGATTATTCAGTTCTTGAATCCTAAGTGCTCGTTTAAGTGCATACTTGAACCATTAGCAAATATTTTTGGCTTTTCAATTTTTTCCCCAGCACTTTTCCATGTGTTTCATTAATTTCAAAGTAGCTCTTGAATTTTAAATAGTACTTTAAAAATTATGTGCCCAACAGAGAGATGAAAATTGTTGCTTGGTTATCCACATAAGGCTAAGAGATAAATATATAAAATGTCTTAGCAATGAAAGTATAGCTTTCTCTCTCAAAGGTACAGCTGCTACAGTACATGTTCCTTCCTTAATAGTTTGTAATTCCATTAGGGTTAGTGGGTGTTCTAACTAACCTTGAGCCATTTGGAAGAGTGCTTTTAAAATAACACCATTGTTGATCTCCCACTGAATAAACACTTCGAAGACCTGGTACTTCTCTTCCTAAGCAAATGTGTTTGCGAAAGAACTCAGTCAGGAAAGTCCATTATTACTAACTCAATTAAGTAACTCTTTTTTTTTTTTTAAAGAGTTATGCATTTATTTACTTTTAAAAAATATTTGTTATCATGTATTTTTTAAATTGACCAGAGAGAGAGAAAGAGAGAGAGAAAGGGAAAATGAGAAAGTGAGCCACCAGGTCTGGGAACCAAACTGGTCAGCCATGGGAGAATCCAGCATCTTAACTACCACGCCATCCACCAGCCCCTCAATTAAGTAATCCTTTAAACAGAAAGTAATCATTGATTTTTTTTTTAAAAAAGAAGATGGTTTTACAGTATGGAGGTTCCTCAAAAACCTACAAATAGAACTACCATTTGATCCAGCAATCCCAATCGCAGGTATCTACCCAAAGGACAGGAGAATGCTCAGTCGGAAAAGTGCTTGCACATCAATGTTTATTGCAGCATTATTTACGATTGTTAAGACATAGAACCAACCCAAATGTCCATGAACAGATGAATGGATTGAAAAAGTGTGGCACTTACACTCTATGGAATACTATTTAGCCATAAAAAACAACAAGACTCTGGCATTTGATAGAAAGTGATCGGAGATGGAAGATTTATTGCTGAGTGAAGCAAGTCAGGCTATGAAAGAGAGATATTGTATGTCTCCACTTAACATATACTGAGTGTCCACATTCTACGGTAGAGATTAAAAGATTAGAGGACATAAAAGCAATGAAAATAGTTATGGATGCTGGAGACACTGTGGAGGGAGAGTAGGAGAAGGGAAGAGTATTGGGAAGAAAATTGAGGAGAAAAAATAGAGAGGCAAGACATCTGTGGGACATAGAAATGATTTATTGACTGTTGATGATAATGTGTATAGTATTCTCAACTGGACTGACCTGAGGTGTACTTCATGTGGGTAAATTCTCTTTACAAGCCAAATGATGTATAGCAATTGAATGTTTAAAACAACAACAATAATCATAAACAGAAGATGGTTTTAGGGCCAGCAGGTGGTGTGGTGGTTAAGACACTGGATCCCACATGACCCAGTGTACAGTTTAAGTCCTGAACCTAGTGGCTTGAAAAATCATGCCGGGTACATGT
Source organism: Tupaia tana (assembly GCA_026018925.1). Lineage (NCBI taxonomy): Eukaryota > Metazoa > Chordata > Mammalia > Scandentia > Tupaiidae > Tupaia > Tupaia tana. The sequence goes on along the minus strand of JAKSZU010000002.1, from coordinate 105,412,467 downwards.
GCATACATGCTTAAAATCCTGAGGAGACTGAAGGAGAAGGAATTATGTTCTGGTCATTGCCCTGGTGGGTGATTTCTCACTTTCCCACTCTTTCTCTCTGGCAAGCATATATTCCTTACAGGAAAAAAAAAAAAAAAAAAAAATAGATGTACTGCTCTTGTAAGTGGCCTGAGGTGATATTTGAAAATGGTTGGCTATTCACTTGACTCAGAGAATCCCACAAAGTCATGAAAGTCAAGAGGTTCAGATCTTCACGTTCACTTTAAGAACACTCATGAAACTGTTCAGTCCAACAAGGGTATGCATATCTGAAAAGCCTCCAAGTATCTGAAGGATGTTACTTTACAGTCCTGTAGCGTAGTGAAGCAATGTGTGCCATTCTGTCGTTACAATGAAAGTGTTGGTAGATGTGCCCATGCTAAACAGTGAGGCTGGACATAAGGTTGGTGGCCCAAAAAGAGTGCTGAATTTTTGCTGCACATGCTTAAAAATGCAGAGAGTAATCCTGAACTTAAGGGGTTAGATGTAGATTCTCTGGTCTTTGAGCATATGCAGGTGAACAAGGCACCCAAGGCGCTGTCGTATGTACAGAGCTCCTGGATGGATTAACCTGGCCCCTGCCACATCGAGATGATCCTCACTGATAAGGAGCAAATTGTTCCTAAACTAGAAGAGGAAGTTGTACAGAAGAAAAAGATATCCCAGAAGAAACTGAAGAAACAAAAACTTATGGCATGGGAATAAAGTCAGCATAAAATAAATGTAGATAAAAGTAACAAAATTAAAAAGATGTACTGTTTGTTAACCTACGTAATGAGTAATATAGAGGAGTCCTTCAAAGGAAGAAAATTATTGAGGTTACCCAAGTTGATAAATATTATTTTCTTTCCTTTTTTTTTTTTTTTTGGAGAGATTTTCACTATAGGGCGCATGCGCTCGCCAGACAGACAGAGAGAGACATAGAGACAGAAAGCGAGAAATCACCCCCCAGGGGGGATGGCCACACCACCATCCCTTCTCCTCCATTTGCCACTCAGGATTTTGGGCATGCACCTGTATGTTTCTGGAGTGAGTTTCAAGCCTCTGGGTCTAGTACTCGAACTGCAGTCTACCGTATGGGAGCCCAGTGCCTTAACCACTATGCCACCTGCTGGCCCCGATAAATATTAATTTCATGTCACCATTATTGTTATAATCTTTATTTATTTATTTTTTTTGATTTGTTAAAGAGCATGTGTGCTTGCCAGAGAGAGACAGACAGGGAGATCAGAATAGGAGAAAGCACTCCCCCTTGGGGAATGGTTGCACCCAAATCCCTCCCACTTCACCTCTCTTTTCCTTCAGGATTTTGGGCACTCACACACATGCCTGATGTGTTTCTCAAGCTGCCAGGTCTGGTGCTTGAACTGTGCGGTTGACCATGTGATATCTGGTTGGTTTAATCACCAGGCCATGGAACTGGATAAATTATAATAGTTTTTATAATAAAAATATCCACATAAAAGCTAAGTACATTTTACACACTAAAAAAACCCTATAAAACCAATGCAATTAAAATGAACCGTATTAATTTATTTTGCTTTATGGTGTTTTGTTGAACCTAAAGAACATATTTTGAGAAAATAATAGAAAGAATGGGCCAGTCCTGTAGCCTAGTGATTGAGGAAGCTGGATCCCACATGGTTGATCACAGTTTGAATCCTGACCCCAGCGGCTTGGAAAACAGACGAGGTCCATGTGCACACATGCTCTAAATCTAAATAGTTTGATATCTAAATGGAAAAATGGAGGAGAAGGGATTGCAGCATGACCCTGCCACATTGAGGAATGCTTTCTCTCTTTTCTTTTTCTCTCTGCCTCTTTCTAGTGAGTACACATGCCCTCTGGCAACTGAGAAAAAAAATAGAAGCATTCATGGTCTAGCCACGGTGATGCCAATTGCTCTGTAATGCTGGAGGCCATATGGAAGATTTGGGTTTGGTTCCTGGGTTGACTTGTACATGCTGGGCAGACCCTGAGGCTCGTGATACTGCCTGGGGACAGACTGGGGAGTAGAAGGATCATAGTGTGAGGTCCTGTTGAGGGTGCTTATCATTCTGTCTTTTTCTCTCTCTTAAGAAATAAACTTAGGGGGCCGGCAGGTGGTGTGGTAATTGGGGCACTGGACTCCCACCCGACCAACTGTAATTCGAATCTTGGACCTGATGGCTTGCTTTCTCACTATCACTCTCTCTCTCTCTCTGTGGTCACATAAAAAAAAAAAAAAAAAAAAAAAAAGCAGAACAAAACAAACAATAGTAATAAATAAAATTAAATAAATAATTCTTCAGAAAAGAAATAAACTTAAAAAAGATCTAGTTACTTTTTAAAATAATTATTTAATTTTATATATTATTATTATTACTTTTTAATTTGCTTTAGGACACTTTCACTCACCAGAGAGTGAGAGAGAGAAGGAGGGAAAATGAGAAAGCAAGCCATCAGGTCCAAGGCTCCAATGGCAGTCAACCATGTGGGAATCTAGGGCCTTAACCACCATGCCACCTGCTGGCCCCAGGTACTTACTTTTTCACTTGTTGTTTTTTATTATTATCTGAATCATCGTCATTACCATAGCTGGCATTTATTTATTTAGATTTTTTTTTTTTTGGAGAGGTTTTTTTTGCTATAGGGCGCATGCGCTCACCAGACAGACAGAGAGAGACATAGAGACAGAAAGCGAGAAATCACCCCCCAGGGGGGATGGTCACACCGCAATCCCTTCTCCTCCATTCTCCTCTTGGGATCTTGGGCATGCACGCACATGTGCCCGGCGTGAGTTTTAAGCCACTGGGTCCGGGACACGAACCGCGGTCGACCATGTGCTGGTTCCCTATTTATTTAGATTTTTAAAAATTGATTGGTTGGGTCAATCAATTTAACTGTTCACCTCCAAATGTAAGAGAGAAATCTACCTGAAAATACGTCCTTGTATATTTACTTTTTTATACCCTACTTATACAGTATTGTAAGTTGGCATGTAAAGAGAATCAGAGCCATATTTCTACTTGTGATCACTATCATGAACTGGCTAGAGAGGCTGGACAGGTTCTTTAGTCTCACTTAATGTCTGGAATTATAATCCCTGTATACAACTCATGTCCCACCACAAATCTTTAGTCCAATTACTGTGAAATCTTAGTTTGTTCAGTGAATGAAAGTGATTCATTTGTCATACTTGGCTTTAAACATGACACCTTTTCATATTTGAATTCATCTTTATTTTGTTCTCAGATAATATTTTATTTTTTTACATTGATTTGTTTTTACAGTATCAAACCAATCTTCTACTTATTCAATACTGTAAGAAACTAAGGGCTAGGACAGCAGGTGTTATAGTGGTTAAGATGCTGGACTTCCACATGTTTGACCATGGTTTGAGTCCTGGACCCAGTGGCTTGAAACTCACACAAGGAACGTATGTGTGCATGCCCAAGATCCTGAGAGGAGAATGGAGGAGAAGGGATGGTGGCATGGTTATCACCTTTGGGGGGCGATTTCTCGCTTTCTGTCTCTCTGTCTCTCTGGTGTGCATACACACCCTATAGCAAGCATCTCTCAAAAAGAAAAAAAGGAAAGAAAAAGAAAAAAAAAAGCAACTAAAGTCTTCTTCATGAGACTGTCTCGCAATTGCAAATTATGAGTATGAGATAGAAGCTAGTTTTGTCTTTGTAACTGCTGGGGGGGAAATCCAGATTGAGAACATTGGTGATGTGGGGTGCTTGTTGATATTTTGACTTTAGAATCTGAAAATCTAAGAGTAACTAAACATGCCTACCAACAAATTTCAAGCCAAACCGTGTCATTCCAGATGATTTTAAGACACCAACAGGATTGGTGTTGCTTGCAATGCTAGGCATAAATGGGATGTGGCACTGTTTGGAAATAAAATAGTCTTCCAACTGAGCCAGGATATGCTTTTTATTAAACTTTTTAGGCTTATCGTAAACACAGAAGGAAAAATGGGAAGAAAAAAATGGAAATTATAGTTGAATAAAGAAACCCCAGAGATTTGTTTGGAGAAATCCTAGGTTAGATCATGCCAATAACATTGCTTTGAAACTGTAACATGATCTACAAATGCCAATATCATTATAACTAGGAAACAAATACAATTGTATAAATCTGGATTTAGTGTACTATACAAAAGATTGCATTAACTACACAGCAGACAGAAAATTCCCACAGCGAAGGTTATTAATCAGCTTCTAGAATAACAGCTGCTTCTATTGTTCCACTGAAGAAAGCACAAAACAACCTCATTCCTTCATAAATGTACCTTGGGGAAAGGTGACCTTGGTTTTAAGAGTTGCTTGTAGGGCCTGGAAGTGTGTTGGAGGGGGGTTAGGTGAGGAGAAGATAGTATTGAGTGGGGAGAGAAAGGAACCTTCCCTGTGAAAGAGGCTGGAAGATTTGATTTGCGGCCTGTAGCCTGGGAACTCATGGGACAGAGGGACCTGAAAATAGAGCAGTAGGTGAAGAGCCCATCTGGAGTTCAGACACATACTCCACTGCTTGTGGGACACTGACTCTAAAATATTTAATCTCGAGGCTAGCAGGTGGCATGGTGGTTAAGGCGCTAGATTTCCACATGGCCAACTGCAGTTTGAGTCCTGGACCTGGCAGCTTGCTTTCTTAATTTCTCTCTCTCTATTCTCTCTGGTGAGGGTGTGTGCCCTGTAGCAAATGATATAATAATAATAAATAAAATTAAGTAAATGGGGCCCAGAGGTGGCATGGTGATTAAGTGCACAGGACTCTCACAAGACTGACTGTGGTTCGAGTCTTGGACTTGGCGGCTTGCTTTCTCACTTTTCTTCTCTTTCTGTCTCTGTCTCTCTCTGGTCAAATTAAAATAATAGTAATATGATGAATAAAATAAAATAAAATAATTCTTTAAAAAATTGAATAAATAATTCTGTAAAAAAATTTAATCTCATAGAAACATCACATTTCTTCTAGAAGGTAAAGTTTTCACCACATGGGCCCTGACTGGTAGATTATGTTTTGTTGTTCAAAGAGAAGAAAATGCAACATGGGTTCCACACCTGGAGCGAAGGAAGGTCCCTTTCCTCTCTATACTTGGGATAGCCTTCAACATTGATCATGCAATGTTTTGATTAGTCAGAGTAATGGAGATTTATTTTAATTCCTTTCTTTCCATCTTCTGAAATGTTAAGATGGTTTTCTAACCTATAATCCTAGCTTTTGGATGTGATTGCCAGTCAGTTAGTCAAATTGGAATTCAATCTTGTCATCTTAACAGGATCATATTTACACCTACTTCAGTTTCCAAAAATCAGCCAACTGAGAGAAAATATTTTGACCGGGATTTCAGTGGGAAAGCCAAAATCTAGAGTGAAAACACATCTTCTGTGAAGGATTACATCATAAAGCGTATGACAGCCCATCTGGAATGAGGGATAAATGCAAAAGAGTTCAATTCAGTTCAGCAGACAGCAAGTGGGCTGTTTTGCACCAGAGCCTGGAGTAGAAGCAGGGGTGCAAAAATGAACAAGATAATCTTCTTGGTCTCAAGAAACTAATGGTCTAATAACTAGTCTCCTCTTAAAAATTCAAATATCCAAAGTAGTTTGAGCCAAGAGAACAACTGGTGTTGTCAGAATCTAGTTGGATTCATGTGAAATAACCAATTCACTTTAGAAGTTTCCAGTTAGCAGATTATATGGACAGTACATTGAAAAATTCCATCATTTATAAAGCAACAAATAAAATTGTATTTGAGGATAGTTCCTTGATTATTTAGGTTCTTTTCTTATGCTCCCTTTCTTGGATTCAATTCTTTTAAATACAAATAAGATGAGTCTAGGTACATAGGTCTTAGTAGATTCCAGTCCAGTTTAAATTTAAATAGGGAAAGGACAATCAGGGACATTCTATAGAATTGTCAGGCACCAAACTGGGTTATGTCCTAACTAAAAAATGGGTATCTGTTATAATATTTGGGTTATCTGAGCTGACAGAATAATTAGTACTGTAATATATTATGCCCCAGAGTTAATCTGAAAGTAATGAAATGCTTGAAATTATGGGGCATAGAGCAAATATCCATAAGTGATAAGTGGTACTCATAGATACATGTGTTTAAAATGGTTCCAATGGCTAAACAATGGTTAGATTCTTTTTTTGTACTCATCCGTGTATCTGTATATAGCACTAAGAGCCAACAGTTTTGCCACAAACTATGTTAAAGATGAGATTCATTTCACATCATCTCCACTTATCCCCACACCGTACAAATAAACCTGAAGAAAACATGCTGGATTACTCCATATTGTTTCTATCCTGAGTCTTTGCCTTGCACACAGGCTCAGACTCAGGATTCTGGGTTCAGTTCTACTCTATGTGGCTCACAATGAGAAGGCCAGATTAATACATCTAACTGCTTTCCTCCACCACCTCCCAGAGATAGGTAGAGTGATGAGAAGCTCCAACTAGAACAACCTGGGAGGTTCTGGGGTCACCTACACACACACACACACACACACACACACACAGATCATCACAGCAAGCTGTGACTTCACTGGCAAGTAGGGGGTAAGAACAGAGAGTGGTGACTCTCAGTTAAAAGGCACCCGAGACAAGGGAGACAGGCAAGAGAAAGTGTGTTGTCAGGGTAGCTCCCTTCCCAGGACCATGGATGGGAGTGACAGGGGACCTCATGGGCATATTTGCTTTGCAGGAAACCTCTGCATGGAGGCCTCTGTAGTCTTTGCTCTGAAACCTCAGTCCCCATTACTGTAGTAGATCTGTCTTGGGTCTATTAGAGAGAGAAAGGAGAGGGCAGAAGAGTCCCCAGCAGAGCATCCTCCTTCTCCCCAGAGTGAATCACTGTCTTGAATTTGATTATTGGTTCACCTGTAGGTATCCCGGAACAACATATTATTTCACTTTATTTAAGAAATTTTATGTGCTATTACTATTACTTGTTAATTTGCTTTAAGGCATGTGAGAGAGAGAGTGAGAAAGCATGCCACCAGGTCTAGGACTAGAATTGCGGTTGGCTGTGTGGAAGTCCAGCACCGTTAACCTCTATGCCACGTGATGACCCTGGCTTTTTTTTTTTTTTATTATTATTTAAGCTTTTATATAAATGCTGAATTGTATCAGTTAGTGTCCAATAAGAGACATGTAGCGTGATCAGAATAGGCTGATTCAAGGACTCATTTTTTGCAGAGATTATTTACAAAGTTGTGGGAGTAGGAAACCATGGAAATAGTGCAATCAAATAGGGTTTAAAAGAAGTCAGTATTTTACTCCTCTAGGCCTGAAATGTAGAGGGAAGAGAGCCAGAGTGAGAGATGGCCTTCGAGTTGACCCTCTTCAGAGGAGCAATGACAGGTTAAAGGACACAGGCACCCTTGCAGGGTAACAGCTGTGGGAACCCATACACTGGTCTCCCTTCCCAGCTCTTCTTGGGGCTCTTAATCCACTGAATTTAACCAGGAATAGAAAGCACAGAAAGTCATTTATTTAGTTTATTCAAGACAGGAACAGAGAGCAGGGGAGAGAGCCAGAGTGGTTTTAGGTGAGGGGCAGGAAATGGCCAATATTCAGCACATGAGGAAACTTTAAAATATTTTGTGGAAAAATGAAATTAAAGTATGAGTTTATTTTGGTGTAAAAAATTTTGAAATCCATGCACAGTTTTTTCATAGCATACATTCCCTATGAACTTTTACATCAAGTAATACTTTCACCTGCAACATATGAGTTCTTTGTCAACATTTAAAATTTTCAAACTTTCAAATTGTTGTCCATTTGATAAGTGTAGAATGATATTTCATTGTCATTTTAATTTGCATTTCCCCAATTATTAGCATGGTTAAACGTATTTTATATGTTTATTGGTCACTTAAATTTCCCTCTGTTGCAAAATACCTTTTCTCCCCTTTTCTATTGTGTTTTTTTCCTTTATTGATTATGTTCTGATACATATTCTTATTATAATTCTTGTTAATTGTATCTTTTTTCTGTTTGTGGATTATTAAAAAAAAAATGTATCTTTATGTACCTTTAAAAGTTAAGTTCTTAGGGCCAGCAGATGGCATAGTGGTTAAGGGCACTGGACTCCCATATGGCCATGGGTGGTTTGAGTCCCAGACCTGGCGGCTTGCTTTCTCACTTTTCCTCTCTCTCTCACTCTGTCCCTCTCTGGTCAAATTAAAATAAATAAATGAATAAATAAAATAAATAAAGTTCAATAAAATAATTCTTTTTAAAAAGTTAAGTTCTTAATTTTAATGTAGTTAAAACTATCTATTTTTCCATCTTAGCTAGTGCTTTAAAAAGTGTTAAGCTGCACATAACATGACATTTACTATTTTTAGCCATTTTAAAATGTAGAGCTCGGGGTATTACTGACATTCACATTATTGTGCAACCATCACCACTATCCATTTCCAGAACTACTTGTGTTTTTTTCTTTTTTTCAAAGTTTGTTCATTTCTCCAGAGAAAGACAGAGATAGAGAAACAGCACTGCAACAGGGTCTTGGTACCACGATCCACCTCAGTCTGGCCAGCCCCAGATCATGAGTACATGTACTCAGGGAGGTCTCCAGATGCAAACTAGGAACCTTTACTTGTGGGTCAGTTTTGCAGAGAGTTGTGTTTTACCGCTGCACCACTGTCCAGATCCTGCTTTTGCTTTTTCTTAATGTCTTGTTTAAGATATTTTTTGCTAGGGGCCAGCAGATGGCATGGTGGTTTGGGCACTGAATTCCCACTTGGCTAACCTTGGTTCCAGCACTGGATCTGGTGGCTTGTTTTCTCATTTTCTGGTGAGCACGTGTACCCTACAGCAAAATTAAAAAAAAGTAATGATAATAAATACAATTAAATAATTCTAAAAAAATTCTTTGCTATATCAAGACCATAAAGACCATCTATGTATTTGTCCTAAATTCTTAAAATTCTCGCCTTTCATAGGTAAGTCCTTAAATAATCTGGAATTGATTTTTTATCTAGTGAAAGGCTGGGAATAAATTTCCCCCTCCATGGATAGCCAACCTCCTAACACCATTTCACATGGTCTATCTTTTCTTCCATTGGCAAGTACAGTGGATCTACCTTATACTAGGTTCCTTCATAGGTATGGGATGATTCTTGGTTCTCTTTTCTGTTCCACTGGCTGATTTGCTTATTCCAGAAAATGACATTGTCTTACATACTATGGAAGTATGGTAAATCGTCCACCTACTTGGACTCCTAAAGGTACATATGACTAAATCTCTAACTTTCTTCTGGTCTCTGCTTCATGGTCACATTCTTAACCAGCCTTTCCTGGTCCCCCTTTTTAAAATTTTAATGCCTTCTCTAAAAATTTCCATCCTCTCTCTCTGGTTTATTTATTGATTTTTACTTAGCAGTTATTATTCCAAAATAAAAATATGTGTATTTATCTTATTTATTATTCCAGTAAAATTTAAAGCTTATGAGGGCAGGGATTTTGGGCTCTTGTGTCCTCGGCACAGAAAACATTGCCTGGCACTTCGTAGGGACTCAATTACTACTTCTGGAACAAATCAAATAATGTTGACATACGGGAGAGAAACTCTTCCTCCTTGGACTGCCTTTTAGAGTATGCTTTCTCTCTTGTTCTCTTGACCCTTGATGCTAGGCTTATAACAGCAATCCAAACTAGGGAAGAATGAATGAGGTGCTCTCTTTAGGTTTCTCTCCCAGCCAATTCCTAGAGGTGGGTAGTGAGATGGTAGGGTGGAGGGACCAGAGGTTGGCTAACTGCTTTAGCTTTTATTGGGTCAGCTATCCTGCTGGAAATGCCTCCTGGTCCTCTGCTTTTCATGGCAAGCGGAGCTGGCAGGACCTACAGTATATAGCATGCTTACTTGGTTAAGAAACTTACCACGCCTTTGGTTTTTAGGGCAACACACCCTGCACAGGGGAAGAATGAACATTCACTTTGATTTTCCAAAATCTCAGCTGTCTGACGCATTGCAGGACAGCAGTCCTAGAGCCGTGGAGTCATCTAAGGGTGAATTCCCCATGAGGCCGTCTGTCCATAGCGATGTAATGCCCAGGACGGGCACTGAGCTAAATAGCGATGATTCATGGAAATTCTGCCAGAGAAGGTATTCTGTGCTTTATTACAGGCTAAAGTGGGGAGCCAAGCCAATCTGGAAGGAATGTGTCTGAAATTTTCAGATGAGGGCTTGAAGTTTTGTAGGTTGGAGTAACATTGATTCAAACCATCTGTTTTAAGTGAAGCTGAACCCAGCACTTTTTTCATACCTCTCACAGTATTCATCAATTCAGACTTATAAACATTTGTTGAAGAACCACAAAGTGCCTGGCCCTGGGTTTACAAAGATGAATGACACATTGTCCCTGGTTTTAAGGTGCTTGTGTCTCAGTGAAAGTAAAAATCAATTTATATGTGTTTTCTTCCCCTGATTGTGAGATCAGGATTGGTAATTTGCATGCATCTTGGTTGTCAGGGCTAAGCATTGTGCCAATCAATTTTTGTTGATGAAAGAGTTTGTAGAGATTTACTGGACATGGCTATTGAAATGTTTAACATTGTTGTGTATCATTGCTACTGTGATACGTTGATTCATACTGCAATTGCCTCTGATTACAGAACATACAGTGAGATATTGACCAAAAAAACCGTGGCATCAGAAATTAATGAACAAGCTAGAACAGCTGATAGATATAGCCTATTTTGTTCCCTGAGACTTAAAATAGATTTTTAATATGCTGAAAAGGCAACTATTTGTGACATGGTTAATAAGATGTTGATAATGTTAACTATGCACATTTCTTTTCCAGTTGTCTCAGCTGGTCATAAAAATGACATTAGTTACTTTGTCTTTTAATTTAAATGCTATTGTGGCAGGCACGTTAGGGGTCATGAAGACTGTAAAAAGGCCTATCCAAAAAGAGCTTAAAATCTAGTAGTTTTGGTATTCTTTACTTTTTTTTTTTAAAGAATTACTTATTTTTGTTTATTATTTTATTTAATTCACCAGACAGAGACAGAACTGGTGGGAAGATGAGAGTGAGAAAGTAAGCTACCAGGTCTGGGACTCCCATGGTTGGCCATGTGGAAGTCCAGTGCGTTAACCATCATACCACTTGCTGGCCCCAGTGCTGGTATTCTTAACCAGCTCCATGTGGTGATACCAAACCTCTTAAAATAGTGTACAAAATTGGCGTGCATGTGCATTTTTCTTAGGAGAGCTCTCATCAAATTTTCCAAGAGTAAGAACCTCTGTAGCAGAGGGACAGAGAAAGAATTACACCATCTGGGAACCATTAAAAGGCTTGGGGGTTTCAATGAAGAGTAATACAGGTGGCAAGACAGTATTTTCATTGTGAAATCTTTGCCAATTTTGAAGGGGAAATTTTTTTTTTTGCGGCCAATGATAAAACATTTTTCACATGTTATCATGAGTTTTGTCTATGAGAGTTCTATTTCTCTTTTCTCATTTATCAGTGTGTCCCAGAATTTTCTTTTTAAATGAATTGACCTAAGTATTTTGTATCTTTTTTTTTGGAGAGGTTTCTGCTATAGGGTGCGTGTGCTCGCCAGAAAGACAGAGAGACAGAAAGCAAGAAATCACACCTCCCAGGGGGCATGGTCACTTGGCAATCCCTTCTCCTCCATTCTCCTCTTGGGATCTTGGGCACACACACACACACGCGCGTGCGCCTGATGTGAGTTTAAGCCACCAGGTCCTGGACTCGAATATGGTTGACTACATGGGAGTTCAGCTACATAGCCATTATGCTAACTGCTTGTCCCAGTATTTTGTATCTTAATAGCAATTTTTTTTTTTTAAATGTTGTAGGGACCAGCAGTTGGCGTAATGGCTAGTCTAAGACCTGGTGGTTTAAACTCATGCCAGGCACGTGTGTGCATGCCCAAGATCCCAAGAGGAGAATGGAGGAGAAGGGATTGCGACCTATAGCAAAAACCTCTCCAAAAAAAGTTGTATTTAGGGTAAACCTGTTCCCTGGCTTGATGACTGCAAAATAATTCGGTGGACTTTTGAAATGCACAATATATTTTTATAGCCAGCCCTTTAGTTTTTCTTAGTAATTTACTTATATTGCTTTCCTAACCAGAGATCAGATATTCATGTAAATACTCTCATGGTTTGCATTCCAGGTTTTTCCCAAGCAGTTCTCATGCTTTCAGGTGTAGTCTTTGGACCAGGTGGTGTTAAATTACATGTGTAATAAGGAGAGAAAGGAGATATGGAGAAGCTCTGCTGTCATGGGAGTGAAATTAGCACAGTGAGATGGTGCTAGTTCTGTGGTGCCGAGAGGACCTCCCTGGGTTTGAACCTGGCTCTGTCACTTACTACGTTATCTTTCAGAATCACTTCTCTGTTCTCTGTTCCTTTTTTTTTTTTTTCTTTCAAACTGTAAAATGGAGTTAATAGAACCCGCTTCCCATAGTTAAGAGAATAAAACGAATTGATATGAACAAGTTCTGGCACAGTCAGTACCGGCCAGTTTCATCCATGCTGAGTAGGAGCTTTGAAGCTTGATAGACTTTTCAGTGTACTTTACATTTCCAAAAGCGAGAACACTGCAGACTTCATCTTCAATGACTATATCTACCAGCCTCCCTCGGCAACTTTTGTAAGTGAGACTCGCCCCCTAGAGGCCCCAAGTGAAGTTCGTCTCCACCTCTAGAAAGCAGACTGACAGCCGCCCGAGAGCAGGTGTGGCTCAGAAGCGCCGCTCGCGAGTCTGCTATCTGACACCTGGCATGTAGGCGGCTAGCGCACGTTCTGCCCAGCGCGTCCCTTCTCCCACTCCTCCTTCCCCTTAAGCCTGACATCTCCTAATTCCTGCAGATCCCGAGCTTCTGCGAGCATTTTCCGCTTAAGCCGGCTATTTGGTTGGGCGCTTCGGCGGTGAGAAGTGTGACGGGGAAATCTGAAGGCGGAATCTGCCCGCGGGGTCCACGCGGTCCAGCAGAAAACACAAGTGTTGTTCGTAGGCTGGCGCACCGACGACTCTTTTAGCTTCTGTTTTCTCTTGTGCAAAACGGGAGTAACACGACCCATCTTACAGGATCGGCTGGGAGGAATAGTGCGCCGGTGCAAAAACGACCTCAGTGCCTGGTCTTTCTCTATTCCTTTCCAGTCTCAAAGTGATGCGGGCCAGCCCCGCGGGTTAAAGCGCCACGTCCCCCCACCCCACTGAAGGAATCTTTGCCAGGGTCCCCAGACGAAGTCACAGAGGGGCAACCTCCAGAGTGTGGACTAGCTCGCCGCCGGCATTTCAACACCCGTTTAAACGTCAGAAGCGATCGACTGCACATCTGGGAGGTACTCCTTAAAATTCGAGGAAAAAAGTCCCCAAATTACTCGTATTCAAAAGTTTTCAGGAGGCAGAGCGGATGAAACAAGCTCCAAAACTGCCCCTCGTCCCCTCGCTCACTCCCACCCTGCGCTCGCTCCCCCGCCTCCCCAGCCAACCATCCGCCAGTCCGGCGCGGGGGTGGGCGGGCCTTCTGAGCGAATCGCTTCCGCTTCCGGTTCCCATGAAATTTCCCGCCACCCGGGAAAAGCGGCTGTCATCGGTTGTGTCCGCTCGAATTCCGGTGCTTGTAGGTAAGAGAAGCTCCCTCGGGCTTAGGGCGGAGAGCAGTCCTGGTGTTGAGGCTTGCACGTCGAAGTGAAGGGAGATCGCTTTGCAGGCAGGGGAGGCTGAAGGATTGGCCGCCGGGTGGGGCTATTTGATACTGGATTTTGGGCAGAGGAGTGCGAGGAAGGGGGGTTGGGAGAGAGTTTCGCTGGGGAATGTGGGGGAGGATCGGAGTGCGAACTTTTATAAGGCCCTTGTAGGTACTCCCCACAAGTAGATCCGAAAGATAGTGGTTCTGTTTCCCAGAGTCTTAAGATAGGAAGTAATTAACTGAACCCAGTTCATTTCGTTTCTCATACAGCCAGAGCCTACTGCATTTTCCTTCGAGTTCAGGAATACAGCCCATCTTAACTTTTGGGATTGTAAAGATCTAAGTAGTGACACATAGACCTACAGTGAGCAGGCAACACCACTTGACTTTCATATTGCTGAAAGTTAGAACCTGTTAGGACCAGCACCTGCACCTCCCCTAGTACGCCTTCCTATTACTAAACGATTGCAGGGGTATTGTAGAAAACCTTGAAAGGAGTACAGAAAAATATTACTCAGGGCTAAACCACTGTTAATATTTTATGCATGCGTGCCTTCAACTTCAGTATATTTTCCATATATGTGGAATTATTATTCGTGTGTTTGTCTTTTTTTAACTCTATTTTCTATCATTTAAAAGTTATGTGTTTCCTTCCAAGGTGATCAAGATGCAGTTTTCTGGAGGAAAGAGGAGAAAGCTAAGGTTGGCAGGTGATCAGAGGAATGCTTGTTATCCTCATAGCCTTCAGTTTTACTTGCAGCCACCTTCTGAAAACATCTCTTTGATAGAGTTTGAGAACTTGGCTATCGACAGACTTAAATGTAAGCAATATTTAAATTAGAATATATACATGTATATTCTTGAAAAGGTCACTTATACTTTGTGAGACATCAATGAAGGTAATTTATTTCATTCAGCAATCCACTCAGTACTTCTTGAGAACTTACTAATTTATTTTCTGTACAATACATATATGTTGAATGTGATTGTATTCTACGTGGCAATGATTTTGAGATGAATAATGTGATTCTTCATTGAAGCTTTATTCTAGTATGTGGAGACAGATGTCCAAGATAAGAGTTGTAATTCAGTATTTATTTATTTATTTTTGGAGACAGATTTTTGCTATAGTGAACATATTCTCACCAAAAAGAGAGAGAGAGAGAGTGAGAGTGAGAGAAGACAGACAGAAAGTGAGAAATCGACCCTCAGGGGTTTGCCATGCTGCAATACCTTCTCCTCCAGCCTCCTCTCAGGATTTTGGGCATGCACACACATGCACCTGGCATGAGTTTTAAGCCAGTAGGTCTGGGGCTCAAACCATGGTCGACTATGTGGGAGTCCAGGGACATAACCATTACATAATCTGCTGGTTCCGTAATTCAGTATTTCAATTGCTCTAGTATATGTAAAACGTAGTGCTAGTGGGACACAGCATGGGAGTGACTGACAGTCTAAGTAAGGCTTCTTAGAGAAACTGAAATGTGATCTGGGCCTTGAGGAATGAGCAGAAATTTTGCAACAGAGAAGTGAATGATATTTCTAAGCTGATAAGTGGCCTGTTAAAAGGCTTTGAGCAAAGCTTGAAAGAACATGTCACGTTTCAGAGGACAGTAAGAAATTCAGGATAGATGGAGAAGTATGGCTATACAAGGGCATTTTCTGCCATATTCATAGTGTGCCATGCTAGTTGGGATGCAAAAAGGATATGGCCACTATATATTGGGAGCCTCCTTGTCCTCTGTGCATTGATGGAAGAAAGGAGAGAGCCAGACATGAACTGAAACAGAGATGTTGGTGGTCTTGTCTTCAGGATTTATGTGTTTCAGGATATTTTGGTGGGAACATCTGACAGAGAGGTGAGATACTGTTAATCAGTCTTGGAGGAGCAGGGTAAGAACTACTGATACTGAGAGAAGGCATCCTACCTGTATGCCTCATTGGGATTAAGGTGGTGATTGAAAGGTGTCTCTTAGTTTTGGCGTTTAGGTGAAATGGTAGGGGCCTCGACCAAGGTAGCAGCCATAGCAGTGATTGGAAGGGAGAGATTTAAGGGATTGTGAGGAGCTATTACAGGTTGAGTGTACCTAATTTGAAAATCTGAAGTGTTCCAAAATCTGAAGGCTTTTGAGTGCCACCGTGATGCCATAAGTAGAAAATTCCACACTGACCTCATGTGATAGGTCATAGTTAAAACACTGCAACACAAAAAGATTGTACGAAATTAGCTTTAGGCTAGTAAGTTGTAGATGAAACATAAATGACTTTTGTGTTGAGACTTAGGTCCCAGCTCCTATTTATGTATATATAAATATCATAAAGTCTGAACAAAATCCAAAATCCGGAACATTTTTGATCCCAAGAATTTCAGATGAAGGATAGGATTTGGTTGTATTGATAGGATTTGGTGTGGATATTCAGAATGAAGGAGTGGGTGCTGGGTGACTGAAGTTTCTACTTGAAGAATTTGTGAATAGAAACTCTGGTAGCGGAGATGGGGATGACAAACAGAGGAACAAGAATGTGGGGAAGATACTGGGTTGTTGGGAAACTCATGAGATATTTTTGCATAGAAAAAGATAGAAACGTACATCATGACTTCCAACAACCTGATAATTAGTTTGGTTTGGATATCATGATAAGGAGTTACCTGTGGAGCCTGGGTTTATGCTCAGAAGGCAATATTAGCCTTTTCTTTTTTGCATAAAAAACATGCCTCAAGAGAAGAATTCATATAAGAAAGGATTGCTCAGCGGTTTTAGGGACCTTTGCATAGTCATAGCATCTATTCAGGATGGTTCATTTGGATGACTTCATTCTTCATTCTGTCTCTGCTTCATCAGGTCAGAAAGGGCTGTTTTTATCTGATGAGTCTATGCTGCGTAAATGAAGCAGACTGCCCAGTAAGGCAGCTCTACATGCAGGTGCAGAGAAATGGTGCTTTTTTTTTTTTTTTTTTTTTTTTTTTTTAGTCTATACCGACACACTTTTCTGTTCCTTAACAGCAGTGGCTATATACTATTCTTTTGTCTCCCCTGGTTGAAAATCCCTAGTATATGCTGTGGGACATGGATATTTCTGCACATAGATGTATTAGGTCGTTGGGAAAGCCATGTCGTGTTTTACTATGCAAACGTACTTCATGACTTTCCTGATGACCCAGTAGATTATTGTTTTGTAAATACCTACAGTTTATTGATGTACCTGGTGTACAGTTTACTAATAGACCTGTTAAAACTTGTCATGCTTTTAAACAGGTAATTACAGAAGTACCTCCAAGGATTTTATCTTGGATTTAGGTTTTAAAAAATGATCTGGCCTTAAGGCATTTTATGGGGCCAAGAAATGGGTTATTATCCGTTGAGGGATAACCTTATAGTATTGTCAACTGGACCGGTGCGAAATGTACACGTTGAAATTTTCACTTTGCAAGCTAAGTAATGTGATTGAATGTATAAAGGAAATTGAAATAATAATAAAAAAATCTTATCTGGCCTTTATACCTTTTTTCTTTTACTTTTCTTTCTTTTTAGTGCTAAAATCAGTTGAAAATCTCGGTGTGAGCTACGTGAAAGGAACTGAGCAATACCAGAGTAAGTTGGAGGCTGAGATTCGCAAGCTCAAGTTTTCCTACAGAGTAAGTAAAAAGATGAAAAACAGTTTCTTTGGTTGTATGTATTCAGGGACTGAGTGTCAGTTGTGGGAAAGGTCTTGCATGAGGCCTAGGTCTTTTATGAAGACTAATGTAGTATAACCTCTGCCTCAAGGTAACTACAGTCTGCTAGGGTTGACTGACATGTGGTCAGGATTTCTCCACCTCAGGACCATCAGCATTTTGGGCTTGATAATTCCTTGTTGCAAAGACTGTCCTGTGGACCCTGTGATGCTCAGTAGCATCCCTGGCTTATATCCACTAGATGTCTCCAGACATTGCCAGATGTGTCCTGTATAATACAGAGATGGATGCTGTTATCACATGTGTGATTCAGGAACTCAAAGAGCATATGTGATTGCCCGGCTCAGATTGGGAGAGTTTTACAGAGGAGGTTGTCCTGGAATGGTATTTTGACAGATGTGATCAGATCTTTGTTTGGGAAAGGTGTCTACAAGCAGCAGATTGACAGGTCAGGTCTTAAAGGAAGCAAATCAGTTAGGAGCCTGGAAATGATGAGAGTGTGAATTGAATAAGGAAAGGGGACTGACTGAAAAGATACTAAGACAGTAGGATCTAAATGTCCTAGTGACTGATTGCGGGAAGGAAAGAGAAGAGTTACGAATGACCCCCAGGTTTCTAGTTAGGACAGTTAGGTGGATGGTGGTGATAATGTCGATGCACCATACATGAGGAGGAACAGGTCTTGGGAGGAAGATGCTGAGTTTAGTTCTACACATGACTTTGGAGATTTCTAGTGAATGGGATATGCAGGTCTTCACTTAAAAGACATCTGTAAGTGGGAGTATAGATGTAAGGGAAGGTTGAAATCATCAAATGTAGGGGAGAGCATGCTACGAAAATATTTGAGTGACTGGGGAAATGAGAGAATGGGAAGAATTCCAAAGGCTAAGGTGAATTGGAAGAGTCCAGGAAGGAGATTAAGGAGCTTTCTCAGAAACAGGAGATTATGGGCCAGCTAGTGGCATGGTGATTAAGGCAGCTGGATCACACATATTAACTGCGTGGTTTGAGTCCTTGACCTGGTGGCTTGAAAAAACATACCAGGAACGCATGCATGCATGCCCACAATCCTGAGAGGAGAATGGAGGAGAAGGGATTGTAGCGTTGCCATCCCCTCTGGAGGGTGCTTTCCCTCACTCTTTCTCTCTCTGGCAAGTGCACGTGCCCTATAGCAAATTAAAAGAAAAAAAAAAAGGAAATGAACTAGGATAGTAGTATCATAGAAGCCAAGGATGACTGGCATTTTGATGATAATGATTATGATAGAAATAATGATAATATAGGAATAACAACAGCATACCTTTATATTACCAGATTTTATTCTGTCTTACACATATTAACCCTGTAACCCAGACAACAGTTGTAACAGGTAGGTACTATTGTCCTCTCTATTTTATGGATGAGGATAGTGTTACTTATGGATAGAATAAGTAACTTGCCTCATCTTGTAAGATGGTAAATGGTTTAGCCAGGATTCAAATCTAAGCATTTCATTTTTGTGGTTGTTCTCTTACCCACAAAGTTTCAGAAGTTTGAGACAGATCATGTAAGATGAGTATACCATGTCCATTGGCTTTAGCAGCTATGTGGGTTCTTTTACCATAGATAAGGGCAGAGACCAAAATGATGACCATGCTTGGAAGAGGGAGGTATTTATGAATGTCTACTCTTTTATGTGGCTGAAAAGATGGGAGATGTAGGGCAGAATACAGAGGATGTATTAGGGAAAAGAACACACACACACACACACACACACACACACGTACGTATATACTATAGGACAGGAGATAAACTGAGCGGAAAGATCTAACCTAGAAGAGGAGGGGAGCTTGAAGATACTTTGAGAGAACCTTTGATAAATCAAGGTCTTTAGGAAGTAAGGGTGAATGGTTGGAGAGTTTAGATGTAGGGATTAACTTTACTTATGAGGAAGGAGAGATGCTTCTCCCACAGAGATGGAAGGCAGCACACGTGAATGCAGAGGCTTGGGGCTAAAGAAGTCTGTGGGGTGGCCTCTGTTTTTCATAAATTGACTGAAGCCATCTATTCAGAGAGAAGGAAAAAGTGCTGTAGCAGGGCAGTTGGGGCAAATAGTGGAGATGGAGACAGCTTTTCTAAAAAAATGCGAAGGGAGATGATTATGTGTCAGATCCAAGCTTCGAAATTACCTCTCTGTGCCTCAGTTTCCTCATCTTTAAAATGAGGATATAGAAATACTTAACACATAGTTCTTTTTTTGTTTTGTTAATACAAAAAATAATTAAGAATGCTAAAACAGTGCCTGTTACCCAGAAAGTAAGTGTGCAAGACATGTTTGCTCTTACTAGTTCAGACGCGAATAAGGAATCGTTAGACTGGTAAGGGTCCAGTTGAAGTTAGAGGTCATGACTTTTTATATTTCAAATTCCCATGGTTGTATATTTTTTCTCAAGAGGTCCTAAATATTTTGGGAATGAACTGTGGAGTGTAACTGTAGATTAATTTAGAATACAGGTTTTGTAGTTGAAATGAAAAAAGTTAAGGGTTGACATAAGTGGTTGAAGTGGTAAGTGCCTTGAATGTGAGCTGGATATGTAAGAAAGTTGACAGGGGTTGACAGGAGGTTTTATTGAGATCAATTCTCAGTTTTACTTTATTGGTAGGTTAAGTATGAAGTGATAATTCTCCTGGAAAGTACATTAAAACTTTTTTTTTTTTTTTAAAGGTTTTTATCATAGGGCATGTGCGCTTGCCAGAGAGACAGAGAGAAAGTGAGAAATCATCCCCAGTGTGGATGGCCATGCCACAGTCTGTTCTCCATTCTCCTCTCAGGATTTTGGACACACACACACACACACACACACACACACCCACATATGCAGTGTGAGTTTCAAGCCACCAGGTATGGGACTTGAACTGCAGTCGGCCATATGGGAGTCCAGTGCCTTACCACCACGCCACCTGCTGGTCCCAAGAGATATGTTTTTAAAACTATACTTGACTATTGGCTTATGCTGACTCAATATTTGTTTATACCTCTTATAACTTGAAAGCATTTATGTTATTCATTTGTCATTATTTTAAGGAAAATTTAGAAGAATATGAACCACGAAGAAGAGATCATATTTCTCATTTCATTTTGCGCCTTGCTTACTGCCAGTCGTAAGTATACATTTATACCCTCACAGTCGTCTCTGATCTTTTGGGTTTTAAATTGGTACATAGAAATTTGAAATGTTTTACTGAAGTGGAAAAACTCAAAATCAGGAACCAGCGGAGATGGGTAGAACACTGATGCAGTGAGTTGTTTGAAAGACTTGTTAACTAAAAGATAATGAGAAAGGATTTCATTAGGAAGAAGGACTTCTGATACTTTTCCAGGAAGAAAAGTGGTGGTAGTTATAAGAAACAATGAATCAAACACATACTTAGATTTGATACAGGTTTTTAGAATTTGAGATGTAAGGCTGGCCTTGTCTAAAGCATAGGCCTGTTGTGTATATGCGGGCGTGCATGCCCCAAATCCTGAATGGACGGAGGGATGGAGGAAGGATTGTGGCATGACCACACCTTAGTGGGAGTTGTGTTTGCTCTTTCTTCCTATTTCTCGCTCTCTGGTGAGCACACATGCATTCTGGGAATTAAAAAAATTGAGATGTATGAGGGTATTGTATTGAGGGTATTTTTGGTTGGAAGTTGGTTTCTTGTGAGTCAGTAGTGCCACCTAGAGGGAGAAGTTAGTTGATTTTCTTTAAACCCCTCCATTTCCCTCCATTATTGATTTTCCCCAAATAATATAGTTTTAGCTGTCTCTTTTTGTTAATAGGCTTAGCAAGTGAGAATCTTGTATTGCCTACTATCTCAAGATAATGGTTGAGTAATTGCTAGCTTTGGTCCAAAAACTTTTCTTTTCTAGAAAAAACATACAGTTTTTTCAGTTTATATAGAAAATGAATTGCTGACAATCGTGTACGTTACCTTAAAAGATATTGAAATCCTTTTTTACATCCGGGAGAGTAATCTTTTTATTTTCTTTAAGAGAGATTTTTGCTGTGGGGTATGTGCACTTGTTAGAGATTCAGAGAGACAGAAAGCGAGCAATCACACACACACCCTCCCCCCCCCAGGGGATGGCCATGCTACAATCCCTTCTCCTCCATTTTCCTCTTGGAATTTTGGGCACACACATGAGTGCACCTGGTGTGAGTTTCACATTGCCAGATCTGGGACTCGAACTGCACTTGGCCATGTGGGAATCTAGTCATGTAACTATCACACTGTCTGCTAGTCCCGGGTAGTCATTTTACAAGAATGTTCATTATGCATTTTGTCTTACAAATTAGTATATTTTTATGTTAGCTTTTAAATATTGAGGTATACTTGTGTATATTAAATTTTGTGAAATTATGAAGTGTGAAGCTATAGGCAAAATTTACTTTGCAAAATTCATCTGATCTTATTTTGTTTAGAGATAAAGTTATCTTTAAAACTTTGATGTTTAGGGGCCAGCAGGTGACATGGTAGTTAAGGGCGCTAGACTCCCACATGGCTGATTGCAGTTTGGTTCCTGGACCTGGCAGCTCGCTTTCTCAGTTTTCCTCTTACTTTGTCCCTCTCTGGTCAAATTAAAGTAAACAAATAAAGTTAAATTAAATTACTGTTTTAAAAAATATTTGATGTTTAGGGGCCAGAGGATTATTTGGCAGTTATGTTGCTGGATTCCCTCATGGTCGACCGTGGTTTGAGTCCCAAATCCGGTGGCTTACAACTCAAGCAGGGCACATGTGAGTGTGTACCCAACATCCTAAGAGAATGGAGGAAAAAGGGATTGTGATGTGGCCATCCCCACAGAGGTGATGTCTCACTTTTCCTCTCACTGTCTCTGTCTCTCACCCCATGGTGAATGCACTTTGCCTTAAGGCAAAAACTTTTATTAAAAAAAAAAATTGAAGTTTATTTTTTCTGGGTCTTTTAACTAAGATCAAATAGAGTAAAAAATTTGATGTTTATTTTGTATTGATAAAACCACCACAGACTGAAAGGGTACCCCATTTTCTTTCTTTCTTTCTTTCTTTCTTTCTTTCTTTCTTTCTTTTTTTCTTTCTTTCTTTCTTCTTTCTTTTAAAGAATTATTTGTTTATTTAATTCCATTTGTTATTATTATTTTTTAATTTGACCAGAGAGAGACAGAGAGAGAGAGAGAAAGGGAGAAAGCAAGTCAACAGGTCTGGGACTTGAACTGCGGTTGGCCATGTGGGAATCTAGCACCTTTAACTATCATGCCACCTGACAGCCCCAAGGTTACCCTATGTCCTGATGCCAGTGACTATTTAAAAGTTACATTGAATGGATCAGCAGTTAGTGTAATGGCTATGTTACTGGACTCCCACGTAGTCGACCGCGGTTCAAGTCCTGGACCCGGTGGCTTAAATTCACGCTGGGCGCGTGTGCGTGTGTGCCCAAAATCCCAAGAGGAGAATGGAGGAGAAGGGATTGCGGCGTGGCCATCCTCCCTAGGGGATGATTTCTCACTTTCTATCTGTCTCTCTGTGTCTTTCTGGTGAGCGCACGTGCCCTATAGTGAAAACCTCTCCAAAAAAAAAGTTATATTAAATACAGCAAACTTTTTTTTTTTTTTTAAATATTATTCAGTGACAGCACAGCTAGGCTTAAAATACTAAAAATTCAGTCCTTTTAATATATGTTTATTACACCCCTCTACCTTCTATGTAACATATCCCTGGGAGACTGTGGTGTGTAACATCCATAATCTCTTTATCATAATAGAGATAGTGTATTTTTTTTAATTATTATTTTATTTTATTTATTTTAATCTGACCAGAGAGAGAGAGAGTAAAGGAAGGGAGGAGGGAGAGAGAGAAAGTTGCCAGGTATAGTACTCGAACCACAGTCAGCCATGTGAGAGTCCAGTGCCCTTAACCACCATGCCACCTGCTGGGCCCCAAGATATAGTATGCTTTTAACTGCTATTTGTGGATATCTTTCTTGTGTTTGAATATTATTTGAGAAAAATTTCTTGGATTTAATAAGTAGTAGATTTTGGGACCAGTAGATGGCATAATGGTTACGTCACTGGATTTCCACGTAGTTGACCATAGTTCGAGTCCCAGACCTGGTAGTATTAAACTCAACACTGGGTGCATGTATATGCATGCCCAAAATTCTGAGAGGAGAATGGAGAAGAGATTGTAGCATAGTTGTTCTCCTGGGGGGTGATTTCTCATTTTGGGTTTCTCTGTTTCTGTGTCTCCAGCAAGTGTACGTGCCCTATAGCAAAAATCTCTCTCTCTTAAAAAATTTAGATTTTTTTCTTTAAAGGCAGACTTATTTATTATTATTCTTCTATTTGACGAGAGAGAGAGAGAAGCAAGTCTCCAGGTCCTGGACTTGAACCACTTGGCCATGTGGGAGTCTAGCACCTTCACTACCATGCCACCTGCCAGCCATTCATACTTATAATTTCCCTGTCTTCATTTCAGTGAAGACCTTAGACGCTGGTTCATTCAACAAGAAATGGATCTCCTTCGGTTTCGATTCAATATTTTACCCAAGGACAAAGTTCAAAATTTTTTAAAGGATAGCCATTTGCACTTTGAGGCTGTAAGTATATTTTTATAGTTATTTCTAATTGTTTTCACCATTTATATTTCCTTTTTCTTAACTGGTGATATTAACATGTGGAATTACTTCTCCCTACATTCCTAACTATGTGCTTGAAAGAATAACTGATAGCTTTGTACAAAAATGAACTTTCCCTTCCTTTAAATAGAGGGATAGGGGCATGTTCCATAGTAACAAAGACTCACATTTAGTTGCTTTATTAAATATGTAATTAAAAAAATATGCCAGAGAGTAAGAATTAGAAAGTGAGGAAGCATCCTCATGGGGAATGGTCATGCTGGAATCCCTTCTTTTCCACTTCTCCCTCCCTCTGGGATTTTCGCATGCATTCACATGCATCTAGGATGTTTCTCAAGCTGCCTGTTCTGGGACTTGAACTGTGCGGTCAGCTATGTAGAAACTAACCACCTCAACCACCATGCCATGGGATGACCCTAAGGATGTGATTTATTAAAACACAAAAAAGTTAAGTTTTTAAAAGTTTATCTTTAACCGAAATTGTATAGGCCAAAAATTTAAAGTCAATTTATTGAAGAAAACGGATAAATGATAGTTACTTATTTGTAGTAGTGAAGTTTAGAGGGGGTACTACTTTAAAAATCAGTTGTTGGGAGACCTGCAGATGGTGTTTAATGGTTACATTGCTGGACTCCCATATAGTCGACTGTGGTTCAAGTCCTGGGCCCAGTGGCTTAAAACTCATGCCAGGCACATGTGCGTGTGCGCCCAAGATTCTGAGAGGAGAATGGATTACGATGTGGCCATACCCCCTTGGGGGTGATTTCTTGCTTTCTGTCTCTCTGTTGAGCACATACACCTTAAAGCAAAAAAAAAAACTCTCTCTAAAAAAAATGGCAATGGCAGTTATTAGTAAAATCTGTATGTCTGGATAGTTTTAAAGAATAGCTGTGCAGACAAATTCGAATGACTTACATATTGTGATTATATAAAAAAGCTGTCTTGGACATATTTAGTAGGCAAAAATACTGGGTATAATAATAGAATTTATGTCTTTTAGGTAGGCCTATGGTACAGTGAAAAGGTAGAAAAATTCTGTTTTGAAAGAGTTAGAGCATGGGACCAGCAGTTAGCATAATGGCTATGTCGCTGGACTCCAACGTAATTGACCGCGGTTCGAGTCCCGGACCCAGTGGCTTAAACTCATGCTGGGGGCATGTGCGTGCGTGCCCAAGATCCCGAGAGGAGAATAGAGGAGAAGGGATTGCGGTGTGGCCACCCCCCGGGGGGGGATGATTTCTCGCTTTCTGTCTCTCTCTGTCTTTCTGTGAGCGCACGCATCCTATAGCAAAAACCTCTCCCCCCAAAAAGAAAAAGATTTAGGGCAGTCAGAGGGTCGCAGAACTGTTTGAGACTCAGTTTTGGAGTTGGAATAATGGCTTGAGGAATTGTTGAAGTAGGTGAAGACATTCTGTCTGGAAGATGTACTCACTGTAGCAAGGAACACTATGGGTGATGTGAGTTGGGGCATAGAGACTGAATGAAGGGAAGTGAACGAACATTTAGTGTCTTTTATGTGCCAGGGAGATACTTTTTATGGTTTATTTCATTTGCCTTTTTTTTTTTTTTTTTTCATTTTTTTGTCAGAGGATACATGTACTCACCAGAGGGAGAGAGAGATAGAGAGAGAGAGAGAGGAAAAATGAGAAAGCATCCCCCTCTCTCCTCTCCCTACCCTCATGGGGCATGGTTCTACCTCAATCCCTTCTCTATTTCTTGGTACTTTCGGGATTATGGACACAAATGCACACATGCCTAGTGTATTTTTTAGACTGCTGAGTGTGAGACTCAAGCCATGCAATTAGTCATGTGGGATACCGCTGCCTTAACTACTGTGTTATTGGCTGGCCCTGACTGTCTTCTTACAAGAGTCCTATGAGGTTCTAAATCCATCTACCAAGTGTCATTTGCAAGACCTGTTATTTATTCCAGAGTGTCTCAACATATTGTTATATATATATATATATATATATATATATATATATATATATATATTTTTTTTTTTTTTTTTTTTTTTTTTTTTTTTTTTTTGTAGAGAGATTTTTGCTATAGGGTGTGTGCGCTTGCTGGAGAGACAAAATGACAGAAAGTGAGAAATCACCTCCCTCAGGAGGCTAGCTATGCCACAGTCTCCTCTCCCTTCTCTTCTCGGGATTTTGGGGATGCACACACATATACCTGGTGTGAATTTTAAGCTGCTGTGTCTAGGACTCAAACCGTGGTCAACTACGTGGGAGTCCAGTGACATAAGCATTATGTCATCTACTGGTCCTCTTGCCAACTGCTGGCCCAATATAATTCTATTTGTTTTTTTTCTTTTGGAAGATAAATTTTTACTATAGGGCATGTGAGCTCACACAAAGAGACAGAAAGGGAGAAATCACTCCCCAGGTGGGATGGCTATGCCACAATCCCTTCTCTCCCATTCTTCTCTCAGGATCTTGGGCACACATGCACATGTGCCTGGTGTGAGTTTTAAGCCACTGAGTCTGGGACCTAAACCATGTATGTAACTATTACGCCATCTGCTGTCCCCTGTAATTCTATTTTATAATGACTTATATGACTTTGTATGATTTCAGTCTTTTTACATATGTATATTATTTAATGATCTAGCAATGGTCTATTTTAGAGAATATTTCATGTGAACATTTGAAAAGTGTGTATCTGTTGCTCTTGGTTAGAGTGTTCTATAGATATAGTCTGTTAGGTCTGGTTGATTTATAGTATTTTTCAAGTTTTGTATTTCCTTGTTTGACTTTTGTCCTATCCATGATTGAAAGTGGGCTGTTGAAATTGAATTGTTGGAGAATTAGTTTTGTTATTGTTGAATTATTTCTGCCTTTAATTTTGCTTCCTTTATTTGGGGCTCTGTTGTTAGGTGTATAAATATTTATAATTGTTTTTTTTTTTGAGAGGTTTTCGCTATAGGGCACGTGAGCTCGCCAGACAGACAGAGAGAGACATAGAGATAGCGAGAAATCACCCCCCAGGGGGGATGGTCATGCCGCAATCCCTTCTCCTCCATTCTCCTCTCGGGATCTTGGGCACGCACGCACACGCGCCCGGCGTGAGTTTTAAGCCACCGGGTCCGGGACGCGAACCGCAGTCGACTACGTGGGAGTCCAGCGACATAGCCATTACGCTAACTGCTGGTTCCCAAATATTTATAATTGTTAAATCTTGTTGATGGATTGGCCCTTTTATCATCATGAAATGTTCCTCTTTATCTCTAGCAACTTTTTTAAAAATTTTATCTGATATAATTATGGCCTTTTCAGATTTTCTTGGTTACTTTCTTCTTTGTGTTAAATATACTTTCTATCATACCATTTTAATTGTTTGCTGTTTTTTTTCCCTGTGCTTTGAGTTGTTTTCTTAGTGCTTTCCCTTAGAGTTATGATTACCATTTAATCTAAAATAACCTAATTGGGATTAACATTAATTTAGTTTTAATAGTGTACAAAAACTTTGCTCTTATATGCTTTCTTCTCATTGTGTTATTATTGTTATACAAATTGTATCTTTATTTATCAGCAGAAGTAAATTTTTTGAGTTCTAGGTTGCATGAAAATGGTTTATATTGTTATACTTGAGTGAAGTTTGCCTTAGTGTATGCTACCAGGTTGAGAATTTGAGATTTCTCAATTTCTTGAGAAACTGATTCCATTTTGATTTTCGATTCATTGTACCTAACTTTGTATACTTTGCCATTTCTAACCCTTGCCTCTGGGATTCTGAAATTCCATAATCATGACTGAATTTAATTTTCATTTATTTGGTTGGAACTGGGTGGGTCCTTTTACTCTAAAACTTGCTTCTTCAATTTAGGAATTTTCTTTTTATTATTGTGTTGATAATTTGCTCCCTTTTGTTTTGTGTTCTTTCTTCATAAACTATTGTGATTTCTATCTTCTGGGTTGATTGTCTTATTTTCTTTTCTGTCCTGACATCCAGCCTTTATCTTTTTGTTTTATTTTCTAGTAAATTTCTTTTCTTTACCTTTTTATTTTTACAAGAGAGATTTTTGCTATAGGATGTGTTTGCTCTCCAGAGAGACAGAAAACGAGGAATCATCTATGGGGGGATGGCCGTGCTGCAATCCTTTTTCTTCTATTCTCCTTTCGGGACCTTGGGCATGCACACATATGCGCCCAGCATGAGTTTTAAGCTGCTGGGTCTTGGACTCAAACCATAGTTGACTACTTCGTAGTCAAGTGATGTAGCCATTATGCCATCTGCTCATCCCTCTCTTATTTTTAAAATTTTCTTCCATCTTTCCTCCTTTCCTCTTCCTACTCTCCCTCTTTCTTTCTTTTCCTTTTCTTTGCTTTTTAAAATAATTGTTGTTATTTAGTTTTTATTTCATAATCATAAACTTAACTTTGTAATTCAGCTAGATTTGTAGTCTAATAAGGAAAATATGGAACCCAAAAGACTGTAGTGAGAGCACAGGTTATAGGACATAGTGAACATATGGGGTAGAGGGGTGCCCTCCTGAGCTACAGATGGAATGGTCTGCTGGTAAAGAGAAAACACAAGTCAAATTCATTAGAGTTGTCCACAGTCAGCAATGGTGGTCTTCTTAGTGCTCTTGCCATTCTTGGACTCAAAATGCTCTACAGCTTTCATGATATTCATGCCTTCTTTCACCTTGCCAAAGACTATTTGTTTGCCATCCAACCACTCAGTGCAGATGAAAAATTGAGAACCATTTGTGTGGGTCCAGCATTTCTCATGGACAAGATGCCAAGACTCGTGTTTCGGGATGAAGGTCTCATCATCGAACTTCTCCTCACAGATGGACTTGCTGCCAGTACTGTTGAGGTGTGTGAAGTGACTACTCTGGCACATAAACCCTGGAATAATTCTATGAAGGCAGAAACCAAGTCCTTTCTCTCCAAGGTTCAAAGCAGGAAAGTTTTCTGTGGTCTTTGGAACTTTGCCTGCCAACAGCTTGAAAGAGACAGAGTTCAAGTGCTTGCTATTGACAGCAATGTTGAAGAACATGGTGGGGTTAACCATGACTGATGGCAGGCCAGCAGGTGTGTTGTGGTTGAGATGCTGGATTTCCCACATGGCTGACGATGGTTCGAGTCCTGGACCTAGCAGCTTGCTTTTTCTCTGCCCCCTCTCTCCCTCCTGTCTCCCTCTGGTGAATACATATGAAAATAATAATAATAATAACAGCAATAACAGTAATAAAAATAAATACAATAAATAATTCTTAAGGGAAAAACAAAACAAAACAAAACAATGGTCGATGGTGAGCGACCCGGACGGCAGTGTCTGCAAAGCTCTTCTTTGCTTCTTTTTAATTGCCACAGAGAGGGGAGAAAGCAACCCCCTAGTGGGGTGTGGTCATGATGCGATTCCTTCTCCATTTCTCCATCCTGTCAGGATTTGGGACATGCACATAACTACAGCTGGCATGTTTTTCAAGCCTCTAGGGCTGGGAATGGAATGGTAATTGACCATGTAGAATCTGGCTCTCTTAACCACTGTGTTATAGGGTTGGCTCTCTCCTGTTTTAAATTTCTAGTAACACTTTCTGGTTCCTTTTATATTCTTCTGCTGTTTCTGCTTTGTTTCTTTTTTCTCTTTTCTTTTGAAGGTTATTAATTGTTCAGGACCTTTCTTTTTTTACCTTTCATTTCCTATTTAGTTCATCTGTTTAGATAGTCTTTCATGTTGAATGTTTTTCTCAAATGTCAAATGATTCTTGGCTATTTGTTTAAGATTGAGATTCTGAACAGTGGATTGAAAGATTGAGGTTTGTGTGGGTGTACAAGGCACTAATTTTTTGGCTCTATTCAATCTCTTAAAACAGTGTGGTTTTTCAATTAGCCAGCTAGAGTCAAGATTTCAGAGAGGAAGCCTTCAGTCTCCTTCTACAGTGTCTTAATGCTGGCATTCTTATATCAGAGAGCCAGGAGCACTGCTCACTTTTCCTAAGGTTCATTTTATTTAATCCCTTATTGTTTTTGCATTCCTTAATTTATATCATTCATCTTCTGTACATAAATTTTTCTGGTGCTCCCTGATGTCATATCTACTTTCTTCTTTTCCATATTGCTTTCCCCAGGGATTTAGGCGATAGCATCCTCTTTTCTTCTTCATTAGTTAACATACTTTCATATACTTTCCAAAATACGTTGACCTTTCTCTTCTGCTATTATATTTGTCCTTAATGGTTTATATTTTTATGTTTTATTGTTTATTTTTTTAATTAGGTTTTGTGGGTAACGGCCTCAATGGCCTTGATAATTATAGTTTTAACTGTAGGAAACAATGTTAAAATTTTGGACTCTCTTTTATTAATAGTGGTTAACAGTTCAGTCTCTAGTGTTGTATTGTTGCGTTTAATTCTTCCCTCCAGCTCATATCAGTGTTGGGAAAGACTCCTTCATGGGTCTCTTGTGTTCCTACATGTTTTTTTGGTTATGCAAAAAATGCACGGTCATGGTTACTCTTCACCTAGGCCATTTCTCACAACCTTTGTGAGATGTTTTTAGCAAGCACCTTTGAAGACGAGGTGATATCTTCCTTGGCATTTAGAGAAGTGTTACTTACTGCTTGCTATAGACGTTGTCTGGGCCAGCTTGGAAAGTACTCTGTCTGGCATCTGTGTTAACTAGTAATACTATCGAGGACATAGAAGCAGGAAATGTTTATATATTGGAGAAGTTTGGAGTCAGTTAGATCAGTATGTTTTTATGCAATTAAAACAAAACCTGTTTGGGGCCTTTTTATTTTAGGAAACAGGAATTTATGGGAAATACAGGCAAAGTTATAACACAAGTGGTGGCAATCATTGTCATGATTTTTAATATTACTGTATTGCTATTATTTACTATAGCTTTTATTTATGTATGTCTACCTTGTTTCAATCTTCAGGTCATTTGAGATGCATTGTAAAACCATATACACCAATGCAATATGTAGAAATATGGATAACATTGAAAGATTGATCGAAGGGAATAATTAATACCCACATTTGTACATCCCAGGGTGGTCTTACTCAGTTTCCAAAGGGAATAGTAACTTTAGTTTCTTGTGACTGTTTTGATTTTTTAGTCCAGTGTTCTTGGGCCATTTGTGGGTTGGTTTGGGGAGTTGGGGGTAGTTGGGATAGGGATAAAATTAGGGGTGGTACTCCTAGGAGTTTTTCAGAATGTGGGTGGAGGTGTTTAGAGTGTGAAAAATATTACGCCTTATGTTTCTGAGATACAAACTGTAGAATGTAAAAGCTTGATGAAATGTTTGTGGCTGCAGGAGATTCATGAGAAATAGAGTGAGGAAGTGCTGTTGGAGGCCTGGTGGAAAAAGCATTCTTGTGACAGAGTGCAGTCCCTTTCCTTTTAGAGACCTTTCCCCCTCTTCTTCTGGTACTCTATCATGGCAGCTGTACTGGTCATTAGGTACTTAATCAGGTGCTTTTGATTAGTTTGCCTGAGGTCCGTGTAAGCTTGTCTGTGTCATTTTAGGCTTTCTTTTGCCATTTTATTAATTGCAATATGCATATTTTCTTCACTTCACTTAGAATATTTGCTTTGCATTTGAAAAGTATTATGCCAAAACAGGTATCACTGATGCCTTTAGGCTCGGGGCTCATGTTTTTAGATCTGGAACAAAAGTTGGGGAAAAATTAACATCTGTCATAAGAGATGGTCTCTGATATTCAGTAGGACCAACTGACCAAGCCAGGGAAGAAGGAAACAATGTGGGGTGAGGCACCATGGGGCCATCCTGTTTTCCATGTCACAGAAGCAGGAATGCTGGCACACACGTCTTAGCCTACATGGATCTGAAATACTTGTGTACTGTGTTTGTGTGCATTTCTCTATCATTTCGGTTTCCTTAAAGACACAGTGACTTTTATGTTCATCTTCTATAAAATAAATATATTTTTATTGTAGGAGGAGATGTAATGTTATATTAATTTGTATCCTGTTTGCTTTGATAGAAAAATATGTATAGAAAAAAGGATCATTAATTCTTTTTTTCTTTTTTTTTTTTTGGAGAGGTTTTCGCTATAGGGCGCATGCGCTTGCCAGACAGACAGAGAGAGACATAGAGACAGAAAGCGAGAAATCACCCCCCAGGGGGGATGGTCACGCCGCAGTCCCTTCTCCTCCATTCTCCTCTCGGGATCTTGGGCACGCACGCACACGCGCCCGGTGTGAGTTTAAGCCACCGGGTACGGGATGCAAACCGCAGTCGACTACGTGGGAGTCCAGCGACATAGCCATTACGCTAACTGCTGGTTCCCAAAGGATCATTAATTCTTTTGCATATATGTTTTTCTTTAATTTTTTGTTCAGATTGCCATGGTGGATTTAATTTTATTGGATTAAAAATTTGGAAGGAGTGAGTATGATGGGTTATCAGATCTGGAACTGTCTTGTTCTACTTCTGATTTAGGCAGTGCATGATACTTTAGCTTTTTGATCTATACTTGGGTTTCTTGTGGAAAGTGGATTCCAAATCTTTATGACATAGAACAGGAAGTCTTAATACCAAGTGTTCTAAAAGGAAAAATGGATGTTTTTCATTCCTTGGCTTATATGTAAATAATCTGAATCTTTAATTTGAAAGTTCTAAGGATTGGAAATGAGTAAATATCACTATCTTTGGGAATGATTTGGATTTCTAAAGTTAATTGACTTAATTTTGGGTCACATTAAAGGTGAATGG
The DNA here is from genome assembly GCA_026018925.1 of Tupaia tana. Lineage (NCBI taxonomy): Eukaryota > Metazoa > Chordata > Mammalia > Scandentia > Tupaiidae > Tupaia > Tupaia tana. The sequence continues at coordinate 105,379,736 of JAKSZU010000002.1, read as the reverse complement.
GTAAGGTTACAATAGATTCTATTAAAGCTTCTTCAGTTGGCCAGTTAAGGAAGGGTCAGGCTTTAACAGCTGTCAGCCTCATAGACAGAGGGTTTCTCTGCTGTTGCGGTTCAAAGTCTGTCAGTAGCTTACAATTTACTTGGATGTTTGTAGAAACTTACTTAACATAATCAAAAAATAATCTATTTATTTGATTTGAATGCTAGTGAGTCTAATGGCAGGATGCTTTTCATTAGAATAGTACACAATGGTGGGCCCAGTGAAGGTGAGCATCCTTAAAGATGTGGAGAATATTCTGTGGGTCACAAATGAAATCTCCACTGCATATTAAAAAGAATGATGTTTTTCGTTGCCATTTTTATTAGAAAAGTGAGGATTCTGAGGGAACGCAAGTAAGGTTGGTACCCTCATTGCCTGGCTCACTGAAAGCAGAGCATGTGCAACCTTGACTTGTTTATTTTTGCCTTTAAAAAAAAGATCCTGAACCTGATATTAAAATGTTTCTCATCCCTTGTAGTTAGAGACTTTAATTTCTTCTATCTTAGAAATTACTTCATGTCAGTGTTGGCTTCTGAGTGAACATGAATTAAAGTTTAATTTGCCATTCATTATGGAAAATGTCAGTTATTAATTTATTAGGAACTTTTGGATGATTTTTCTCTAACATTGGAACATTGATTTTTTTTTTCCCCATTGATTTAATGGTTTTATGTGTATAGAGTTTTAAATTAGCCTTGGTGTTTATTTGTCTATCAATCATTATTTCTTAGATATTTTAAGTTGGCCATAAGAGAGTCATAGTTTTCTGATCATTTTGGCTTTATTATATTGTTGTCATTGTTCATTGGTGTAGTTTGGGTTGCTGGAAATTTTCTGGACTGTGCATTCACCATTATGATCTACTCCATTTCTTTTCTCTTTTTTTGCCGTAGTGTGTGTGCCCTTGCTGAAGAGAGAGAGGGAGAGAGAGACAGACAGACAGACACAGACAATTTGAGGGAATGTGAGAAAGCATTCCTCAGGGGGTATGGCTATGTTGTAATTCCTACTCCTCCATTCTCCTCCTGGGATGTTGAGCATACAGACGCACATATCCCGCATGATTTTCAAGCCACTGAGTCCAGGCTTCAAGCCGCCGTTAGCCACGTGAGAATGCAGTGATGCAACCACTACACTATCTGCTGGCCCCAGTCTCTTCCATTTCTATTACTTAAAATATGAAAATTCCCTTTACCTCATTTTCATGACTCTCTTTATACCTATCCTCTGGAGTCTTAGATTACTTTAAGTCTGTTAATAAGCTGTCAAGTGATTTTAGTGTGGTACCTGAAGATGGAGAGAGATGTGTACTTTCTACATCTTTTGACAGAATAAATTTCAGCTAATAAGGGATCTGGTAAGACAGCTGGGACCTGACCTGTAGATCTAAGGGTAGAGCAAGCCGGGAACACATGTGTTTGATGAGTCTGGAAACTTTTCACAGGACTCTGACAAGTCATTGATTCTCGAGCCTGGAGAAGAGTGGTAAGATACACATATGATGCATACTACTCTCAATACTATGTTTAGAAATTTCAGACCTAAAAGGAACCAAAAGGGAAAGAATTATCAGATGAATGGTGTTAAAAAAATATTTATGACACTTGTTAAAGAGAGTAGGAAGGACTTTTCAAAGGTTGGAGTGGGAGACCGGATGGTAGGGAGCCCTTCAATAGGGTTTCATAGTAGAGGAAAGATAGACCTAACTCCAAATACTATAAGGAAAGTGGAGGATTTGTAGCCAAAGAGCAAGGTTGGGAGGTGGGGGTTGGTGAATGGAAAATTACTAAGAGGAAGGGTAATTCTTTGCTAAATTGACCTAAAGTTTTTAGCAGAAGGCAAACCTGGGTGATAAGATATTGAGGATGGTCAGACCGAGAGTAAGAGTCTAAAATGACTCAATAGGATTCTTGCTAAAATTGAGTAAGTGGGCCCTAGTCAAAAAGATGATTCAGGAGCCTGACTTGATTTATGTCAAGGAGAGATTCTTTGTCAAAGGTCAAACTTGCCTTCTAAATGGGCAGGTAAATTGTTTTATGTTCCAAGGCTGTTATGTAGAGAAGTCTGATGGTTCCAAGCCACAGTGCTCTCTGAGTGCTAAGTAAATGTTTGAATTACTTTCTAGATATGATTCAAATTTCAGATGAAAAAGATTTGCCTGTGTTCTGTTTCATGAACACTAGACATTTTTAAGGTGAGTACAGCAACATGGAATACTTTTTATCTTTCTCAGGGTTAAATATTTGGTGATAGATATAGATGTTGTATATATGAAATGAGGATTTTTTTTTTTAAAGAATTATGTATTTATAATCTCTCTCTCTCTCTCTTTTTTTTTTTTTTTTTTTTTTTTTTTTTTAACTTGGGCAGCGAGAGAGACACAGACAGCAAGCTGCCAGTCTGGGACTTGAACCGTATTTAACCATGTGGGCGTTCAGCACCCCAACTATCATGCCACCTGCTGGCCTCTGAAATTTTTTTTTTGGCCATTGAACTGGATTTGAGGAATTATGCTGGTTAGCAACTTCAACTTGTTTTGTATCTAAATAGGAAAATTTATGACTTACCAGCTCCTTACAGCTTGTTACAGTTGTATGCCTTTGACTTTTTTTAGATGTTGTAAATGAAGGCATTAATATAGGGCTTCCTTTTTATAAGAACACTCTAAGGATAGAATACTTTTGTTCTCATAGTGATAGTGATTTTTTTTTTTTTTTTTTGAGAGGTTTTTGCTACAGGGTGTGTGCGCTTGCCAGAAAGACAGAGAGAGACAGAAAGGAAGAAATCACCCCCCAGGGGGGATGTCCATGCTGCAATCCCTTCTCCTCCATTTTCCTCTCGGGATCTTGGGCATGCACGCACACGGGAGTTTAAGCCACTGGGACCAGGATTTGAAATGCGGTCGACTATGTGGGAGTCCAGCAACATAACCATTAAGCCAACTGCTGCATCAAGCTGCCCTCAGCCATGTTAAGAATGGCTACAAAATTAGATTCTGCTCATTATAAGATAGTTTAAACTTAGAGTCCCATGGTAGTGATTTTTTTGACTACAGGGCACATGCACTAGCCAGAGAGAGACTGAGAGGGAGAAAAGAAAGCACCCTGTCTAAGGAATGGTGATGCTGTTGCTTCTCCATCTCTCCCTCCTTTCAGGATTCCAGGCATGTACATGCACCTGGTGTGCTTCCTAAGCCACCGGGATCTGCTCGGCCACGTGGGATCCAGCTGCCTTCACCCCCAGTCCATGGAGCTGGCCCTCTCCTAGTGGCTTCTGATATCAAATACGGAAGCCAACCTTGCATTTTATGTATATTTACTGGGCACCTATAGTGAAATATTGATAAATCTTATATTTGGATAATAGGGAAAAGATTCATTGAGTTTTCTAGTTAATTGAGGCATAACCTTTTATGTGTATCATCAAAATACACCATGGCAGATGTTCTTTGGTGGCAATATTTTAGAGTTCACAGATTTTGGATTTTCCTTCTCAAGCTACAAAATTAGATTCTGCTCATTATAAGATAGTTTAAACTTAGAGATGCTGTGACTTCAAGTTGAATTACCCTTGAAGGATAAAATTAACATATGCAAAAAATTTCAAAAGTAACTTGTGAAAGTCATTTTTCTTTTTTGAAATTTTCACATAGTGTTTGAATACAGAATTCCTTATATTTTCATTGTTGATAACTTTCATGTCTATGACTTTGCCCTTGGAAATAGGTTTCCAAGTTTCCTACACAGAGAGCTATGTCCTAATTGTCTTACAATGTTTTAGTCATGCACACACATATACTTAGATACTAAAATAAAGAGCTTAGTTTTACTGAATGTTGTCTTTAGTGTTAAATATTGTCTATAGTTAAACATGTGAAGTGTTACACATATTTTCTGAAAGTGTTATGGAAAAGAATACTGAGCTTTTATGGAAAAGGATACTTAGCTTTTTCACGTATACTGGTACATTATTTTATCATTCTGTAATCTTCCTGTTTCCTTTTTCCTCCAAGTTATCTCCCTGTCTTGGAGATACCTTGTGGCACATCCCAGCTATTGATACTGGTTTGGCTTTGTTCCTGTTCATCTGTGGTCAAAGAATACTCTTCCCATTCCAGTGTCCCATGAAGCTTTTGGGCAAGAGAATCCTTTCCTTACCTGTATTGGAGCTTGATAGCCAAATATATAACAGCTTCTTTTAGTTGACTCAAGAAGTAAGGCTTCTATATGAAGCCTACTGCCATGTTGGCCTTGTAGGGTCTGGTGCCTTTGCCACTATGCCACCTGCTGGCCCGGACTTTGTATTTTTTTTTAAATAATTATTTAATTTAATTTTATTTATCCATTCATTTATTCTATTTTGACCAGAGAGAGAGAGAGAGAGAGAGAGAGACAGAGAGAGAGAAAGTGAAAAAGCAAGCTGCCAGGTCCAGGACTTGAACCGTGGTCAGCCACGTGGGAGTGTCTAGCACCTTAAACACCACACCACCTGCTGGTTCCCGGGACTTTGTATTTTTATGTGCACTAAAAACCAGAATAAAACCCTGCAGTATCTGATGATAGAAATCTAGAGCATATTAAATATTAATACTGTTTTTATAACCTAACACTTTTTTTGGTCCACATAAAGTGGTTTGTTGCTTTTAAAACAAAATTAAGTGCTCTCATAACATTTTCTTCTAAAATACTATTTGGTTAGCTGACGAAGTAAGCACTTCATTGTAGAAAAACTTTCCAGAGGCAGGTGCCTGGGCTGGGTGGCACTTCTCACACTGTGCAGCTCCAGGGTGTCCCGCTGGACAGAGCTGTTGCCTCGAAGTGGGGCCTGCACTTGCCGCCAGTGTACTGGGTGTCAGGTCCGACCTCTTTGCCCTGTCGCCTGCAGCGCTCCTTCTCCAGCACCCGCTCTTGGCTCTTTCTCACCAACCCACCCTCACAGTCCTATGAGCAATGCTCTCATCGGTAAAGTTGGACTCCCTGGCCTCAACTTCCTTCTGATTTTTATTCACCCTCTTTGGCACAAAGGTTGAAGGCCCAGCAAACAGACAGCTAAAACTTCTTTGCTTTGGTACTGTAGCGTAGTGTTCCACCATACTGCCAGTGAAGCCAGCCCCGGTGGCCTTGGTTGTGATTAGTTCCAACTGCTCTGAGTTCTCAGGGTACAACTGCAGGGCAGCTCTGCCTCCATGGGTGAAAACAGAATAAAGAAGAAAAAAGCAATACATGTGCTTGGCAGGGATGTCAGATTTCTTGTTAGCTTGGCATAGCCATTACACAGCAGAAATGCTGATACCACCATCAAAGGAACCTGGTTTGAAGGGGATGCCCTGGCCCATGTCCCCCAGAAGCGGATCTCCCTCTGTGTTTCAGTCTGAGACTGCATTCAGCATGGCAGGGCTGATGTCAGTGCCCACCCAGTCATGCCCTCCATTAGGGAGTCTCTACTCAGCCCATAGCTTCAAGTGTCCAATAGGTAATAGGCAGATAAGGAGATCCAGTGCTCGCCCAGCCATCTTGGTCTGGACATGAATCAAACGTGAGTTGCGAACATTTTTCCAGATTTCATTCTTGTCATAAAACAGCTCCAGAGGTCCACCGTGCATTTTCTAATCTCCAGCTGCAGGACAGCATCCTCACAATTCAGCAGCACGCCTGGACCACACATGTTTTTCCCTCATGTTTGTTTGTATGTCCTGATTGTTCCTGGATTATACTATCTTGTGAATGGAAGAATATGGAAGATAATACTTTGCTTTGTTTCACATGTTTCTTTGAGTTGTTTGCCCTTTTGGAAAAGCTCATTACTGGTGTGATATTTGATGCATATGTATTCACATGATACCAGTCTGCATTGGTAGAGGAAATATTCAGTTTTTCTTTATTTTTTAAAAGTATTTGCTTATTTATTTAATTCCATTTGTCATCATTATTATTTTTCAGTTTGACCAGAAAGAGAGACAGAAAGGGAAAGTGAGAAAGCAAGCCACCAGGTCTGGGACTTGTACTGTGGCCGGCCATGTGGGAATCCAGTGCCCCTAACCAGTTCACCCACCACCTGCTGGCTCTATTCAGTTTTTCTACTAATAGATACAATATCTAACTACTTGAACATAACCTTTTGTGCCTGACCCATTATGTATGTCGATAATGATGTTTTTAAAAAAGAATTATTTAACTTTAGTTATTTGTTCATTTATGTATATATACATACCAAAGAGGGACAGAGTGAGAGTGAGGTGGGGGGAGTGAGAAAGTAAGCCACCAGATCCAGGACTCGAACCATGGTCGGCCATGTGGGAGTCCAGTGCCCTTAACCACTACACCACCTGCTGGCCCCTATGATGTTGTTTAAAATGATTTTGATTTTGTTTTTCTTCTATATTTTAGTTATAAAATTCTATTGATTTAAAAAATTGGGCCTATCAAGTGATGCGGTGGTTAAGACAACTGGATCCCACATGGCCAACTGTGCACTTTGAGATTCAGACCTGGTATTTGGAAAACATGGTGTGTGTGTGTGTGTGTGTGTGTGTGTGTAGAACAAAAATCCTGAGAGAAGAATAGAGAAGTCATTGTGTGCATGTCATCCCCCTGGGGCGGGGTGTGATTTCTCACTTTGTCTCTGGCAAGTGCTCATGCCTTATAGCAAATTTAAAAATAAAAAATAAATTGTCTGCAAATAGATTATCTATGAATTTAATTTTTTGAATTATTTATCTAATTTTATTTGTTATTATTTTAATTTGCTACAGAGCACATGTGCTCACCAGAGAGAGAGAGTAAAAAGGGGATTAGGGGAAAGTGAGAAAGGAAGCTACCAGGTCTGGAACTTGAACTGCGGTTAATTAACCATGTAAGAATCCAATATCTTACCCACTACACTACCTACTGGACCTCCTGAATTTTATTTTGCTTGAGTAAAATAGGTATTATATTTTAAATACTAAAATGTTTAAAGAAGGTAAATAATTGGGTCTTATAGGGTTGTGAACCACTAGTTTCACCTAGGGATGGTCCTTCACTTTGCAGATGCCCAAACATGGTTCTCCATGGTCTTGCCTCCAGTGTTATTAGCACTGACTGTAGCACGTACCTTGTTTTCTTCTTTTTGGAAGATTTATTTCTGCCAGTTCTCTTTATTTTCTAAAACATTTTCTCCTATTTTTTTTTTTTTTTTGGTAGAAATATTGTTTACCTCACAAATACCAAAGTAGCTGTCATCCCAGACACATTGTTTTCATAAGTAAAGTTATATCTGGATGTTTTCTTATTTTTTTTGTAAAAAGTAATCTTCTTAAATTAAACCCTCCGTATCACATAATTCCAGTACCTATAAGAGCTTGTGAGCACAGCAAATGAAAGAAAGAGCCAAAACCAGCATAACAATAATACTCCTTTGTAGTTCCGGACGTAAACAGAGTTCAAAGCTGTTCATCTATTGTGAATGCAGAGCTTCCAGAATCCCAGTGGAATAAGACAAGCAGTCTTGTCAGGTTGGAGGGATTAAATCGGGCTGTCTGCTCACAGCTCCCCTTGTTTCCCTTGGCGATGTCTTCATAGAGCATATAGCAAAGGTGAAGTTTCTGGTCCTTCGATCACATATGGAGTCCTAGGAATCATACATTTATGATTATGACGTAAAGTAGCTATTCTCGAGGATGCTAAGTAATTTGTCAGTATTAATTTTATGTATTTACATTTTAATTGATTATGATGATCATGATAGTGTAAATAATACCTTTCAGCCATTGTCAGCCAATTAGAGAACTTTGCCTTTGGACCAGAGGACTTCTGAAGTTTCAGTCAGTCTGCAAGTGCTGGAGATAAACCTGAGGGAGGTGGAGGGATGACTCGGGATGGGGTCGGATGGGTAGGTTAGAGTGTTCTCTTTCACTTGCTCCTTTGAGAAGGCTAAGTTGTGCTGGAGCAGTGTTCTGAGAGGACGAGCTATTGATAGAGGAGCCTTGGTTCCTTCCTTTTTCCAGCAGCAGTATCCTGCTCTTCTTTAGTGCAGTGTTGTTCTTACTCTCTTCTCCAGTTTGAACTCATAGTTCCATTTTCTCTCTCTCTCTCTCTCTTTTTTAAAAAAAATTTGCTATTGGGAACCAGCAGTTAGCGTAATGGCTATGTCGCTGGACTCCCACGTAGTCGACCGTGGTTCGGTCCCGGACCCGGTGGCTTAAAACTCACGCCGGGCGCGTGTGCGTGAGTGCCCAAGATCCCGAGAGAAGAATGGAGGAGAAGGGATTGTGGCGTGACCATCCCCCCTGGGGGGTGATTTCTCGCTTTCTGTCTCCATGTCTTCTCTGTCTGTCTGGCAAGCACACGTGCCCTATAGCAAAAATCTCTCCAAAAAAAAATTTTGCTATAGGGCACATCACTTGCTGAAGATAAACACAGAGGAAACATGAGAAAGCATCCCCCAGGGGGATGACCACACCACAATTTGTTCTCCATTCTGTTGGAATTTTGGGCACGTACGTATGCAACCTCACCCAGCATTTTTCTTAAGCCAGTAGGTCCAGAACCTGAACCGTGCAGTCAGCTTTGGGAATCCAGCTGCCCCAACCTCCATGCCAGAGGCGGGCCCATTGTCTCATTTTTTACTAACCAAAGTGTAACCAGTCCCACTTTAGAAATCGCCTAGCTGTCATATACTCTGTTTATTTCATATTATTGTAATAATATCAAAGGAATACATTAATGTACAGGTACTCCTCACTTAATGACTGAATTCTCTTCCTACAACTAGGTCATTAGGTGAATTGATTGGTAAGTGAGGGGCTTAAAGGTGATGTTTTGTGGTTTATCGTGGTGCCATAGGATATGTGTTTTTCAATAGATAACGCATGACACCACGCTAGACTAATATAATTCTATTCATACAAAAAGCTTATGTTAGATAAGTGCTAGAAAGCAACAAGACACACCACAATACAAAACATAAATCTGGCGTAGTAGTTTTTTATTCTGAATAATACTATGGGTGCTGAATAAAGTAGAAATTCATAAACAAAATATATAGTCTTGCATGATTGCAAATGCTTTGTGTAGTGAATACTAACTGTGGGAATGAGACAGAGACTAGGAAAGGCGATTCCCAAGACTCGCAGACTGAGAAAGGGGATTCTCCACACTGGAGAGGTGGTTGTAAATTCGAGAGGTCATTAAATAGGCAGGTCATTAAGTGAGGAATGGCTCTATTATCCATATTAATTTTGGTTTTGGTTTGACTCTTTTTTTTTTTTTCCCTAGTTTGGCCATAGAGCATGTGCACTTGCTAGAGATAAACAAATGGTGGAGTAGAGAGAGAGAGAGAGAGAAAGAAAATGAGAAATTAACCCCCCTTGGGGGATGGCTACACTGTAAGCCCTTCTTTTTCATTCTCCTTTAGGGATTTTGAGCATGTACTCACATGTGCCTGGTGTGTATTTCTAAGCCGCTGAGTCTAGGACTCAAATGATATAGCCACTCATGTGAGAGCCAGCTACCTTAACCACCGCACCTGGCCTCTCTTTTTACATTTTTTTTTTTTTTTGAGGGATTTTTGTTAGAGGGTACATGTGCTCGCCAGAGAGACAGAGAGACAGAAAGTGAAGAAATCACCCTCCAGGGGGGAATGGGATGGCCATACCACAATCCTTTCTTCCCCATTCTTCTCTGGGGATCTTGGGCATGCACGCACACGTGCCCGGTGTGAGTTTGAAGCCACTGGGTTTGGGACTCAAACCATGGTCGGCCATGAGAGAGTCCAGTGATGCAACCATTACACCATCTGCTGGTCCCTCGTTTTACATTTTTATGACAGTGAATTTTGTCATTAAGTTATGGGAAAGAGTCGAGAATAAGGTTAGCAAAATAGAAAGAAAAAAAAATTGAGGTTTTTGAATAGAGTGAAATGTTTAAATCTCATACTATGAAGATAACTGCAGTAGTTTAGTAAATAAGGAAATGGAGAATTGAGACCTAAGTTGAGATGTGGTAAAAATTATGGAAGCAGCCTGAGGAAATTTTTTTTTTTAAAAAGAATTATTTCATTATTATTATTATTATCATTATTATTAATTTGCTGTAGGGTATGTGCACTCACCAGGATGAGAGAGAGAGAAAATGAGAAAGTAAACCACCAGTCTGGGACTTGAACCATGGTTGACCATGTGAGAGTCCGGTACATACATTAACCACTTTGCCAACTGCTGGCCTCAAAGTGGTTTTTTTTTTTTTTTTTTTTTTTTTTTTACGCTTTTGCCTTAAGGCATATGCACTTGCCAGAGAGACAGAGTTAAAGACAGACAGTGAGAGAAAAAGTGAGAAATTACTCCCAAGGGGAGATGGCATCCTGCAGTCCCTTCTCCATTCTCCCCTTGAGATTTCAGCACATGTGCATGCACGTGCATGCGCCCGGTGTGAGTTTCAAGTCACTGAGTCCGGAGCTTTAACTATGGTAGGCCATGTGGGAGTCCATTGCCTTAACCACCACGTCATCTGCTGGCCTCACGTTTGTAAATAAAAAATATTTAATTAGTTATTAAAATTTGTAAGAGAGTGTGAACACTCACTGGAGAGAGAGAGGAAAAAAAGTGAGAAAGTATTCTCCATAGAGAATGGTCATGCCTTCCTCTCTTCTCCATCTCTCCCTCTCTTTGGGATTTTGGGCATGCATGCTCATGCATCCTGTGTGTTTCTCAAGCTACTGGATCCGGGACTTGAACTGCGCAGTAAACTATGTGAAGTTCCAGCCACCTTAGCCACCACATGATGGGCTAAGCCTGAAGATTTGATGACTAATGAATGTGAAGTGAGGTTGACACCAAGCAGTTGACAATTCTCAATGTTAGGCTGAATTTAGGGGGGGTCATAGTTGAAAACTGATAAAATACCATGTAAAATAGTATTTGAACCTGTGAAAACAAGATACCTAAGGGAGGCAGTTTGAGAACACCTGGAAATATTGTTCAAAAGTGAATTTCTTACAACCCTAGGTAAGTTACCTCCACTGCAAACTGGGAAAAAAGCATAGTATATTCCTCATAGGATTGTTGTGAAATGAGTGAAATTATCTGTCATGTTGTATAGTGCTTGGCAGGTGTGTAGTGAACACTCACTAGAAGTTAACGGTCATCTTTTTTTTTTCCTACTTTATTTTTCTTATTTAAAAAATTTTAAGAAAAGTCCACAATAGAGTATGTTACACACCTGAGAATGAGAGAAAGAGAGAAGAGCACCCTGCATTGGATCAAGTTACACTGTGTTACCTTCTTTTAGTCCTCCAGTCCATCAGATTTCAGGCTTACTGGACTAGGAATTTGAACCATGGTCACCATGTGGGATCCAGATTCTTTTGAGCAGTGCACTACTGCTGTACCACAGAACTAGGCCTGTGGTTATTAATTTTTAGAAAATTTTATTTATTTTTTAATTTGACAGAGAGAGAGAGAGAGAGAGAGAGAGAGACAGAGAGAGAGAGAAGGAGAGAAAGCAAAGCAAGCCACCAGGTCTGGGACTTGAACCAAGGTCAACCATGTGAGACTGTCCAGTGCCCTAACAACTATGCCACCTACTGGTCCCCATGGTTATTAATTTTTTAAAAATAAATTTAGTTTTCCATGAGTAAGAGAGACAGAAAGAGATAGCACCCTCCAAAAGGGTCTTGATCCCTCCCTCCCCTTCCCTTTCTTTCCTTTCCCCTCCCCTCCTCTCCCCTCCCCTTCCCTTCCCTTCCCTTTCTGCCAGAGGATGTGTGAGGGAGAGAGAAAGACAGAGAGGGGAAGGGAGAAAGGACCCTCCCAGTGGAGCACTGTCACATCACAGTCCCTTCTGTATTTCTCCATCCTTTTGGGATTTGGGACATGCACATATGCCCAGGATTTTTTTTTTTTCTTGGAGGTTTTTGCTATGGAGTGCGTGTGCTCGCCAGAAAGACAAAGAGAACCAGACAGAAAGCGAGAAATCACCCCCCAGGAGTGATGGCCATGTGTCGTAGTCCCTTCTCCATTCTCCTCTCGGGATCTTGGGCACACACATGTGCTCGGCATGAGTTCAACCCACCAGGTCCGGGACTTGAATGATGATCAGCTACATGGGAGTCCAGTGACATAGCCATTATGCCAACTGCTGGTCCCCCCAGCATGTGTTTTTCAAGCTGCTGGGTCCAGGACTTGAACTGCCACCCATGCAAATTCCTTTAACCACCAGGCCACGGGCTGGCCCTGATTCTACTCCTTGGTAGCTCTCACAGTTGTGTTGACTATTTAAAATTTTGAGCCAGTAGGTGGCATGGTGGTTAAAGCATTGGATTCTCACATGCAGTTTGAGTCCCATACCTGGTGACTTGAAAATCATACTGAATACGTGTACATGCATGCCCAAAGTCCCAGGAGGAGAATGGAGGGGAAGGGATTGTACTGTGGCCATCCCTCCTCAGGCGTGGTTTCTCATTTAATCTCTCACTGTCTCTCTCCTCTCCAATGAGCACACATGTCCTATGGCAAAAACCTTAATGAAAAAACAACTTCTATGCAATGAAACAATTTAAAAAGTAAAATCAAATTAGACAAATAATTTTCTTAGAAGTGATGTTTTTTTCCTCAAATTTTGATCGTTGGAGGTTTGGTCAGCTGTAATCTTGGAGCTAATTTTTGTGATAAACAGATAATTTACTTTTGGTATTTTTATTTTATTTTAAAAACTTTACTAGTTTGTTATAGGACCATGTGCCTCCGAGAGAGAGAGAGAGAGAGAGAGAGAGAGAGAGAGAGAGTGAAAAATCACTCTCAAACTTTTGGTATTTTTATATAAAGCCTTCACTTTTCTGACATTTCGTAACCTCTGTATTAGACTTAGGTATATTAATATCACCTTCACTTTTCTGGTTCTTAGATAATTCCTTCACCTTTTAGGACTTCGAGATAAACTTTTGGTTGAATATATTATGTTTTTCTTTGATTAGGTTCAGAGTGGAGTGAATGAGAGATATGATACTAAAACTAAATCTAATATTTCACAGGCTTCTTCCAAAGAAGACAGGCTACTAAGAACTCACTTGTATTTGGCATATGCTTCTGTTTTCTGTGACAGGATTATTATGCTCTAGAAGTGTCATTTGGGGGAGCCAAAGTACTGTGTTAGAACTTCCAACAGTCCGTTCAGTACAGAAGTGAAAAAAATAGTGAAACAAATTGAAGTTCATGCTCTGCAGGTGCTTGTATGCTTTTCCTTCTGCTTTAATAGTAAATGGCTAGAGGGCTTTGTTAAATAGCAAATGAATAAAACTATGTTAAGCACATATATACATAGAGTTGTCACTTTTTTTTTATTTTTTAGATTTTTGCTAGAGGACATGTGTGCTCACAAGAGAGAGACAAAGACAGAGAAAGAAGGGAAGTGGGAAATCACCCCCTAGGAGGGTAGCCATGCTGCAATCCCTCCTTTTCCATTATCCTCTTGGGATTCTGGGCATGCATGCAGATACTCTTTGTGATTTTCAAGCTGCTGGGTCCAGGACTCAAACTGTGTTCAGCCATGTTAGAATCTAGTACCTTAACCACCATGCCACCTGCTGGGCCCAAGTTTTCTTTTCTTTCTTTCTTTCTTTCTTTCTTTCTTTCTTTTTTTTTTTTTTTTTCAGTTTTTGCTATAGGGCATGTGCACTCTCCAGAGAGAGACAGAGGGAAAGATTGAAAGTGAGAAATCACCCCCTTGGAGGTTGACCATACTGCAATTCCTTCTCCTCCAGTCTCCTTTTGGGATCTTGAGCATAAACACACATGCAGCCAGCATAATTTTCAAGCTGCTGGGTTCAGGCCTCAAACTGCAGAGCTGGCCATGTGGAATCCAGCACTTTAACCTTTGAGCCACCTATTGGCCCGAATTTCCACTTTTACATTTGCATTTCATATATATATATATACATATATTTAATGCCAGAGGATGCTCATATGTGTGTGAGAGAGACAGAGGAAGAGAGGAAGCACTCACCAGTGGGGCCTTGTCCCATCACAATTCTCTCCCCCCCCCCCGCATTTCTCTGTCACATCAAGATCTTGGGCACATGTGTACATGCCTGGCATGTTTTTCAAGCTTCTGGGGCTGGGATTTGAACTGTGGTTGGCCATGTGGGATTCAGCCCCTTTGCATAGCTCTTAATCACTTTCCCATGGGATTGGCCTTGTGTCATTCATTTTTTAAGGGATGAGAGACAGTAGTGTTTTATTTGAATATGTGTCATTTCAAGGCTGTGATTGCTCCAGATAAAACTGTCGATTCTTTGTCTAATTGAGACCCTCAGTGAAATAGCTATAAAAAGCAATGTTTGGCTTTTTTCAGTCAATGAACCAACTAATATTTTCCGAGTGCCTGCAGATGCAAAGCACTGTAAATTATATATTGCCACTTGAGTAAGTCCTTAAAGAAACAATTTTGGAACTGTTTGGTTGATTAGTGTACATCAGAGCTATTGTTTGGGCTCTCTGGATGCAGGTTGTTCAGGGATATAATAGGATCTGCATACAAATATATTAGAATTTGGATTTAGAAAGGATAGCTTGTTTATTTTATTCTATCTGTCCTGGTTTTCATTTAGTTTTATACCACTTAAATGGGTGAAAATTCATTTTCATAGTCCTTTTTAATATAACCTTGCCTGATTCTTTTCTTTTTATTTTCCACTCTCTTTGAGACACAGATGTGTGGGCACACACATGTAAAAGAAGAGCCACAATTTAAATGGTATTTATAGCAGGATGGAGATATGATTTATTTGAAATTTTTAGTTGCTTGCTACCTAGTCATGAGGAAAATCTACTTTTGATTTTTTTAAAAAAGAATTATATTATTTATTATTATTAGTTTAATTTGATCATAGAGAAATAGAGAAAGTGAGAATGTGAGCCACTGGGTCTGGGCTTGAACGGTGGTCGGCCATGTGGGAGTCCAGTGTCCTAACCACCACGCCACCTGCCAGCCCCTACTTTTGAATTTCATTGCCTACTTTTTTGTGTAAAGGGTTGGATTCTAGAATAAAGTTATATCTCCAAGACTATGTCTTCATCAGAAACTGAGCTTAATATACGTTAGAAATGATAGCTGCTTCCTCTGCTATCCCTTAAGCTCATGTAATTTATTGTAGTAGTTCTCCCTTATTCACAGGGGATACATTTCAAGACCCCCAGTGGCTGCCTGACACCGCGGATGGTACTGAACTGCATACATAGGGTTATATTTTTCCCTATACATAAATACCTATGATGAAGTTTAATTCATAAATTTGGCAAAATAAGAGTTTAACAACAATAACTAATAATAAAATTATAATAATACCCTGTAGTAAAAGCTATGTGAACGTGGTCTGTCTCTTTTTCTCAAATATCTTACTGTGCTGTACTTATCAGATCATGGTTGACTGAGGGTAGTAGTTAAAATCAGGGAAAGTGAAACCTCAGATAAGGGGGGCAGGGACTCTTGTGCCTGACTTTTGTTAATCAAATCTCAGAGTTGCTTACTTTTGTTCTGTTAGCAGTTGGGGTATTTGGGGTGGGATAAGAGAGAAAATACTTAAAAAGAAAAAATCAACATCACTCTATGAGAGAATGTAACTCCTCTAGAGAAAGTATTTAGTTTGGCGTGTTGTAATGGCAGTTTGTTACTTTATTATCCTCTACGTCCTCTTTGTCCAACAAAGAAAATGGACCAGATACTTACCTCTCTTATGAGTGCTTTTAAAAGAACTGTATGGGGCTAGCAGATGGCGTAGTGGTTAAGGTGCTGGACTCTCACATGGTCAGCTCCAGTTCAAGTCCTG
Source organism: Tupaia tana (assembly GCA_026018925.1). NCBI lineage: Eukaryota > Metazoa > Chordata > Mammalia > Scandentia > Tupaiidae > Tupaia > Tupaia tana. The sequence continues at coordinate 105,363,899 of JAKSZU010000002.1, read as the reverse complement.
GACCTGGTGGCTTAAAACTGATGCTGGGCACATGTGTGTGTGTACATGCCCAAAGTCCTGAGAGGAGAATGGAGAAGAGATTGTGGTGTGGCCACCTCCCTGGGGGTGACTCTCACTTTCTCTCTATCTTTTTCTGTCTCCCCTGCAAGCACACATGCCCTATAACAAAAATCTCTCCAAAAACAGCTGTATGATTGAATACTTAGTAAAACTAACCTTACCTTTTGTAGTAATAGTGAAGTGGAAGGAACCTTTTATTTCCATGCCTCCTGCCCTTCCTTCTGTTCTCTCATTCTCTCCTTTACTTTATCCCTCTTTTCCTTCCTGCCTGCCTTCCTTTTTCCCCCCTTTTTAAAAAAAGTGCTGTTTGAATCTAGTTCAAGTAAAGTTGACCTCTGGAGATTTGAAGGAGAAAACTGAAATGAAATATATTTTTTCCTCTTCTGAGTTTGTGTTAATTTGCCCCAAATGACAGAATTAGCTGAAAAGTACTGGGTATTAGCAAACAGAGTTGAACTCAATTTGTATTCCCTTGTTTTTACTATACATGTGATAAAATTAGATAATTAATAAAGGTTTAAAGGAATTATAGCTGGTAACTTCACCCTGTTTCACCTTCTTAAACCTAAGACTTGTAATTTGCCTAAATTATGCAAAATGCTAATTAAAGGGTTTAATTTGCTAATCATCTCAGTTTGATTAGAGGCAGATGCTGATTATCTGCACAAGTCTAAATGGACCTTTCAAAGTTGGCTTTCGTTATTTAAAATCAACTTGTCAAACTAATTAAGACATAAACTTAAGGAAGAACAGGTACCAGTAGTTAGCTATATACTTTCAGTGTGACACAGGACAGGGAAATTCACTCTGGTGCACTCGGTGTCATTATGAATTTCAGTAGTCCCAGAGGTGTAGAGTTGAACTCTGTTTGGCTTTTATACTGAATTCATTACATTCTCTAGTCCTACCTTTCTACCCCTTGTGTCTTAGATTACTTGCTCCCGCCTACCCCCGCCCTGCTCTTTTTCCTTCTTGCTGTGATTTAGCCAGGAAGTAGGACAGCTGCATGCATATGCACACAAACCATGCCTAGGGACAGGCCGAGAAGCACAGCGTGGGATGCCAGACTTCCCCCTAACGGGTGACCAAAGCTTTTTCAGACACATCTACAAGATGTGACAAGAAACAAAACATATGAGCCAGGAAGCAAAGGCAGCAACTTAGTTTAGTAATTGAGCATGAATTTGGATGCACCCAGCCTTTGTGTTCTTGTTGACCCCCCCAGCCAAGACAGACACCTCTCTGTAGACTGATCAGGTAGGTGTCTGGCTGATCTAGGGTTAAGACTGGAGAAACCAAGGCAGTGACTGCATTAGCCCTAATCAGAGTCAGATATAGATGGCCCAGGAACAGAAAATGTTTGGTTTTGCATTTGAGACCTAGTAGGTTAGAATGGAGGATCTGAGGTATGGACATAATAAATTTTGTTTTGACCTTCACCAAGATCAAGGTAATGGGATGAGGTAGCCTGCCACTTAAGCAGGAATAATCAGGAAGGTCCTACAGCCTGAGGTGAGAGCACAGGCTGGCTTTGGTGCTGTCCTTGCTGGAGCTGAATCCTGGCATTGCTGGGGACTGATTGTGTCTCTTCTCTGATTGGTTTCCTCATGTGCATAATGGACACTGTAAGAGTACTCTGTCACAAGGTTGGGAGGCTCAGATCACTCACTGCATTTTGTAATGCACCTAGAACAGTGCCTGGCACATCGTAAGCACACAATAAATGTAACTATTATTATTTGTTACCCTTTCAGCTTTTGCCCGAGATTTGCCAAAACATGGTGTATATGGAGAACATTGGATTCCATCTCTCAAAACCCACTGGAGTAATTTAAGTGGGCTGCAAATATATGTACAATAAGAAATTGTAAGAACTTCAGATGTATAAGCTAATGAATTTTGAAATACTAGAGACTTATTACAAAGGAATAAGCACAGATTTTGGTCCAGATCTTTTTAGGCAGTGAAGGGGTAAGGGATATGTGTAGGTAAGTGCTAGACTGACACATGGGTCAGCAGGAGTGCCTGATGAGCGCTGTTTTTTCATTTGGATTCAAGGGTAAAGGGGAGTTTCCTGGGCTGGTCCTGTTGTACAGTGATTAAGGCCTGTGCGTGGGGAGCTGGATCCCACATGACTAACTACAGTTCAAGTCTTGGCCCCAGTGGCTTGAAAACTCACCTGGTATGCATGTGCGCACATGCCCAGAGTCCTGAAGGCAGGGAAAATAGAGAAAAAAGGTGTGACATGACCACACCCCTTGGAGGGCTCTCCCTTTCCCTCTCTCTGGCAAGTACACATAAGCTTTAGTGATAAAAAGAGGAGGATTCCTTTAAATTCAGTTGCTTTTTTGCTTTTAGAAGATTAAAACAAGTTACTGTGTAATAGGCTAAGGGGTAGTAGAGTGCTTTGATTCGTTTCCTGGCTGATATTATCAGTCGAGTTGTCAATTCTGTGCCTAAATATATCTAAAAGCTGTTTACCTCTTTCAGCTTCACTGTCACTATTCTAGCTTGGGCTACCAAAATTTCTTATTCGATCTATTCTTTACCCTGAAATAAAAGTGGAGATATGATTATGTATGCTTATCTGCAGCCCCTCTCTAACCCTTCAGTACTTTCCTATTAGCAAAGTGTTGGTGTTAAAAATTTGGGGGCAAGAAGGAACCAGCAGTTAGCTTAATGGCTATGTCGCTGGACTCCCATGTAGCCGACTGCAGTTTGAGTCCTGGACCTGGTGGCTTAAACTCACGCCAGGCGTACGTGCCCAAGATCCCGAGAGGAGAATAGAAGAGAAGGGATTGCGGCGTGGCCATCTTCCCTGGGGGGTGATTTCTTTCTTTCTGTCTCTCTGTCTCTCTCTGTCTTTCTGGCAAGTGCACGTGCCCTATAGCAAAAACCTCTCCAAAAAAAAAATATTGGGGGACAGGTGGTGGTATAGAGGTAGTGCAACTGGACCCACATGGTAAAGGTCCTGGGTTCACATCCTGGGACATCGCTGAGCCTGCTGGGCACTTCCATGTGCTGATGATCTGGGCTGACTGAGATTAGGGCTAGGTTGCATCAGGGAGACCCTGTGAGTGGGGGGTTACTCTCTCTCTCTCTCACTGAAGAAATGAATAAGTAAACTTATAAAATATTCTCAAGTTACTTGGCTCTGATCCCTGTAAACCTCGCTAGCCTCATCTCTTATCACGATTTCTGTAAACTCTGTGGACCAGCCCTGTGAACTTTTTCTAGTTTTAAAAACATGTTTTGCTACCTTTATCTTTAAGCTTTCTCCCTCTATTTCAGATAATTCTGATTCATCCATTAGGTCTCAGCTTAAACAGGTTTTATTTGTGGGACATTTCCCATATCTGACTTAGAAACTCATCCTTTGTGTTCTTAAGAGCTCTGCACATCTTCTGTCAGAGCACTTGTATTTGAAAGTCATTACCAGCTTGTTCTTCAGTAGGCAGACTGTACGTCTCCGGAGAGCAAAGGACTCAGTGTCTTGTTCACTGGTTAACAATGTTTTACCCGTAGGCGGTACTTAATATATGTTGATTAAATGAAGGAAGAAATAAACGAATTAGCCACTATCAGATGTTCCCAAGAGTATACCTTAACTTAGTTCTCTAGAAACTGTTTGACTTTTGAATATTTATGATGAATTACTAAAGTGTTTACTCTGTGTGCCTCGGTTTGTCCTAATAGCCATATAAAATGGATGGATCAAGCAGTAGTGTGTAGTTAGCACATTGGGTTTTAAATACCCAAGATTTGAATCACTTTTTACTAGTTGAGTACTTATGGACTTCAGATTGATCTTGTTGCATTAAAACTTACCATTCATGGGACCAGCAGTTAGCATAATGGCTATGTCACTGAACTCCCATGTAGTTGACCGCGGTTCACGTCCTGGACCCGGTGGCTTAAAACTCAGGCCGGGCGCGTGTGTGTGCGTGCCCAAGATCCCAAGAGGAGAATGGAGGAGAAGGGATTGTAGCATGGCCATCCCCCCTGGGGGGTGATTTCTTGATTTCTGTCTCTCTCTCTCTCTCCATCTTTCTGGTGAGCACATGCGCCCTATAGCAAAAACATCTCCAAAAACAAAGAAACAAACAAACAAAAAAAGCAAATAAAACTTACCATTCAGACTTTGAGAGGGAAAAATAAAAGTCTTGATTCAATAGATGCTGGAGAAGGGTAAAGAATAGAAAAATGTTGGAACCAGCAGATGGTGTAATGGTTATGTTGTTGGACTCCCAGTTCAAGTCCTGGACCCAGTGGCTTAAACTCATGCCAGGCTCATATGGGTGCATACCCAAAATCCCAAGAGGAGAGTGGAGAAGAGATTGTGGCATGGCCATCCCTCTGGGGGTAATTTCTCACTTTCTGTCTGTCTGTCTCTCTCTGGAGAACACATCCACCCTGTTGCAAAAATCTCTCTCTCTCAAAAAAAAAAAAAAAAAAGACTAATGTGTAGATCGGTGAGATTTCCAAGATTCTTCCATATGTGCTATATCTCTGAAGTTCAGAAGACTTCTAGAAGGTTTCTGGCTTACGCTAGGTTTCACAACTGGAGGAATTTTCTGTTAACACCAGGCACAGCTGAAAGCTAGATTGTCTACAGAATTTGCAAAGTAGATTTTTTTCAATATTATGTCAGCTTGAAGCTTTCATGTGGGTTTAACAATTTTTTCAGTGTGATTTAGGTAGATGTAGCTAAAATTGATGTTATTTTTGATGCATTTAAAATGAAAAGTAATTTCTGTTCTTAAAGAATGAACATGCATTCTGCATTCTGTTTTGATTGTGTAATGAAAATTAATTTATAACTATGTTATAGAGATAATATAAAGGTATTTACGTGGGAATTTGTTTACAGGTAATAAATATTTGCTTTCCATGAGATCACCTTAGGTGGTGTAGTAGATTAAAGATGACCACAAGATATTTTGATACTTGCTCATTGAGAGAGGATCTGTGTCACTTTCCTTTGAATCTGAGTGGGTATTTTTTTTTAACTTGTTGTTAGATATACATAATATTTATCATTTTATTTTTTAGTAAACAGTTCTTTGACATTAAGTATATTTACATTTTTTGGCAACTTTTATCACTATGTATCTCCAGAATTCTTTAAATCTTCCTTTACTGAAAATTAATACCCATTAACTACTAACTCTCCATTCTCCCTACTTGTACCTCTTGGCCCACGTTGGTTTTGTAATTGTGTTGACAAATAGAATATAGTGGAAGTAACACTGTACCAGTGTCTCAGATCTTAAGACACTGGCAGCTAAGCTTCTTGGAGTTTGCCAAAATTTAAAGTAGATCATGCTATCATAATTTATTGCTAGTTTATTTCCTAGCATAGATTATGGATAATTTTTCCACTTTTTATCCCTGGAATATTCTCTTCAGGAGCACTGGGATATCATAAAGAAGTCTACTAGACTTGCTGACATAGACTTACTGTATAGATCTGTTCAGAATGCTGGCATAAACCAGCAGCTGCCATGTTGGAGCGGCCATGTTGACAGGCCCTGCCTTTTAGCCATCCCCACCACGCTAAGTGGAGCCATCTTGGACCCTTCAGTTTTTTCACCAGCTCAGTACTCCTTGTGACCTAATTTGATATCAGTGCCCATACTGCCTGCCTCACTGTGGCTGGGTCAAGGTTATTTTTATATAGTGCTCTTAGCTTCTCAAAGTTTGCCAAAATTTAAAGTAGACCAAATTACTGAGTTTATTTCCTAGCATAGGTTGTGGACTTTTTTTCTGCTTGCTAAATTGAATTCAGCTAAGAGATGGTAAATACACAGTATGTTTGGGGCACTGTGTTGGTGCTATAGAGAATTTAAAAAAGCATTTTCTGAAGTAGAAAGAGGTATAAGTAAATGAATATAAGCAGTCGTAAATTACTATAGACTTCATATCATACAGGCTATTTATTTATTTATTTATTTGAGAGGTTTTGGCTATAGGGTGCGTGCACTCGCCAGACAGAGAGAGATAGATGGAGAGACAGAAAGCGAGAATTACCCCCCGGGGGGATGGCCACGCCGCAATCCCTTCTCCTCCCTTCTCCTCTCAGGATCTTGGGCACGCACACACACACGCCCGTTGTGAGTTTAAGCCACCAGGTTCGGGACTTGAACTGTGGTCGACTACATGGGTGTCCAACGACATAGCCATTACAGTAACTGCTGGTCCCCAGGCTTTTTCGTTTTTGTTTATTTTTCTTGAAATGGTTGCAGATTTTTCTTCTTTTTTCTTTTTATAGTTAGTGCTCTTGATATATGTAATTTTGATTTTGTAGGTAAGGGAAAGGTTTTTAATTCATAGGGAAAATATTTGAAAATCATTTCTTATTTTAGCTATTTCCAATTTTTCAGTAAGAAATTAAAACTTACTGTAAGTGCAGCATAGCAGGGCGGTTGAATTCTAGTAAAACCCTTTTGTGCTGGCAGACGCATTTGCTGCAGTTATGACACTTCGCTTTACAGAACAGTAGAATCATGGGTGAGTGCAAATACGGACACAGGCATTTTAATTTGCTGCTTGGCTTTCTAGATTCCTTAAGCTGTATCACTTTTGTGTTGTAATGATCTTACTGAAGGCAAGAAACAAAGTGAAAGATGCAGCATCAAATTCTCTTTGAAGTTTCCCAGTGCTGCTCTTATTATTTCTACAAAATAGAAATGATAATTTTGCACACCTCCCCCCCCCCCCCACACCCCTTTTTGGTAACAGAACTAACAGTAGCAAGGAACGTGATATTCTGAGTAGGAGATCAATGTAAGATCGTTACAGAGAACAATGAAATGGATCTAGATTGAATTCAGTGTTTTTTTTTTTTTTTTTTTTTTTTTTTTTCTCTTTTTGCAGTTTCTGAGACATTTAATGAAAATGTCATTTAGGTAGGTTGGGGGGACAGACTTTGGAGAAGATATTTCATTTACAATGTGAATAAAATACACATTAGAAAATGACAAGAATGATGGCTGAGACCAGGAGGTTCACATTCATGTTACAGGTTCTCAGGTCTGATGTGCGCTCTGACTCCTGATGTATAAGTGTAGTGGGAGGGCCCACGTGTGGCCCTGGGTAGTGCTGCTGTCATACTCCAGTGTGGTAGTACTTGAGAACCGGATGTCTCTGAGTCACACCCAGCCCTTCTGAGTGACATCATGGCTTCTTCCTGTATTTAAATCTATATCTTAAGTGCAGGTGAAGTACTTGTGAGACTGTAAATAGGGACAGAACTGTACTTGGGGTAGGGTACACTATGGAAGGAAGCTGCTGATGTACACTGAAGTAAGATAAACGTGAGTGCCTCTTTCTCCTCCTTGATTCAGGATACGTGGGTGGGGTGTGTGTGTGTGGGGTGGAACACTTGTCTAAATTTTCCCAGTGTCAAAAAATGACTTATAATCCAGCCCCTGTCCCACCAAGGTCTCCCAAATTAACACAGTTTATAAAAAGTATATTTGCCATGCAAATGAATCCTTAATGTCAGTTCCTAGCAGAATTCCACTCCTAAGCACACACTGCACAGAACTTCTGGAGCCAGCATTATCTTTTATATTACTTCATAGCTAAAAGCTAATAAATGCCTTTTGTGTATTTAGCATTATATTTCATGTTATAAAATATTTAAATTAACCTGTTTATGGTTTGGGTGAGCAAGAAAAGACTTTTCAAGTAATAAACAAGATAAAATAATCTAGTGCCAAAATATTTGATACAGTCTATAAGAGCTAAAAAAAACAAAAGATTTGCTATGGCATATATTAGTCTAGGAAGGCATCATTGAGCTGATGGTATTTGAATTACATCTTTTTTTTTTTTAAGAGATTTTTGCTATAGGGCGTGTGTGCTTGCTGGAAAGACAGAGAGACAGGGAGACAGATAGTGAGATATCACCCCCCCCAGGAGGGATGGCCATACCGCAATGCCTTTTCCTTCATTCTCCTCTCCGGATCTTGGGCACACAGGCACACACACCCTGCCTGAGTTTTAAGTTGCCTGTTTCAGGACTTGAACTGCAGTTGACCACGTGGGAGTCTAGAAACATAACCATTATGCCATATGCTATACCATGGTTCTAAGTTGTTTTTTTTTTTTTTTTTTTTTAAAGAATTATTTTATTTTGTTTGTTGTCATTATTTTATTTTTACTGTTTTCAAAGTTGACCAGTGAGTGGCAGAGAGAGAGGGAAAGTGAGAAAGCACACTGCCAGGTCCAGGATTTGAACCACAGTCAGCCATGTTGGAGTCTAGCCACCTTAACCACCATGACACCTGCTGGCCTTGGTTCTAAGATTTTTAACTGTGTATCTTGGACATTCTGGAAGAAAGGCAGCCAAACTCTGATTCATGAAAGATTCAATGATGACTGAAGTCTCCAAGTCAAACAACCAACAGTGGTATGTTAAAAAAACATGTTATTACTTAGCCAGAGAGGAAGTAGTGACTTGCATCGTATCAACATGAACCATTGGTACAGCCGTGTTTACTCAAGCAAAGGAAAAATGAAATATAACACTAGGGGAAAATAAGGTCAGAAAAATAAATTGACTTGTTATGATTCTCTATTACCATGGAGATATCAAATCATTGGCAATTAAGTTTCAATAAGTCAGTTATTAAATTTATAATTTCCATCATATATTTCAAATTTAAATGGATGGCAGAATACTAGCAGTTCTTTGTATCTGTGGTGAAGAGAAGTGGGGCTTATTTACTCCAAGAGATGGTCAAATACATATATTTGTAACTGAAAATATTATAAGTCAGTTTTATGGCTTTGACAAAGGTGTCCAATTTGTTGACTCAATCAGTATTTTAGTTCCTCCGAAAATTATTCAGACATTTAAGGTTCTGCTTTCCGGTGAGTGCACATGCCCTATAGCAAAATAAAACTTTCTAAAAATAAATAAATAAATAAAAACTTAGAACCAAATAAAGTTGAACAAATTTCTATTGGACTACATTGTGAAAGTGGGGAAGGAAAATTGCTTTCTTTGTTTTTTTGTTTTTGGAAGACATTTGCCAGTTGGAGCCTCAAAGAAGATTGAGTTGGGGAGGCCTTTAATTGTACATCAAAAGGTTATTGCAGAAGATAACATAAGGGAGATGTCATAAAAAAGAAAATTTGAAGCTCAATAATAGGAAACCGTGTGAAGAAATAGGCATTCTGCCAATTAACTGGGTGCTTGAAATAAATAGTCTGGAATTAAGAAAACAGTTGCCAATTTCAGAGACTTGATGAACTGCATAGGGAAGGTAGAGCAGGGAGAAAACAAACTTTGGTTCAGTTCAGTTGTAAATCATACTTAAGATTTATTAAAATTTTGCCTCAATACTTTTAATGAAATTTAATAATATTAACCTCAGAGGATTATTAATCTAATATTAAACCATTAAACCATAGAAGTAATTCTAAGTACATTGGGGTAAAGCTTAATTTTGATCATAGAAGTTCAGTTTTGAACCATTGACTGAGAGGTTGCTCTTTCTTAAGCTGTGCAAAGTGTGGGTGCGAGTGAATAAGGGGGAGAGCCAGCGAAGTATATACACGGTACATCACTCTTGGGTTTTTTTTCATTTGCTGGAGAATTATGACACAATTACATAAGTAACCAATTAGTTAAAAAATAACTCAAATTCCCCCATAAGTATGTTTATAAGTATAAAGGAGATATATAAGAAGCCATTAGGTATTCATCTTCCATCATGTTGAGCAATCCTCACGTTGTATTAGTTTGAAGTGACATATAGTTTCTTAGGTTTTATTAGTATACATTGACCAGGAAAGAGATTACATTCCTTATTAGAAAATATTTTTGCAGGATGGAGGTTCTAGGTTGGCAGGTATTTTTAGCACATAAGATATATCACTTTTCTGTCTTCTACTCTTGCTCTTAAGAAGTTGACTGTTAGGCAGACCATCTCCTTTGAAGGTAAGGTGGCCACCTTGCTCTTAATCTCCTTTTAAAATAGTCTACGTGATTCTCTTCTGTTTGGTTTAAACATTCTCAGTTTGTCTAGAAGTTGAATTATTTTATCCTGCTTGGGTTTCACTAGACTTCTTCAATGTGTAGATTGGTGTTTTGTATTAATTCTGAAAAATTCTCAGCCTTTATTGCTCTGAAATGTCCCTCTACCCATTTTTCTCCTTTCTGTGACTCCTTTCAAATGTATTTTAGAACTTCTTAGTCTTTCACATCTCTTTCTCAGGTCTGTGTTTTCATTCTCTTCTTTCTCTGCTGAATTATAGATTATTTCTCCTAAATAATTTCCTAATTTATTTCTCTTTTCTGTGTTATCTATTTTATTCCCATTGAGTTTTTAATTTTGGTTATTAGAATTCTTGGGATTTTATTTGGTCATTTTTCAGATCTGCTGTGTTACTTTTCCTGTTTCTTGTAGATATATTTTTTTAAAGAAGTATTTTATTGGGAACAGCAGGTGGCATGTGGTTAAGGCACTGGATACTCCCACATGGCCATCCACAGTTCCAGTCCTGGAACTGGTGGCTTGCTTTCTACCTTTCCCTCTCTCTCTTTCTGTCTCTCTCTCTCTCTCTAGCCAAATTAAGAAAAATGAATAGGGACCAGCAGATAGTGTAATGGCTACGTCACTGGGCTCCCATGTAGCCGACCGTGGTTCGAGTCCTGGACCTGGTGGTTTAAATTCATACCGGGTGCACGTGCGTGTGCGTGCCCAAGATCCCCAGAGGAGAATGGAGGAGAAAGGATTGCAATGTGGCCACCCCTCCAGGGGGTGATTTCTCACTTTCTGTCTCTCTGTCTCTCTTTGTCTTTCTGGTGACTCCATGCACCCTATAGCAAAAACCTCTCCAAAAAAAAAAAAGATAAATGAAAATAATAATTTGTTAAAAAAGAATTATTTTATTTAACTTTTAATTAATTAATTAATTTAAAATTTTTATTTTTATTTGACCAGAGACTAACACAGTGAGAAAGAAAGAGAGAGGGGGGAAAGTGAGAAAGCAAGCCTCTAGGTCCAGGACTCGAACCCTGGTTGGCCATGTGGGAGTTTAGTGTGCTTAACCACCATGCCACCTGCTGGCCCCTTTTGTTGAAATTTTAATATTAGTTCTTTCTCAAATGTGTTGTAGGTTGCTTTTTAATTTGTCTGATAATTCCAACATTTAAAATCTGTGAAGTCTGTTGCTACTATTGTTTGGGCTTATTTCTTGTGTTGCCGCCTTATTTGTTTGTTTCTTCCTTTTTTTTTTTTTTAAAGAATTATTTTTTTTATTTGTTCTTATAATCTTTTAATTTAACCAGAAAGAGAAAGAGAGAAAGAGAAAGTGAGAAAGCTGGTCACCAGGTTGGGGACTTCAACTGCAGTCAGCCATGTGGGAGTTCAGGGCCTCAATTACCACACTACCTGCTGGCCCTGCCTTGTTTCTTTATGTGGTGGAAACACACTGGTGATTGCCATCCCACAGTTTCTTCCTTTTTTTTTTTTTTTTTTTTTTTTAGTTCCAGGAGTGAATGCTTTCTGAGAGTATCCTCTTTGCTTCTACCAGATTTCTAGGGATGTTGCTATTCAAGGACTACTTTAAAATCATATTTAGGAATGTGGTTCTCTGGCCCATTTGTACTGTGTATACTTGGGATGACTACCATTTCTCAAAATGTTGTTTCTTCGTACCTTTTCCTTTTCCTCTTTTGGTCAGTGCCAGTACAACTGCTCTTTGTTTTTATTTGTTTGGTACTGATGGTGGGTTACTTTTTTTTTTTTTTTTTGAAGCAGTTTTTGCTATAGGGCGCGTGTGCTTGCCAGACAGACAGAGAGAGACATAGAGACAGAAAGCGAGAAATCACCTCCCGGGGGGATGGCCACGCCGCAATCCCTTCTCCTCCATTCTCCTCTTGGAATCTTGGGTACGCACGCACACGCACCCGGCGTGAGTTTAAGCCACCGGGTCCGGGACTTGAACTGCGGTTGACTACGTGGGAGTCCAGCGACATAGCCACTACGCTAACTGCTGGTCCCTGGGTTACTTTTTTTTAAAGAGGTTTTTGTTATAGCATGCATGTGCTCGCAAGAGAGACAGAGAGAGATAGACAGAAAGCAAGAAGTCACCCCCACAGTGGGGATGGTCATGCTGCAATCCCTTCTCCTCCATTCTCCTCTCGGGACTTTGGGCATACATGCATTTGTGTCTGGTGTGAGTTTCAAGCCTCTGGGTCTGGGACCCGAACCGTGGTTAGCTGGACTATGTGGGAATCCAGCGACATAACCATTACACCCAATGGTGGGTGACTTTTAATTCACTCTTCCTCTGAGGATGTTATTATCCTCTGGGGTTCTAGTTTAATATAGGGAGCGTCTCCTGTGGGAGCTCTTTGTTGGGCATGCCCTAATCCTTGGTTTTGCTACCTTGCCCCTTGATACTGAGGATCTGAAATACAAAAAAATTGGGTTTGGCAGGTCTCCCTGTGTTTTCATTGTTCTTAAACTAATATTCTTTTATCTAGTATTTTTGTTATTTTTAGTGGGAAGTGGATCTGAATAACTTAAAAAGTCAGAAATTGCTAATGGCCCCAGGGCTGGAGCCCATCTGCTCTTGTGCTATTGGAGATGTTGTAAACAGTCTTTTGCTCAGCACAATACATTCTTCTCAGCCTCTGAAGACAGATTGCTGGGCTGCAGAGAGGATGGTCTTAAAAAAAATTAAACTTTAAAGTTTTTACAGAAAATCTTTTAAATTGTTATGTTAATAGAAAAGTAGTGTTATTTTAATTTGTTTCACTGTTCCTGTGTTCATCTAGGAAAAGAGTGTCAAAGAAAATCATTTTCATTAAAGGTACCACCATTCCTACATTTTTCCAAGCATAATACTTTCATCTATAATATCATGGTATTTCCTTTCCATTTTGCTTAAGTGGTTGTTTTTTCCCCCATTTCTATTACAGTACCCTAATTGTAGGGTTTTGTTATACTGCTAGTTGTTCTACTGTCATATCCTCTTAACTGTTCTTTAATTGCTATCAGATTTCAACATAATTTTTGCATGTGGATTTTTTATGTCTCGTGTGAATTACTCTGTTTTTATCTTTTTAAAAAATGTTTTGATGGTGTGTGTGTACATGCATGCATATGCCATGTTTTAGACAGGGTCTCAATGTGTCACAATCCTCCTGTTAGACTTCCAGGTAGCTGAGGGCACAGGTATGTGCTACCACGCCTGGCCTTTTAGGGTGGGGCAGGAATCAAGCTCTAGACTTCCTGTGGCTTCAGCCTACAGCATTGACCAGTGCACACTACTGTGGGTGGGCCTGTTTTTATCTTTTTTTTTTTTTAAGCTCACTTTTATGCACAATAGAGTGCATGTGTGTGCACACGAAGGAGAAGGGAAGACAGGAGAGGGAGAAGAGAGAGTATTCCCCAATGGGACTGGCCATACTGCAATCCTTTTTTCTTCATTTCTCCATTTTGTCAGGATCCTGGACACAGGTGCACACACCTGGGATTCTGACAGAATGAGATGGTGGGGATGGGATTCCAATAGCAGTGAGCCATGTGAAATCTGGTCTCTTCTACACAGCACTTAATCACTGCACCGTGGGGCTGGCATCCATTTTTATCTTCTGATGGATTATTTTATTATATCATTTCATTAGTTTAAGCCTTTGGGGTTTAATTATACGAGTATTTTTTTGTCCTGTATTTTCCTGTATTTCATCAGTTTAAATATTGTCACCTTCCATGGTGTGTATATTTTAGTCAGTAAACATTTCATCAGGAATTCTGGTAGGAATTGGGAATAATAAGTGTAACATATTCATCTATGCTTTGGTATTTATTCTAGCAAGAAAGATATAAATGCTTATATTATGGTGCATAAATGGTAAAATACTGTATGTCCAAGCATACAGATATCTATAGGTATAGAAGAGGGAAAAAGGAGGATTGAGGAAACCTGGGGGAACTTTGCAGAGATAACACACCACTTGCATGGAAATTTTCCTGTAGAAACAGGATATAAAGAGACATATGGGAAATATGCATGAAGTCATAGAGGTAGAAGGCATGGCGCACTATGGGAAGCACACATGGGTTGTGTAATTTTTGAAAAATAGTTTGTCCTCCAAAAAAAATTGAAACCAGGAAGAATTTAACAGCTTGAAGAAATAATGAACTTCGATGGACCCAGAGACAGTGCAGTGTGGATAATGGAGTGAATGAGCAAGAATAATGAGGAGGAAGAACAATATTGTTGGGAGAATGTGTGAGGGATGGGGGGTGCTTGCAAACTATGCTGTGACCATGGGAGTGGACTGCAGAGGTGGAGAGTGAAAGGAGAGTCTGCTGGGGCTGCAAAATTAGTGTTGACTAGATCATCCATATGGATGTATTATTTATCTTGGGCAGTGGCAAGAAGGTGGATAATTGTGATGTGGTTTGGATTTGGACCCTCTTCCAGTTTTAGCATTGAGTGTCTCATATCCCAAGACACCCCTCATTCCTGGCATATCAGGATGGTTGGTCACTGCAGTGAGATGTCAGAGGGCTTGATGAATTTGAGGTATTGAGTGGTGGAGAGCAATAATCTGTAAGTGGGAAGGTGCTGGTCAGAGCGGAGGGAATTACGTTTCTGTGAACTTTTGCAAGGTAGTATTCTCATGAGACAACAAGGAAGTAGAGAATTGTTTGGAAAAGATTGAGCATGTTTGAGTGGAGGCTGGTCAGTAGAGGACACAGTGGAAAATATTTTAGAGCGAGTCCACCAGAAGGAACGTACAAGTGAGTGAGGTGGGTAGATGGGGGTCAGGTAGAATTAAATGAGAATGACTGTAGTTGCTAGGTCTCCAGAGGGGTCTGTGTTTTGAGCACTGACTGAGGGCAAGGCTGAGAAATATAAATGGAAATAATTGAACAAAAGATTAATTGAGAACTTTGATTTGAAGTTGTTTCAGTTCTGACTCCAGGAGTCTACCAGGCTTTTAGCCTCTTGGCTGGCATAGAATGATACAAGTATTGTATTCTAGTCTGTCTTCCTCCCAGCCCCACTTATTTGTCTAAGGTTCAATACTTTTGTATTTAATATCTTGTCT
This sequence comes from Tupaia tana, assembly GCA_026018925.1. Lineage (NCBI taxonomy): Eukaryota > Metazoa > Chordata > Mammalia > Scandentia > Tupaiidae > Tupaia > Tupaia tana. The sequence continues at coordinate 105,348,754 of JAKSZU010000002.1, read as the reverse complement.
TTTGTAATATATTTTATATTTAGTCTCAGAAATAAATTTTATTATATTTTTATTTTATTTTATTTTATTTTATTTTATTTTATTTTATTTTATTTTATTTTATTTTTTTGCTGTAGGGCACATGCACTTGCCAGAGAGGCAGACAGACAGAAAGTAAGAAGTCACCCCCGACAGGTGGTGACATACCACAGTCCCTTCTCCTCCATCCTCCTTTTAGGATTTTGAGTATACACGCACAGGTGCCTGGTGTGAGTTTTAAGCCGCTGGTTCCCAGAGTTGTACCACAGTCAACTACGTAGGTGTCCAGTGATGTAATCGTTATGCCATATGGTGATCCCAGGAATAAATTTAATTAAAAAAAAAAAACACTTTTCTAATACCGCTGTATATAGATATCTGGCATCATTTTTGCATTATGTTTTGTTCGTTGGTTGCTACTTTATATATTGCTGTATTATTGGTACTTTTCTAGGCCACATCAGCATGGGAGTGATTTGGTGTATAAACAGGTGATGAGGATAGGAGGTAAAGCAGGAAGGAGAAGTAGAGGAGACAGATATACATATAGATGTATTGGTTGATTAGAAGTGGCTTATTTCCACCTTCTGTGTCCCACTTGGTCTTTTAGATTTCTGGGCCCCTGAGGTGGCATTGCGCTATGCTCAATAAATTTAGTGCCTAATGCTGTTTGGCTACCTTTGTGTGGTACTTCTCTGAAAGCCTCTGCCAAAGCCACTGCCCTCGTAGTGCCATTGCTCAGTGTTCACGATTGTTTGAGCAGTCTCAGAGCTGGTGTGCCCTGCCATTAGGTAATTGGGATGAATGGGCATGTCGCTTTTCTTCCATTGTAACACTACAGTGAGTATGCTTGCCTTCATTTTGCCCAACTTTAATTCATGTAAGCAAGACCAAACTCCAGGCCAGGTGGCTTTCTGATTTTTCTTTGGCTGTTTTAATGGTTGTCTCTCCTCTTATCCCTGGTAGCTTGGGAATGTCTTTCTCTCCTCCTGCTCTCTCCAGGCTGGTGGGCATTCAGGCCCTCATAGAGGTTTTGTTCTCTGGTTGCATGTTAGAAACTGGGCTTTTTCCTCTTGTGCGTGGATGTTTCTTTCAGATTTCATTGTTGGTAGAGTCACCTTGCCTTCTTCCCTGAGCTTTTGGTATGGTTGTATAAACTATATGTATGTAGTCCCCTCTTGTCTGTGGTTTTGCATTCCACAAATTTAGTTGCCTGCCATCAGCTGTGTTTGGAAAATACTAAGTGGAAAATTCCAAAAATAAGCAAGTCATGAGTTTCATATTGTGTGCTGGTTCTGAATATTGTTATAATTATTCCTATTGTTAGTTATTGTTACTCTCTTACATAATTTATAAATTAAACTTTATCATGATGAATAAACTGTATCATGTATGTAAAGGAGTAAACAGTTGCTACAGGGTTTGTTGCTGTCCATATTTTCAGGCCCTCAAGAGTGGTCTTGGAACTTATCCCTTGCCTATGAGGGCGGACTACTGTGATCAATTTATGAAGTAGCATTTTTGCTTCAGAAAAAGAAAATTGCAGGGCCAGCAGATTGCATGGTGGTTAAGGCACTAGATCACACATGGCTAACTTCATGGTTTGAGTCCCAGACCCAGTGGTTTGGAAATCACACCAGGTTCTTGCGTGTGCATGTCCAAAATCCCGAGAGAAGAATGTAGAAGAGATTGTGGTATGGCCATCTTCCTAGGGGTTGATTTCTACCTTTCCCTCTCTCTGTCTCTCTGGCAAGCATACCTGTCCTATGGGGAAAAAAAAAATTATTATTATTTTTTTTTGCAAGAGGGCATGTGCACTTGCTGGAGAGAGATGGGGGAGGAGTGGGAGAGTGAGAAAGCACCCCCCCACACACACAACATAGGGAATGGTCATGCTACAATTCATTCTCTTCCATCTTTTCTCCCTTTCAGAATTTTAGGCATGCATATACACATACCTGGTATGTTTTTCAAGCTGCTGGGTCTGGGACTTAAACCATACAGTTGGCCATGTGGGATCTAGCACCCCTAACCAGTAGGCCACAGGCTGGTTTCTCCTCAGATCATATTGGTCTTTCACCTTTTGTTTTATTTTCATTATCTGTCAGCACTGTAACTGGCTTACAAAAGATGCTGAAAAAAAGGCTCTGTTGAATGTAGTATGCATATATTTTATGTCCAGTCACATTGTAAGGTTGTAACTTATATCTGATCCTATTTTGTCCAGCTCAGGAATTATTGTGATTTTGATTTATTTAGGAGATTTTTAAGAAATCTTACATAAGATACCTTTTTTTTTTTTTAAAGAAAGAGGGGTGTGTGTGTGTGTGTGTGTGTGTGTGTGTATTTTTCTTTTTGTAGAAGAAATATGCTTGAGTGTAAGTAATTAATCTTTCCTTTTTAGTGTAAATTTGTATTTCAAATGTTTCTATGCTATTAAAAATGAAGCAGTAATAAAGTAACCAGACAATTGATTTTTACATTGATTAGCTTGGCAGTATTACTGAGACATAAACATCCTAATTAGAATGTCAGGATATTAAATTACCATTCATTTTCTAACTTTCAATGTTTCGGATGATTATAAATAAAGAATTTGTGAGTGAAGTACCATACCATCCTATCAATTTTAGTTAATTAACATAGACACATAGTGGTAATTATTTCCCTTTTTATTTTTTGTTTTTGTCTCTTTGATAAAGGTTTTTCCAATTAAAAATATTTTCATATTATTTGGGTCTCTTGTACATTTAAACACAGAGAGTATGTTGTAGGAATTCTAAATAGAAAAAAATGTTTAAAATTAGCTCTTAGTTGATAAATGTGATTATATCTTACTAAACCACAATTATCCCCAAACTTAAACCAATAGTAAAACCTAACATCAAAACTTTAAAACTCACGGACCAGCAGGTGGCGTGGTAGTTGGGGTGCTAGACACTCCCACAGGGCCTACCATGGTTCGAGTCCTGGACCTGGTGGCTTGCTTTCTCACTTTCTCTCTCTCTCTCTCTCTCTCTCTCTCTCTCTCTCTCTCTCTCTCTTTCTCTGTATTTCTCCCTGGTCAAGTTAAAAAAAAATGAATAAATAAAAATTTAAAAAAAATCTTTAAAACTCATAGTTCAGTGGCTAAACACTGTGTATTGGGAGCGAGAACCCATGTGGTCTACTGCAGTTCAAATCCTGACATCAGTGGTTTGAGAAACACATTGGGTGCTTGTGCGCAGATGTTCCAAATCCTGATGAGATAGAAAAATGGAGGAAAGAATATTGTGGCTTGACCATACCCCATTTGTGATGTGCTTTCTCTTTCCCTCTCCCTCTCCGGTGAGCTCACATGCTCTGTGGTAACTTAAAAAGACCTTAAAAAACTGGGGCAAGTAGGTGGCATGGTGATCAAGGTGCTGGATCCCACATAGCTGACTACACAGTTTGAATCCTGGACCCGGCAGCTTTGAAAACTTGCCAGGCATGTGTGTGCACCTGCCCAAAATCCAAAGAGGAAAATGAAGGAGTCCTGAATCACCAATTAAGAAGTTTAACCACCTGTTTGAGAGATCACATGGAGAATCCTAGCAGTTCAGCCATTTAAAAGTGCTCATGTAGACAGCAGATATGTGAGTGAGTGTTTCTTGGATGTCCACAGTGGGCATTCATCTGTTGTGATGTGGCTATCCCCCCTAGGGGTGATTTCTTAACAGCCCCCACCTCCCCACCCATGGTGAGTACACATACCCTATGGCCAAAAAAAAAAAGTAAAGAAAAGACTGTAAACAAAACTTGGGGCCATAGGTGTTGGACTCGCACATGGCCAGCCATGGTTCAAGTCTGAGACCTGTTGGCTTGTTTTCTCACTTCTCCCCTCTTTCTCTGGTGAGTACATGTGCGCTATGCAAACGTAAAATAAAGAAATAATAATAATAATAAAAACCTTAATCTTAAAACTAAAACAATACCCATTTATTATATCTTATCATTTTGAGGTCAAGGATTGAGATTGGACTCAGCAAAGCAATTCTTGGTATCATATGGGGTTACTTAGTTGGCACCTAGTCTGGTCTAGGATGTCAAAGACATCTTCACTCACATATCTGGTATCTAGATGAGTGAGAACTTTAGAAGACTGGACTGCTGGGATCCTGTGCATGTGATCTCTCAAACAGGTGGCTGGACTACTTACATGGTACTTTAGGACTCCAAGAGAACAAGGCTAAAGCTGTCAGCTCTTTCAAAGACTAGGCCTTGGGCTGACATAGTATCACTTGTGTCTGGTCAAAGTAGTCACAGGCCAGGCCAAATTCAAGTAGATCTTAACTCTTAGTAGGAGTGGTGTCAAAAGAATTTGCAACCATCTTTAATCACCATGATAAGATTAATGATAAGGTCACAGTATATTTGGGAAAGAGATTGCCCTTTATAGATCATAATGCTTACTATCAAGGTAGAGCCTACATTTATTAGAAGTAGTAATAATAGCAGTATTAAAAATCATATTTTCTTTTAGCTTTTGCTTCATTTACAAATTTTTAATATCATCGTAAAAATGACTTGTAATGGTTTAACTATACATTGGATATTTTAAACAGTCTTCCTATTTATAATTATTCTTTTAAAAATTTATGGAGAAGAGATTTATTTAACTTATAGTTCTGCAGACTGGGAAGTTCAAGACTGAGCAGAAGCATCTGGTGGCTTCTGGTAAGGGCCTAATGCTATATCAAAACATGCCAGAGAAAAGGGGGGGACAGGGCTTGCGCAGAAAAAGGGCAAAACACCAGAGGTAACCTCACTTTATAACAATCCCCTCCCACAGTAATTATCAATAATCTAGTTTTATATTCCACTCCCACAGTAACTAATCCAGTCTGACCTCCTGCAGTATTGTGAGAATGGTACCAATTCATCCACAGTGGCGATGCCCCCAAGACCCAAATGCCTCCCATTTGGCTCCACCTCTTGAAGATTCCACTCTCAACATTGTCGCATTAGCAATCAACTTTCTTTTTTTCTTTTCTTTTCTCTCTCTCTCTTTTTTTAAAAAATTTTTTTTATTAAGCAACCCAACTCAAGACCTGGAAAATGATGACTATCATTGAAATTTAAAAATATGTTTTAAAATTTAGATTCCATCAGTGTAAATCTCCAATAGTATATAATATGGTTTTTCAACATAGGTATGTAATACATGACAGTCAAATCAAAGATAGTAGCATATACATCATTTTCAAGAAATAATTTGTTTCAATTATAGTTTTAATACTGTTGGATCTAATAACATACTAGTATGGGTGTATTTCACTTTAAGAAATAATGATATATAAAATCATTTATTTGCATTTATTTATGTCAGGTCCCTTTCCACAGAGGATTTGAAGCAACTTGCCATAAGATGCATGTGACAAACATACATAGAAGTAAAATATGAATAGCAGTTGATAATCAGGAAGAAGAAAAAGTATCTCTGAAAGGCATCACCATTCGTCCAATGGCTAAAACCTCAAACCTAGGAATCTCTTTTTCCTACTTCTTCATTTGCATCTTGTCAGTCTGTGTTCTAAAATACTGGGTTGTTGAGAAAGTTATGATGCATTTTTGCATAGAAAAACATAGAAGAATATGGCATGACTTTCCTGACAACCTAACATGTCTAAATTTGTCCACTTTTGTTTTTCCACCAGTGCTTCCCTATTTCAGGACACCACCTTCTTTTCCCTGAACTGCTGGGTAAGCCTTGACTAGGTCATTTTTTCCAGTCTAATCCCTCCTACTCTTTATTCTTTATTCAGCAGAAGGATTTTTTTTTTTTTTTAAAGTCTTAGTGTAGGTCAGGTCTTACTTAACTTGTCCCGCGCTGAAACCTCTGTTTAATGCACCTTAAAGTCTTAGTAAAATAAAAAGCTGTCTCACCTAGGCCTGAAGCCTCTGTCTGCCTCTCCACCACTTTCTTCCAGCCCTGCTCTCCAATTGACTTTCTTTCTGTTTGTGCAACCTGGTAGCCTTTTTCCTCTTAGGACTTTTGCACTAGCCCCTGTTACTTCTCCTTGGGATGTTCTTGCCTTAAGTTCTGTATGACTGACTCTTCTTCCTTCAAGTTGCTGTTTAAATGTCCCTTCTTCAGAGAATTTTAACTGAACACAAATGAAAAGTATAAATTACATTAATCCATTTATAGCACTTACTACCTGGTAGTTTCTTTCTCTCTTTTTTTTTTTTTTTTGGTAATTTTTTGGTTATAGGACATGTTTGTTCACGAGAGATAGATAGATAGATAGATAGATAGATAGATAGTTAGAGAGCAAAAGTGAGAAATCACTCCCCATGTGGGATGGCCTTGCTAGAATCTCTTCACCTCCAGTTTCCTCTTGGATTTTGGGTATGCACACACACATACTCTGCATGATATTCAAGCTACCGGGTCAGGGACTTGAATTGTACAGTCAGCCATGTGGCATCCAGTGCCTTAAATTCCACACTATCTGCTGGCCTGATTTTTTCTTTTTTGGGGGGGAGAGAGATTTTTTGTTATAGGGCTTATGTGCTTGCTGGAAAAACAGAGACAGACATAAAATGAGAAATCACCCTCCAGGGCGGATGGCCATGCCACAGTCTTTTATCCTCCATTCTCCCCTTGGGATTTTGGTTGTGCACACATACATGCCTGGTGTGGGTTTCAAGTCTCCAGGTCTGAGACTTGAACTGTGCGGTCTGCCATGTGGGAGTTGAGCAGCATAACCATTATGCTATCTGCTGGTCTGGTAGTTCCTTTTCTTTTCTTTTCTTTTCTTTTCTTTTCTTTTCTTTTCTTTTCTTTTCTTTTCTTTTCTTTTTTTAGAGAGTTTTTGCTATAAGGTGCATGCACTCACCAGACAGAGACAGAGAGACATAAAGCAAGAAATCACTCCCCCGTCCCGCCCAGGAGGAATGGCATGCCTCAACCTCTTTTCCTCCAGTCTCCTCTCAGTATTTTGGGCACAAATGCACATATGCCCGGCAAGAATTTTAAGCCGCCAGGTCCGTGATTCAAACTGTGGTTGACTACGTACGTGGGAGTCCAGTGACATAATCATTATGCCATCTGCTAGTCCTGGTACTTTCTGTTTTAGAGAAAATCTTCTTCTTTATTTTTGATGGAGCATGTGCCTGCACTCATGATTATCAGTAGAAAGGAGGCAAGATAGATGAGCACCCTCTGCAGGGATCTGGTCACACCCCATCCCATTTCTCTAGTCCCATAGCCTTTTAGGTCTTGGGTATTTGCATACATGCCTGGTGTGATTCCGTCTGACTGTGCTGAGGTTGAACTACACTTGTCACGTAGGATCGGCTTCTCTTTAGCGATGCTCCTTCTCTCATAATTTCTTACCTTTTGTTTATCATCAATCTCACTCCATTAAAATGTAAGTTTTAGGTAAGCAGGTTTTTTTTTTTTTTTGGTCTCTTTATAGCTGGATTTCCATCTCCAAATAGTGCTTGGTACATAGTTGGTTTTTAGTGTTTTAGAACGAGTGAATGAATTGTAATAAAGAAATTAAGGAACCAGCAGTTAGCATAATGGCTATGTCGCTGGACTTCCACGTAGTCGACTGCGGTTCGCGTCCTGGACCTGGTGGCTTAAAACTCACATCGGGCGCGTGTGCGTGCGTGCCCAAGATCCCGAGAGGAGCATGGAGGAGAAGGGATTGCGGCGTGGCCATCCCCCCTGGGGGGTGAATTCTTGCTTTCTGTCTCTATGTCTCTCTCTGTCTGTCTGGCGAGCGCATGCGCCCTATAGTGAAAATCTCTCCAAAACAAAAGAAAAAATAAAGAAAAATAAGAGAGAGCGTGGCTCTACTGATGCCATGCTTAAAAAAAAAGAAATGTTAGGATAGGTGAAATAGATATTTCCTGAACATCATAAATTCATTTTAGAAAAGAGGCTTATATACTGTATTTCAGAATCAGTAATGGGTCCTTTTTTTTTAGAGTTTTTTTTGCTATAGGGTGCGTGTGCTCGCCAGACAGAGAGAGACAGAGAGATAGAAAGCGAGAAATCACCCCCAGGGGGGATGGTCACACCGCAATCCCTTCTCCTCCATTCTCCTGGATCCTTTTTTTTTTTTTTTTTTTTACAAAAATGTACACCTCAGAGTTTCAGTCTATCGGTCTGGGTGGTACTGGAAATAATGTAACTTTAACAAACTCTTCTAAAAGATCTACTCTACATGCTTAAGGACCAGGCGGAAGTGGGGAGGGAAGAGAAAAAGAGAGACAGACAGACAGACAAGGGCTCTGTGGATAGACACAGAAAACTTGCAGCCAGTCCTTCTTTTTTATTGTGCCAGAGGGTGCATGCATGTGTGTGTGTGTGTGTGTGTGTGTGTACAAAAAGAGAGAAACCATTCCTCGTGGGATGTGGACATGACATAATCCTTTTCCCTCTATTTCTCCATCCTGCTGGGATTTGGGGCATGTATACCACACTTTGGAGCCAGAATTTGTCAGCCAAGTGGAATTGGGCTCCCTCTACAGAGCACTTAATCCCCGTACTATAGTGCTGGCCCCAAACTATTTATAAATATGATTGAATATTGTTGATCAGAAGCTTATAGATACTAAGGCTCTGCAAAGCCTATTTATAAATGCTTTAGAGGCCAGTATAATAGACTAGTGGTTCCAAAGTGGTGTGTCCAAGTTGGTCATTTTGGAGCATGGGAAGGAAATAAAAAAAATACCATGTATCTTTAATCTTACCCCTTTTACATTTGCTGACAGTGGAGGGCTTGGCCATGTTTAAAATAAATAATATATAGTAATTTGTGCATGTAATTTATAAATGTTTATATATATATATGGAATATGTGCTCAAAATACTTCATTGGTGAGAATGTGTGATCCAAAGAGGATGGAGATCGCTATTCTGGTCAGTTACTAAATAAAAGTTTGTTTCTTGCTTTGTCTCCTGTGGACCAGCTATGGCCCTATTCGGTGTCATTTTGACGCTTGTTCTCTGGCTGATTGAGTAGCCTTTGCCTGGAATTTCACCAACTGCTGTGAAGGAGGAGGAAAGAACTAGGTGAACCACATGCTCATAATGCTCTTGCTTGGAAGTGACACTTGTCACTTCTGATCACATGAGTTCAGCAGGCAGGGCATGTATAATCCTCCCTCCATGAGGGACTCTGCGTAGGGTGAGCAGGAGCACAATCCAGACAGCCTTTACCTTTATTTTTTGGGGGGGTCTAAAATTTTAGTTTATATAGTTTTTTTTTTAAGTTTTTTTAAAATTTTTTTTATTTTTATATTACATTTAATAAGATATATATTTAGAGTGTATTACATTTCTTTTTCCAGCATGATTACCATGCATATCAGTCAAGACAAAGACATTACTATCCACATCATCATCATCAAATAGCTTTTCATCATTTTTTCAGATGATTATTATTACTATTTATTCTCAGTTTTTTTTTAATTCATATTAGTCAATACAGAGACATTAAAATCCCCATCATCATCATCCAATAGCTTTTCGTTTTTTTTCAGATTATTATTCCAATTATTTTTTTAAACTTTCAATCACTATCTATAATTTTTCTTGTAAAAAGACTTTACTCAACACGAAATACTTCTCAAACCTGTCCAGTTGAGAATACCATACACGTCATCATCAACAGGTAATAAACCATATCTGAATACCACTAACGTCATGCCTATTTGTTCTCTTGCTATCCTTCTCCATACTCTTCTCTTCTCCTTTCCCATTCCGCACTGTCTTTTTTTATTCCCCCCCCATCCTTGATTCACTATCTCTTACCCTCAGCCATCTCCCATTCTCCTCCCACATTGTCTCTGGTATCTAAGTTTGCTTTCTATACTGTTTTTCCCCCACATTTTATTGAATCGCCACAGACCCTAATCAATCCAAATACCCTCATAGCAAACACAGATGATACACACATTTCCATTTCCATGAACACAAGTCTAACTTTACGCATCCTATAAAGTAGCACCTAGCTGTGGCTACATGTCCTACTACAGTCATTGAGTGTGTGTGTGTGTGTGTGTGTATATATATACATTTTTTTTTTTTTTTAATCCTGAAATTTTTTTTTTTTGGTAACTCAATTTACATTCCTTCCCTCAGCATCTTCACAGCATACAAAATGCGAACTCCCATCCAGTACACACTGCATAGTGATTCAATCATGCCCATTACAAGAAAATTTTCCATTACTAGTTCCTAGAATTATTTCCACCCCTCTTTCTGACCCTCTGTCCCTTCCCACCCTCCTTAACAATAGGGAACATAGATTCTATTCAGGGTTGGGTTAAGGGTGGGTCTCGTGCAGTTCCGCAATTGTAGGTGGGTCTCCATGTAATACAGTTTCAGGCAAGCGGTTCTGGTAAGCAGAGATAATTATCAGTTGATGCGGCACAGCATCCATCTTGTGACCACCAGGAATGGTGTTGTGGGGATCTGCAGTGTGAATTATCCTCGGGTATCTGGCTTCCTTAAGAATGGTAGAGTAGATCTTGTTTTTCCCTGAGGTAATGCGGGGCTGGTAACCATCGTCTTTTCATTGTCCATAGGTAGAGAAAATCCTCCTATACAATATATTTCTCAATTGGTTTAAGACAGCTAAAGTTTCTTTCTGTTGCTTATAGTTGCAAGTTCTTAGTCCTTGTTTTCGGCTTCAGTTTGCTGTCTGCGGCCGGCGGCCACGCGCAGGCCTGGGGGACATGCGCAGGCCCGGCGGCCACGCGCAGGCCCGGCGGCCACACGCAGATGCAGGCCCAGCGGCCACGCGCAGGCCTGGCGGCCACACACAGGCCCAGGGGCCACTCGCAGGCCCGGCGGCCACGCTCAGGCCTGGCGGCTAGCCGCAAGTGCAGGCCCGGCTGCCATGCTCATGCCCGGGGGCCACGCGCAGGCCCAGCGGCCACGCTCAGGCTCGGCGGCCACGCGGAGGCACAGGCCCGGCGGCTACGCGCAGGCCTGGGGGCCACACGCAGGCACAGGCCCGGCGGCCACGCACAGGCCCGGCGGCCACGCGCAGCCCCAGGGGCCATGTGCAGGCCTGGCGGCCACGCGCAGGCCCGGCGGCCACGCGCAGACCCGGGGGCCACGCGCCGGCCCAGGGGCCCGGCGGCTATGCGCAGGCACAGGCCCAGCTGCCATGCTCAGGCCCAGCGGCCATGCTCAGGCCCGGTGGCCACGCGCAGGCCCGGGGGCCACTCGTAGGCCCGGCAGCCACGCCCAGACCCGGCAACCACGCGCAGGCCCGGGGGCCACGCGCAGGCACAGGCCCGGCTGCCATGGTTAGGCCTGGTGGCCACGTGCAGGTGCAGGCCTGGGGGCCACGCTCAGGCCTGGTGGCCACGCTCAGGCCCGGTGGCCACGCGCAGGCCCGGGGGCCACGTGCAGGCCCGGCGGCCACGCGCAGGCCCGGCGACTACGCGCAGGCTCAGGCCCGGCTGCCATGCTCAGGCCCAGGGGGTCATGCACAGGCCTGGCGGCCACGAGCAGGCACAGGCCCGGCGGCCGCGCGCCATCGCTGGAGAGGCAGCGGGGGGCGGGCGGTCCGGGCTGCGGAACACGAAGCAGAGCCCGCCCCGGGCCGGCAGCCAGAGCCCTGTGCGGCGCGTAGGCCCAGAGCCCCGTGCGGGCCGGCGCGCAGGCCCAGAGCCCCCTCTCATTAGTTCTTAAACAACCAGTATATATCTTTAGCTTGTAACTAGAATTCACCCAACATGAAATACTTCTCAGACCAGTCCAATTGAGAGAACTATATATGTTATTATCAACAGGTATTAAACCACTTCTCTTTTTTTTTGTTGTTGTTGTCTTGGCATGCCATTTTTAATATAAATCTTTAAAACGTACATATTTTTGCTTTAGAAATTATTTCTGCTTAAGCAACAATTTCAAATATTTCTCTCTTTTTTTTTTCTTTCTCAGATTAAATTCACATTCCACACAAAGTCCCCACCATGATGCACACGACATACATACACATATACAGTTTTCAACAGAGAACTCCACATTTCTCTGGTGCTAAATGTTTCCTCCCCCCGCCCCCCACGTCCACTCTCCACCACCCACTCCCCTCCCTTACAGCCTCTGGCATCCACATTCAATCTTTCCACTATCATATCTTCAGATCTTTCTCCCTTCGCCAGAGTGCTGATATATATATTTTTTTTATCATTGCACATCTTTACAGTGTACAACATGATTTTTCCCAGCATGAGTACAGTGTACATTAGTCAAGACAATGACAATACCACATACATTATTATTAACAACTTTTCATTTTTGTGTCTATTAAGTGTGTTGTTTGTTCCCTGAATCCCTCTCTTCCGTCCTCTATTACTCATTCCCATTACCTCTCCCATACTGTCTCCAGCATCTGCAGTTGCCATCCCTGCTATCATACCCTCCAGTTCTTTCAGTTTTTTTTTTTTTTTTTCATTTATCAGCTCATAAAGTTTTCAACAATAGGGAACACAGATTCTATTCAGGGTTGGATTAAGGGTGGGTCTCGTGCAGTTCTGCAATTGTAGATGAGTCTCCATGAAACACAGTTTCAGGAAAGCGGTTCTGGTGAGCAGAGATGGTTATCAGTTGATGCGGCATAGCATCCATCTTGTGATTACGAGGAATGGTGTTGTGGGGATCTGCAACGTGAGTCATCCTCGGGTATCTGGCTTCCTTAAGTATAGTAGAGTAGTTCTTGTTTTTCCCTGAGGTAATGCAGGGCTGGTATCCATCATCTTCTCACTGTCCATAGGCAGAGAAAATCCTCCTATACAATTTATTTCTCAATTGGCCCAAGACAGCTAAAATTTCTTTCTGTTGCTTATAGTTGCAAGTTCTTAATCCTTGTTTACGGCTACAGTTTGCTGCCCGCGGCCGGCGGCCACACGCAGGCGCAGGCCGGGCTGCCATGCGTAGGTCCGGGGGCCACGTGGAGGCGCAGGCCCGGCGGCCACGTGCAGGCCTGGCAGTTATGCGCTGGCCTGGCGGCCATGCGCAGGCCCGGCAGCCACGCACAGGCGCACGCCCGGGGGCCACGCGCAGGCCTGGTGGCCACGTGCAGGCGCAGGCCCGGCAGCCACGCGCAGGTCTGGCAGCCATGCTCAGGCCTGGTGGCCACTCGCAGGCTCAGGGGCCACGCGCAGGCCCAGCGGCCACGTGCAGGCCTGGCGGCCTCACGCAGGTGCAGGCCCGTTGGCCACACACAGGCCCGGCGGCCGTGCGTAAGCCCGGCGGCCATGCACAGGCGCAGGCCCGGCAGCCACGCGCAGGCCCGGCGGCCACGCGCAGGCCGGGTGGCCACGTGCAGGCCCAGTGGCCACGCGCTGGCCTGGCAGCCACGCGCAGGCGCAGGCCCGGTGGTCACGTGCTGGCCCGGCGGTCACGTGCTGGCCCGGCGGCCACGCGTGGGCCCGGCAGCCACACGCAGGTGCAGGCCGGGGGTCACGTGTGGGCCGGGCGGCCACGCTCGGGCCCGGCGGCCACGCACAGGCACAGGCCCAGGCCCGGGGGCCACGCACTGGCCCGGCGGCCACGCGCAGGCCTGGGGTCACGTGCAGGCGCAGGCCTGGCGGCCACGCCTGGGCCCGGCAGCCACGCACAGGCGCAGGCCTGGCGGCCACGCGCTGGCCTGGCGGCCACGCGCAGGCCCGGCGGCCACGCGCCGGCCCGGGGGCCACATGCAGGCGCAGGCCCGGCGGCCACACCCGGGCCTGGGGGCCACGCGCAGGCCCGGCGGGCACACGCCAGCCCCGAGTGCGCGAATGCGCGCGGATCCCAGTGCCACCTCCCGCCCAACCGCCCGATCAAAGAAAGGAAGGACGGCGACCTCAGCCGATCTGCGCCGCTGGCCCGCGTCGGCGCCGAGCGCGGGACACACCCAGTGCCAGAGAGGCAGGGGGGGCCGGGTGGTCCGGGCCGCGGCACGCGGAGCAGAGCCCCGGCTGGGCCAGCCCTCCGGCCAGGGCACGCGGAGCAGACACCTTTCTGTTAATTGTGGGAATGTGTACCTCTCCAGAGCTGTTGCCTTTTTTTGTTTGTTTGTTTTTTAAGTTTCTTCCTTTCTTCAGTGAGAAAGAGAGAGGTGGAGGGAGAGCAACCCCAGCAATATCCACACACTGTGATCTTCCCTCAGCTTCCACCAGCTCCGATCACGGGTGCATGTGTGCCCAGCATACTCAGGTTAGCATACTCAGGTTTCCACATGTGAATCCAAAATCTTCCCATGTGGGTCAGCCTTGCAGAGTATTGTATTACTGCCGTGGTTCTGTCTGGACCCCTCTAGAGCTGCTACTTTTTTCTTTTTTTGGAGAGATTTTTGCTATGGGTATGTGTGTTCGCTGGAGAGAGACAGAGACAGGAAGCAAGAAATCACTCCTCAGAGGAGATGGCCACACCACAATCCCTTCTTCTTCATTCTCCTCTCGAGATTTTGGGCATCCATGAACACATGCCTTGCATGAGTTTCAGGTCACTGTCTCTGGGACTCAGACTATGAAGTTAACCACGTGAGAGTCCAATGCCTTAATCACTATGCCACCTGCTGGCCCTAGAGCTCTTTCTTAATCTTCTTTCGGGATTTCTGGTAGAGTGCACTAGCTTTTCCATTTCTAGTTTGATGAAGAATATCAAAAAGAAAAAGACATACACAGCCAAAATCTTTAATTGTATTAACAAGGCAGGATGTTAAAAACCATAATTATAACATATGACAATACAACTTTGCCAACATTGTTAAAGCCCAGTGTGATTTTTGCTTAACAAAAACATCCATTATGCTATGTACCATTTAAAGCATTCAGGTACTGACTGGGTGTGTGAGTGTGGATGACAGGGATCGAAGTGTGGGGAATTGAGAGTATCAGTGGTAGGAGCAGAACTTCGAAGTTCACATGCTCAGGGTCTTTGCTGATTGCAAATTAGAAGTACAGGTTGAGTATCTCTGAAATAATAATGCAAATCACCCAGGAAATATGATTCTGTTTAGAGCAATTTGCTCATGTACCTCTTTTCAAGAAAATGTTTATTTTGTGATGCATAATATACCTTGATTATAAGAGATTACAGCGATAACCAAGCTTGCTTTTATCAGTAATTTTGAACACCCCCTAAAGGCCAAGTCCTGTGTTAATTTAATAAGATGACAAATTTATAGAGACTGAGTTAGTAAGCATTTCACTTTTTATTACCTAGGAAAAAGCCTGGAAAACAGAATCTAATGAAAACTTACGTTACAGGTTGTAGTAATAAATATTTATCATTTATTAAGGGCAGGCTATTTGTTAGGTTTGTGGCAGATACTTTATATTCTGTATTTTATTTAAGCCTGAGATAAACTGCATGAAATAGGTATTATTTTCTTCATTTTACCAATGAACAAGTTAAGGTGTTGAAGAGGTTAATTGGCTCATTTAAGATTTGATGCCAGGTTCCCGTGATTATAAAAACTATCTGCTTCCTCCTACTTACTCTGCTTTTATAAATGCTCCAGTATATCTGTGTTTACATTCTCTGTTAGTAGACACAAAAGACATTTCATCTTGTCTTGCTCTTTCAGAGGATGAGTATTTTTTATGGTTGTAGCAGGTAACCTCATTTAGGAGAGCCTGAGAAAACAAAATGTGCTGATCTTGTCCACAGTAGTTTTTAGAGAAAAAGCAGGAGAAAAGGACATACTCAAGATTATTTTAGAAATTTGAGAGACTGGAAGTCAATAGTTTACACTCAAATTAGTCAACATTCAGATATGCTATCTTACATTTTTGGGTGAGACTTTTCCAACATTGGTCAATTCACTTTTGGTTATTAGTGAATAAAGATTTAGAATGTGTGTGTATGACAAATGGTTGAACTTTGTAAATCACTAAGACAAGATACACTATTTTTTGTTTGGTAACAAAGCAGGAAATGACATTAATTTTAGATCAAATATATGTGATTTGGTATGTATTTGGCTACTTTGGGTGGAAGGCTTAGAAAAACATTGAAATCTTGGGATCGGCAGTTAGCGTAATGGCTATGTCGCTGGACTCCCATGTTGTCGACCGTGGTTCTTGTACCGGACCTGGTGGCTTAAAACTCATGTGGGCGCGTGTGCTTGTGTGCCCAAGATCCTGAGAGGAGAATGGAGGAGAAGGGATTGCGGCATGGCCATCCCCCCTGAGGGGTTATTTCTTGCTTTCTGTCTCTCTGTCTCTGTCTGTCTGGTGAGTGCATGCGCCCTATAGCAAACAAAGAAACAAAAACACCTCTCAAAAAAAAAAAAAAAAAAAAGAAAAGCATTGAAATCCTTAGAATTTTTTTCATAAGCCAAGCCTCCACTGCATGGGTGGGGAGCATGCTGAACTGCTGTGCTGGAAGCCACATGACTGACTGGATCCCAGTCTAGGTGACCTGTAACACTGGGTGTGAGCGTCCTCAAGATCCTGGTGAGCTAGAGGGCTGGGGAAGGGGATTGCAGCACGATGAGAACCTCTCAAGGGTGCTTCTCTCTCTCTCTTTGTTACGCACTCAGGTGCACATATCCTATTATGAATAAAATGAAATGATTTTATCCATAATTCTAACCTAAACAAGACTAGATAACTTTTTTTCCCCTTTTTTGAGGCTGTAGATGCTGATGAAAGGAAATTTTATTATATTCTTTCATACTCCAGTTTTTATTTAAGTTCTTGAGGGTTTTTAAATCTTTTTATTTTATTGTATCTTGAATGTTGTCTTATAGCTAAAGTATTCTGTTGCATAGCAATACATCCCTTGTTGCTTTTTGCTTCCTTTGCCTCTTCCCTTTCTTCTCTGACATTTCGTTGGTAAGCAGTTAAATTCTCAGAAATAACTGTGGTATTGTTAATATAAATACTTGAATTTTAGAGAATGGAGAGATACTATATTATGGTAAGTGAGTTATTATTACTGGTATTTGTGTATTGATGTGAGATTTGTTTAGTTAGAAGCTAAAATATTGTTAGGACAAAAATCTGTATGTTCAAAAGCACCGATTTCCCTGTTGCTGTAATGAGTAATTATTATAGGGCCATAGCAGGTTAACATCATTGATTTCAACTTCAGTTGTGCCAGATCTAGTCGCAAAGTGACACATGTAATCCATTATTATTATTAATAGTGGGAAACACAGGAATGTATAGAAAACTTTAATTTCAAATAAATAAGTGTTCACTGAGAAAATTTGAAATATATTTTTATATTTATATTGGATTCACTTAGAAATAATGAAAGATTGGAGCCGGCATGTGACATGGTGACTAAGGCATAGACTCCTGCATGGCTGACCATGGTTTGAGTCCTGGACCTGTTAACTTGCTTTCTCACTTTATATCTCTCTTTGGTGCCTGTGCCCTTAGCAAATTAAAAAATAATAACAATACATAAAATTAAATAATTATTTAAAAAATAATAAAAGATCATCATGAAGACATGAAGATTTCTTCTCTTTTCACCATTTCTCTCTCATCAGTTTCTTCCTTTATCAGTTGCCATTTAAAAGTTACTAGTGGGCTCTAAAATTGGTCTTAAATATAGCTACCTCAAATATTCTCTTTATGGGGCCAGCAGTTGACGTAATAGCTATATCGCTGGACTCCCATGTAGTCAACTGTGGTTCAAGTCCTGGACCAGGTGACTTAAACTCACGTTGGGCACATGTGCGTGGAGTTGTCTTGCGTTGCTAGAAAATTGAGAAGTACTTAAACTGTGACCTCAAATAGGGTTTTTAATAAATTAATATAAATCTTGAATTGAGATAATGCTCATTTTTAGTTTATATAACCTGAGTTTTTATTATAATTCTTTTCCTCTTCACCTGCCCCTTTTTTTTTTTTTTTTTTTTTTTTTTTTTTTTTTTTTTTTTTTGGTTTTTGCCATAAGGCCCGTGCATTAAAAGGAAAGAGACAGAAAGAGGGAAAGTGAGAAATCACCCCCAGAGGGGGATGGCCATGCCACAATCCCCTCCCTCCGTTTTCCTCTCAGGATTTAGGACATTCACATACGTGTACCTAGTGTGACTTTCATGTCACTGGGTCTGAGACTCAAACTTACCTGTGATGCCAACTGCTGGCCCTGGACTTTTACTTTTTAAAACAGAATAAAATTAATTCCTTTCAGATAAATGATGAAGAAAAGAGTCTTCGAGAAAAAGAGATTGTTGCCTCATCACCAAATTTAACTGTGTCTATGTTGGAGTCAGAGTCAGTTTATAAGGTATGTAAACATCTGAAGTATTTCCTAGATTTTGGTGAGTATGTTGCATTGAGTTTTGTATCTGTGTCTAACCCATTTATATAGCCTGTCATCATCACAGCCCCTCCTCCTTCCTACACAAATTTTGTCCTCATTGGACTAAGGGAGAGTCACAATCTGTCTGGGTTGTCCTCTTATATAGACACCCTCCAAATCCTGTCTGGGCTCTGACACCCAGTGCCAGACATTATTTATTTATTTTTTTAAAGGAATATGTTTCTTGCCTTGCTTGGGCTCCTGCACCTTACTCAGGGCTGTTTTGTGCAAGGACAGTCTCATCACCCGTTCAGCCCCAACATCCCATTTGGATTACCATCTTGCATGGAACCCTTTTTGCTGCCCTTGGGCTCTGTGCTTTGGATCTGCCCCCTCTGTGTGGTCTCTCGCTCATTCCACGTGGGTTCTGACACTGAAAGCCTACTTGTCCTCCTGGGGAACATCCTCGTTCACCTACTCGTTCCAGTATCCTGCGTGAGCCACCTCTTCTTCCCAGGACCCGTGCACACAGATGATTTACTTTGCACGAACCTACTTTTGGACTGAATAATTCTAGAAAGGAAAGAGAAGAGCTGAAATTCATTTTAAAATTTGATAATCCCAACTGCACAATTTCCATGAACAAGAATGTGCTGAGTGATATTGAGTGCTAGTAGTTTAAAATCTCACCTTCGCATCAGCTCTCGGTTCCAGTTTTCCTATTCTACCCTTTGGGCCATCATTCAGTGAGCTCTCAAGCTTATTAGAGTGTGGGAATCAATATTTATTCCTCCCGCACCACACATTTCTCAATACTTAGCCTTTGTATCATCTTTGGCTTCTGCAAAGGCATTTTTTATTTCCATTGTGACCACCCTAGTAAGCTAGAAACATGGAATGTTATAGCTGAAGAACCCATAGGGTCATTTAGCCCATCTCTCCCTGCCCTCTCCCAGTTTTCCAGGTTTAACCACTGATAGTTAGAGGCATTCATTAAATAGGCCAAATCGTAAGGTTTTTTTTTGTTAAAGAATTATTTTACTTAACTTTATTTACTTATTATTATTATTATTAAATGAACAAAAAGAATTATTTTATTTGACTTTATTTATTTAAATTTGTCTGGAGAGGGACAGAAAGAGAGAGAGAGGGAGGGAGGGAAAGCAAGCTGTCCCATCCAGGACTCGAACCATGGTTGGTCATGTGGGAGTCCAGCACCTTCAACCACCATACCACCTGCTAGTCCCTATCAAACCATAAGTCTAATAAGTAGCAGAGCATGGACTAGAACTTGCTTCCAACTGCTAGTCCTTTTCTTGCCTTGCTAATTGCAGCACACCTCTTACCTGGACCTCCAGCGTGTCCCACGTGAACTTGTTCGGTGTGATATCGCACACTGAACCACTCTTGGAAAACTGTTTGACTCTGTTTGTGTCTGTCTTGTTGCTTTCTTAACTAAGTGGTGAACTCTTTAAGGGCAAGGACTGTGTTATAGTTGTAGAAATCAGTTAACTAACCAAAAGCTATTTGTCGAAAAACACATGGTCACTTTATAACGTGAGGTGTTTGATGTACAGAAGATTTAGCTGTTCTCTAAAACTTGAATGAATAGGCAATTTGGAGATCATTTTTCATGTAGTGTTTTACCATGTTTTCGAAAGGAGAAAAACTGTATAGTGCAGAGTAAGGATGATTTTCATTGTTTACTGATACCATATTCTGCTTATCTCTTAGACTTTTAGGATAGTTCATAGGACTTAAAAAAATCTGACTTTTAAAATCATAGATATTTATGGCAAATACTTATTTTAATAACAAAAATGAATGCTTATTATTTACATTTCTTATACCAAGACTAGCTTTTCCAATGTATTTCTCTGGAGTAAGAACAGATACCTAGATGCAGATATTTGGAATTACTTTACTTATAAGTAAATTTTTTTTTTGGGGAGATTTTCGCTATAGGGCGCTTGCGCTCGCCAGACAGACAGAGAGAGACAGAGAGACAGAAAGCGAGAAATCACCCCCCAGGGGGGATGGTCACGCCGCAATCCCTTCTCCTCCATTCTCCTCTCGGGATCTTGGGCATGCACGCACACGCACCCGGCGTGAGTTTTAAGCCACCGGGTCTGGGACGCGAACCACGATCAACCATGTGGGAGTCCAGCAACATAGCCATTACGCTAACTGCTGGTTCCCTTTATAAGTAAATTTTAGCACTGAAGATGATAGATACAAATTAGGATTCTGCTCAATGTAGAATAAAACATGGGCAGTATCATAATAGGTTAATGCGACATGCTTAAAGATCTCACATTAGTATTTAGAAATCCTGGGGATTATAATTTGAAAGTTCGCAGATTAAGGATAAGGAGAAAAGATTGTAACTTGGCTTTCGACTATTATTATTGTTTTTGAAATGTTCTGAAATTAATGTATTTTTGTGTTGCTACTCCTTGATAATGTTAATGTTTCAGTTTAAGGAGTATAAATTGATCTCTTTGTTTTTCTTTTGGATCTGCTAGGACTAAAGCATTTTTTTGTTTATAATTGACAGATGTGAAAACGTAGGATTTCATAATGACAAGTGCTGAGTTATTTTTTCCCTGTTTAACTCTGAATTCAGATCCCTTTTGCCGATGCTCTGGATTTGTTTCGTGGAAGGAAAGTGTATTTGGAAGATGGCTTTGCTTATGTACCTCTTAGGGACATCGTAGCAATCATCCTGAATGAATTTAGAGCCACCCTGTCCAAGGCTTTGGCTGTAAGTATTTGTTTATTTCTATATTTGACATGTTCACATTTTTGATTGTATACCTTAGGTAGTTTTGTTCTTTGTTTCTTTAGGAAATAAGTTAATTAAACTTTCGTAATGATTTTTAGATTGCTTATGATGTGTACTGTTAATTCCTAGTTTTTTGATGTTGTTACTTCCTATAATTGGTTTCCTAATTTTTTTCATGTATTATTACTAATGATGAGCTGATTAATTTTGTGAGTGGCCTCTGGGTTTCTTCAGGGTCATGTCTTTTTCCCTTGGAAGATGAACTGCTCATAAGGCCCTTTATGATTAGAGCGAATTAGAGTGATGTGAGGTAGATACGGACCCTAGATTTCTGTTCTGAACTAGTATTTGTGTCAGTAGAGGGCAATGCAGAAGAATGTCTTTACATTTAAGTGCTGAAGCCCGTGATATGCTAGTGCTGCAGTGAACAGCCAGGCACTGGGTGAAGTTGGGGGTTGCCGTACGCAAAAAGGACATGATCAGTGCTTTGAAAGTAGTTTGCTAAAAGCATGACTGTGAAGTGGTGATATCTGAAAACCGCCTATTTTGCAATGATGTTGTTTAATCTGGATCTGGTCATTTTATTTTCTTTCTTTCTTTCTTTCTTTCTTTCTTTCTTTTTTTCTTTCTTTCTTTCAAGTTTTGTTACTCCTTGAGTGAGACAGACAGAGAAAGAGACAGAGACAGCATTCCCAGCAGGGTCCTGATACCAGGATCCTCCCCTAGGATCTGCCACCCCAGATCATGGGCACATGGCACATGTGTGTCCTGTGTACTCAGCGAGGTCTCCAGATGCAAATAAGCAACCTTTCCAAATGCATTGTGCACATCTTATCACTGACTGGTGCCTTTCTTATACTTAGTAGAGAAGAGAAGTTCAAAGTTATAAGATGCGACTTTTTTTTTTTTTTTTAAAGAGAGATTTTTGCTATAGAATACGTGTGCTCACTGGAGAGGCAGAAAGAGACAGAGACAGAGGTGAGAAATCACCCCCTGGGGGGATAGCCGTGCCATAGTCCCTTTTCCTCCATTCTCTTCTCGGGATCTTGGGCATGCACACACATGTGCCTAGCATGAGTTTTAAGTTGCCAGGTCTGGGACTTGAAGCAGTCAACTATGTGAGAGTCCAGCGATGTAACCATTTCACCATCTCCTGGTCCCAAGATGAGGATCTTTTTTCCTTTTTTTTTGAGAGGTTTTTGCTATAGGGGACATGCGCTCACCAGAAAGACAGAGAGAGAGAGAGAGAGACAGAAAGCGAGAGTTCACCCCCCCCCCCCCCAGGGGGCATGGCCATGCTGCAATCCCTTCTTCTCTGTTTTCCTCTCGGTATCTCGGGCACACTCACACATGTGCCTGGCGTAAGTTTAAGCCACCGGGTCCAGGACTTGAACTGCCCTCAGCTACATGGGAGTCCAGCGACGTAGCCATTATGCCAACTGCTGGTCCCAAGTTGTGGGTCTTTTAAGCTATACTCATTATTATGTCAGCATATGTCAAGCTCTCCTTTTGAATTACAACTGATAGTATTTTCTGGTTTAAGTAGTATTCATTATTGACTCTGGGGTTACCTAAATATGTGTAATTCAGCTATAACAGTGTTTGGGAAGACCAAAATATTAACTTTTTATTAAATGGGGCAGTTCATGAAAACACTTACCAAGCATACTAGATGTCTAATTATTAATAATCTTTCTTCATCCCCAATCTTATGTTATTGCTTTATCCACAAGTGATGCTTTTACTTGTTTCTTTACTTGTCTGGGATTTACCCTGGGCTACAATCCACTTATGGATAAAAATAATGTCTTTCACTTCTGTGAATCTCTGTGGAAGTCACTGATATTTATCTCCTGGGGGCCATTCCCCTCCTTTTATCATTCTTGGTTTTGTTCACCTATTGTCTCTTTTGACATTTTGGACAGCACTTTTTTGTGTAAAGGAGCCGTGTAACTTTTAAGGACATTGGCTGTCATCCACTAAATGCCAGTGGTGGTTCCTGTCTCCATTACAAACCAAAATATCATCCTTCAGTAAGCTTCTGGGGTGAGGTTGATGCCACCCTTGAGCTGATCATGGTGGTTTCCTTCTTTTTTCCAAATGCTGGTCTGTGTGTGTGATGTGGTGTAATTCTAGCTGGAAAGTGTGAGAAGTTGTTTGCGGCTTCTGAAAAAAAATTTTGATAAGAGAGCTAAAAGAAAATGGGCACACAGGACAACATAGTCTGTTTATCCCTTTTGGATTTGTAACTGAATGTGATCCTGGAATATCTACAGCCATTGTGAGATAAGGCGAGTAACGTGAAGACAGTCTAATTTGCTGAATGTAGACTTGAACGAAGAGGGAGCGAATCTGAGTCCTTGTTGATGTCAACCCATCCTGGAACCACTAGGAATTCTTATTACATTGGATATTGAAATTTCACTTTTTAAGAAACTGACTTAGAAACTTGCATTTCAGTGCGATTCTGTTTCTGGTAGTGGAAAGTACCTTGACGTCAAGCTCTGTGTGTGCATTAGTATTTTCTTGTTCAGTCACAGGTGCCTGTAAGCCAACCTGTCCGATCTAATCCATAAACAGAATCTGTTAGCTCATCATATTGAGATGTTCAGATGCCATAGAAATTTCAGACATAGCTTGATCAGTGTACTAGCTATTTCTCTGCAGTCATCTTTACTTTTTGCACTCTGCATAAGAACTCTGCATTTCATTTTTCTTCTTTCTTTCCTGTTCATTTCTTCTCCTCTCCAACATACTTTTCTAAAAATAAATAAATTAATTAAAAAAACACAGAAAAGTTACAAGTAAAAAAGAATAACTTAAAAAAATTATTTATTTAATTTTATATATTCATTCACTTATTTTAATTTGACCAGAGAGAGGAAAAGTGAGAAAGCAAGTTACTAGGTTTGGGATTTGACCCATGGTCAGGCATGTGGGAGTGTCCAGTACCTTAATGACCATGACACCTGCTGGCCCAAAAAACAATAACTTTGTTGCTAACATTTGTGAAAAGTTCCCAACCTCAGGTCTCATTACCCACAGTATTTTTAGTGTATAATTCCTACAAACAGGACATTTTCTACTTAACCCCAGTGCATCCATCAGAATAAGGAAATATTCCTATGTTAGTATTGTCTAATCCGCAGGCCTTATCAGGTTTCACCATCTGTCCAAATCTTGTCCTTTATTTCAAAAGGATCCAAACCTATATTACATGTGTTATGTGGTTATCATGTCTCTTTAGTCTCCTTTAGTCTGGAACAGATCCTTTGTTTAACTTTCACAGACTATGGTGCTTTCAAAGATTATCAGTTAGTTATTTTGTAGAGTATCACTCAATTTGAGATTATCTGATGGGACCCTGTGTTTAGAGTTATATGCATTTTAAGCAAGAATGTAATAGAAGTGATACTATGTTCTTTATATTGCATTCCATCACGGCATGACTTTTTAGTTTATTTTATTCACAATAGAGAGTTCAAGTACATGTGATAGTGAGAGAAGAAGAGAGAGGATCTTTTCACACCATGATGCCCTTCCCACAGCCTTCCAGCTTGTCAGAATCTTGGACTTACATGTGCACCCGACAAGTTTCAGATTGACCAGACTGGGGATCTAAATCTGAGGTCGGACTTGTTGCTTCCAGCATTGTAGTTTAGTATGCTACCAACTGTGCCAATGAGGCTGGGCTGACATGATTTTTTTTTTTTTTCTTTTTTTGCTATAGGTTATGTGTGATTGCTAGAGACTTGAGAGAGAGAAAGTGAGAAATTACCCACTGGAGAGAAGGCTACACTGCTGCCCCTTCTCCATTCTCTCCAGATTTTGGGCACAGTGTGATTTTGAAGCTGCTGGGACTAGGACTTGAACTGTGGAGCCAGTCATGTGGGATCCAGCCACCTTAACCCCCACGCTACCTGTTGGCTCTGGGCTGACATTATTTCGATTCATTCCAATTCTGATTGACTTATCAAAAAATTTTAACCTATTGTTGATACACATTTGGGTTTTATTTATTTCTCTCTTTTGATTTTTGGTTTATTTATTTTTAAAGTGATTTTTTGCTATAGGGCACTTGTGCTCACCAGAGGGACAGACAGAAAGTGAGAAATTCCCCCCCCCCCCCCCCCCCCCCGAGGGAATGCCCACGCCTCAATCTCTTCTCCTCCATTCTCTTCTCAGAATCTTGGGCACACGTGCGCACATACCGGCATGAGTTTTAAGCGGCCAGGTCCAGGACTTGAACTGTGGTTGGCTACAGCGGAGTTCAGCAGTGTAACCATTACACCATTTGCTGGTCCTGGTTTTTTGGTTATTTCTAGTACTGCTGCTCTGAACATTTGTATATCTTTTTTTTTTTTTTTTTTTTTTTTTTTTTTTTTCTTTTTAATTTATTTATTTGCATTCATTCTCTGAACATCATTACAGCATACAAAATGAGATTTTCCATCCAAATTACACTATATATTGTCTCAATCAAGCACATCAACAAACATGTTATTGTCAGCAAATGATCTTCCATTTCTTGTCTTCTGTATGTTTTGCTTTTTTCCCCCCATCCTAGATTCTCTATCTCTTACCCTCTGCCATCTCCCACTCTCCTCCGACAGTCTCTGGTATCTATGTTTGCTTTCTATACTGTTTTCTCCTCACATTTTATTGTAACGCCAAAGACCCTAATCAATCCAGATACCCTCATAGCAAACACAGGTGATACCCACATTTCCATGAACACAAGTCTTACTTTACGCATCCTATAAAGTAGCACCTAGCTGTGGCTACATATCCTACTGCAGTCAATGAATAGATACATATTTTTTTTTCTGAAACTTTTTTTTTTAGTAACTCAATTTACATTCCTTCCCTAAGCTTCATCACAGCATACAAAATGCAAACTCCCATCCAGTACACACTGCATAGTGATACAATCATGCACATTACAAAAAATTTTCCATTACTAGTTCCTAGAATTACTTCCACCCCTCTTTCTGACCCTCTGTCCCTTCCCACCCTCCTCTCACACCACCTCTGGTGTCTACAATTGTCCTTCATTCCCTTCCCACCCACGTTGCATTGATCACACAATTTCCTACATAATCTAACTACTTTCAATGGTGAGTTCACTCATTACTACTAAGAAAACCAGTTTTAACTTAACTCAAAGAAATGCCAAGGAACTTTGCTTAAAGCCAGGAAACAAGTTAGGATTCTGTTCAAATGGAAGGTGCATGAACCTATCAGTCTCATGTACTTTTATCTTCTGTTCTGGTTCAATTTTCCTGATTAAATTCTGGGATATAATATTCAAATCCAGACTTGTCCCTCTGATTAAGTTGGCCACTTTCATAGTTTTTGGACTCTTATTTCCGTGTGTCTGTGTTTAATTTTCTTGATACAGCACACCCTTGAGAACTTCTTGGAGATCTGGTCTGGTGCTGGTAAATTCTTTCAGGTTTTGTTTATCTGAGAATGTTCTTGTCTTTTCTTCCCACCTGAAAGATAATCTTGCCGGGTACAGTATTCTTGGCTGAAATTGCTTCTCTCGTAACACTTTGAATATATTTTCCCATTCTCTCCTCGCTCGCATTGTTTCCGATGAGAGATCTGCTGTTAGCCTGATGGGATGTCCTTTGTAGGTAACTTGATGTTTCTCTCTTGCCAATCTTAGTATCTTGTCTTTGTCTGCGGTTTTGGTCAACCTGGCTATAATGTGTCTTGGAGAAGATCTTCTTGGGTTGATTCTATTTGGGGTCCTTTGTATTTCCTGGGACTGGATCTTCGAATGCCTCTCTAGGTTTGGAAAATTTTCTTGCAGGATTTCATGGAATAGATTATCAATGCCCTTATGGGTCTCTTCACCTTCTGGAATGCCAATTATCCGGATATTTGGACGTTTGATGGTATCCAGTACTTCTCGCATATCATTCTCAAATTTTTGAGCCATTTTCTCAGTCTTCGTGGTGGACTTTTCTAAGTCAGCCATTTTCTCTTCTACATCCGAGATTCTATTTTCTGAATGATCTAGTCTGCTTTTAATACTTTCAAGGGAGATTTTGACTTCTTGTATTATAGACTTCATCTCTAGCAGTTCCGTTTGAGTCTTTTGTAAAGTGTGTAATTCCTCTTTTAGATCTTGCAAGAATTTCCTCATCTCCTGGAACTCAGCAACTTCTTTCTCCTTTCTCTTTAGCAGTTCATTATCTCTCTTTTCTTCCATCTCTGTTAGCTTCGACATTACGAATGTTCTAAATTCCTTATCAGACATTTCCATGACTTTCACCGAACTGCATGTGGATGAAGGAGAGTTACTCTTTTCCATTGGAGGAGAGGTATTTTCTCGTTTTCCCATATTTCTCGTGATCCGACGGTGATTTCTTGTCATCTGATGAATGGCGTGTTTCTTTCAAATTCTTGAAGTTAAGCCTCAATGTTCAGGAGCAAGCAGACAGAGGTGTTCTAGAATCGGATTGCCGTTCTGTTGTGATCGCACACTAGCTTTGCTTGCTGGAGGCTGAATTATGAGTAGAAAATCTTCATTTCTCCTGTGCCCTAAAATATCTAGTTCCCAGTATCCATGTGGAATCTTCTCAGAGAATCGATTCAGGTTTTATAATGAAAGGGCATGGAGAGAAATGGGGCCACTTCTCCAGCTCCTTTTGATGATGTATCCAAGAGTGATTACACGCAAATTCCTGCAGAAGTGTTAGCCTCTCAGTATTGGGAGTCAGTGGTAGAAGATGTCCTCATGCTCAATCCAGAGTTTGATCATCTCATCCCAACATTTGTATATCTTTTGGCAAGCACATTTTTGCCTATTTGTATCTAGGATTGGAACTGCAGGGTATAGGAAATTTCTTCGATTAGCTTTTGTGGATTCACATTTACTTTCAGTGAATTTCTCCTGATTATTGGTGGGTTGTGTGGCCTCAGTGTCTTAGACTTGACAGAAGAGGGACAGTGCCTTGCTTGTTCTCTTAGACAGTGCTTGACTTTTTCTTGGGTGGTCAGGGACAAACCTGGTTGAGAGGACATCTCGAGAGTCCTTTGCCTTATCAAGCAGGAGAGCGAATGGTGTATTCCCTGGGGACCTATCCTGGCAGGTGTGGAAGGGAGAGGAAGGAAAGGGAGGCGTAAACTGCTTTTAGGGCTGTGGGGAAATAGAAATTTAAGCCTATTGCTGTGGATGTTTTATTACTGTCCTTTCTAGTCAGGGAGTTTTGACTTTGGAGTATATAATTGAAAATTTCCAGCTTTATAAATTGAAATATTCTTGTAGGATGAGAGGAAGTGCCCTAAAGTAGATTTAGAAAGGTATTTTAATTAGCGATAGAGGATAAAATAAATGATGCCAGGGGAAGTTGTACGCTGATAGAAAAGTTTTACCCCAGGTAATATCTGAAAGCTTGTTCTTAACCTGTAATCATGTGATTTTTATAGTATAATAAATCTGACTTTTCAACATGCTTTAGGACGGGTAAAAACTTGACATTCTTTGGTTAGAGCCCTTTTATTACTCAACCAACCCATTGAGACTCAGCTCTTCCTTCAGGAACCCTACCTTAAGCCCCAAGATTGTGTTAATAAGCCAATCTTTTTTGTGTCTTCCCACAGCACTCTACATGCTACTAAGTTAGGATGGAATTATTTTCATAATTGTGTTTCTCCCTAGCTGAAATATAAGCTCTTTGAGACTAGGAGCTCTCTCTTTAAGTTAAATTTTCTATCTAGTGTAGAGCTTAGTGCATAGGGTAAGTGCTCAATCAAATGTTGTTGACCTGACAGATACTGAACAGTACTAGGCACTTCTGTTCATAGTTTCCTGTTACGCATATCTCATTGGATCCTTTCTGCAAGTGTCTGAGAGAGACAGGATGATATCTGTATTTTACAGTTGGGGAAGATGCAGCTCCAAGAGACCAAGTCCAAAGTTAAATTGGTTAGTAATTGATGGAACCACACCTGGATCTCAGATTCTCTGATTGTAATTCTTAGGATCTTTTGATGGTTACCGCGCCTTTTAAAAGAGTTGTGGGGCCAGCTGGTGGCGTGATGGTTAAGGCACTGGGCTCCCACATGAGTGACTGTGGTTTGAAGTCCCAGGCTTGGTGGTCCGCTTTTTGACTTTCCCTTTCTCTCTCTCTCTGGTAAGTGCATGTGTCCTATAGCAAATTAAAATAAATTAAAAAATTCTAAAAAAAGCAGTTACTTAATCAAGTGATTTAGATCTTTGGGTACAAATGACCTATTTAGACATGTTTGTTACTGAGGACACTAAGCCAAACTTGATTTTTCTATTTGTAAAATATTGGTTTAAGCTCTTTATAAGATCCAGTCTATAATTTATTGTCCATTCACCAAACATTTCCTTAACATACGTCAAGTTTATTGCATAGAGAACATATGTCAAATTTATTGCATAGAGCCTCAGAGTATAGGAAATGGAAAGTTTGAGACAGGACCCTGGTACTCGATAGCTCTCTTTTCTGGTAGGGGGAACTAGGAAGTATAGTGACTAAGTCGAAGGAGAGCAGTAGCTGAGAGTGGTATCACTTAAGCTTCACAAATTTTGAGAAAAGGGAGCTGATGTTCACTTTACTTGATCTGACTATAGGAAGAGGAAGAGTTGCAGAGAGTAGTACAGATAAATGATGAGGTGATGAAAGTATGTTTGAAGAATGGTAAATGATATGATTGGTTGGATTTAATGTCAGTAAAGAATAGTAGAAAATCAAATTGAAACAGTGGGTATCACCAAACCAATGAGTCTGAGTTTTAGTCTATATGCTAGTGGTTTCCAAATTTTTTTGATTGTATTGTCTGAGTTAAAATAGCATAGCTCCCTAATATATAGATGTAACCATTACTTACATTTAAAAAAGGATGGGGGATTTTGAAAAAAAAGGAGTAGATATGGGACCAGCAGTTAGCGTAATGGCTATGTTGCTGGACTCCCACGTAGTCGACCGTGGTTCGAGTCCCGGATCCGGTGGCTTGAACTCACGCCAGGCGCGTGTGTGTGCGTGCCCAAGATCCCGAGAAGAGAATGGAGGAGAAGGGATTGCGGCGTGGTCATCACCCCTGGGGGGTGATTTCTCGCTTTCTGTCTCTCAGTCTCTCTCTGTCTGTCTGGTGAGCGCATGCACCCTATAGCAAAAAAAAAAAAAAACCTCTCCCCCAAAATAAAAAAGGAGTAGATATTAGTAATTTCTTCCTTCATCTCAGTAGGTTATTTTATATATGTCCAGTTTAGAATCACAGATGTAAACTACTGACGTTATAGT
Source organism: Tupaia tana (assembly GCA_026018925.1). Taxonomy (NCBI): domain Eukaryota; kingdom Metazoa; phylum Chordata; class Mammalia; order Scandentia; family Tupaiidae; genus Tupaia; species Tupaia tana. The sequence goes on along the minus strand of JAKSZU010000002.1, from coordinate 105,318,420 downwards.
TGGAAATGTGTACAAGCAGTAGGGATATGAAACAGCTTGTAAGAGAGTAAATTATTTTGATATTGGGTATATTCATTTATAGGATTAACAGGACATTCTGATAAATTTGGGTTGAAACTCAGAGGACTGTTTAGAGATTCAGACATGGATTGGGAGTTACCCACATTGTAAGTTGAAGTGAGACTAGTTGATGTATAAATAATGTCTTTGTTTTGCTTTTGTTGGTTTAACCAATTGCCAGTATGTGTGTGCTCACTAGAGAGGACAGACAGAAAGAGAGAGTGGGGGGGGGAGAGAAAGCATCCCCCAATGGGGCATGGTCATCTACAGTCCTTTCTCCTCCATTTCTCCATCCCGTTGGATTTTGAGCACACACATGTATGTACCTGGTACGTTTTACAAACTGCTGGGGCTGGGATTTGAATTGCAGTTGACCGTATGGGATCTAGCTCCCTTAACCACTAGGCTATGGAGTTGGCCCTGGCTATTATTTCTAAGGAGCAGCATATATAGAGAGAAGAGTAACAAATACCAAACTGTATATATATATATATATTTTTTTTTTTAATTTTTATTTTTTGAGAGGTTTTTGCTATAGGGTGCGTACGCTTGCCAGAAAGACAGAGAGATAGACAGAAAGCAAGAAATCACACCCCCAGGGGATATGGCCATGCTGCAATCCCTTCTCCTCCATTCTCCTCTCGGGATCTTGGGCACGCATGCACACACGCCCGGCATGAGTTTAAGCCACAGGGTCTGGGACTTGAACCGTGGTCGACTACAGCAACATTGCCGTTATGCCAACTGCTGGTCCCCAAACCGTATATGTTTTAAGGTAGGTTGTAGGTGCAATGATTTGGGTACCAAAAATGGACAAGTTGTTACAAGCAAGTCTTGGTATGTGTCTTTCTTCATGTATGTGTGTGTGTGTGTGTGTGTGTGTGTATAATTTTAGAAAAACAGAGCTATTGGCACAATTTACAGAATGATAGAGAATAAAAGGTATTCTTTTGTTTTAGTGAAATATTCTTGATTTTTTTTATAGAACCAGTTTCATTCATTGAAAAAATTAGTGGTGTATATGACAGTACTTTGAAAAAAAAATATTTTTTTTGAGAGGTTTTTGCTATAGGGCGTGTGCACTCGCCAGAAAGATAGAAAGCAAAAAATCATCCCCCAGGGGGGATGGCTACGCCACAATCCCTTCTCCTCCATTCTCCCCTCAGGATCTTGGGCACGCACGCACATGCGCCTGGCGTGAGTTTAAGCCAGTCTGTCCGGGACTCGAACTGTGGTTGACCACATAGGAGTCCAGCTACACAGACGTTACGCCAACTGCTGGTCTGAGTACTTTGAAAATTTTAAATATATGAAAATGGTTTGAAAATGTCAAAGTCCTCTATGTATTAGAAAGAAATACCTTCGGTGATGAATAGTATTTTAAGAAGTTCTGATTTTTCCTTTTATTTTTCTCTATAGTGTTTTGTACTGTTCTGTATTTTGTGGTTATGAAAATTATTGGTGGCAGGAATATTAATGACTTGCTCTGTTCAAGTTTTCTTTGCTTTCTAATTGCCAGCCTATAAGCATAGAATTCTTAGCAGAAAAGGATTTTCGCATTGCATACGTAGTAATCATTTGTGTGCCATCTTGCCCTCTTTCTTGGCAACTACAGTGTAAAAAACTCTAGAATTATAGGTATTGACATAGTTTGGACTGCTGTAACAAATTCCCATGGAATGGATGACATAAGCAACAAGCATTTCTTTCTCATTATTCTGGAGGCTGAGAAGTCAAAGATCAAGGTATTGATGGATGGGTGTCTGGTGAGGGCTTCCTTTCTGGCTTACAAATGGCCGTCTTCTCATATCCTCACATGATTGAGAGCAGAGAGAGAAAGCACACTCTCTCGTGTCTTTTTATTTTAAAAACTTCATTTTCTTTAAGGTTTTGCCATAGGGCATGTGTGCTCGCTGGAGAGAGAGAGACAGTAAGAGGGAAAGTGAGAAATCACCCTTCAGAGGGAATGGCCATGCTGCAATCCTCTCTTCTCTTTTCTCTCTGGGATTTTGGGCATGTGTGCACATGCACCTGGCGTGATTTTTAAGCTTCCAGGTCTAGGACTCAAACTCTTCCACCACGTGGTAGTCCTGCACTTTAATCACTGTGCCAACTGCTGGCCCCTCTCATGTCTTTTTATAAGAACACTAATCCCATTCATGAGCTCTCTTTCCTCATGACCTCCCAAAGGCCAATTGATGTGCTTACTTGTCTTATTATTTCTGATAGAACTTAATGTTTTCTTTTATAGGAGTTTCTTTATAAAACTTTGAAGTCATGCCTCTTCATTTTGCTTATGAAAGTTTACTCCCAAAAATATTGAGTGGCTTTCCAAAATTTGCAGCTAAGGAGCTAGGTTCTTTTCTGTAGGTCTTCCATAATTTTTAAGTTCATGACCCTCTCCTTTTTTTTTTTTTTTTTTTTTTTTTTTTTTTGAGAGGTTTTTGCTATAGGGAGCGTGCGCTCACCAGGAAGATAGAGACAGCGAGAAATCACCTCCCAGGGGGGATGGCCATGCTGCAATCTCTTCTCCTCCATTCTCCTCTCAGGATTTTGGGCACACACGCACACACACCTGGTGTGAATTTAAGCCACCAGGTCTGGGATTTGAACCACGGTCAACTACATGGGAGTCCAGTGACATAGCCATTACGCCAGCTGCTGGTTCTTCCCCCTCCTTTTTTTAACTATCATTTTTGTCTCGCCCCAGGCCCAATCAAATATCTCTGCCCTTCTAATGTTTTCTCTGATTTACCCTCAAGCAAGTGTTTCCATTGCATATTTTAAATACTTTAGTTGCTTTAAGGTACAGACTGTGCCATATTCAACTTATTATTTCTATTCCTAGCCCAGTGCCTGTGAAGAGCAGGTACTTAGGACCTGATGAATTAACTCGTGAGAGTTGCATGTCTGCATTCTTTTGATTTGTAGAGAAAACTAAAATTAAAGGGGTTTGCACTTCAGTGTACCGTTCATTAAAAAAAGAGTCAAAAACCTGATAATATGTGCAAAGTATTGTACATACAGAACATTTCTAAAATCTTGGTTGCAGGTGTTTATGACCTCGGAGTACTTCTGTAGAGCTGCTGCAGTAGTTAAAATTGTTATTCCTTTGACAGTTTCTCTTTGGAGTATGCAGGTTGTGAATTTTATGTTTTGGTTTGAAACTTATGGTACTGCATAAACCAGGTTTAAACTCTAGCTACCTTGAGAATAGCGGCTTCGTTCTTCATGGTGGAACTCCCTAGTGTAATCCTTGGTTACTACTTTTGCAGTCTCCTTTGTTTTTGTTTTTTTTGTTGTTTTTTGCCCTTCTTCAGTCACACAAAAGATATGATCTCCCCTTATGCATTCCTTTTTTAAACACTCCCATTTACTAGATCATTTATCATATATGTGAGAGTAATAATTTTTTATTTAAAAGCTTCAGCCTTGATTGGCTAGAAAATACTTAGTATTTATATTTCATTTTTTCTCCACTGAGCCCCATTGTTTTCATTGACACCTGAATGCATCGAAACACAGATTTTATCCCGATTACCCGCTTGTGATGGGAACATATCTGCAGATTCGGTTGCTAGGAGACAGCTGAGTACCGAAATGTTTTTTTTCCGGGGGGTACTTGTAAATGCAATTCTTTGTCAGTGCTACTCTTATAGAACAAAAATTTATTCAGTCACTACAGAGAAAGATGCATCACCTCTTAGTTTTCTAATTTGAAAATTTTGCACAGGGGGAGCTAGGAATATGAAACACATTACAGGATTGATTAAGTGTTGAGAATATAATTTTTAACAGTGACTGGACATTGAAAAGTAATATAAAACCTTTGAGTTTTGTTTTTCTTTTTTTAATGTTTTTGCCTTAGGGTGCGTGTGCTGGACAGAGAGAGAGAAAGTGAGACATCACCCCAGGGGGATATGGTACACCACAATCCCTTGTTCTTTGTTTTTCCTCGGGATTTTGGCCATGAATGCAACACTCCCAGCATGATTTTTCAGGTCACTAGGTCTGGGACTTGAACTGCAGTTGGCCACAGGGAATCCAGTGCCTCAACCACCTGTTGGCCTTGAGTTTGTTTTCTAATTGATCCTTAATGAGGGAAAGTGACAGGAAGAAGAGAGAAATAGACATACATAAGCACATGCACATGGCAGGAATTTAAATCAAAGTAAAATACCATATTAATTAAACTAACTTTGTCTTACAGAAATAGGATTGGCTACATCCTATATTAATCTACTAACCCACACAGGTCTGTTTTCCTAGCTCTGATACTTAAAAATTATATACCAGAGAAAGAATAAATATTAAAAACAGTGTTTGGTTACAATCAGTTTGGCTTTCTTTTTTAGCTGGTTATTATTTATGTTATTCAAGTTCAGTTCAGTAGCTTCTTGAGTACTCCCTATGTGCCAGACAAAAACACTGGGGCAGAGGTCTGTTTATGCTTTCAGGATGTTCAGAATGTGTGAGGGGGGCACAACGGGGAGGAGACATAAACAGTCGTGTGGTCCTGTGGTCAGTAATGAGAAATATGTACCAGGTAAAGAGTCAGCACAGAAAACAGAATTATGAACTTAGTGTGGATACCACAGAAAGTTTCAAAGATGCCAACTCCAGACTGGCAGGTGCTGGATTCCCATGGCTTGAGTCCCAGATCTGGTGGCTTGCTTTCTCATTTTCCCTTTTTCTCTCTTTGTCTCTCTCTGGTCAAATTAAAACATAATAATAGAAAATGAAATTAATTAATTAATTAAAAAAAAGGATGTCAGCTCCAAGTTAGATTTTGCAAGACTCTTATAGATGAGCAATCCCTTAACCTTGTCTTTTTTTTTTTTTTTTTAGGGTGTAGAGAGAGAAAGTGAGAAATCACCCCAGGGGGATATGGTACACCACAATCCCTTGTTCTCTATTTTTCTCTCGGGATCTTGGCCATGAATGCACACACTTCCAGCACGATTTTCAGGTCACTAGGTCTGGGACTTCTTGGACTGCAAGAGACTAAGACCACTGTTACTTTCCTTTATTTTTAAGTTCCCTTCTTGTTTCTCCCTTGTCCCTACCTTTGGCTGGTAATGAATCTTGACCTTTACTTTCTTGCCTGCTACATTCAGGCAGGTGAGTACTGTCTACATTCCAGCTTCTAATTTTGTACCTTCAAATTTCACTGCTTGTCTATTTAGTTGCACATATATATTTAGGAATTTGTCAGGAGTGCAGAATCTATCTTCTGATTTAAATGCATTGAGAATCTTGTCTCAGAAATAAAAATCTTATTAAGGCTTTATGTCTTTATACAAGTGACAGGAAAAAAATCCTGTGAACTTAAGTAGGCAGTATTTATATTAAAATTGGAGTGGGGGGACCAGCAGTTAGCATAGTGACTATGTTGTCGAACTCCCATGTAGTCAACCGTGGTTTGAGTCCCGGACCCGGTAGCTTAAACTCACGCTGGGTGTGTGTGCGTGCATGCTCAAGATCCCGAGAGGAGAATGGAGGAGAAGGGATTGAGGCATGGCCATCCCCCTTGGGGGTGATTTCTTGCTCTCTGTCTCTCTGTCTTTCTGGTGAGCGCATGTGTCCTATAGCAAAAACCTCCCCCCCAAAAAAAAAAAAATTGGAGTGGTGCAGAAAATTTTATCTGAAATGTTCTAGGAGAATAACGTGTAAGTTCAAAACAAAAATGAAAGCAAAATTGTCTGGGACTTGTTGATACTAGAAATAATCAAGGAATGACAGAATTGAGAAGAAATGGAGGGCTGGTCCTATAGCCTAGTGGTGAAGGGATTCCATATGGCTGAACGTGGTTCAAATCGTAGCCCTATTTCTTAAAAAAACATTCTGGACGTGGGTGCCCCAAATGCTAACAGGATGGAGAAATGGAAGAGAATGGATTGTGGCTTGTTGACCACACCGTATTGGGGGCGTGCTTTCTGTCTGTCTCTCTCAGAAGAGTATATGTACCTTCTGGCTTTGAGAAAAATGAATCGTGAATAAATGCACAGATTTGGTTTCCCTTAATTTTAAAAGTGGTGCTAAGATAGAAGTGTTTTATGGGACTCTTGCTGTTTAATTGACAACTGCTTACTTTAATAATTTTATACTTTGGATGTGGCTTAAAACTTGATATTAGGTGAGATTGAATGTTTCCTTGCTTATACTTAAAATATTATTTATTTAATTTTATTAATTATTATTCTTTGTAAAGATTATTTAATTTTATTTATTATTATTATTATTTATTTATTTAATTTTTTAGCTCACCGGGGAGAGTAGGAAAGTGAGAAAGCAAGCTTCAAGGTCTGGGCTCAAACCATGGTCAGCCATGTGGGAGTCTAGCACTTTAGCCACTATGCTACCTGCTGGTCCCCCTATTTGTTGTTATTATTATTTAATTTACTGTAGGGCATATGTGCTAACCGCAGAGAGTGACAAATTGAGGAGAGAGAGAGGGAGAGAAGGAGTGAGAGAGAAAGCAAGTGAGAAAGTGAGACAGCAAGCCACCAGGTCCAGGACTCGAACTGTGGTTGGACCTGTGGGGGTCCAGGGCCTTAACCACCATGCCACCTGCTGACTCCTTCCTGCCTACATTTAAAAAATAAAAAACTATCATATAGTTTTGAAACTTTAGAAATGTGATTAATAGTACTTAAGCTCTGGTAGAAAAAGATTATTGTTGTTCTTAGTGACAATGTGGTTTTGTACATACTCAAGATAGTATTTGTTGCATTTCAAAGCATCCAGTGTCCATGAGTTTACAAACTGGAGTGTGAATGGGGCAATGATCTAGAAAATAGAGAAGAGAATCTGGAAAATAGAGAAGACAGATTATTTGCTAATGAATTTTAAACAAAAGAATAGCAAGCAAAATTGGTAACCAGAATGTTATCTCTATTATCGTTCAATCAAAAATTCCAAAGTTACCACATTGACTTACTGGGCCGTTGGGTAAGTCATGACACATTTTTGCATAGAGAAACAGAAAAATACATCGTGACTTTCTCAACAGCCTAGTGTTTTTGTTGTTGCGGTGGTGGTGGTGGTGGTGGTGTCGATGGTGTGCGTATGTAGTGTTTTAGACAAGTCTTACTATCTCTTAGTCCTCCTGCCTCACCCTTCAGAGTAGCTGGGACCTCAGGTGCATGCCCCTGCACCACGCTTTTGAGGGGGGAGGGCAGGAAAGGAACCCAGGACTCCCTGTGGTCTCAGCCTACCAAGTAGCTGTGCCCAGTGTGTGATACCATGGCTGTCTGTACAATGACTATAAAAACATTAATGGAAAGAAAATGGAATAATATTTAATCTTTGAGAAAAAACTAAGATAGTTTCAGATTTTGGCAGGTTAGCTGTAAATGAAAAGAAAGAATAAGGACCAGCAGATGGCATAAAAGAAAAGAAATAACAATTTGCATTGTAGTCTTTTCTTCTATGTGGCTCAAAGCTTTGTTAAGTATATTTTCATTAATCTTTTGAACTACTTTTGAGTTTAAAATACCTAGAAGAAATCCTCTCTACTTATTAAAGATGGCTGGAAAGAAAAATGACATACTGGAATTCATAGAAATTCTTTCTTTAACTTTGAGTTTCAGTTTTCTTTTTTTAAAGAATTATTTTTACTTAACTTTATTTTTATTTATTTATTTTAAAATTTGACCAAAGAGCGAGAGAGTGAGAAAGCAAGCTGCCAGGTCTGGGACTCGAACCTTCATCGCCATGTGGGAGTCTAGTGCCTTTGATCACTATGTCACGTGCCGGCTCCAGGTGTCAGTTTTCTTAAAGTTTACCTCAGTGGCTGCAATATTTTGTTTTCATCATTATTTCTGAATATATTGCCTGAGGAATTTGTCTTTTGACAAAAATTTACCAATTGCATACTCTGGGTTAGGCCTGAGGCAGTGTGCACACACACACGCACACACACACCCACACACAGAATTTGAAACTATATTTTTTCCTTCTGTTTCGTGTGATGTTGACTCATTCTTTTGAGGTCAAGAGTCTGAACTTTACAGATTTTAGCTAAAGAACTGGCCTACCAGGTGGTTGTAGTAGTAATGGCAGAGGTAAGTTTCTAATTTTTTTTAAACACATTTCTTTAGGAATTGCTTATTTAATTTTATTTATATATTATTATTAGTTTTAAAATTTGCTCTAGGGCACATGAGAGAGAGAGAGAGAGAGAGAGAGAGAGAGAGAGAGAAAGTGAGACAGCAAGGTGCCAGGTCTGGGACTTGAACCTTAGTTGGCCATGTGGGTATCTAGTGCCTTAACCACCATGCCACCTGTTGCTTCTAGTTTCTAAATTTTTAATAAGTATGTACTGAACTTATTTATTAAGACACTGTTAAAATTTTTATATGTATTGTTGATGTAATCCTGTTAATATTACCAGCTGCTTATTTGCATCATTTTTTTGCAGATGAGGACACTTTGAAAGCTTAAATAACTTATCCAAGATCACAGTGCTAGTGAGTTGCCAGGCATAGTTCTAGGCCACTGCACCTGAATCCATGTTTTTCTGCTCATATTCTGTAGTGATGTGCTCCTTTTTTGGGAAGCAGGCCCAACACTGGATCCCTTTTTCAATTTTTTTTTTTTTTTTTTTTTTTGGATCAGTCTTGGCAAGCATAAACGTGTCAATCAGCACTTTGGGAATTTTACTAGTTAGAGCTACCTTAAACAAGTAGTTTACTAGTGGTTTAAACAAACAGGGGTTATTTTTCTCGCCCAGGCTGAGACTGGTGTTTGCTCAGGGTACTGTAGTAATTCAGCAGTGTTGGGGTGTCTCTTCAGTCCTCTTCTGCTTTCCCTCGTGATCTTTGCCATTGCCTCTCGGTTGTAACCGCTTAGCTTCTGACACTGTGCCCCACCAGGAAAGTCAGCCACTTCTGCTCCTCTTCATCAGGAAACAAATGATTTCTCACAGTTGCTGCCCCTTATTCCTCTTAGCAAAATCCCTTTTATATCTCTTTATTTAGAATTGTATTTCTGATCTACATTTGTTTAGAACAAATACTTCATTTCTTCAGTAACTTTTGGTACAGCCAGGCCAGGGATTAGGGGGTTGAAAGGTAGCCAACCCATATGTTTTCCACAAGCGTGATCAGCTTTGCTGAATGTAGGTGAGATGATATGTACAAAATGTGGAAGGGATCAGAGGAGGAATTTCTTTGTATCCAATGGCCATGAGTTGTATGCCAGCGTGGATGATGGTACTGGAAGGTGGTTGTATTACGATGGTTAATGAACCATATCTTAATGTTCAGCTAAGTGGGCTGGTGATTCTTAGCACGTTGAGAAAAAAGGAGAGGTTACTGAGGGAAAACAACCTTGGAATTTATTTTTGAGATAAACTGGATTGAGAGAAACTAAATCAGAGGTACGTTAAATCCATGTGAGCCTTGTATGTGGCAGAGGTCAGTAATAAAAAAGGTAGTCAGACTTTTTTCTCTGTTTTCATTATATGTTTTTGAAATGATCAGACTGATGTTATCCTTGTCACTTGAATTACTAAATTTAGATTGGTGACATCTTAAATAACAGAATCATAGTCAAACTGTCCTGGGTGCTCTAGAGGATGGATTGTCTCTGATATTTCTTGGTTATATGTCTCAAGGTAGGAAGGCAAGGTAGAAAAATACTCTTTCTGCTATTATAATTATTGTTGTTGTTATTTTGATTTGTTATAGGACATGTGCGCCCGGGAGGGAGACAGAGTGAGAGGGAGAGTTAGAAAGCATCCTCTAGGAAGATGGCCATGTGGCAGTCCATTCCCTTCCATTCTCCTGTCAGGATTTTTGGACACACAAGCACAACCCACCTGGCATGTGTCTCAAGCCGCTGGGTATGGACTCAAACCACACAGTTGGTATGTGGGATCCAGTACCTTAACCACCATGCCGCTGACATATGCTTGTCTGTTAAGATTTAGAGCCCTCTGAATTTTCTCAGTCCTCACTAGTCTGAAAGAAAAGTCTGCAGACAAGGAAAGATGTTGCAACAGATGCAATTTGTTGTTGCATCTACTCTGCTGGCCATGTGCCTGGCAAGTTGGCAAGGCAGCCCTGGTCTACATAAATTCCCCATTTAGTATATGCTCATTTGAACAAATGAAGTTTCTTTTTTCATGATTCTTTCATGAAGGTCACTCCATTTACTGAGGTCCATTAATTCATCATTGTTTTAGAACAGGGAGTTTGTAGTTTGGCGTAAATGGTATTTCCACCACCCATTTTCTGTATACAGTCTGAAACCCAGTGCTGTTTTTCCCCACAATGTGAGCCAGACATTCTCTGGAAATGTACTTTTTTCTTTTGGTTCCTTTTAATTCTTCAGCCATATTTCTAGTTCTGTGTTTCTTTTTTCATTATCTTTTTTAAAAAAGATATGTTTTATTACTTATTATAAAACAAGGGGAGGCATGAAGGGAAGGTGAGGTGGGGAAGAATTTATTAAGTACGTTTTGAGTTAAGTAAAATGAAGAGCCATGTTAATAGTAGTTTAATGAAAATAACATGAGAAGTAAAACAATAACAACAACAACAACAACAACAACAAACCATAGTGTGTTTACTTTAAATAATTGCTGCTGGGACCAGCAGAAGATGTAATGGTTACATTGCTGGACTCCCATGTAGTCAACTGTGGTTTGAGTCCCGGACCGGGCGGCTTGAAGCTCATGCCGGGCATATGTGCATATGTGCCCAAAATCCTGAGAGGAGACTGGAAGAGAAGGGATTGTGGCATGGCCATTCCCCAACTGGGTGTGTGTTTGTGTGTGTGCGCGCGCATGTGTGTGTGTGATTTCTTGCTTTTTGTCTCTCTGTCTCTCTGGTGAATGCACGTGCCCTATAGCAAAAACCTTTCTGAAAACGAAAAATAATGGCTGTGGGGCCAGCAGGTGGCGTGGTGGTTAAGGCAATGGAAACCCACATGGCTAACTCTGCAGTTTGAATTCTGTATCCGGCAGCTTGAAAAACACACTTGGCACATGTGTGTGCACGCCCAAAATCTCAAGGGAAGAGTGGAGGAGAAGAACTTGCAGTGTGGCCATCCTCCTGGGCATGATTTCTTACTTTCTGTTTCTCTTTGTCTCTCTCTAGCCAGGACACACGCACTGTGGTCAAAAACAACAACAAATAAAATTCTGTTAAGCTGAATCCTATTTTGTTTTGGGATTCTGTATTGTATAAATTTGTTTACCTGTTTGTCCTGTACACACTTATCCATAATTGTCTTTATGTGCTCAATTGTCTTTATGTTCTGGCATAGCAGTTGGCGTAGAGGAAATACTCGGGAGTTATCGCACTGTTTTCTTGAATTTGCCTTGAAGGAAGTATTAACATTATATTGTATAATTAATAATATATATTAAGTCTATTGTTGATTATATATGAATTAATATTATGATTAATATTTCTTAAAGGAAATGAACATAATAAGGCCTGCCATGGTGGGAAGAATGACTCGTTTTTTTTTGACAATTTTAAGTTTGGCAAATAAGCACACTGTTTAGTTAAAACAGTCAAGAAAAGGTGACATTGCAGGTAAACTTGCTTAATATAAGCAGTAAGATAAAGTAAATTAAGGCTATGGAGCAAATTGGTAAGTCACAAGATCTTATAAAGGTAGAATAAAGAGTCATGGCTTATAATTCCCAACATATTTTAAATTACTGAAGATGTTATTGAATTTTGAAAACATCAGTCTCATATATAGGGAAATTACATCTGGTTCTGATTTTCTTAGGAGATGAATGTCTTGTAAGGGGAGCTCCCATGTATTGATTTGTAGCTGTAGAAACTCATGTGAGTTCTTTCTTTGTTTTGGTAATGAACTGTAGTAGTAGTTTTTTTTGTTTGTTTGTTTGATCACAATTTTTCTTTTTCACTGTGCTTTTGTGGCCAAATATTTCCTAGGTCCTCCAATTCAACTTGTAATTCCCAAATGTACCATTGCTAACCTACATAATAACTAGATGATTAAAACAAACAAACAAACAAACAATAACAAACAAACAACAAAAATAACAAAAACCACCCCTGGGTGTTGCTTGTTGTTTGGTCTAGTTGACAATTTGACATTTATTTTGCTTTCAGTAAATTCTCACCTTCTGAATATACCATATAATTGAACTCCTCACCTTATTTAGAAAGAAAAATCAGTGTTAAATAGAATGTTGTAAGTATCTTTTTAAATAAATTGATAATGGGACTTTATGATTTTCATTACAGTGTCATAGACTTTTCAGCTACATGCTTGGTTTGTCATTTATCATGTTACTAGAATAGCGTATTTTAGACTTCATTATTCATGTGTTCTGGACACGAGTCCATTTCAGTGGGCAAATGTACACACATGTGCACACACAAAGTTACATACCCTCTCCAATTTTCTATTTTGACTTTTTGTCTCATGACTCTGCTGGTTTGTTACGATGTTATGGCATGAAAGATGAACAGCTTCTGGGAAAATGCAAGTTGGCAATAATAGGTAATACAATTTAAAATAGTTTAAACCTAATGAGCAAAGTTTTTCTTCAGTTTAGGTAATGTCTGGTTTTATGTAAATACGTAATTCTTTGCTAAAATCCAAATGTTGAATTTATTTTACTTTTTGGTGGAGAGTGATTCAAGGATTGTGAGAAATTTGAATGCGGTAGTTTAATTATCTGCCCTTGTTTCTTCAGTAAGCTTTGTTAATAGAAAACTGGCCTATCCCTCATATGCACTGTAGGCTCTTCTCTCTTGGTCATGCTTTGGCAATTGTTAAACTCCCGTTCCTTGTTGTACGTGAGTATGTATGTGTGTGTTTCCCTAAACAAACAATGTCAGTCAGTTATCTTCTTTACCTTCAGTAGTTTGTTTGTTTTTGCTATATTTGTTATTGCTCTTTAAGATTTTGTTTGGGGGGCCAGTAAGTGGTGTGGTGGCTAAGAGTGCTGGACTCCCACATGGCTGACCATGGTTCGAGTCCTGGACCTGGCGACTTACTTTCTTACTTTCTCTTTCTGGTCAAATTAAAATGAAATAAATGAATAGATAAATAAATTTAAATAAAATAATGCTTAAACAATTTAAAAAAGAAATGTAAAAAAAAAAGGAAAGACTTTGCTTGGCACCTGGGACATTGAAACTGACATTTGTTAAGAAATTCCTCACAATGGGCTTCTTTTTAGAAGCTGGGCCACTAATTCCCCTAAGAATCCCTCACTCCTGGTTTCACAATCTTATTCCTTAAAAGCCAGTTATACTTTTCCCACAGCTATCAAACAGAGTAAAAGATATTTAAAATCAGAGTACTTATGCAGGTTTTCTTTTTTTCCTTTTTTTAACTTCATACGGACTGATGGTATATCCTTGGGGAATAAGTACAGCGATGATTAAATTACACAGAACCACATTATACCACAGATGAGTAGTATATGCAGGTCATTTAAAAATATTTATGGACTTGGGAACCAGCAGTTAGCGTAATGGCTATGTCGCTGGACTCCCACGTAGTCGACCGCGGTTCGCGTCTCGGACCTGGTGGCTTACAACTCACGCCGGGCGCGTGTGCGTGCGTGCCCAAGATCCCGAGAGGAGAATGGAGGAGAAGGGATTGCGTCGTGACCATCCCCCCTGGGGGGTGATTTCTCGCTTTCTGTCTCTATGTCTCTCTCTGTCTGTCTGGCGAGCGCACGCGCCCTATAGCGAAAAACCTCTCCAAAATATATATATATATATATATATATATATATATATATATATATATATATTTATGGACTCTATTTTTATTATTATATTACTTTTAGACAGGATCCTACTATGTCATGGTCTTTCCTCCTCAGCCTTCCAAGTGAGTAGGTGGGACTATTGGAAGGTGGCACTGTGCTTGGCTTTTAGGGTGTCCTGGGAATTAAACCCACGATTCCCGTGAGACTTCAGCCTGAAGAGTAGCAGTGTTTATTATTAGTAGTGCTATGGTAGCTGGGTCTCTATTTTTTCTTCTTAATAATAGTTTCTCTTATTTTCTTTTTATACAATGACTGAGGACCGTGCTTTTTAATAGTATTATATTTTGAGTTTTAAAACCAACTTCATTAAGGTATAAGTTACAAATAATAAAATTTACCAATTTTAAGTATATACTTGGATAAACTTTGACATATGTACGTGGCTGTGTAACCTTCACCGCCATCCGCCATCAGGATATGTTACATTTCTTTTTTTCTTTTTGGAGACGTTTTTGCTATAGGGAGCGTGCGCTCACCAGAAAGACAGAGACAGAGAGATAGAAAGCAAGAAATCACCCCCCAGGAGGGATGGCCATGCCGTAATCCCTTCTCCTCCATTCTCCTCTCGGGATCTTGGGCATGCATGCACATGTGCCTGGCGTGAGTTTAAGCCACCGGGTCCGGGACTTGAACTGTGGTCTACTACGTGGGAGTCCAGCGACAAAGCCATTACGCTAACTGCTGGTCCCAGGATATGTTACATTTCTATCACCTCCAAAATTCTCTTGTGCTGTGTAGTAGTTAACCCCCCCGCCCCCACCATAGGTAAACTCTTGTCTGTTTTCTGCCATGATAATTTTATCTGTTTTAGAGTTTCATATAAATTAAATCATATAGTATATATACTCCTGTGTTCTTTGTTTTTTTCTGATCTGCATTATGTTTTTGATCTTCATCTATGCTGTTTTATGTATTGGTAGTTTGATTCTTCTTTATTGTTGTATGTATGTATCCCTTCTGTGAGTATACCAAAATTTGTCCAGTCTCCTCTTGATGAATATTCAGATTGTTTTCAATTTTTGGTTATTATGAATAAAAATGCTGTGAGCATTTAGGTAAACACCTGTAAATGAGATTGCTGGGTTATATAGTAAGTATGTTTAAAGTAAGTAACTTTATGACAGTTTGCCAAACTATTGGGTTGTTGGAAAAGTCATGCATATTTTTTCTATGTAAAATGCATCATGACTTTTCTGACAACCCAGTATTTTCAAAAGAGTTAATACTCTTTTGCATTCCCATAAGTAGTATATGAGTTCTAGTTATTCTACAGTACTGCCTAAGGTTGCTATCGTTAGAGTGTTTTTTTTTTTTTTTTTTTTTTTTGAGAGTTTTGCTACTAGGCGTGTATGCTTGCCAGAGAGACAGAGAGATAGAAAGTGAGAAATCACCCCCCAGGGGGAATAGCCACGCCACAATCCCTTCTCCTCCATTCTCCTCTCAGGATCTTGGGCACGTACGCACACGCGCCCAGCGTGAGTTTAGGCCACTGGTCCAGGACTCGAACCGCGGTCGACTACAAGGGAGTTCAGTGACATAGCCTTTATGCTAACTGCTGGTCCCAAGGTATTTTCTATGCTTTTATATTTCTTTTCACCTTTTGTAATACCTATTTAGATATTTGGCCATTTAATGGTACCTAGGAATTCCCATATATTGTTTTTGTTTGTTTGTTTGTTTGTTTGTAGAGAGTTTTTTTTTTTTTTTTTATTTCCCCCTGTAGTGCACCTGTGCTTGCCAGAAAGACAGACAGACAGAAAGCAAGAAATCATCCCTCCTGGGGGTTTGGGGAATGGCCATGCCACAATTCCTTTGCCTCCATTTTCTTCTTTGGATTTTTGTTATGCATGCACATGCACCTGAGTTTAAGCTGTTGGGTCCAGGACTTGAACCGCAGTTGACTACATGGGAGTCCAGCAATGTAACCATTATGCCATCTGCTGATCCCAGTTGTCTTAATTTTTAATGGTTATTATTCTGTTCTTTTCAGTTGCTTACACTAAATTGGAGGTTTGGTCTTCAAGATCAGAAATTATTTCTTCTGTGTGGTCTAATCTGTTGTCGATACTTTGTAGGTAGGTATTGGTTTCCTGCATCATACTCTTTATCTCCTGAGATTCTGTTTAATTTCTTTTTTCTTTGTTTCTATCTCTCTATGGAATTTCTCTTTCAAGTCATGGAAGGATTTTCTCATCTCCTTGAATTTATTGTCTGTTTTCTCTTATATCTTATTGGGTTCTTTTTTCTTTTTTTTTTTTTTTTGAGTTTCTTTTTTTTATGCTATAGGGTACATGTGCTTGCTGGAGAGACAGAGACAGAGAGATAGAAAGTGAGAAATCACCCTCCAGGGGGCAGGGCCACATTGCGGTCCCTTCTCTTCCATTCTATTCTTGTGATTTTTTTGGGCATGTATGCACACGTACCTGGTGTACATTTCAAGCCTCAGAGTCCAGGACTCGAACCTTGGTGAGCCACATGGGAGTCCAGCACCTCAATCACAAAACCACCTGCTGGCCCTTCATTGAGGTTTTTTATTTTATTTTTTTTTTACAATAAATATTTTGAATTATTTTTCTGACATTTCTGTGATCTCTTGTGTTTTATCTATTTTTGGTGAGGAATTATGATTCTTTGAGGGGGGGGCATTTTCTGATTTTCTCCTATTTCTTTGGGGTTCTGCTTTTTTTTGTTATCTGGCGCTATACTCATGTCTTACTTCTTTGGTATATGTTTCCGTAGCTGTGTGTACTTGCACTTTTCTATGCTATGTATATGCTCTGTGCTAATTTCCCTCCTCTACTGTGGGTGGGAGTGTGGAATTCACAGTAGGAGTTTGGGGTTCAGGTTTTCAGAGGGAAATTTCTCTTCTTTTACTGCTAAAGAAGTTACAGGGAAAGAATTCTTGAGACCAACAGATGGAGTAATGTTTAGATTGCTGGATTCCTACCCCTTGAGTTCCAGAACTGGTGACTTAAAACTTACGCTGGGCACGTGGGCATACATGTCCAAAATCCTGAGAGAAAGATGAAGGAGAAGAGATTGCAACATGGCCATTCCACTGGGGGGTGATTTCTTGCTTTCTGTCTTTCTCTCTCCAGTGAGCGCATGTGCCCTGTAGCTCTCTCTCAAAAATAGAATTACTCCAGAGTCTCCAATTTTGAGGTGTTTGGTTTTTGTATACCCAAGCCTAACTGCTTCTGATGTGGGTGGAGGTTGAGCTGACAGGTAGAATTAAGGTGGTAGATGATTTCATGCTATGCACTTGCTCACTATCTGGGCCTTAGAGCTCCCACTTCTCTGCAAGAGGCTGGTCATCGATTCCTGCTGATAAACTCAAGCCCGGTGTCTTGGCGTGGGCTTGCATATTGGTCCTGGGTGGACAAGGAGCAGAATGGTATCAGCACATGTGTGGCAGTAGCTTTTACCTTTCTGTCTCTGGGATTGTAGGAACCAGTACTGGTTCTTGAAAGCTGGAGAGTCCCTCCTCCACAGGCTGGATGGAGGTCCCTGCTGATGAACTCAAGCCAAGCAGCTTGTCTTGGGCCTGCCCGTTGGTCCTTCCATGTCTGGGGTCATAGGGTCTCCCTGTTGGTCCTTCTATTTCTGCTGTTTAATGTATTTTTAAGTATTTTATGTTTTTTAATGCCTTAATATTATTTAAATTTTTTATTGTCAAATTTTTGTTGCTAGGAATAAAATTGATTTATTCTGTATCTTTCAACTTTGCTAAGCTTATTTATTAAATTTAGTAGCATCTTGGTTGATTCTTGTATTTTCTATATGCATGCCCATTTAGTCTGTGAATAGATATTTTTACATTTTTCCTTCCAGTCTACATGCCTTTTATTTCGTTTTCTTGTCGCCAGATCCGGGACTTGAATTGCAGTTGGCTGTGTGGGAGTCCAGCATTGTAACCATCATGCTACCTGATGGCCCCAGATTCCATTGGTTTCTAAAAAACAGCAAATGAACCTTGGTTTCTGGGATGTACTTTCTACGCCAGAATGCATTAGCTTTCTTATAAATCCTAAATTAAAAAAATAATTTCCAGAGAATGTGTGTGTTCTACAGAGAGAGACAGAGAGACAGAGGGAGAAAATGTGCCCTCCCTCTGCTCCCCCCTTGAGATGTGGTCATGCTGCAGTCCACCCCTTTTCCTCCATTACTCTGTCTGTTAGGATTTTGGACATGCTCTTTGCATGTGTATCAAGTTGCAGGGCTGGGATTTGAATCACATTATTGGTCATGTGGGATCCAGTTCCCTTAACCAGTAGGCCATGGACTGCTCAGAAGTTTTGTTTTATTGCTCATGAATGATGTTGGTCTAGAGATTTTAAAAAAATACAGTGCGTTTTGATTTTGGTGTTATGTTAGTGCTTGCCTCATAAAATGAAGTGGGAAGTATTTTCCTACGTTGTTTCTATAACTGTGTAATAAAAATAATACAATTAAATTATTTTATATATGGAAATATTTAAATTATTGTCAACTTTTCCCTTTATTTTTTCCCAAAGTTGATCTTAAGTTTGTATTACAAACTCATTTACAATTTTAGAATGAAAAGTTAACATTTTTGATACTGGATTTTTAAGAGCAGATTGAAAAGGCTCTATGAGTTAAAGAAAATATAGGTATGCTATTAATTTTGAAACAGTGGACCGTTCTGTAGAAAATTTGGGGTATAAATCTAGATTAAGAAATTATTGGGCCAGAGTGTCTAAATATTTTAACATGTTTGGTACATTATGGAACTGCTGTCCTGTATACTACTTCTGTGTGTATGTCCCCAAGCATTGTAGAGAAAGTCTGGTTCAACTCTTCAACTCTGGGGTTATATAGTTTACTAGTCTTGGCTAACATGAGAAGAAAAAGTATATCTTACTGCTTTTATTGAGTTGTTGGGAAAGTCATGATGCAGTTTTGCATAGAAAAACAGAAAAATACATCATGATTTTCTCAAAAATGTAATAATTTCCATTTCTTTAATTATGTGGAAAATGTTTTTAAAATATCTTTGGAAGACTTTCAGTTTAGTCTTTCAGAAACACTGAGCAACGATAGTGTTAAGGAGAAATAAATATACAAAAAAATGTGTTCTTAAAAGAAGCAGAAATGGGGCCAGCAGGTGGCATGGTTGTTAAGGATGTTGGACTCCCATATGGCCTACTGTGGTTCGAGTCCCAGACCTGGCGGCTTGCATTTTCACTTTCTTTCTCTCCCTCTCTTTGTCTTTTACTCCGTCTCTGGTCAAATTAAAATAAATAAATAAATAAATAAATGGATAAATAAAGTTAAATAAAAAAAATTTTTTTTAGAGAAGTAGAAATGGAAAATCAGAAGCATGAAGTTATAGGATTTATATAATACAGGGAAATGGAAATGAATTATATCTGTGATTAAATGGTCTCATTACTTTCCTGGGAAATGGATAGAGTGATACGGATTGTAAGAGTCAAGGGTCTTACGTTCTGTTTTTTTTGAAACATACGAACTTTTTATGAACTCAGAGAAATAACCTGCATACTTACAAGTTTGTCTTTTTTTATATATCATTGATGAAAGTTTTTTTGGGAATAGCTACATTTTATCTAAAAATAGGTATTTAGAACATGGAGAGAGGCCACGTTCAGCCTGGCTACTGTATTGATCTACTTAAAAGCAGTAATTTGAAAGAAGTTAGAGAAAATAGCAGTGAAACTCAAACTGTGAAGAGATAGGCTGAAAATTGGTCCTTGTAGTAAATTTGATAGACAATATAATTTAATAACATGGACAGCTGACAAATCTTAGGGAAGAAAGAAAAATAGAGAAAAATAAGTTTGCATAGATGTACATTTTAGTTAATAAAAGAAATGGCAAAATTTTAAATAGTAACTTGCTGTATATCTTTCCATAGTGGGTAAGTTCATTTATAACCTGTTTGTTTCCATGAAGCATCAGAGGCAGCTTCCAGTGAAGCGCATTGATTGAAATAGTATAAGAGACAAATTAGAACTAGTGCACTCATCATAACGTTTAAGTGCTACATGAATGCTGTGATTAGTTTTCATAGTTGGTCATAAACTTCTTGGGAATATAGGCAAAAGGTAACCAGTTGTTAACAGAGAAAGGAGGGACTGTACGAGTTTCAGAAATCTAAGACTGCTGTGCCAGGTAAATTAAAAAAAAACATTACTGATGGAGAATATGTGAATTAATATAAAAAATGATCAAGATGGCCAAATGTTCCAATATATCAAGACTCTTGTTAAGTACAATTGTATACATAAATGATTTGAACTCTGTATCTCACGGTGTTTATCTCATCCTACGTCATGTTTATCGAGAAGGTACGGTATACTCAACCTTGGTGCGAGGACTTTGAAGGGCGCCGCCCATACACTGAATACAGTCCCGGTATCATGAAATCTTAAGTGCTGGGCAGTAGGGCAAGTGAATAACAGAAAACACTTCAAAAATAATTAATATAAAGTCAGAAGTGTTTGCTGTAAATATATTGATGTGTACTGTGCCAAAGACTAGAAGCATTTTGTTAAAGTGAGGGTGAGGTAGAAGTTCTACTGAGGCAAGGACTGAAATACATGTGGAAACTTGAAATTCCGAATTCAGTCCAGAGTCGGGTAACATCAGTGTAGAGAATGTTAAGAGGCTACCTTAAATATCCTCTGCCAAGGATGATCACAAATGATGCTTATTTGAAAACTGTGAATGTTTGTATGGCACTTGAGAAATATACATCCATAAGATTAGATTCTTCTTTTTGCCTCTAGAATCTCCTGTGCCTGCAATTGTACTTTTCATATTATAAAGGTTCAGTAAACATTGATTGAGTGAACAACTAAGAAGAAAATGGGAGAACTGTTCTGTAACAATTTGTAAAAGAAATAAAATATTAAGTATGTTTAAAAAACTGTATTAAAGAGTATTAAAGAAAAGGAATAGGAGCTGAGGGCATTTTTCTAATGTAGTTATAGTGACAGCTTGTCAGTATGGTCATTAGAATCTAGTTTATCTTCAGTATTAAAGTGAAACAATGCTAACTTGTAGGAAATTGTATATACTTAGAAAATAATGCCATATACTGAATCATTTGTTACTAACTTGGTAAAGAAATAGCAGGCTTTTAAACAAGTGTATTTATTTCTCTCATGAGCAAGAGAGAGGCAAAGATAGAGATAGAGAGAGAGATTGAGACTCCCAACAGGGTCTTCAGCCATGATCTGCTCCCAGTCTCAGCTAGCCTGGATCATGGGCACATAGGCTTGGTATGTTCAGGGAGAGCCTGTGATGCCAACCCAGGACATTTGCCATGTGGGTCCAGTTCCATTACCTCATTGTCACTACTTGGACCCTAGAAACTATAGATTTTGAATAGTTGGGTGTAGTAGCTGATAAAACATTGCCTTTTAACTAGCAAAGTGATTTGATTACCTTATTTATTGTCAGTCGGCCTGCTGGACTTTTATATGTTTGGTATTTCTGACACGAAGGATAGTATCTAACTCAGTACTTATGGAATATATGAACAAATGTGTTTTAAGTGCATTGTACATATGACGTGTTGAATAGAAGTCTTCATATCAGTAGCTTATATACCCTGTAAGCTAAGTGACATGAACGTATCAGCAGATAACAATCAGTATAGCATAATAAAAACATCACTCAGTAGTCGAGAGCTATGCTAGTTCAGAGAAAAAAGGGATCTCTAATCTTTAAAACAAAGAGAGAAATTCATTAATGTATTCAATCACTTTTTACTGGTTAAAGAATGAAAAGGAATTATGCATTTCCCCTCTTTTGACAGGTGTGTGTTCAGCCATCTAGATCCCTGCTAATCTATTACAGCACAAAGATTATAAGTCCTTATTTTAATAGGAATTTATCCTCATTGCAAATATGTGAGTATTTACAGCCAGAAGATTGCTGTAGGGAAGCCCTGAGAAAAATTGTGGTGTAAAATAAATGCTCAGAGAGAAAGAAAAAAGAAAGCCTCAGTAAACAAAGGAGAAAAGGAGGTATTTATAAATAGGAAGGTTTCAAAATGGCCTTGGAAGGAGAAAAAGATGATACAGAGGACCTCACATGTGGGGAACATTTTTGGGAGGAAACCTAGATAGGAAAAATTTGTATTAGTCAAAAGAGATTTTAAACAAACAAACAAAAAAACCCTTGTGTTGAATTAAGAATATAAAGGATAAATAGGACTAAATTTGGAGGGTAGTGATGGGATAAGGTCATTTTTTTCTGTTTTTTATATTATTATAATTTATTAAATGTTTCATGATTGCCTCCTCAGTTCAGTCTATAAAAGAGGAACTTAGAAAATATTTTCATATGATGGTTTTATATTGTCAGTTGGAAAAGAGATGATTTACTCACCAAACCTGATTACCTTTCATCTCTCTACTCACGTTCATTGTGTAAAGTGATGAGGATGATGAAGAAGCAATTGTAGAGCTCTTTTCTTCTAGGATCTTGAAGACACTGTGACTGAATTATTTGGAGTGCACTTTCCATAGTGTTTTATGTACTGACTTTACTTTTTCTGAGTTGTTCAGCCTTCTAAGAATGAAAAGGTTTACATTAATTTTATATTTATGTGTGATGCTGGCAGTAGTGTAAGGGGGACTTTGGTATGGAACAGTTTGTTAGGAAACTGTTGTAGTATTCAAGTAAGAAAGTTATGACGACCTCTGCCCAGCCTGGTGGTTCAGTGAGTAGCAAGCAGAACTGCGGGGCTAGAAGCCACAAATCTGATCGTGGGTTTGAATACCTGGCTGAGCCTGAGAACATGCTGGGCATGTGTTCATGTGCACTGGAGAGGTGGGGAAGGGGATCTCATTGTGAGAAAATGCTACTAGGGTACTTCTCTCCCCCACCTGGCCCTTTGTTTTTCATTTTCTCTCTCTCATCATGAATAAAATAAATAATAATAATAATGATAAATTACAATGTCCCAGTCTGGAATGGTGACACTGAGGATAGAAAGAAATGAGTGTGAGGAGTGTACACTGGGATCTTGGTGTCCAGTGATGGGGAAGGAATAGCCCAGGAAAATGGGACAGGGCAGAGTATGGGGAATAACCATCCAAATGCTTTAAATGCTTGTATTCAAAACATGTGGAATTCAGGCCAAGCTGGTTTTGGTATCCAAGAGGGTTTACTTTGGTGTATGGAGTGAGAAGAGTTTCTTGCGACTGCCAGTCCTTAACGTCTGTGGTGGCATTGATGTGGTTTCTGGGTGTTTGCCTTATCTGGAAGAGGAACTAGTTTTAGCTTGGGTGGGGAGTATAGATATTAGGAGTATTGTTGCTGAGAATACTCAGGTTGGGAATTTGGGCTCTAACCCTTTTCTGCTAGTCAGCCAGGGGTCTACTTCTATTGTGTTCAAGTAAGAATCCTAAAATTCTTAGATGAGAGGTTGATTTAGATTACAGGTTGATTAGGTGATGAGGCAGCAAATGAAGACAAGTCTTTTGAGGCCTGGTAGCCTTTTTCAGAGTGATTTCAGCTGAGCTTGCTCATGTAGGGTGGTGAGGGATTTAATCCCCAAACCTTTGTGGACTCGGTATCAGGTTGTATTTCAGGGTGAATTGGAGAAGAAAAGAAAATTACTGTAGTGATAATAGGTCTGCTTGGATCTTAGAGGGAAAGGAACAAAGATTTTAGTTTCGAACATGTTAAATTTGAGGTGCCTGTGGAGATATTTGGAATGTAACTGGAAATGCAATTCTAATACTCAGAAAAGAGACTGGGGCTACAAGTGGCAGTTACTCAAAGCTGCATTGAAACTGTGAGCGTGCTAGCTGAGGCAGCACGGAATGGAGAGAGAGTAGGTTCTGAGGACAAACCCTTAAGAGATGTTCATGATTACAAGGCAGATGGAGGAAGGAGAGGGTAAAGAAATCTGAGAAGGAATGTTCTGGAAGGGTGGATAAGAACTCAGAAGGTACAGTATTTTGAAAAGCTCAAAGAAGGTAGAAAATTCCGAGGAATAAATAGTTTCAGATCCGAGGATAGTAAAGAGTGAGAAGGGGTCATTGTATTTTTGTGACTTCGGAGAAAATCAGAAAATATTACAGTAACACAGCACAGTATAGAGGGGATATCTGGAAAAAAAAGGTTAAATGGAGATTCTGGCCCTGTTGTATTAGACAGATTGCAAACCCAAATCATATAGTCTGAAACCAGAGACACAACCCTCTTTTCCTTAACAGATTTTTTATTAAGCTAGTTGTTAAATTTGTCTGTTTGAATAACTGCACTGATGCATTAGATTCTTTTGTTTTAGTGAGGCGACAGCTCTCTCTTGCGCAAACCTTGGGAAAATATTTTGTTTTATGATTTTAGTGTTCATTAAGCATTATTATGTAAGCTGTAAGCAAATGTTAGAGAATTTAAATGTTTGTAACATCTGTGTTTTTATTGTGAAATTGAGAACTTTTCTTTTGTAAGTATAATGATGATCACTGTTAACAATTTGACCTTGCTTTACATTTTTGCCAGACTATTCAATGATCGCTATTTGCATTCTGCTTTTACTTTCTTTTATTCTAGCTTCCCCTCCAGCCCCATTTCTCATTAACAGGACTTCATTATTTCTGAATGAGAGCCTTGACTACTAGTGGTTAGAGCTTCTGCCATGCAAGATGTTCATTTTTCTGTATTTTGAAGTGCTGTCTTTTTACATTTTGATTTTCTCTATTTAAAGAGCTGTCGCTTTACATTTGATATTGTGATAGAATTTATCTGCTCGAAATGAAAGCCTGTGCTCCTTGAATTTTGGCTTCAAAATAATCAGCTAGAATAGATATAAGACACTAGAGCAAGATGAAAGATACGAAGATGCCAGTCTTAATTTACAAGAGTTTATTATCAACAAGACTGGGTCTTGACTCATACCAGTCTTAAAAATGTATCTTGCATTGTAATTTGAGCTGTGATAGTTCATCCAATATGCAGTTTACATTTATACAAGCTTACTCCCCCCCCATTGATTCTTGTAGTCAAACAGAAGACATTAAATTGAAAAAATGTTTCTTAAAATATTTATATTTTGTATCTTTTTTTGGGGTATTTTAAAATCAATTGTAGTTCATATTTAACTATGAGATGATTATCTGAATAGTACTGTGTATTACAGAACTTTTTAATGCCAGAAGGCACATTTGCATGGAGAGAAGACAGAGAGGCAGAGACACACCCCGCCTGGTTATGCTGAGGTCCTTTTTCCTCCAGTTCTCTATCCCTAGTTAAAGAACTCGCAGTTCACCCGCTTAATTGCCCCAAACCAAACTGTAGACAAGGAGGTGTCATGAGGAAAGTACAGCTTCATTGGTGTATGCTAAGCAGGGAGAGAGGACAGCTAATGTTGAAAAAGCCTAGATCCCCAGAGGAATTCCAAGCATGCATTTTTTGTTTGTTTCCCTCTTTTTAAAGAATTTTATTTATCTTTGGACAATCAGTCAGGGACATTACCAGGTACATAATTTTAAATAGAGAATTTTACGTTCTTGTATCTTTTAAATGTTTGTTTGTTTTGCCTCTCCCATGTACCCTCCACCATCCACTCTTCTCCCTTATAGACTCTGGTATCTGTACTTAACATTTCTACTATCATATTTTTGGATCTTTCAGTTTCTGCAACTGAATTCCAACATTCAGTATGTTGAGCAGGGATATATAGTGCATGTCTTTCAAAATCTGGGTTACCTCACCTAGCAGTAGTTCTTCCGTATTCAAGCACTATGAGACAAACGATAGTGTCTTATTATTCCTATGGCTGAATAATACTCATAGTGTACATATGCCGTAATTTTTCAGTCTGGTCATCACTTCTAGGGCATTTAGGTTGATTCCATGTCTTCATGATTATGAATAATGCTGTAGTGAACATGGAAGTTTTTCCAACTGAGTGCTTTCCTGTCCTTTGGGAAAATACCAAGGAGTGGGATTACTGAGTCATATGGTAATTCTGTTTGCAGGTTTTTGGAGAACCTTCATATTGTTTTTCCATGTATACTAATTTATATTCCTACCAACAGTGAAGGACGGTTCCCTTTCTCCACAGCCTCATTTGCACTTGTCACTCTTTTTATTTTTTTCCTGACCTAGGTCAAGTGGTATCTTGTGTTTTTGATCTGCATTTCCCTTATAAGAAAAGTTGAACTTTTTTTTTTTGGGGGGGGGGTCTATAGGGCACATGCTCTTGTGAAGAGTGAGAGATAGAGAGTGGGAAAGCGAGAAGTCACCCCTCACTCCCCCAGGGGAATAGCTATGCTGTAATTTCTTCTCTTCCATTCTTCTGTCAGGATTTTGGGCATGCACTCATATGCTCCCAGTGTGTTTTTCAAGCTCCCAGGTCCAGGACTCAGACTACGGAGTCATCCATGTGGGGTTCAATGCCTTAATCATCACGTCACCTGCTGGCCCAGATCATATGGCTTTTAATCTTTTCTTTTATTAATGTAACCTATTATACCTACTGTTTTGCATATGTTAAACCATCCTTGCATCTCTAGAATAAAGCCTACCTGGTCATGCTGTATAATCTTTAAATGTGTTGGATTTGATTTGCTAATAACTTGTTAAAGATTTTTTTATTTTTAGAATTATTTTGACATTTATATATATGTGTGTTTGTGTATACATACATACATTTGACCAGAGAGGGACAGAGAAGAGAGAGAGAGAAAAAGCGAGAAAGGAAGCTGCCAGGTCCAGGACTCAAACCACGGTCGGCCCTGTAGGAAGTCCAGCATCCTTAACCACCCACCACCTGCCAGCCCCAAAGATTTTTGTTTCAGTATTCATCAGGAATATTGATCTATAGATTTTATTATCTATCATTTATTTATTTATTTAGTTAGTTAGTTTTATCTATCCTTGCCTGCTTTTGGTATTAGGTGATGGAGGCTTTATAGAATGAATTTGGAAGTGTCCCTTTCTTTTGGATCTTTAGAAATAGTTTGAAAATTGTGATTATCTCCTCTTTAAAAGCTTTGTATAATTCAGAAGTAAAGCCATTGAGACTTGGACTTTTCCTTTTCAGAAGACTACTTATCTCTGCTTCAATCTGACTGCTTGTTACTGGTCTAGTTAGGCTTTCTATTTTTTCCTGGTTCAACCTAGGTAGCTTGTTTGTGTCCAGAAACTTGTCTGCTCATTCAGTTTTCTTAGTTTGTTGGTATATAGTAACTCATAATATTTTCTCACAATTATTTGTATTTTTGATACGTCCATTGTAACGTGGTACCAACTTCATTCCTGACCTTATTTATCTGATTCTTTTCTGTTTTTCTTGATTAGTCTGGTTAATTTGATTAGTTTGTCAATTTTGTTTATCCTCACAAAAAGCTATTTTTTGTTTTGTTGATTTTTTTTGTATAGTTCTTATTCTTCATTTATTTCAGCTGTAATATTTATTATTTTCTTCTGATAGTTTTAGGGCCCTTTTTGTTATTTTTTTTAGTTACTTGAGAAGCATTTTCAAGTTATTTCTATTTTTTTTTTCTTTTGGTGAGCACTAATTACTATGAACTTCTTTAATGACTATTTTCACTCCCAAAGATTATGGAAAGTCATATATTCATTATCATTGGTTTCAATGAATCTTTTGACTTTAGTCTTAATTTTGTTAGTAGTTTTGAAGTCCATTTAGGAGTAGGTTGCTTAGTTTCCATATTATTGTATATTTCTGAAGGTTCTTCCCATTGTTGATTTCGAGTTTAATTCTATTGTGATCAGAAAAGGTGTTGGTTATAGTTTCTATATTTTTAAATTTGTAAAGGCTTGTTTTATGTCCTAATATTTGGTCAGTCTTCAAAAATGTTCTATGTGAGGATGAAAAAAAAGTGTATTTTGTAGTTGCTGGGTGAAGTGTTCTATAAATTTCTATCAGGTCCACTTAGTTTATGGTATTAGTTTCTATGTCTCTCTGTTTATTTTTGTTTAAATAACCTATCCAGTTGTAACAGACAGGTGTTGAAATCTCCAATAATTAGTGTGTTGTAGTCAATATCTCCCTTTAGATTTAGCAGCCTTTCTTTTATATATTTGGATGTCTGGTTGGGTGCATAAATATTTATAATTGTTTTTCTTCTTGGTGAATTAATCCTTTTTTTTTTTTTTTTTTTTTAAGAGAGATTTTTGCTACAGGTGAATATGCTCACCTGAGAGACTGAGAGAGAATGAGAGAAGGAAAGTGAGAAATTACTCCTCCGGGGAGATGGTCATGTTGCAGGCCTTTCTCTGCCATTCTCTTCTTGGGATTTTGGGCACATAGGCACTCATGCCCAGTATAAGGTTCAAGCTGCTGGGTCCAGTACTCGAACTGTGATCGGCCATGTGAGAGTGCAATGCCTTGACCATTATGCCACATACTGACCCCGAATTAATCCTTTTAATACTATATAATGTATTTCTTTGCCTCTTTTTACCATTTTTTGGCTTGTTTTTTAAAAATTTTATTTGTACTTCAAATTTTATACCCAAGACACAGTGACTTCACAGAAAATCCACTCCAAGAAATGTTTTCCAAGCAAACCATAATTCCCTTCAGTCTCTTTCAACAGAGCATGTACATGTCAATTATTATATTGTTGGAAAAGTTATGATGTATTTTTTTCTATGTGTTTCTAAGGTCATTTATTTATATAATGAACAAAGATCAATGATATATTGCCCATTTTGTTTGATAACCTTTTGGCATCTTTCAGTGAGCTTGTTCATAGAACGATCTGTCCTTATTGGTGAAAAACTGAACAAGGTACTGATTTATAGCCTTATTTGAATTGAATGTTATACCATGCAAGCAGTTTTGAAGAAAATGAAACAAGTAGAAATCTGACAGAGCAAAGTCAGGCGAATATCGTGGTTTTGGCAATACATCCCATCCAAGCTCCAATAATTTTGATGGGTGATCAAACTTGTGTATCGTCTCACATAGTGATAGAACACAAAGCCTTTCCGATTAACGAGCTCTGGATGTTTCTAGAAGATGGATTTGTTCAAACTGTCCAGTTGCTGACGGCACATATTTGAATTGGCTGCTCGCCAGTTCAATACCAGGTCGAAAAGCCACAACTCCCAGTCATGCAGTCAACCTCTTTTTACTGTTTATCTTGAAGTTCATTTTATCTGATACCAGTATCTCAACTCTGCCCTTTTTTGGATTCTGCTTAAATGAAATAACCTTTTCATTCTTTACTTTTAGTCTATGCATGCCCTTTCAATGAGATATGTTTCTTATAGGCAGCATATAGAAAGTTCCTGTTCTTTTATCCATGCAGTGAATCTCTGTCCTTTAATTGGGGAATTTAATCCATTAACATTCAACATTATTGTTCATACATTTCGATTTATCTCCATCATTTTGTCAGTCATTTTTTTTACTTGTTTCGTAGTCTCTTACTCTATTTGTTTCCCCTTTCATTTTCTTGGTGTAGTAGTCCTTTGAGTTGTTTCTGGAGAGGTGGTTTTTTTGTCATAGATTGTGTGTGCTTGCCAGAGAGAGACAATGAGAGGAAAAGTAAGAGATCACTTGCTGGGGGGGGATGGCCACACCACAACCTCTTCTCCTCCTTTCTCCCCCCTGGGATTTGGGGCACACATGTACACATGACCAGCGTGATTTTTAAGCCACTGGGTATGGGACTCGTACTATAGTCGGGCATATGGGAATTCAGCACCTTAACAACTGTGCTACCTGCTGGCTCCTGTTGTTCTCATTTTTTTTCCTTTTTTTTGGAGAGGTTTTTGCTATAGGGCACGTGCGCTCCCCAGACAGACAGACAGAGACAGACAGATAGAAAGCGAGAAATCACCCCCCAGGGGGGATGGCCACGCCGCAATCCCTTCTCCTCCATTCTCCTCTCGGGATCTGGGGCACGCACGCACACGCGCCCGGCGTGAGTTTAAGCCACCGGGTCTGGGACTCGAACCGTGGTCGACTACGTGGGAGTCCAGCAACATAGCCATTACGCTAACTGCTGGTCCCGTTGTTCTCATTTTTAATGGTTATTTTTTCATTCTTTTTGTTGGCTTTGACTAAATTGGAGTTTTGTCTTCAAGGTTGGAGATTCTTCTGTGTGGTCTACCCTGCTATTACTACTTTCCAGGGAGGTTTTGATTTTCTTTATTCTATTCTCCATCTCCAGAAGTTCTCTTTGATTCTTTTTTAGGCTGTCTGTCTCTGGATTTCCTTCTTCAAGTCATGGAGTGATTTTCTCTTCTCTTGCAATTGATTGTCTGTTTTCTCTTGCATCGCATTAAGTTTGTTATGTGAATATCCTATATTATTTTTTGACATTTCTGTGATTTCTTATATTCTTTTCATTGTTACTAGGGAGTTGATGTGTTCATTTGAGGGAGAGATACTACCTGTTTTTCTCATATTTCCGGAGGCTCTGCTTTGGTTTGTAGGCATCGAGGGAAATGCTTGTGTCTTCCTAGTTTTTTGGATGTGTTTTTGCAGCTGTATATTCATGTCCTTTGCTACGATGGGTTAGCTCCATGTCAGTTTCCCTATTTTTCTGTCAGTGGGAGTGATGGAATCCACAGTGAGAGTTTTGGAGCTTGATATTTAAGATGAATTTTTCCTTTTCTCTCCTAGAATGGGTGGCTAGGGGAGAATTGCTCTAGAGCCCCAGTATCTTAGGCAGCTGGTTCCTTTCTCAAACTCCCTGGCCCCGATGTGGCTGTAGGCTGAGCTGGCAAGGCAATATGTAAGGTAGTGGTACGCGTGGGCCATGCTGGAGACTGCTGACCTTGTTCTAGCTGGTCGGACAGGCCTGGATCAGCAAATGATGCGCCTGGTCAGATGCATATTCCCTTCTTTCCTGTGTCTGATGAGACTGGTGCTGGATGGGCTGTGAGTGAAGCCTAAGCATGCATTTTTAAGGGCAAAATTAAGGGTAGGAATCTCAGGGGTCATGATTAGCTCAGTGACTTGTTCAGGAGGATATGATTGTCTTAGGATTTTCAACTGGTGGGGCCTTGGGTAATCAATTTCTATCTTGTGGGTTTCACACCCTATAAAACATCAAATCACTTCTGTGAGGTAGGGGTAACCAAAGTCTGGAGTCCTGAGCTTTCCTTTTAGGTTGTTAAAATGTAAGTAACCCTTGCATTCCAAACAGCTTAGAAAGACACTTTACTTCTAGTTTATCCTTTATTAATTTTCAGTTTCATAAATTTCAGTTTTTTTCTTCAATAGAAGGAGAAACTGAGGACCCAGCCCTTTAATAGCTCCCTGCTTTATTTCACCATCAGAATCCTGGACGCGTATGTGCACGTCAGGCATGTTTTTCAAATCAGTAGGGTCAGGACTCGAACCCTGGTCAGCCATGTGGGATCTGGCTTCCTCTACACAGCACCTAACCTCTGTGATATGGGGCCAGCTCCATATCATAGAACATTCAAGTAAGGATACATCAAACCTAAACCCTTCTTATAAATGACTTCATTATGTAAACACAATTTTAAAGTAACTTTTAGTTATTGGTTTTATGATGACATAACCCCAAGCCTCATACATAGAATTAAGTAATCAGGAAAGCCATTTTTATGTTTTTCTGTACAAAAATGTTTCATGATTTT
This sequence comes from Tupaia tana, assembly GCA_026018925.1. NCBI lineage: Eukaryota > Metazoa > Chordata > Mammalia > Scandentia > Tupaiidae > Tupaia > Tupaia tana. Next base: position 105,286,982 of record JAKSZU010000002.1, on the reverse strand, counting down.
CCCGATGACTCAATATAATCTCATTTGAATGGTGGAGAGTGATTTCTATCCCTATCCTAGAGAAGAAGAAAATAAAGCTCAATGAGGTTTGACTTTCATCTGGTCAGATGTCTGGTGAACAATGGATTTATGCTAGGAATTTGAATTCCTAGCCTATAAACAATTTTGACCAGAGGTATTTATTGATTCATATAGACTAAAAATTTAATTTTTAAATGTTTTTTCCCCAGTAGCTCTTCCTCTCTATATATTTAAAGTTTACTTATTCTTTTTTTTTTTTTTTTTTGGGTGAGGTTTTTTGCTATAGGGCGCGTGCGCTCGCCAGACAGAGAGAGACATAGAGACAGAAAGTGAGAAACCACCCCCCCGGGGCGATGGTCACGCTGCAGTCCCTTCTCCTCCGTTCTCCTCTCGGGATCTTGGGCATGCACACACACGCGCCCGGCGTGAGTTTTAAGCCACTGGGCCCGGGATGCGAACCGCGGTCGACTACATGGGAGTCCAGCGACATAGCCATTACGCTAACTGCTGGTTCCCTTTATTCTTTGAGAGAGAGAGAGAGACAGAGAGAGAATTGGAGTGAGACACAAACAAGTACCTCCAACAGGGTCTTTGTGCCATGATCCAGATCACGGAAGCGTGCATACCTGATCATAATGCTCAGAGAGGTCCTGGGATATGGACCCAAGACCCTTCCCATGTGGATTCAGTTGTGTTATCACTGTACTAACACCTGACATACTCCCTCCAGTAACTATATCGACTCTACTGGCTACTGAAATTAAGAAGTTACTATGTAAAGGAATTTCAAATGTTTGTAAAAAGAGGAATTTAAGGATGAATTTGGTGTGAACATTTTTGAAGTCCACGTGTAGTTATTCATTATAATATTTTCCATGAACTTTTTAGAGGCCCATACAAATAACAGACAAACAAAACCTTAGAAAGCTTTATTTGAATGAATATTTCAGGGAGTCCAGCAGGTGGCATAGAGGTTAAGGTGCTGGATTCCCACATAGCCGACTGCAGTTCAAATCCTGGACCTGGTGGCTTGAAAATCATACTGAGCACGTGTGTATGCACCCAAAATCCCAGGAGGAGAATAAAGGAGAAGGGACTGCAATGTAGCTATCTTCCTTGGGGAGTGATTTCTCACTTCCCCTTTCTCTGGGCAAGCATATGCATCCTATGGCAAAAAAAAAAAAAAAAAAAAAAGAAAAGAAAAGAAAAGACTATGTCAGAATCTGCAGCAATGATACAACTTACAAATTTTTTCTTGATGGAATTCTGTTTTTCTACATTGTATGGCAGTACACAAATGACAGTGTTTTATGCTAAACGTTTGTTTTTTGTTTTTTTTTTTTTGTTTTTTGTTTTTTCGTTGGATGCAGCACAATTGTGTTAACACTGTGACCTTCCAGAATAAATTGGCAAGTATGTCAGCTGCTAAAAACTAAGGGAGGACAGAAAAATGTAAAATTTTGCAGATGAATCTTTGGGATGTGCCATTTACTTTAAATTTTAAATAGTGAGGTGAAGGAGTGTATGTTAGAGCATGCATGTTTCAGAATGATGATTAATGAATAGCTTGTCACTTGGAATTCACTCCAGGTACTGTGATTCTAGTGTTGGTCCCAAGCAATTGTAGCACAAATTGATTATTTTTATAATATGCACACACAAGATTAGTATAGTAAGGTAATAACTTGGCAACTCGATAAAAACTTTGTGTCCTTTGCTTTTTTTCACTTTGAACTTAGCTTGTTGGCCTATCAGTAAAGAATGTTTAGTCCTTTCTTTATTGATATTATACACTTTGTTATTTTTCTGAGTTTATGACTTTTTTTATGACTTTTTTTTTAAACCTGAAGAGTTCTAAGTTATAGGAACGTATTTTAGTAGACTTTTACATGTTTTCAGACAGCTTCTTTTATTTTTTATCACTTTTCAAATAACCATTTATAATTCCTTTAACTTTGTATCACTTTTTAAATAAACATGTGTATAAACTTCATTTTAGGCCAGTGAGCTGACAAATGTGCGGTTGACAATTTATAAAATTATTCAGACTCAGGCAGTTCAAGGTTATTATGGTATAAAACTGGAATTCCCCAGGGTAAAAATAGGTGATAACACAAACTGGATTATTAGACTCTGTTGTTCCGGATGACTTTGAGGGATGGGGACTTGACAGGTGGAGTAACAGGAGTGCATGGATGAGACTGTGTCAAGTCAGAAAACTTGGAAACAGTAGAATTAATAAAGTGTCATCAGTAACTAGGCTGTAAGATTGAAATTGAGGACTGATGGCTTAAGATGTGGTCACAAAGTCCACTTGAGTATTTGTGGTGAAGTAGCAGACCAAGCTTGTATATATAAAACCAAGAGAAGCTTCACGTTCTTTTTTTTTTTTTTTTTTGAGAGGTTTTTGCTATAGGGTGCATGTGCTTGCCAGAAAGACAGAGAGAGACATAGAGACAGAAAGCGAGAAATCACCCCCTGGGGGGATGGTCACGCTGCAATCTCTTCTCCTTCATTCTCCTCTCGGGATCTTGGGCACACATGTCCGGTGTGAGTTTAAGCCACTGGGTTCAGGACTCGAACCGTGGTCAACTACATGGGAGTCCAGTGACATAGCCATTATGCTAACTGCTGGTCCCAGCTTCACGTTCTTTAATAAACATCTGACTGACCTAATTGTGAGGCATCCAGGGCTGTCCAGTGGGGACAGCGCCTCGAGTATTACTCAGTATGGTTAGGGTACAGGTTAGTTCACTTAGTGATCCCCATGAGGCAGTGATTAGCCCAGGCAGTGCAGGAGCTTTAAAGATCCGTGTCTGAAGGTACAGTTAAACCTTTTGGCTCTGTTTGGAATTTCTTTGTACGTGTGTCTGCATGTGAGTATAGTGTATGCATGCCTGCAGGTACATATATATATGTGTATCTCACAAGGGTTGAGCTTGATTAAAGACCAAGACCACCAATTAGTGTATGTGCACACTTTTTCATGAATGTTTCTTTTTAACACCTTATTTCTTAGGAGTGACATTCTTTTTTTTTTTTTTTTTTTTTTTTTTTTTTTGAGAGGTTTTTGCTATAGGGCGCGTGCACTCGCCAGACAGACAGAGAGAGACAGAGAGATAGAAAGCGAGAAATCACCCCCCAGGGGGGATGGCCACGCCGCAATCCCTTCTCCTCCATTCTCCTCTCGGGATCTTGGGCATGCACGCACACACGTCCGGCGTGAGTTTAAGCCACCGGGTCTGGGACTCGAACCGTGATCGACTACGTGGGAGTCCAGCAACATAGCCATTACGCTAATTGCTGGTCCCAGGAGTGACATTCTTGCTTTTGACTTTGGGCTGACCAGAAATTATTCTCTATGAGGCTAGTGGTGACTAGAGAGATAGGAATGGGCCCAATTTAGCCAGCACAGATTGTGAAGAAGTACATTTATAGTATTCAAGTAAATTAAAAAAAAACAAAACAAAGCAAAAATTAAATTTACACCTCAGATACAACCAGAAAGTGGAGATTGTTTCTCTTTTTATTCACACTTGGTTAGGCTTTTGTTTAACTAAAAAACTGAGATGAGTCAAATTTTTGTTTGTCATAACCACATCTTATAGTGCTTGAAGTAATTACTTTATTAGCATAATGATAGTGAATTTTCAGCCAAAGTAGAGGATATAGGAATAAGTTCTTTGAGTCATATCAAGGGAGAGATTAAACAAAATTGGGAATATGGGCAAAGAAAAACAACCAGATTTTAAATATTTAGTTAATTATGTGAGAACAGATGCAGCAGATATGAGCAAGTGCCTGACTCTGGAAGATAACATGAATAAGTGCTAAATAAAGGTATTTAAATGTGTCTAGTGATTGGTAAACAGCATATCAAGGATAGAAATTTCTTCAATACCTTCATTAAAAGATTCTCACATTTGGGAGATCCTTATATTAAAGTACCATTAAGTCAAAGAAATGCTTAAAAAATTATACTAGTCTGGGGACCAGCAGTTAGCGTAATGGCTATGTCGCTGGACTCCCACGTAGTCGACCGCGGTTCGCGTCCCGGACCTGGTGGCTTCAAACTCATGCCGGGCGTGTGTGCGTGCGTGCTCAAGATCCCAAGAGGAGAATGGAGGAGAAGGGATTGTGGTGTGCCCATCCTCCCTGGGGGGTGGTTTCTTGCTTTCTGTCTCTCTGTCTCTGTCTGGTGAGTGCACGCGCCCTATAGCAAAAACCTCTCAAAAAAAATTTTTATACTAGTCTGTAAGGGAGACTTTATTTATGTAGAATAATGCTTTACAAAGACATCATTTTGGATAATTCAAGTTGCAAAAATTGGAATTTGACTTCAGTTATTTTATGTGAACTGTGATACCTTTTAGGGTCAACAAAATTATTAATCTTGGTGTGGTCAGCTTAATTTGAGACAATGAAAATAAATTTTTAATTATTAAATGAACTAAGAAGAACCACTGGTAGATCTTTATTGCACAGTTAAATGCTATTCAAATAAAATAACTCAAAGAATCTCGATGCTATTTTCTTATGTATAGAATAGAGAATACTGAATGAATGAATGAATGGGTAAACCTATGTAGCCTATGATCTTTTTCTTGGTTTAGTAGATAATGATAGAATATTATACCTAGGAATGGCTTTGAGTCACCCAGTTTTCTCAGTTAAAATATGCATTTTGCAGGACCAGCAGTTAGCATAATGGCTATGTCACTGGACTCCCATGTGGTCAACCGTGGTTCGAGTCCCAGAACTGGTGGCTTAAACTCACGCCAGGCGCGTGTGCGTGCGTGCCCAAGATCCCGAGAGGAGAATGGAAAAGAAGAGATTGCAACGTGGCCATCCCCCCTGGGGGGTGATTTCTCGCTTTCTATCTCTCTGTCTTTCTCTGTCTTTCTGGTGAGCGCACACACCCTATAGCAAAAGCCTCTCCAAAAAAAGAAAAAAATATGCATTTTGCCTATCTAGTTTATATTGTGTAATTGTATATATTAAACTTAAAAATTTCCTTTCCTGGGGTCAGCAGGTGGCGTGGTGGTTATGGGCGCTGGACTCCCATGTGGTGGACCACAGTTTGAGTCCTGGACCTGGTGGCTTGCTTTTTCATTTTCCCTCTCTCTCTTGCTCTGTCCATCTCTGGTCAAATTAAAATAAGTAAATAAATAAATAAAAAATAAGGAAAGTTAAATAATTCTTTAAAAAAATTCCTTTCCTTTTTGAGCAAATAGTATTTATTCATTCGATTTGGATTCTAAATACATTTTTCTCTCATAGAATTATTCATACTACGGTCTAATTGATAACAACATTACATATTTTAAACGTTACTGAAAGAGTAGAAATCTTCAAGCACGTGAAACATTTGGTCACTGTAAATGTAATGACCTCTTAAGACTATATAAATGATTCTCAGAAGTCAAGTCATTAATAGTCGAGATTAGCATCCTTTTAGGATGACAATTCCAGGATCCTTTCAGGAGGTGAAAGATCTGAGGGACAGTGACTGGTAGAGACAACAGTAATCATTCTTCTCAGTAGGAATAAACCTTTTAGTAATTCGCTTTCACCACAGCAGTCCCTTGAGGATGGAAATTCAGTATAGTAGGGTCTTTTAGTCTGATAGAGACCTGTTTGTGCCAGGAGGGGACCCTCAACATAGACTTTAAAGTCAGATATAATTTTTCTATTTTAAAGATGTTCTAAAGCTCAGGTGGGCTGGCCCTGTGGCGTGGGGGTTAAGGGAGCTGAATCTTACATGGCTAATCATGCAGTTCAAAATCTGGTCTCAGCGGCTTGAAAAAACATGCTGTGTGTGTGTGTGTGTGTGTGTGTCTCCAAAATCTTGATAGGATAGAGAAATGGAAGAGAAGAGATTATTGTGTGACCTTGCCCCATTTGGGGTATGTGTGTGTGTGTCTTTTCCCTCTTCCTGTCTTTCAATCTCTCTCTGGTGAGTGCACATGCCCTCTGGCAAATTAAAAAAAAAAAAAAAGCAAACTCCTGTATGCATTGACAGCTGATAACTTTTTCACACAAGAAATATGTTTTTCATTTGTTTTCACACAGAAATATAATTCAAATATGATGTTTGAAGATAATGTAAAATAATTCATGTACTGTTTTCTCAGTTATATGTAATAAACTGCACAGATTTTAAAGACACAGGTCTCTAAGGTTTGGCAAAAGTATACACTTGTGGGGCCAGCAGTTGGCATGGTAGTTAAGGCACTAGACTCCCACATGGATGCAACCATGGTTCAAGTCCCAGACTTGGCAGCTTGAGACTTGAGCCAACAGTATGTGTGTGCATGCCCAAAATCCTGAGAGGAAAATGGAGGAGAAGGGATTGCAATGTGGCCATCCCTGCCCCCTGGGATGATTTCTCACTTTCCCTTTCACTGTCTTTTTCTTTCTCCAGTGAGCACACATGCCCTATGGCAAAAACATAAAATAAAAAAAGTGTACACTCACATAACCACAATCCCAAACAAGATGTAAAACAGTTCCATCTTCTTGGAAAGTATTCTTGTGCTCTTTCTAATCTTTGTTCTGTAGCTTTCTGCCCCAGGCAACCGCTGAGTGATTCCACATGATAGATTAGTTTTGTCTGTTTTAGAATTTTATGTAAGTAGACCCATATGGTGTGTATTTTTTGTGTGTGTCTGGTTTCTTTTGGTTAGCCAAATGTCTGTGTGGGCCATCATTTGTAGTGTTTTATTCTTTTTTTCTCACTGAGTAGTATTCCATTATGTGAATATCCCAGAATGAGGAGAAGATATTAATGGACATTTTATAAAGACAGATATATCGGGGCCAGCAGATGGCGTAATGGCTATATTGCTGGACTCCCATGTAGTTGACTGTGGTTTGAGTCCGAGACCCGGTGGCTTAAACTCACGCCGGGCATGTGTGTGTGCGTGCCCAAGATCCCGAGAGGAGAATGGAGGAGAAGGGATTGCAGTGTGGCCATCCCCCCTGGGGGGTGATTTCTCACTTTCTGTCTCTCTGTCTCTGTCTGTCTTTCTGGTGAGCGTACATGCCCTGTAGTAAAAACCTCTCAAAAAAAAAAAAAAAAAAAAAAGGCAGATATACTAGTGCCCTATGAGTGTGTGATAAAAGATGCTAAGCATCACTAGTCACCAAGGAAATGCAAATTAAAGCCACAGTGAGTTGCAACTACATAATGACTACATTTAAATAGCTAAAACTGAAAAGTAGGTACTGTAATACCAAGTATTGGCAACCAAGGTATAGCCTCATGATTGCTTTTGGGGATATGGAATGTTGTACTTACTTTGCAAAGTAACTTCACAGATTCTTATGAAGTTAAACATACTTAACATATGATGTAGCTGTCCATCCCACTCCTGGATATTTAACTAAGAAGTAAAAAGAAGACCTTTTATTTTTATTTAAATCACTGTGGCACAAGCTGACATAAACAGTAGAGCATTCAGTTTTAATTCCTCTGAGTCTTGGTTTTCATGTTATTAAGTTTTGGGTGTGTGGTGGGGTGGGGGGAGAGCACCGTAAGGCAGAAGTTATAAAGAAAGGGAATTTACTAGTCTCTCAAAACTAGCATGAGATAAAGAGCAGACCCTGGGGCATGTAGTCAGGAACACCAGCCTCAGGACCAGATGGAAAGGACAAAGGTGTTTGCTGACTGAGAAAGCGAGGGTCTAGTAAAAGGGGTGGAATACATGCAAGTTCTGAATGAACTTGCCCTGGCCAGTTAACAGGATGTCTCATGGAGACAGGGAAAAGGCAGGGTTGGGTAAAGAGCAGAAGTTATCCGCAGCCAATTACTGGCAGCCATGGTGGTCCCTTCAGCAGGATGTGTGCAAAGTCAGCCCTATGGGACACTATCAGAAGTGAAATTTTCTTGAGAAGGAATGTTTTGTGAGGATCAGTTGCATAGTCAGGTGGGAGCCACCAGTGAGCAGGCTTGTCCCCCTCCTTCCTTCTCTTACCCTTGGCCTTTATTAGCATAGCAGTTTCTTCTCTGGATAAACTTCATCTTTACATACACGTTCCTTTTTCCAGATTTCCTATGTATTTTGTGAGATTTTGGAAATGGGTTATCAGGAACTAGCCAGATTGTATTTTAAGCCAGAAACTTTTCTGGAATTGTATTTTAACTGTATTATTTAATTTTCAACTATACGGAATAGTGAGTTTGTATCATAGTTAAAATTTTTGGGAGGTGGCACTTTATTTATAGCTGAGATCAAGGTGTATTGTATGAATATGTTTAAGGATGGTGAATTAAGGAGCCTGTCAGAAATACTTAACTGAGATTGCAGAAAATCGGTAGAAGAGAGTCAGAATTCCTGAGTCCTTTTCACATGGTTTGTCTATTGTAATGCTGCTTTTTGAAGTAAGAATACTATGAATTTGAACCATATTCTTATAAATGAAACTTAGAAGATTAACTGTAAATGTCAAACTGTTTCAAAAATCATTTAAATTTGTACGGAAAACTGAGATGGTGATTGTTTCCTAAGGGGATTCTAGGAATCCTGTGGCTACGTTTAGACAGGAGAAAAACTAGATTAAAAACTAACTTAAATTTAAGATTTATTTCTATCTTGGAAAGAGTTTTTTTTTTAATCATACACACCAGAAATGTGTCTAGCTTATCATTGCCTTATTGCTCAAATGTAACCTTTTTGAGGCAATTATTCAATACGTTGAGACTGAATCAGTACCAAAATGTAAAGTTGTTTACTTTTCCCCTTTCGTCTTACTTTGTTGTTCTCAAAATTCAGTCTAGGGAGCATGCAATTAACAGTGTCAAATTGCTCTTAAAATCCTGGGTTCTAGATTTCCAGGTAGATTATTCAAAGCCTTATATAAAGGTACTTTAAGAAAAGACACAATAACACTATCAGTACTCTTTGCCTAAAATACTGATTCTCAAATGTTTTGCCCTAGGACTTCTGGTTCAAACCCACTGTAGCATATCCATATCCATACATCGTGATGGCTGAGTGTTCAGTGCGGGGGACGACTTGACATTGTGACTATTTTAGGGAGGTGGGTGGAGGACATTGTGCCTGGTAGCATAGCTTCTATTGATAAATATGGTTCTCCATGCTTTCCCAGAGATTCATGAGTCATAAAGACTTTTAAAACCTTTTATTTGGAAATGATTTTAGACTCACATAGAAGTTGGAAGAATAGTAGAGTTTCCATTGTACTGCTAATTCAGCTTTCCTCAATAACATCTTCTTAAAATTTTTTGTTTTTGTTTTTAGAGGTTAGGGTGTATTGTGCTTCTGGAGAGAGACAGAAAGAGTGAGAGGGAAAGTGAGACATCACACCCCAACCCCCGGCATGGGGATGGCCACACTGCTATCCTTCTCCATTCTCCTCTCCTCTCAGCACACACATACGTGCGTGCCTGGCATGATTTTCAAGCTATCGGTTATGGGACTCAAACCGCAGTCAGCCATGTGAGAGGTGAGAGTCCGGCTACATAACTGCTACACCATCTTGCTGCCCTCCTCCTCAATAACATCTTACGTAACCATAGTGTTGTTAACTACACTGCAGACCCTATTTAGATTTCATGTTTGTATGCATTCTGTGTATGTGTTCGTGTGTGTGTTTATGAAATTTTACCCTGTGTTGATACTTGTAACCACTGCTGCAATTACGATACAGAATTTTCCATTAACTCAAAGAAACTTTCTCCTGCTGTCCTTGACAGTAACGCCCTCTCTCCAAACCTGGCAACCATCAGTCTATTCTCTCACCATAATTCTGTCATGTAGAGAATGTTACGTAAACAGAATCATACTGTTAAAGAAGCTTATTCAGATACCTGTTAAAGACAGTAAGGGAGACTTTATTCAGGGAGAATACTATGTTGGGGTTTTGCAGTAGAGGAGAGAGATTGGGCTCAACTATGAACATCGCAATGAATTTAGAGATTTAGAGTGAGGGGGCAGTGCAGGAGTCAGTGGATGGAAAATTACTAAGAGAAAAGATCAAGGCTAGGGGTACGCTTCCTAGACCAAATAGACAGGATTCTTGCTGAAGCAAGCCAGGGTGATAAGATATTGAGGGCGGGAGGGTGTTCAATAAACTCGCTAAGCAGGATTCTTGATAAAACTGGGCGTAAGTGGGTCAAATTCAGGATTTCATTTCAAGCCCAGTTCGAAAAGAGACTCAGAAACCTAACTCAAAGTTTGATACAAGAGAGAGCCTTGTCATTGTTGTGGGCTGAGTTGTCTTCCTCTAAAATCCGTATGTTGAAGTTGTAACCTCCAGTATCTCATGTGTCTATATTTGGAGATAGGGCCTCTGAAGAAATAATTAAGTTACTTTAGCTACCTTTTAGGGGCACTAATCAGATTTGATTGGTGTCTTTTAAGGAGAGGAAATTGGGAGACACAGAAAGAAACCAGGGCTGAGAGCACAGAGGAGAGACAGCGTGAAGTCTTAGAATGCTGCTTAATCTGTCTGGACTGGTATAACAAAACTCCATCAACTGAGTGTCTTGTAAACAACTACTGTGTGTCTATATCACAGCTTGTTCCTCCATTCACTCTTTAAAGGACATTTTGGTTATTTCATATTTTTAGCTATTATTGAGCTGTTGTGAACATTCACGTGAGGTGTTTGTGTGAACACAGTGGTTTTTTTAAAGAATTATTTATTTATTTAATTCCATTTATTATTATTATTATTATTTTTTTTTAATTTGGACAGAGAGAGACAGAGAGAGAAACAGAAAGGGAGAAAGAAAGCTGCCAGGTCCAGGACTCAAACTGTGGTCAGCCATGTGGGAATCCAGCGCCTTTAACCACCATGCCACCTGCTGGCCCCATGAACATAGTGTTTATTTCTCTAGGGTAAATAACTGAAATGAGATTGTTGGGTCATATGGTAAGTGTATATTTGACTTTGTAAGAAAGTGTCAAGATAGTTTCCAGAGTGGCTGAACCATTTTATATTTCTATTGGCAATGTGTGAGAGTTCCAGTTTCTCTGAATTTTCATCAGCTTTTGCTCTTGTCAGTATTTTATTATTATTATTATTATAGCCATTCTAATAGGTGTATCTGACAGTGCTATTATGGGTTTAGTTTGCATTTTTCTTTTCAAAGAATTATTTTATTTGACTTTCTTTTCTTTTCCTTCCTTTTCCTTTCCTTTATTTCTTTTCTTTTCTTTCTTTCTTCCTTCTTTTTTTCCCCTTCTTTCCGTTCATCCTTTTTCTTTTCTTTTTTTCTTTTCTTTCCTTTTCTTTTTCTTTTTTCTTTCTTTCTTTTTCTATTTGACCAGTAGGGAGGGACAGAGTGAGAGAAAGAGAGAGAGGGAAAGTGAGAAAGCCAGTTGTCAGGTCTGGGGCTTAAACCATGGTTGGCTATGTAGGAGTCCAGCACCCTTAACTACCATGCCATCTGCTGGCCCTGTAATTTGCATTTTTCTAATGGTTGATGCTGTTGACTATATTTGCTTATTTGCCATCCCTATATCCTCCCTGGTGAAGTACTTGCTTCTTAGCTTAGATGTAGAACATCCTAAGTCCATAGCCAAGGCCAGGAAATTGATACTAGGAATAGGGATAAAGGTCATCTGGCACCGAGGCCAGCAGTTGGCATGGTGGTTATGGTGCTAACTATGGTTCAAGTCCTGGATCTGCCAGCTTGCTTTCTCACTTTCTCTCTCTCGCCATCTTTCTCTGGTAAGCATACATGCCCTATAGCAAATTAAAAAAAAAAAAAGATAAATAAAAAGATGAAAAAATATAAACTTTAAAAAAGTTTATATAGCCATCCCGGGGGGGATGGCTATGCTGCAATCCCTTCTCCTCCATTCCCCTCAGGATCTTGGGCATGCACGCACACATGCCCGGCCTGAGTTTAAGCCACCAGGTCTGGGTCTTGAACTGTGGTCAATTACATGGGAGTCCAGTGACGTAGGCATTACACCAACTGCTGGTCTCTACTCATTTTTCTTAAGAGAGATTTTTGCTATAGGGTGCGTGTGCTTGCTGGAGAGACAGAGAAACAGAAAGTTAGAAATCACATCCTAGGGGGCCAGCCATGCTGCCATCTCTTCTCCATTCTCCTCTTTGGATTTTGGGCACACATGCACATGCACCCAGTGTGAATTTCAGGCTGCCAGGTTTGGGACTTTAACTGCAATTGGCCTTGTGGGTGTCCAGCTATGTAAGCATTGTGCCATCTGCTGGTCCCTGACACATTAAAAAAATAAATAGTCTTTGAGAAAAATCTCTATCTTTCACAGGTGCAAATTATAATGTTTTCAGTCTTTATTTTTTTTATTTATTTATTTTTTTGAGAGGTTTTTCGCTGTAGGGCGCGTGCGCTCTCCAGACAGACAGAGAGAGAGACATAGAGACAGAAAGCGAGAAATCACCCCCCAGGGAGGATGGTCACGCCGCAATCCCTTCTCCTCCATTCTCCTCTCGGGATCCTGGGCACGCACGCACACGCGCCCGGCGTGAGTTGTAAGCCACCGGGTCCGAGACGCGAACCGCGGTCGACCACGTGGGAGTCCAGCGACATAGCCATTACGCTAACGGCTGGTTCCCTTTATTTTTTTTTTTAAAGAGCTTTATGTTGTATGCCTCTCAGGATGTTAAGCTTTTAAAAATTCCTGCAGAACTTCGAAGCAATCCTTGTCATCCAAATTGTGGGCAAATATTTTTTTTATCTGATGTGAAAAACTAAATTTTGCTATAGCTTAACAGTGTTAGCAGAATACCCAAAGATTAGTCTACTCCATACCATAATGCAGACAAGAATATTTACTAGAAGTAGTTAAGAATTTCAGTTGATAATATAAGTTATACAACTTTTTCTAAATTCTTCTGCCATTAGTAGTATCTGTTAAAAAAGGTGTTGTTGGGACCAGCAGATGGCATAATGGTTACATCACTGGATCTCCACGTAGTCGACCATGGTTCAAGTCCTGGACCTGGTGGCTTAAACTTGCCAGGCATATGTGTGTGCATGCCCAAAATCCTAAGAGAAGAATGGAGGAGAAGGGATTGTGGTCATCCCTGTGGGGGGTGATTTTTTGCTCTCTGTCTATCTTTCCAGCAAGCACATAAACCCTATAGCAAAAATCTCTCTTTCTTGAAAAAAAAGGAGATGTTATACTAGAGCCCCATAGGCCAAATACAACCACCTACCTATTTTGTAAATAAACTGTATTGGTACGCATTCTTGCCCGTTCATTATGTATTGTCTGTGGCTTCAGTGGCAGAGCTAACTTGTGGTAGCAACCCTGTATCCTGCAAATTCTAACATATTTACTATCAAATTGCTGACTGCAGAGCTAAATGACTGTATAAAAAATGTATACAAATCTTTGTTCTGTTCTAAATTGTGTTGAAAGACTAGAATTGTTTTGTGCTTAAAAAAAAAAGAAACTATCACTCTCTACTAAAGTGAACAAGGCACCATTAGGTTGTAAACTTTCGGGATCCTTGGGGAGTAATTTGTTCTTTGAGTATGAAGAGATCTCTAAATGAAATTTACTTTAACTTACAACCATGAACAGCCAGTCAGAATCATCATGTAAATATAAATATGTATGATTTCATGGTTTGATGGTCTGTAGTAAGTTGTCATTTATGTTTTATGATACAAAAATCAATTAAATTTTTTTTTCTTAAAGCTCAAATGAGTTCATTATGCGACATATCTAGAGAGACTTGGGTTTTAATCCTGTTATCTCCCCTTGATAGTTTTGTGAGCAAATAACTTTACTTCTCTCCGTCCCATTTTCTTGTCTAAAATGATAAAGACCTACTTTTTAGGGTTGTTGGGCTCATACGTGTAAAGTCCTTAATACAATGCCTTGTATATTGTTAATGCTTGATGTACATTATTGTCAGTGTGGTTTGCTTTTTTAATACTTTAATGAAGCTCCTCCAGCCCAAGGTGGCAGTCTCAGTTGTTGAAAGTCATGTAATTGGCTAAAGGTAAAAAGAAAAAAGGAAAAAAAACACAAATATTTGCCCTGAAACCCTAGCTCTTTTTTTAACCATCAGTAACAGGCAAGTGTCGCCATTCATGTGAGATACCAGAGTTGAAAACCAGTCAAGAAGCTATTATACATTTCTGAAGTAACGTGGCGGTTACCCAAGTAGTACAATCAATTTTAATTACTGAGTCAAAATTAATTGAAGTATGTGTTTACTTCCTTGATTTAATTTTTTTTTCCATTCTGTCATTTAACTATTTTTCTCCACCAGCTTGGGTTTCTGAAAGTGTGGAATACTTTTTTTTTTTTAAAGAGATTTTTGCTATTGGGCATGTACTCTTGCCGGAGAGACAGAAAGTGAAAAATCATCCCCTGGAGGAATGGTTATGCACAATCCCTTCTCCTCCATTCTCCTCTAGTGATCTTGGGCATGCACGAACACTAGCCCAGTGTGAATTTCAAGCCTCTAGGTCTGGGACTTGAACTGTGGCTGACTACATGTGAGTCCAGTGATGTAGCCATTATACCATCTGCTGGTCCCTGGGATACTTCTTGATAGATCAGATGCTTAGGTCTCTGCTCTGATTGTTCTATATTGAAAATCTCTGTGGATGCTCCCTCAGTGATTCTTTTTTTTTTTTTTTTTTTTTTTTTTTTTAGAATTTTAAATTTAATTTATTATTTTTTTTAAGAGAGATTTTTGTTATAGGATGCATGCACTTGCCAGAGACATACAGAATGACAGGAAGACAGAAAGTGAGAAATCACCTACTCCCCACTCCGGAGGATGGCCATGCTGCAATCCCTTCTCTTCCATTCACCTCTCAGGATTTTGGGCACACATACACACATGTCTGGCATAAAATTTTAAGCCACCGAGTCTGTGGTCAGCTACATAGGAGTCCAGTGATGTAACCATTATGTCATCTGCTGGTCCCTATTATTATTTTTAAATTTGCTATAGGGCATGTGCACTCTCTAGAGAGACAGAGACATAAAGAGAAACCAAGCCACCAGGTCCAGGATTCAAACCACAGTTGACCAGTGCTCCAACCACCAAGCCACCTGCTGGCTCCCCTTCAGTGGTTCTTAGACACACTAAAGTCTGAGAACCAGGTATGGGAAATAATATGCAAATAATTTAATTTTCTGACTTTTTCAGTATTTTTGATAAGAGACTGAGTTGTGGAGGAGATGAAAACTATTGATAGCAAATAGATTTCTATCAGTATATTTGCTGAGATTTAATAAGGACTGTGGAGTGAGACCAGTAAAGAGGGACAGGATGCCAGAAATGTGTGACCATTCCTACCCCTTGCTTGCTGTCCAGTGCGTGGGACTCCCTTCTCTTGCTTGGATTTCTCGCTCTCCTTTTAACCTCTGTCCTAAACTTCTTACACTGAGCTAACCCTGTGAAAACAGCATGGTAATTCTAAGTAATGTCTAAAGCTAAGGAAAAAGCTAATATTAGAGTAGAAACATTGTAAAACTTGGCTTCTGAAATCGAGTTTTTGCTGCTAAGATCCAGTTGAAAGGACTGAAGCCTTTTATCGAGCCTCAGCTCGTTTTCTTCCAGTACTTGATGAGCTGGGAGAACTTGCCTGGCTGCCCTTTGCCTCCAGTTTTCATCCTATGGGTACCTTTTTATTTATTGCCACATTTAGGCCATCTGCTGTCAGAGATAAACAAGCCAGTCATTAGCTAAAGTGGTGAAAACAGATTTTATTCAGTGTCTACTGACAATAGGGGAGAAGCTGAGCTCCATTCTGATGTGTGCAGTAGTAGTTTGAGCATTTCAAAAGTTGTTTATTTTTTCTACCTATCAGTACACTATATTATATATTTTTAAATATAGTGATGGATTATTTTAAATTTAGAATTATCTATAATTGCCGATTGATTTTTCTCATCAACATTTGGCAAATTACATTCACATTCTAGAAATACTACTTTTTTCCATTAATAACAGTAGTTGTAAGTTCAGCTTCTAAGTTTTACCTATTTTTCCATGTCCTTTTTTTGTTCTGTCCCTATTTTTCTTGTTTATCTCTTCCTTAGAGTCATTCCCTCCTCTTGAATGTATTCGAATGAGGAGGTTAATATTAGATTTCAGGGCTTTTGCTGAGTTTGCCCCAACAGTGGTATTGACTGGGTTGTAATTTTTAAAAACCATGGGGACAGCTTTATTTTAGATGAAGAGGATTTGAATGAATAAAGGTGTGAACAATCCACATCCTATCTTATAAATCCTCATAAGGTCCCCAAGTCTTTTCTAGAACATAGTGTGATTTGTCAGTTGTCACTGTTTGTGAGCTGTGGATATCATTAATCATGAGAGAGAAAAATTTCTATTTAAATGTTTGATCATTTGTCTTCAGAAAATGTGATTTTCAACTTATTTAGAATCACAAACCTTATAAGCAATAATGAGTTGGTTTCCCATTGGCAGTACTGACCACTGGGGAGTGTTCATGAGTGAAATACAGACTGACTTGATTTAGATTGGATTCTGCATACCCAGCCCCTGGGCCTTCAGATTGTGCATTAAGCTTGAATGTTGATGTATAAAGGACCATAATGAGATATATTTCTGTTTGGTGCCTTTCATACAAAGGTTTAACCCTTTTCTGTTGTTGTGATAAACAGATTTAGTTTACCATTGGCCAAGAACTTGAGTGAAAGAATAAAGATGGACATTTTCCCCAAAGATTTTCTTACTTAATTAATTTGTACAAGCTCTGTCAGTCTTATTTTATGTGAATATAATTTTATGTACATAAAATTGCTTTGAGATTTTTTTATTTCTATTACGTTGTTAATAGAAAGTGATTACATTATGAAGACTAGGTATTTTATGTTTTTGCGTAGGGTTAAGGTTGGAATGCTGTCATTATTTTTCCCTGCCTTTATTAACTCATTATTTCTCCTCTTCAATTACTGTTTCACCTAGTTGACTTCTTTAAGAAGACTTTTAAGTTTTTTTTCCTCCTGCCCTTTTCCTAGCTCAGAGGGAAAGTGATAGGAGTACAAATGACAGAATGGTAGAGGTATCATTTCTTTTTGAGGAGGAGTAAGAACTACATTCACTTTCAAGATAGAACTTTATGAGGTAAAATGATGGAAAAGGAGATAGTCTACATATTAACAAGTAGCAACAACCTCTGGGAGGGATTTTTAAGTACATTCTTTTCCTGATTTCACTTCCCATTTAAATGGCATGATGTTATTGGTCGCTAAGAGAGGAAATTAAGGACTGGCCAGTGGTGTGGTGGTTAAGGGAGCTGGATCCCACATAGCCAACTACATGGTTTGAGTCCTGGACCTGGTGGCTAGAAAGGCACGTCAGGTGCATGCTTGTGTGTGCCTAAAATCCCAAGAGGAGAATGGAGGAGAAGGAATTGTGGTGTAGCTATCTTCATCTGGGGGATGCTTTCTCATTTTCTTTCTTTCTCTCTCTTTGTCTTCTCTCTGGTAAGCACATGCACCCTATAACAAAATTTAAAAAGAGCGAGAGGGAAATTAAATGCTTATTAACACTATTTAAAGCCTGGTTTAAATAGTCAGTTTCCAACTTTGAAATATTGGGTTGCTGGAAAAATCATGTATTTTTTTTTTTCTATGCAAAAATGCGTCATGACTTTTCTAAAGACCCAATGTTTTAAATATAGTCTTATGTTTAAAAGGATCAATTAAAAATTCATTAGGTAATTGGTTTCTTTCTTTCTTTTAGATTTTTTTTCCCAGAGTCCCAAAGAATGCAGGTATTCTTTCTTCCTTTCATTTTATAATTGCCAGAGGGTGTGTGCACTCATCAGAGAGAGACAGAGAGACACATAGGGGGTCGGGGAGAGAAAGCACCCTGTAGTAAGGCATAGTCACACCGTTATTCCTTTTCCTCCATTTCTTTATCTTGTTGCGATTTCGGATATGTGTGCACACACTCCCAGTACATTTCTCAAGCCACTAGAGGTGGGACTCAAACTGTGTGGTCAACTATGTGGAATCCAGTTCCTATAACCACTAAGCTATGGGTTTGATCCTACAAGTTTTCTTTTTAATAGTATATTAGCGATGAGTTTTCTTAGCAAAAATGTCCATATTTACAAATGCAGCTGCCTTAAGACAAAAAGTGTTTCAAGGGTGGTTTTTGAGTGTGGCCAGGTTCATATGTACTTGAACCTTAGGGACTGTATGAAGGGAAATAGGATTATTATTACTAAAATTAACAGGGAGTGCTTTACTGGCTCTTAAAACTCTAATAAGAAGGTGGTGGCCAGACCAGCAAGTGACGTGGAAATGAAGGAGGCTGGATCCCACAAGGCCAACTCTGCAGTTTTAGTCCTGGACCCAGCAGCTTGAAAAACAGTCTGAGTATGTGTGCGTGCGTACCCAAAATCCCAAGAGGAGAGTAGAGGAGAAGGGATTATGGCCTGGCCATTTCTTTTGGTGGATGGTTTTTTACTTTCTTTCTCTGTCTCTCTTCAGTGAGCATATGTGCCCTATAGCAAGAAACTAAAAAAGAGAGAGAGAGAAATGTGATGGTCTCTGAAATTTCCAACTTGATGAGTATATTTCAAAATTAAGATATTTCAGGGACCAACAGTTAGCGTAATGGCTATGTCGCTGGACTCCCATGTAGTTGACCACAGTTCAAGTCTCAGACCCAGCGGCTTAAACTCACGCCAGGCGTGTGTGCGTGCGTGCCCAAGATCCCAAGAGGAGAATGGAGGAGAAGGGATTGCAGCGTGGCCATCCCCCCTGGGGGGGTGATTTCTTGCTTTCTATCTGTCTCTCTGTCCTTTCTGGCGAGCGCACGCACCCTACAGTGAAAACCTCTCCAAAAAAAAATTAAGATATTTCAGAAATAAATCTGATATTTTATCCTAAATCTGGATATTGATGCATTAAGGGAAATAGAATACATTTAGATGCTCTTTGAGAGATTTATTTAAAAATGATCAGTTTCTGTAGCTTGGAAAATTTAACGGAATCTATTTAAAGGCAATGTTCATTTATGGGGACAGAAAACTGTACTGTCTCCAGGGAGGGTGCTCCCTCTTGGGCTTTCTAGGTTTAGTCTTCAGTGTGGACCTCGCTTTTGAGCTTTTTAAGGAAATACTGCATCTTCGAATAAAAATTAGTCCCTTTTTGGGGGGCGTGTTTGCCATAGGATGTCTGTACACTGGCTGGAGAGAAATAGAGAGGGAAAGTGAGAAATCACTCCTCTACCCCAGGGAGGATGGCCATGCCACAATCTCTTCTCCTCTATTCTCCTCTTGGGATTTTGGGCAGGCATGCATATTTGCCTGATGTGATTTTCAAGTCACTGGGTCTGGGAATCCAACTGCTGTTAGCCCTGTGGAAGTCCAGCACCTTAACTATCAAGCAGTCTGCTGGCTCTAGTCACTGTTTTTTTTTTTTTTTTTTTTTTTTTTAGTTATGGTCACTTTGAGTTTGTGGTTGAAGGCTTTAGGTATATTGTCATTTCAGTGGAATTGGAAGTGTTTTTATGGAAAAATACCTATTTATTTTTATCTTGTTTATTTGAGTCTAAACTAGGCCACCTTTCTGTTTCCCAGAGCTCTGTCTTTGCCAGTTGCCAATTATTTCACTAGCTTTGACCTACGTTGAAAGACTTAGAGTGCAATGAACTTTGAGTGCATGTTTTTTTCCTTGTGTCATTTATGTAAGTCCTGTTATTTAATGTTTTTAAAATTTAAGTTAGAGTATATTTAAAACAAATGCCCAAATTTTATTAATAGCTTTTAATGCGTCAAACATTGGAGTTGACATACACAATTTTTGGGAACTTTTTTTCCTTAAAAGTTAACAACTAGAGGGACCAGCAGATGACATAATGGCTATGTTGCTGGACTCCATGTAGTTGAATGAGGTTCAAGTCCTGGACCCGGTGGCTTAAACTCACACTGGGCATGTGCATGTGCATGCCCAAGATTCTAAGAAGAGAATGGAGGAGAAGAGATTTCAGTGTGGCTGATCCCTCTGGGGGTGATCTCTCGCTTTCTGTCTCTGTGTCTCTCTTTCTGGTGAGCACACACATCCTATAGCAAAAAACCTCTCCAAAAAAAGTTAACAACTATATTATTGTAGAATTCAGACTAATTTCCTAAATTATGTTAAAGCTGAGGATTTAAATCTTTAGATTATTGCTCATTAAAGATATTTTAAATTCTATACATGCATATACACATACATTTTATATATATATATACACATATATACACATACATTTTAGATATATATGTGTGTGTATATATATATATGTTTGCTTGTTTCTGATAACTAGAATAATGTACATTACTCGTAGAAATTTCTGTAAATACATAAAAACAAATAGGAAAATTAAAACAACTTGGAATCTCATAACAGAAATATTTGTGATTTACATTCATTTAGATAGCTTTTCATTACTTTTTCTAGCTCAAATTGTATTTTGTCTTTAGGAAAACCTTCTAAGTACATGTTTCCAATCAAGGATCCTGTAAGCAGTCTTGATTATTTGTTGACAGGAAGAGACAAATGTAAGAAAAGGAATTATAAATTAGTATAGATCACATTCTTCTTAATTTCCCCTTATTTGAAAAAAATAATTGTGTTTGTATACTGCTGATTTACTTTGAAGCATATATGTGCATTCCTCTGTGCCCTTTATTCAACTTTGTTTCTAGGTTTCCGGAGATCCAGTCTTCTGACTAATCCAGTCTTCATGAAATCTTACCATTCAGGGAATACCTTTGACTTTTGACTGGCAGCATTTTGAATGATTCCATCAACTAACAAGGTTTTACAGTAACTGTATTTGTTGACTAAATTAAATTGCTTCCCAGTAACCTTGTTTGTCCCTTCACAGCAACGAAAGTGAAGCTCACTTTGTCTGAATCTTTTCTCTATAGAAATTTCTATGGAAACATCTTAAAGTAAGACCTTTCTGTTTGCCACTTAACAGCAAAATTTAAGTAATGTCCTGGTGCAAAATAAATATAGTGGAACAGAAATCGTGTGATCTGGTGTAAACAGCAGTAAGAGTCTTGTTGAACCTATTGTGGCGCAATGTATGCATCTCTGACTTAGCATCTCTGTGAAAGCTATTAGAATAATAGGTTAATATTTATTGTTTGCTGAAGTCAAATGAATTGTCATATAATAAGAGTGACATTTGCTGATTATAGCTCAGTAAGTCCTATTGCCAACCAGTCCATGTATTTGTATGGCTTTTTTACATCTTTCATCATTCTTCCATTCTCAGACATAATTTAAAGAGAAGGCCAAATGCAGAAGAGAATCTTTTGTCACCTGCTGGAGCTGTCACTCTCTTCCTGCCATACTTAATAGTTGGCACCATTTTGTTTCTAGCTTTTCTGAGCTTACTAGGGAATTTATAGTAAACCCAGTGGAAGAAAATGGACCAGTACATTAATAAACTTGTTTTACTTTTTCATGTTGAAATTAATGATTCTTCTAAGAAAGCAGTAATATGTGATAATATATAGTTTTGATTTTCATTAATATTTTGTTTTAACCCAGCATAATTCTATGTCTATAGACATGGTTTCTGCCCCCCCCCCCCTTTTTGGGGAGAGTTTTTTTTTTTTATTTTTTGCTGTAGGGTGCATGCACTTGCCAGGAAGACAGACAAAGGAAGAAATCACCCCCCAGGGGGGCTGGCCACATCACAATCCCATTTCCTCCATTCTCCTCTTGGGATCTTGGGCACGCATGCACATGCGCCCAATGTGAGTTTAAGCCACCGGGTCCGGGACTCCAACTGTGGTCGACTACATGGGAGTCTAGTGACATAGCCATTATGCTAACTGCTGATCCTGGCTTCTGCTTTTTACAAGTGTTAAATGATAGTTTTCAAAATAGTAAAATCATCACTCAGGTAAATGTAAAAAGAAAATGTGTAAAGATTTTATTTAACTTATGAAATTAATGAAGAAATCAGTAAGCTGTTATGACAGGTTCAAAGAGCATTTGAGAAGTTAGGCATACATACACAATTTGACAGAGAAGTGTTTCTGGGTTAGGTAGGAAGTTGGTTAACGCCCAACAGAGCCATCAGTTTTTGTGGTTATCTATTCTACCAGACAGAAATTATTATCCATTAGATAAAAATCTGCAAGTTAACAAATGCTTTCAGTCTGCAAATTTAATAAAGAATAAGCAGTTGCGTAGCATTGGTACATTTGCTTGCAGTATCTTTTGTCCCTCCATACTACAAAGACATGCCCAGAGGCCAGTAGATGGTATAATGGTTACGTCGCTGCTGGACTCCCACATAGTTGACTGCAGTTTGAGTCCTAGACCCAGCGGCTTAAAATTCAGGCTGGGCATGTGTGCCCAAGATCCCGAGAGGAGAATGGAGGAGAAGGGATTGTGGTGTGGCCATCCCCTCTTCTTTCCGGGGGTGATTTCTTGCCTTTTTTTTTTTTTTTTTTTTTTTTTTGGTCTCTGTGTCTGTCTGTCTTTCTGGTGAGTACATGTGCCCTATAGCAAAAATCTCTCTTAAGAAAAAAAAAAAAGACATGCCTAGCTGGTTTTCATGTTTTAAGTTTTAGATACCTTTTCTGATGTAAGCAGGAAAAGAAGAAGAAATAGGACAGAGTGTTTGACTTTACAAACAAGGGTTAAAAAAAAAAGAAAGGGGAAAAGATCAGGAAGAATAGAGGATATATTACCCAAGAAATTTTTACATTTAGTAACGTTTCATGTAAAAACAAACACACACACAGACACACATTTCCAGATACAGAGGAAGTAACTTTTTCCTTTTTCTCCTGGTCTGTAATGCTTCCCCCAAACCAGTGGAAAACTGGAACTTCCTAAGACTTAAGTTTGTCCAACCACAGCTGAGTGGAATGACCTCTTACTGAAGCCATGATCTATTAATATTTTAGCAGCTGACTATATTTTGATTCATTGGTGAGAAATTCTTCTGTTAGGAAGAATTAAATATGTGGAAAAGGAGTCAGCCCTGTAGTGCAGTGGTTAAGTGTCCCGTATCAAAGTCTGGGTCCCACGTGGCTAACATTTGTTTGAACTCAGACTTCAGTGGCTTGAAAGCACGCTGGGCACATGTGCATTGTGCCCGAAGCCCTCATGGATGGATAAATGGAGGGAAAAGGGATTGCAATGTGACCACGCCCCATTGAGGAGGGGGTGTTTCTCCCTGGTGAGCATATCCAGCCTCTCTGGTAATTTAAAAAAGGTGGACAATGGTTATGTAATCTCACTAATACTCTTAAATAAACTTTATCTTAATTCTGTGATGTAAAATTTTAGACTTTTGAACTGGGAAGGACTTGAGAGATCATCTCTGTATATGGATGAGGCATCTGAGCATTATAGAAAGCAAGTGACTCATTGGGCTATTTTCAGGGAGAAGAAGAACTGAAATTCATGCATCATACCTTTAATCCAGCACCATGGCCTTTTTAGTGCATGCATAATTGTGAAGCATAGCACTTAGAAAACTATGATCCTTTCTTAATACTTATTATATGCCTATTATTTTTGGTAAGTCCATGCATGGTGTTTAACTACAAAAAGATAATTCGTAGTTCCTACTCTTGAAGGACTTCAATCAATTGAATATTATTATTATTATTTAGTTTTGCTACAGGACATGTGAGCTCTCCTGAGAGAGAAAGAGAGAGGTAGCAAGAGAGGCAAAGAGCATATATACCCCTGAAATAACCCCTGGGGCATGGTCATGTCACAGTCCCTTCTCCTCCATTCTCTTCTTGGGATTTTGGGCATGCATGCACATTTGCCTGGTGTGATTTTCAAGCTGCTGGATCCTGTCCTGAAACCATTCAGTTGGCCATGTGGGATCCAGCTTCTGTAACCTCCACACCTCCTGGCCCACAACAGAATATTATTATTATTTATAAGAACCTACAACACAGGGAAAGATACACTAAGTATTCAGTGAGTAATTAATGAAAGTAAGTGCCATAGGAATTTATAAAAAAAAAGATCTGAAATGAAAATATTGAAATAACATGTGAAATAGAACATGGTTATGTGACCAAAGGGCTAGAAAATCAAGGTCAGGAAGTATTTCCTTTTCCCCGGGAGGAAAACTTGGTGTGGCATCAAACCCATTTTTGTTATCTTGTTTGTTTCGATTTTATTATTGGTGTAATAATTTTATTTAGTGGTGTTACTAAAAGTTAAGTTGAATTTTGTTTAAATTTATTTCTGTATTTGGGACCAGCAGATGGCATAATGGTTATGTTGCTGGACTCCATACAGTCGACCACAGTTTGAGTACTAGACCCAGTGGCTTAAAACTCACTCTGGGCAAGTGTGTGTGTGTGTGTGTGTGTGTATACCCAAACTTCTTTCTCACCTGCTTCATCAGAGGGTGGATTCTCCTCATTTTTAGTTTCTCCGTTTTCTGCAGGCAAATCTTTTTTAGTGTCTCGGTTGGCCACTTCAGTCTCTTTCCCCTTTGCTCTTCTTTTCCCTTTTGTTTGCACTCTTTTGTCTGAAGATTTATCCTTCCTCGCTGCCTTTTTTGACTTTGTCTCCACTTTTGCAGGAGGTTTAGCCGACAACCTCGCTGATCTCCTCTTGGGCTCTTCTTTGGCTGCCCCCTCGGCTGAGCTTACCTTCCTCTTGGGCATCTTGGCTGTGCACAGGGTGCGTGCTGGGTACCTGATGAGGCCGTGGTGTGCCTTAGAGCCTTTGTGGAGTTGAGGGGATAAACCCTACCGTTCCTCCCACCGCCTGAGTTTCTGGAACTTCTCTCTCTTTTTTTTTTTTTTTTTTTTTTTTTAAGAGAGATTTTTACTAAAGGGTGCAAACACTCCCTGGAAAGACATAGAGACAGAAAGTGAGAAATCACTCTCTGGGCGGATGACTGTGCCACAGTCTCTTATTCCTCCAGTCTCCTCTTGGAATTTTGGGCACACATGCACATGCGCCTGGCATGAGTTTTAAGCCACCCGGTACGGGACTCAAACCACAGTCAACTACATGGGAGTCGAGTGATGTAACCATTGTACCATCTGCTGGTCCCTTACCTGTATATTTCTTAAAAGAAACATTTAGTAAAATAAGAATTATGTTATCGTTTAATCTGTTTCTGCTACTTATGGGAGTGGCAAACTTATAAAAAAGCTGTAGAATTCACAAGTATATGCTCATTTCACAAGGGCTTTCTGTACTTCAGTTATAGAAGAAAGGTTAACATTTTGATTGATGTGTTTATCAAGGTTATAAGAAGCAAAAGCTAAAATTAATATTTCACAATTTAATTGCTTTTACTTGGCTCCTCTTTGCATGTCATGTATTCTGGTTTTTAAATATTTAAAATTTCATCTCCTCTGGTGTAAAGTGCAAATGAAGTAACGTAGGGTGGTAGTTTTTTTGTCAATGATAGACCCCTTGGTCCCTTTTAAAAGCAGAGTAATGTTGTGTCTCTATAGCATTAAGAAACATTATTTGCTAAAGTGACAATTTCTCTAAGCACTAACATCTAGAGAGTGAACATATACAATGTGCTGCTTTGTGTTGTGTGATAGATATAATTGATAATTCTGCATTCTCCTGCCAAATATCTAATTTCTAGCTGTCATGATATATGCCTTTCTGAAGTACTGTTTTTGGTAGGTTTTAGGCAGATTGCGGAAAGGTGAATATCTGTGTTTGCCGACATGCTACTGTAATTATGAGTTATTAGAGGTAGGAGGGATTCAGGATAATTCTGTGATAAGCCTTCGTTTTTGTAACTGACGACACTGAGATCCTATCCAGGGATACAGTTAGGAGATACACACACATGCACACACATCACACATGTTCACTTACACACACATGCACACACATCACACATGTTCATTTACACACACATAGAGAAATGCTTTTAGATGTATGTGTATATGCACACCTGTGCAACAGGGACAGCAGTGTGATTGGGAGGTCTACATACAGCAAATAATTTTTGATTGAGCAAATAAGAAAATATATTAAGGAAAATGGACGCTTTGTTTCTCTCTGGCTGAGAAGGTCTTTATTTACAAACAACCCCCATTTCTTTTATTTTCAAGATTCTCTTCTATGAGAATCCCCAGGAATTTACTCATTTCACCGGAGGGAAACATGAAGATCTGATTATTTTACCAGGGGCATTGTGTTCCCTGCAGCCCTGGTAGTGTGTCTGCTTGAGAGAACATGTTTCCCCCAGCATCCTAAAACACACAACAGTAACATATGTGTATGCTCTCACTGATGTTCAGTTTATTTCTGATTGTGAAAGGATGCTCAATCAGGGTCTTTCCAGCTCTTTAATTACAGATTCACTGGGATGTGTAGACAAGAGTCCATTTCTTGACATTTACTAACTCAGAGCCCTAGACTTGGTCAGGGGGAGTTTATAGACAATATTGTGTTTGAAAATATCCTTTGTAAAACTAGCATTCCTAGCCTGTGAGGATAGAGGAGTCCAGGAGTCCTTTCTGTTCTCAAACCTTTGATCTTAGGCTTTTCTTCTCAGGATGATGTTAATTCTCAACATGCTTTTTCTTTTTCTTTTTTTTTTTTTTCCAACTTTTAAATGTTTTTATACATTCAATCATTGTATATCATTACAGCATGCAAAAAATAATTTTCCCAGCATGAAGACACTATATATTAGTTCAGTTTTAGATATTATCATACATGTCATTGTTAACAAGATAGTTTTCCACCATTGTGTCCCTTAAATGTTCTGCTTCTTGGGAACCAGCAGTTAGCGTAATGGCTATGTCGCTGGACTCCCACGTAGTCGACCGCGGTTCGCGTCTCGGACCCGGTGGCTTACAACTCACGCCGGGCGTGTGTGCGTGCGTGCCCAAGATCCCGAGAGGAGAATGGAGGAGAAGGGATTGCGGCGTGACCATCCCCCCTGGGGGGTGATTTCTCGCTTTCTGTCTCTATGTCTCTCTCTGTCTGTCTGGCGAGCACACGCGCCCTATAGCGAAAAACCTCTCCAAAAAAAAAAAAAAAAAGTTCTGCTTCTTTCCCTTCCCCCCCCCCCCTTTTTTTTTTTTTTTTTTTTTTTGAGAGAGGTTTTTCGCTATAGGGCGCGTGCGCTCGCCAGACAGACAGAGAGAGAGACATAGAGACAGAAAGCGAGAAATCACCCCCCAGGGGGGATGGTCACGCCGCAATCCCTTCTCCTCCATTCTCCTCTCGGGATCTTGGGCACGCACGCACACGCGCCCGGCGTGAGTTGTAAGCCACCGGGTCCGAGACGCGAACCACGGTCGACTACGTGGGAGTCCAGCGACATAGCCAGTACGCTAACTGCTGGTCCCCCCCCCCCTTTTTTTTTTTGCTATAGGACGAGTACGCTCGAGAGACAGACAGAGAGAGATAGAGAGACAGAAAGCGAGAAATCACCCCCCAGGGGGGATGGCCACGCCGCAATCCCTTCTCCTCCATTCTCCTCTCAGGATCTTGGGCACGCACGCACACGTGCCCGGCGTGAGTTTTAAGCCACCTGGTCTGGGACGCGAACTGCGGTCGACTATGTGGGAGTCCAGCGACATAGCCGTTACACTAACTGCTGGTCCCCACTCTTCCCCTTTCTTGTGATGTTGCAGGTAGTAGAAAAATTGTTTGAAGATAGCATAAACAAGAAAGTGAATATATCTGTTCAAATAACAGAAAATAAGGAAACAGGGTGGGTTTAGACCTGGCGGCAGGCTCTCTGTTTATTTCTTTGTGATTCTTTTGGCTCTGTTCTGTGTTGTGTTAGCTTTGATCTTGGGTTGTTTCCCCTGTGGTAGCAAAATGACTGCAACAGTTCCAGCCTTCACATCCATATACCACACGGTCCAGAAAGAAGGAGAATTCGTTTGGCTTTTATGCTGTTATATAACTGAAGTCATATGTTTAGCATTAAATCAAAGTTAGTTGTAGGAGATTGGTTCAGGCCAATTTGGACCCACTTTAGAGCTGAGAATAAAGTTAATTTCATTCAGAATAGCAAGGGTGCTATAAAATAAAGTAATTCCCAGGAAGAAGTAGTTAGAATTGTTTTTAATATTAGCACATAATAGCCACATAGAATTATGTGGCTCTTCTGATCCTCATATCTCAGCCTCCAGAGTTACTGAGACTGTTGATGTCCTCCACTGTTCCTAGCTTTTTAGGATAGGATGAAGATGGAACCTGGGTCTTCTATGCAGCCTTCGTCTGCTGAGACAGTGTCTTTTTTTTTTTTTTGGAGAGGTTTTTTGCTATACGGCGCGTGCGCAGACAGACAGAGAGAGACAGAGAGACAGAAAGCGAGAAATCACCCCCCAGGGTGGATGGCCATGCCGCAATCCCTTCTCCTCCATTCTCCTCTCGGGATCTTGGGCATGCATGCACACGCGCCTGGCGTGAGTTTTAAGCCACTGGGTCTGGGACGCAAACCGCGGTCAAGTACGCGGGAGTCCAGCGACATAGCCATTACGCTAACTGCTGGTCCCGAGACAGTGTCTTAACTAGTGCATACTACCACAGATGGTCCCTTTACTAGTATTCTCAATATTCAGTTACAGGGTCAATCTTACTTTTGCTTAATAATATATAAAATGGATGATTGGACTTGAAGGTAGTGTGGTGATAAGGTGCCAGATCCCACATGGCCAACTGTGCAATTCTGCTCGGAACCAGTGGCTTGAAACATACACCAGGCATGTGTGCGTGCACGCCCCAAATCCTGAGAGGCGAATTTAGGGGAAGGGATTGTGTCATGGCCATCCATCCTCGGGGATGATTTCTCACTTCTCTATCTCTCTTTGGCAAAAATCTTAATATATATATGTATATACATATATGTACACATATATTCTCATATATATATATGTACACGTATATATATACATTTTAAAAATGGACAGTAACTAAACTGGAGGAAAGAAAAAATGGAGGCTAAGATCCAACAGAGATTTTTACCTACTATGTTCATATGTGATATCTTCGAGAAAGTATGTTTAAAAATAGGATATCTGAAAGGTAAGTAATAGGACATGTTACATGGATGGTGGATTGTGTTAATACCTAGAGAGAGAAAAAGTAGAATACAATCCCTCATTAGATTTTTTTTTTTTTGAGAGGTTTTCTCTATAGGGCGCGTGCGCTCACCAGACAGAGACATAGAGATAGAAAGAGAGAAATCACCCCCCACCCGGGGGGATGGTCACACCGCAATCCCTTTTCCTCCATTCTCTTCTCAGGATCTTGGGCATGCACGCACACACGCCTGGCGTGAGTTCTAAGCCACTGGGTCCGGGACGCGAACCGCGGTCGACTACGTGGGAGTCCAGCGACATAGCCATTACGCTAACTGCTGGTTCCCCCTCATTAGATTTTTATTAAGACTGCTTTCCTGGGTATAGGCAACAAGATAGGTAGTTAATGCCATCAGAAATATCCATTGTTAATAATGGGGACTGGGTCTGAGCTGTTGGTTAAGCATCCTTAAGCTTTAAATTTCTACACAAGAAGAAGCTAGGTTCCTGTGCAGGTCTTTGGGAATACTATCTTCTTACCCCTCTTTCCAGATGAATCAAGAATCAGCTCACCACTTTGTCAGCTGGCCACATCTTTTTTTTAATTTAATTTAATTTAATTTAATTTAATTTTTTGCTATCGGGCATGCATGCTCTCTAGAAAGAAATAAAGGGAAAGTGAGAAATCACTCCCCTGGGAGGACAGCCATGCTGTAATCCCTCCACCTCCATTCTCCTCTCGGGATTTTAGACATACATACATACATGCCTGGTGTGACTTTTAAGCCTTTGAGTCCAGGCCTGGAACTGCACAGTCAGCCAAGTGGAGTCCAGTATCTTAACCTCCAGGCCACCTGCTGGCTCCCGCAGCCACCACGATCTCTCATGCATTAGTCTGGTCTATACCAGGCTGTATCTACTACTCCATAAAGAAAGAGGTCAGAAGTCAGGCAGAAGGAGCTGTTGGTACAGGTATGGTATATTTACCATTTGGGTATCTCTAGGGAGGATGCAGATCTAGGTCCTACAGCCCTCACTGAGAACTATTGGAGGTGCACCTCAATTAAGGCCTCATACATAGTACTTCCCTGAAGTACAGGCCAGGGAAGAGTTCCTGCAGCCTTCGCCCAGGTTAGTGGGTGCCACCAGATAGTAGCTTGAAATCACCTTTCCTTTTGCAGCATTATTCACAGTAGCTAAGACATGAAATCAACCAATAGCTAACTGATGACTGGATTAAAAAAATGTGGCACATATACACCGGTGTACACGGTGGAATACTACTGAAAGAACAGTGAGAGGCTGTCTTCTGATGCAAAGTGGATGGAGAAGATTTAATGCTAAGTGAAATAAGCCAGACTGTGGAAGACGAACACTGTATGTTCCTGTTCTGTATGTACCGAAAGATCCGATGATACAAAAGTAGAGAGGAAAGTATACATACAGATACTATATGGGAGGTGGGTGGATGGTGGGGAATGGGTGGGAGGGCCGCAGGAAAAAAGTGTTTGAACAAGAATGTAAGGCTCTTTGTTGAAAATGATATATATGGTAATACCCTTGATTTGATTATTACACACTGTGTGCATGCTTTAAAAACTCATATTGTATGCCATAAAAATACACAACAATTAAATATAGATAAGAAATTATAAAAGAAAATATAATTAAAAAAATCACCTTTCCAACAAATTCTCTAATGCATAAAAATGGATGATTTTTTTTTTTTTTTTTTTTTTTTTTGAGAATGGCTTTTGTTATTTCTGTAGATCTGGACCTTTTACCTTAATTTAGCTCTGGGGATTGATATGCTGTGTTCAGATGTAGAAGTGGAGATTTATGGAAATACTGGTTCTGCATTTAGTATGAGATGCTAAACTTGGTCCCAGTTTTTTTTGTTTGTTTAGATTTTTGTTATAGAGTGCATGTGCTCACCAGAGAGACAGAGAGAGAAAATGAGAAATCACCCTTCCAGGGGGGATGGCCTTGCCAAAATCCCTTTTTCTCCATTCTCTTCTCAGGGTTTTGGGCATGCACACACACATGCCCAGCCTGAGTTTCAAGCTGCCGGGTACAGGACTTGAGCTGCTGTCGGCCACATGGGAATCCAGCACCTTAATCAGTATGCCACCTGCTGGCCCTGGTTCCAGTTGTTCTTAAGTTCATCACAGAACTGACACATGTATGAAACAACTGAAGAACAAAGTAAACGTGCATCACAGGAAGTTTCTACAGACCAGGTCCTCATGGTCCAAACCAAGAAACTGGTGTTATGGCCTGAAAATGGGCTGGATTTGGGTAATTAGTTGGAGAGGAAAAGGTAGGAAGGCATTCCTGAGAGGATGGGCATGGGGTAGTGGGTAGGATGGTGTGATGAATGATATGAACACTGGCAGGTGCCAGTCACAGTGATTAACTAAAGCAGAGTCTGTTGCCTCATAGATGAAAATACAGGGTGACTAGGGTGAGACACTGTAATAGAAAAACAGAAGTACGGCAGAGAGAAGTTGTGTATTGAGAATATGGTATTTTAGGAAACTTAAAATGAAACTCCTTTAAGTATAGAAAGAAGTTACCTTTCAGATAAGTAATTCTGAATTGAAGAAATGTTAGGGAATTTAGAAAACCTTTTACCTTCTCACTAAAGTGACCAAAATTACTAAAATATATACATACGTTTTAGCAAAATTGGTATTTTTGTTTGTTTGTTTTTTTGTTTTGTTTTGGAGAGGTTTTTGCTACGGGGCGCATGCACTCGCCAGACAGACAAAGAGAGATAGAAAGCGAGAAATCACCTCCCAGGGAGGATGGCCACACTGCAATCCCTTCTCCTCCATTCTCCTTTCGGGATCTTGGGCACACATGCACATGTGCCCGGTGTGAGTTTAAGCCCCCAGGTCCAGGACTCGAACTGTGGTCGGCTACGTAGGAGTTCAGCAACATAGCCTTTATCCTAACTGCTGGTCCCCCAAATTGTTATTTTTAAAAAATTTGTCTGGTGTTGCTTATACATACTGAAAGAGAGAGAGTGGGGGATGCCCTACCACAATCCCTTCTCCTCCATTTCTCTTGTTTTTAGGATTTGGGGCATGGATGCATGCACACATGCTCAGCATGTTTTTCAAACTGCTGGGTCGGGGACTTGAACTGTGCTAGAGGCCATGTGGGATCCAGCTGCCTTAACCACCATGCCACTGGCTGAGTGGACAAAATAGTTTATGTATGAATCATTGCAGGAAAATAGTTGGAATGTATAACATTTTGTTTCTGGTATTGATCAAATACAGAGAAAAATATTACTGTGCTTCTGAGTTCAAATTTGGAGCCAGTTCATTTTCAAGTGTTTAGCATTATTTGTTTCATTTACTTCTGGAAAATGAAATAAGCAAATCATCATTCAGTTGTCTTAAGTGAACTTTAAATAATATAAAAATAGTGCCCTCAAAGGTATTGCAAGCACTTTTGACTCTACAGGTCTCTAGGACTATCAAGACAGTGTTCTATAGAATTTTCTCAAGGGACCAGTAGTTAGCGTCATGGCTATGTTGCTGGACTCCCATGTAGTCAACCGCGGTTCGCATTCCAGACCCGGTGGCTTAAAACTCATGCCGGGCACGTGTGCGTGCATGCCCAAGATCCTGGGAGGAGAATGGAGGAGAAGGGATTGCGGCGTGGCCGTCCCCGCTGGGAGGTCATTTCTCGCTTTCTATCTCTCTGTCTCTGTCTGTCTGGCGAGCGCACGCGCCCTATAGCAAAAACCTCTCCAAAAAAATTAAAAAAAAATTTCTCAAGAGGACTAGCATTTATTAAGATGTGTTTCTGACAAGTAATTTCAAAAAAATAATTTAAAATTATTCACTTCTATAAAACATATAAAATTTAAAAAACGTTTACTTATCGTTTTTGAGAGAAAGAGAAAGAGCATCTGCAATGGTATCCCAGCACTGTAATCTGCCCCTGCCTCCACAAGAGGTTCACAGTACCATGTAATGCAAATAGAATGTCCGTTTAAAGTTTACAGCTTTTTTGAGGTATCAATGTAGTTTTTTGAGGTTGAAGGTGGGCATGAGAAGTGGAAGGGAGTTCAAAGGAATGCACTTCTATTTACTAACACTTTTGATGGCATGTGGTTAACTTGGAATTATGGGAAAAGTCTTCTTTAAGACCGTCTTTAAATCAAACTGAGGTTTAAGTTTTCATTTTGATCAACAGGGATTAATTTGGAAAGTAAACAATAATGGGATGATATACATGTAAATTTCTATGCTAGAGATGACTGTTTAGCCTTAGGTGTGGAATTCGTATCAAAGAATTATGATCAAATAATTTCTCATTAAGTTGGCAAACATTTGCCAGTAAAAGTCTTTAAACGTTCCCCTTGAACAATTAAAATGACTTTATTGTTGTTCTAATGTCTGTTTCTTAACTTGAGGAACTAAATCTTCTCATTGCAGAGAGAATGAAATGGCGAAATGTGTCAGAATTATTCAATTATTTTATGTAAATACAAACCCATTTACTTTGAAGAGAACTATCATACCTTTTAAAATGAGATCAATCAACACCTTCTTTAGAATTGCTTTCCTTGAGTTAATGAATAGATATTTTTATTCTTGAAATACTACAGTTTTATTTTCCTTATTAATGGCCATCACTGTGTATGAGTACATAAATCATCAGGCTGCTAGTACTTCTAAGTACTTTTCAAAGAGCATTTAAGTGCTTGTAATCACTAAGCAAAGGAGTACTATAGATTAAATGTGTTGTAAACTACACATGAGACCAATGTCTTTTTTACTATCTGTTACTTTAATGGAAAGAAAATGTTAATCTAGGGTAATGAAATAGACCTCCAAGTATGATCGGTGAATAGACCATTAGGTTAATTGAAATGAGGACATGTATCACTGCTGTGGTGGAACTACCATTGTGGAGGAGACAGATTCATGTAGTGCCTGAATAGTAAAATTCTGAACGTGTCAGTCCCCACCTAGATTTACGACATGAAGGAGCAAGATTAATGGCAAGGTAATTCAGTTTTGTTTCATTTACTTTTACCTGTCACATTACTTGTCATTTTAGAAAGCTTGTCATTTAAAGTTGAAAATTTATTCAGTCTTTTAAAAGTCAATTAAGTATAAACTTTGTTACTTTCCTGTCTGTCCATCATCCCAGATGAATTATGTACAAAAAACAAAATTTAAGTAACAGTGAAGTATACGGATTTTGTAACATGACATTCAAAAAGCTGACACCATTCAATTCATTTATATGTAAAAATACAACTGAAATGACCCTTCAGACTTCTCTGTTATTAGGGGGTTTTCAGTGTTTAATGGTCACAAACCTGTTGGAAGCTAAATTTGTAGTTTGTTATCCACTTGGCCAATTTACTCTTTGAATTTACTAATGAGTTCAGTGCTTCACTGTTGCATCATAGTTTATCAAAGATTTCTTGAGTGCTTTTTGATCCTTCCCTATGAAGAATTTTAGCATAGTGCCAACCATGAAATAGCTTTTCAGTAATGAGAGGCTTGATATGAGTTTGAACAAATATTAACCTCAGTACTCTCAGTACTCAGTACTCAGTACTCTTGAGCTATTACGTTGCTCTATCATATGCCTATTTAATGTATTAATTTCTATTTAGGTATTAGATCCAGAATTACATTATTTGACTTAATAGTCAACCAGTGTAGTAATCACCAATACCATGATTGCATGTACTAAGTGATTTATAAAGAAAATGCTTTTCCTAATGATTTATCTGATCAGTCAGTCACCCAGGTATTTATTGAATTCCAGTTCTGAGCCCCGTATTATAGTAGGCATGTGTTTAGAGCTTTCCTTAGGAGGTTGTTCAGGATCAGAATAAGTTTATAAAAGAATCAGCTTTTCTCCTTAGCTTTACAAATAAGAAAACTTTGAAGGAAGATAAGATTCTCTTTCTTATTTGTTTTAGCTTCTTGATTTGAAGAAAGTCTTTCTTATTCTTGCCTTCTCTTTTTCCTAAAATTTACATTATTACATTATTGATACATGTTAGAAGCTATTTCATGAGTTTATGTAAGCCTATATTTAATATTTTGGTGATATGTGAGCATTACCAAATTTGGTAGAGCAATTTATTTTTTAAGATTTTGGCACAGGCACATGTGTTTATTGGAAAGAGACAGAGATAGGGAAAGTGAGAAATCACCCCTCAAAGGGATAGGCATGATACAATCTCTTTTCTTCTATTCTTCTCTCAGGATTTGGGGCACCCATGCACATGCACCTGGCATGATTTTCTAGCTACCAGTTCTGTGACTGATACTGTGGTCAGCTATGTGGCAGTTCAATGCCTTAAGCACCACCAGCAGGCCCCCTGATACAGTAAAATTTTAATGCTTATATTGGGAAGTGAATCTTTACTCTGTACTTGAATTTACTATAGAATATTTCCAAATAATTGACTTGGAACATTTAACAGGTCTAATTTTGTTCCAGATTTTTTTTTTTTTCATTTAAAAATCATTTATGTTGTTTAATAGGAAAAAAAGGAATTGTAAAGATTCAGAAAAAAAGGAATTGTAAAGATTCATTCAACTTCGACAGGACCAGGAACTGTAGTGATAAAGATAACCCTGGAGGTTGGAAATTCTTACCAAAGTACCCATGAGCCACATGCTCTCGCCTGATAGTCCTATGTGTGTCTGCTTTGTTATCTTCCAACTGCATACTGCCTTCTTCATGTTTTTCTTTTCCTTTCTGTTAGACAGCTTCTGTTTATTCATAGTTAAGTTTTGTTTTGTCATAAAGTGTTTGAAAATCAACCCTGGCATCTGTCATCCATTGTTTATTACCCAGTTCTTTCTCTTTCTTGGTTTACTTTCCTGTGGGAAAGAATCTGATTGACTTGTGTATCAGTCAAAATAAGCCAATTTATATGGAAAGTAATAGAAATAATTCATATAATTATTTCTTAATTAGGTTATTTATTCATAATGTGTTGGTTGGGGACTTTGTTTCACACTGTCCTCATTCTAGGACCCAGATTGCAGTCATCATTTGAAGCATTGCCAGAAAAAAAGATATTCTGTCATTTATTGGCTTACATGGCTTCCTCCCAGAAGTGACTTTGGTTCATTTTTCATTGACCAAAAGCAGGTTACTTGGCTACATATGAAATCAACAGGATAAGTACAGTTTTTAATGTGCTTTGGAAGAGAACTACAATGATTTAGTGGACAACACTAATGACAATTACTATTAGTCCGTCTAGACACCAGATACTCACTACACTTTTCTCCCTATTTGGAGTAAATATTTTTCAGTAGGAGACAATTTTAAAGTCATAGGAAGAATTATGTATTCATACCCTTAGCCATGTGACTGGTAACTTCTTTCTTTCCTTTTTTTTTTAAAGTTTCTTTTAAAATTTTTTTCCTTCTCTCTCTCTTTAATGTCATAGAGAGGGGAGAAGGAGTAGACAGGATCTCACACTACAATCCTCCCCCTAGCCTTGACAGCCAGCCAAGACCATGGGCATGCATTGCATGCCCAGCATGTACATGTTAGCCTGGGAACTGAACTTCAATTTCTGTATGGTTTTCAGCATCATGGGACATTGTATTCTGCTGTGCCTTCATACCTGGGCCACTTCTAGTAACTTCTAATGGGCAAAGTGTACTTTCCCTCCAAGGTATGACTTGGCCGTGTGACTTGCTTTGCCTAGTGGAACACGTGTAGACCTGATGTATATGGCAACCTGGAGCAGCAACTTTTAAACAATTTGTGTAGTTGCCTTGAATTCTTACATTTCAGCCCATTACCAAGGGAATGACACATCTCAGGTTAGGGACTGCTCTTCAGTTGGAATCCCAGAATGAGAAGATAGGTTCAAACAGATTTGCAGCCTTGAGCAGAGCTTTACTTGGTCCTTAACTTTCATTTAATAAGAACAAAAAATAAGTCTTTGGTGTGTTAAGTCTCTGAGATTCTGGAATTTTTATTGCCAGCAAAAGCAGACTTACATCATGGACTTTGGAGTAAGACCACCTGGACTTGAGTATTAACTGTGCTAGTTTTGTGAATTAGGATAAGTTACTTACCTTCTCTGAGGCTGGGTTTCTTCATCTGTGCAGTGAAGAGCCTGGCTCAGTTCAGTGAGGATTAACTTGGAGTGCTTTTGTAAAATCTTTAGAATAGCACTCAGCACCTGGGAGGAGTTCTGTAAATGTTCCCTCCCTTCCTGTTACCTTTCACCTTGCATCTCCGCTCTGGGGTTATTCATGTGCACCATTACTTGTTAAAAATCCCACAGAAGAGAATCAATTGTAAGATGAGGATTTGGATAAACTGGTCATAGGTGGACCTTTTAAACACAAATTTAAGAATTTCCTACTGAAGAGAATCCCAAATATTCTTTAAATGATTTTTTTCTTTCATAAATGATTGGTTCCTGTACAGTGACAATTAATGTTTTAACTAGCTAGATAGACCTCCCTACAACCTGCAACCTTATGAGAGAAACTCCTCTGCCTACTAAGTGCCAGATTGCATAAAGCGTCCCACTGTCATCACCAACACTCCTCGGTGGAGGCTGATCTACTGCATTGCAACCAAGGATTCGTCTTCTAATAGCTGGTCAGTGATCTGTGATTTGTCTAGCTCAAGAACATGAAACACATGTGAAGAGATCACAGGTATCTGATGAACTTGTATGTGTACGGGAAGCGATGAAATTAAACCAAATGCTAATAATGTGTGTGTGCTAGGTACCATTAAAAAATGAGATGAACTGACCAGTTCACAAGTAGAAAATAAAAAAGTATACAGTCTACACATTTAGAGTCCTGTTAGGGTAGTTAAAAGACAGAACTCTTCCCAATCCTAGTAATAAAGCTGAAATTGAGAGAGACAAAGACCAATGAAAGCACAGTCTTATGGCAAGGATCAAATCCAGACTATGATTTTATACCTTACACGGTTCTAAAGTATGTCTAAAAATTCTTTAATGTCATTCCTTTAAAAGGTGGGGCTCAATTCCCTTCACCTGGAGTGTGGGCTACACCTCGTAATTTTGTGTGTGTGTGTGTGTGTGTGTGTGTGTGTGTGTGTGTGTGTTGTGTTTAGACAGGATCTCACCATGTTATGATCTTACTCCCTCAGCTTCCAGGGTTGCTGGAACTACAGGTACATGCCACTGCATGCAGCTTTTATGGGTGGGTTGGATATCGAACCCAGGACTCCCATGCTGCTTCATCCTGCCAAGTATCAGTGTCTAGTGTGCACTCCCATGCCTGGACCTATACCTAGTAAATTAGCATTTAATGAAGAGAACAGGGCCGAAAGGATGATATATGACTTTCAAGTAAGACCTTTTTTTAAAAAAAAAGAAAAGAAAGATTTATTTTATTTAACTTTTATTTATTTTAATTTGACCAGAGAGGGACAGAGTGGACGAGAGAGAGAGAAAAAGAGGGGGAAAGTGAGAAAGGTAGCTGTCAGATTTGGGACTTGAACCATGGTTGGCCATGTGGGATCCCAGTGCCCCTAACCACCACGCCACCTGCTGGCCCCTCAAGTAAGATCTTTACAGGCATTGTTGCATCTTTTTTTTTTTTTTTTTTTGAGAGTTTTTTATATAGGGTGCGTGCACTCACCAGAAAGACAGAGACAGAGAGACAGAAAGCGAGAAATCACCCCTGGGGGGGGGATGTTCATGCTTCAATTCCTTCTCCATTCTCCTCTCGGGACCTTGGGCACGCATGCACACATGCCCAGCGTGAGTTTAAGCCACTGAGTCCTGGATTCAAACTACAATTGACTACATGGGAGTCTAGTGACATAGCCATTATGCCAACTGCTGGTCCCATGCATTGTTGCATCCTTCTTACTCTTGCTCTTGGATTACTCACTTTGAGAGAAACTAGCTGCCATTTTGTGAGGGCACCTAAGCAACCCTGTGGAGATACATAAATGGGGAAGAACAGAGGCCTTCTGCTAATAGCCAAGAGGACTGTGGTCCCAAACCAGTGTCAATGAGGTACCTTAGACAGATCTCCTGCCTCCACCTTCAGATGATTTTAACCCTTTGCCACCAGCTTGTGTGCAACCGAAGGAGATATCCTGAGTCACAATCACCTGGCTAAGCCACATTGTTATCCTGACCCTTAGAAGTTGTGGAAGATAATAACAGTTTTAGAATAATTAAAATTTAGAGTAGTTATTGGCTATAGGGAATTTATACATAGTAAAATCTCTAAATATGTTAAAGTAGCTTTTCAGTGGCACTCAGCATATTCTTTCAATTGGATAACGTGAATCAGAAAAAAGGTTTTAGCTTTACACTTTGTTTAATTTGTTCTTAGTTAAAATGTGTTTTTTTTTTTTTTTTTTTCCTAGTAAGACACTGGAAGTGGTATAGGGATGTGAAAAAGCGTGGCCTATTTGAAGAAAAAAAAGAACAAAGGATTTTATTTTCTCATCTCAACCCTTTTGATCATTGATGTCTTCTCTTGTTTGATTTTCTACTTCAGTGGCTTTTCTAAATAATTCTTAAGCCTAATACTTAAAACAGATTGTATCAGTCTGGGTTCTCCAGAGAACCAGAACCAGTGGGAGCTACATAGGCTGTCAAGTCTGAAATCATTAGGACCAACTTGAAGCTCAGGTTAGAGTTGAAGTCATGGTCTTGAGTCTGAAATTTGTATGGAAGTCCTTCATGCTGAAAACTCAGGCTAGATTTCTATATTGCAGTCTTGAGGCAGAATTCCTTTTTCTCCAAGAAACTTGTTGCTCTTAAGGCCTTACAATAGACTGGATAAAGTCTCCCACATTATTAAGGGTCTTCTCCTTTACTTTAAGTCAACTGATTGTGGGGCCAGCAGGTGGCATGGTGGTTGAGACTCCCACATAGCCGACCATGGTTCAAGTCCACGCTTCAAGTCCTGGACTTGGTGGCTTGCTTTCTCACATTATCTCTCTGTCTCTCTCTGGTGAGTGCATGTGCCCTGTAACAAATTAAAACATAATATTGGGGGGGCCAGCAGATGGCATAGTGGTTATGTCACTGGACTCCCATGTAGTCAGCCAGGTTCAAGTCCCAGACCACGTGGCTTAAACTATCAAGCTAGGTATGTGTGTATTCATGCCCAAAATCCCGAGAGGAGAATGGAGGAGAAGGGATTGAGGCATGGTTACCCACTTTCTGTCTCTATCTCTCCAGTGAGTGCACGTGCTCTATAGCAAAAACCTCTCTTTGAAGAAAGAAAAAAAAAAAAACAATACTGGGTTGTTTTTTAAATGTTTTTCTACACAAAAATGTGTCGTGACTTTTCAATGCCCCAATAATAATAAATAAATAGAATTTAATTTAAAAAGTCAACTGAGTGTAAATGTTAATCATATCTGCAAAATACTTTCCTAGCAGCAGTTGGATTAATTAGTATTTGACCAAACAGCTAGGCACCATAGTCTAGCAAAGATGATAAAATTAATCATCCTACATATGAATTACGTACCAGAAGAGGATGTGAGGGGAGCAGAAACCCAAAGACATCCTCTTTCAGGTGGTTGTAAAGTATTGAAGATTGCAGCAGCCTTCCCACTTTCCCAGTACACACCCCAGTAAATATTCAGTGGCACATAGTGGGACAGTAATATGGAAACCAATGTGAATGGGTTTTAGTGTAGTCTCCAAACTCTGTGGGGGTTCTGTTTCCTTATACTTCAAAGAAAAGTAGAACATTTTGTTTATAATGTTATAGAGCTCCAAGTAACTTGTTAGATATCAGAAGTAGGGTGGGACTAGAAAATATTTCCCATTGCTGGTCAGTTGCTACCAGCCACAAAGTTAGGAACGTATTTAATTTGTTGGAGTGCTTACTAAGTGATCATTTTTGGTGGCGTTTTGTAGAGCTTGTAGGAATTTAGCAGTATACCTGAGGCTCTTTAAGCTTCTTCTTTGAGAATTGAACAGTCTCTGCAATTTCACAGATGGCAACACCTTTTTTTTTTTCCTGTCGAGGTTTTTTTTGCTATAGGGCGCGTGCGCTCGCCAGACAGACAGAGAGAGACATAGAGACAGAAAGCAAGAAATCACCCCCCAGGGGGGATGGTCACGCTGCAGTCCCTTCTCCTCCATTCTCCTCTCGGGATCTTGGGCACGCACGCACATGCGCCCGGCGTGAGTTTTAAGCCACCAGGTCCAGGACGCGAACCGCGGTCGACTACGTGGGAGTCCAGCGACATAGCCATTACTCCAACTGCTGGTTCCCCACAGATGGCAACACTTTTGAAAACCATCAGGAGAATATTATTCTGTAATGCTCATTAAGTTCTATCTTCTTTAGCAGGTTAAATATGATATCGACTCAATTTTAAATCTCTGCCATTCTATAGGATGTCTTTTAAGAGTTTACTGATTATAGTCTTTTGATGGGCCTGGCTTCTCTGTCAGCTTGATTTTACTTAAAAAGAAAAAAAAAAAGGCTTTACATTGAACTTTAAGATTGACTTCTAGGTATGACTTCTGAAATCTCTCTATGGGTTTGATTTACTACAGAAGCAATATTAATTTTATAAGACTGCTTTTAAGCTGTGTTTTCCTTGCTCTTGGATTTTCCCTATGAAAAATGAAGAAGGACTCCTTAACCAAGTTTTATTGGGGTAAGATCAATTTTATGAAGCCTGACGACTTTTTATCCTGAATTTTACCTGAGTGATGTCCCAGCTTGACTGAATGGCTCATAATACTGAGTGAGTCTCTCGTCAGCCCCTTTATTGATTAATGACACAGATAAGAAAAATGTTCCTTGTTGCTGGGGGATTAGAATCAAGGAAACTAAAAGTCCCTCATCTCATCTTATGACAGTTGAAAGTCTGTATTTAAGGATGATATGATCCATGAAAGAGAAGGAAAGTCAGGGGGCAGTTAAGCGATGTGGAGACGAGAGGAAGAATAGAGAAGGAGAAAGCTCATGCGATAATGTAGTTTGGAAGATAACTCTTAGGAAGGGGAGGGCAGTGATCTGGGCGGCCAGCAAAACATCACATAAAACCTTGGTAAGTAGGTGGCTGTGCTGACATAGTAGAAGGATGAGCACTGTTCCTGATTGTCTTGTTGTTTAGCTGTCAGGGAAGATTGTACAGCTTCCTGCGTCTGCCCTCACATGCTAGCTTCACCTGCTCCATCTTACTGAGACGGATAAACCTTGTGGTTCAGGACTGTCAAGGGCACTGCAATTAGTCCTAAATCATTCTCGCTCTGACAAGTCCTGGCAACAGAAGCTTCTGGCAGATGCGCAAGTGCATTTTCAGAGTTTCTGAATGTTTGAACGGTATGGCAGAGCTTCGTAGCATGTCGGGTAGTTTATTCCGATAGTGAATTCAGTGTAAGTCAGCTTTTAGAAGAGAAATACACAAATTCAAGATGAGCTGTTGTCTTTTGTTAGTTCAGATCAGTTTTGGTTCATTTTGAGAGTCTACACCTTTAATAACACAATAGATGAGGTTTTGTCTTTTGCTAGTTACGGTCAACTGTGATTCATTTTTAGGGTATTTACCTTGGATAACATAACAGAGAGTTAATGTTTCTTCATGAAATCCCAAAATAAATTTGTATGTAAAATTGTTGCTATGCTTCTGGTACAGTCACTGTTGGCTTTTCTCAATAGAATTGAATTAGCTAGTTCTGGAGTGGCATATGAATAAAAATGATAGTAATCAAAATCAATACAAGGGACCAGCAGATGACATAATGGCTATGTCACTGGCCTCCCACATGGCTGACTGTGGCTCAAGTGTTGGACCCAGAGACTTGAAACTCATGTCAGACGTGTACGTGCGTACCCAGAATACTGAGAGGAGAATGGAGGAGAAGGGATTGCAGCATGGCCATCTCCCCTGAGGATGATTTCTCGTTTTATGTCTCATTGTCTCTCCAGCAAGTTCATGTGCCCTATAGCAGAATTATTTATCAAAGAAAAAAATCAATATATATGGAATACTAGCTGGAAAGTAGGAAGATACCTAAGGATTGGGGCCAGCAGGGAGCATGGTGGTCAAAGCACTGGATTCCCAGTGGATAATTGTGGTTTGAGTCCTAGACCTGGCCGCTTGAAAATCACACCAGGCATGTGTTGAGTGCATGCCCAAAATCCAGAGAAGAGAATGGAGGAGAAGGGGTTGTGTTGTGGCCATCTCGCTTGGGAGGTTATTTCTCACTTTTCCTCTCTCTGTCTCTCTCAGGTGATTGCATGTGCCCTATGTAAAAAACCTAAAAAAATCAAAACCAAAACAAACAAAAATGTAAGGATTGAGAGCCAGCCAGTGGCATGGTGGGTAAGGTGGTTGGGTCCCACATGGCTGCCTGCTTTGAGTTCCACACCAGTGGCTTGAAATATGCTCTGGGTGTGTGTCTGTGTGGGCATACATACATGTACCCAGAGTTTGGAAAGAGGAACGGAGGAGGAGGGATTGTGATGTGACTATCTCTCCTGGGGTGTGCTTTTTCAATTTCTCTCTCTCTATCTCTCTCTCTCTCTCTGGCAGGCACATATTCCCTATAGCAAACTGGGCGGGGAGAACTCCCCCAAACCAAAAAACTTTTGTTTCTGGTACCAGGCTGTATGGGTTCAAATATCTTCTGTCTGTCTACCTCCCTGCTTGCTTCTCTTCCTTCCATCTAATTTTTTTTTCAGTTTATTTCTTTCTTTCATGAATGAGAGAAACAAAGAAATGAGCACACCCTACAGGGTCCTAACTCTGGGATCCGCTCCCAGCCTCAGCCAGCCCTGGATCATGGGCACACACGTGTAGGGAGTTCTCTGGATATGAACCCAGAACCTTCCCTGTGGGTCAGCCTTGCAGAGTGTTGCATTACCACTGTACCATCACCTAACCCCTCATTTACTATTTAAGCGTACCACAGTACCATTTCCCCCTCTGCAACCTAAAGATAGTAATAGACAAAAAAGATTAAATAGTAATAGACGAAAGGATTAAATTAGTAAGTAACAGAGTGCTTGACTTTTAAACGTATTAAGTGCATGTTAGTTGACTTCAGGATGACTTTTGTTCTCCATACTCAAATACATCTAACGTGCAGGAAGCTGGCTTAATGTGATTGTAACCATTTTGGCAAAAATGAGAGGAGAATGGGGTGCAAGATTAAAACAAACCTAAGGAGATATGGAAAGATAAATGTGGTAGAAATTCTATTCCTTTACAAAATCGTGGGAATGAAGAGAAAAATGATATGTTACTTTCAGAATTACTCATTTGTTAACATTTTGAATTGTATCCATTTGAGTATAGTTTTGGATTTGCCTAACTATTGTCCAGAAACCTTTGAATTAATGTTATAATTTTGTACTAGGGTTTATCCTATTTGACAAAGGTCAAAGACCTTCTTGGGGAAAAATGAGATTAGTTAGCTTCTTTGTCAGTGGTTGTCAGAACCAGAAATAACCTTTGCATACGTCTTTTCATTTGCCCATCCCTGCCCCAGGATTTGGTCAGGGGATACGCAGCGGTATAGGCCTTAGTTTTGTTCTCTGAGACCTGCCTGTTAACTCAGGCTTTGGCCTCCGTAGGCTGTTGCAGTAAGAAAAGAGCTCCATATTGTAGGAAGTGTTTGCATCACCACTTAAAACAACCCCTCTTCCCCAGAGCTGCCATCTTGACTATACTCTTTCTACAATAGGGTTAATGTAACAGAGTCCACCAGCACGTTGTAGAAGTTTTTATTTCCTCTCACTATTATTTTTAACACAAAAAGCCCCTCTGATGTTAGTTCTTTGCTTATCATCTGATATTTCTTGAAAGCAGTCTTTAACCCAAAAGGAGGAAGTTTCCAGTTAATCAAGATTTAACTGCTTTGGAGGAAAGCTGACAGCTGTTAAACAAAT
Organism: Tupaia tana; assembly: GCA_026018925.1. Classification (NCBI taxonomy): domain Eukaryota; kingdom Metazoa; phylum Chordata; class Mammalia; order Scandentia; family Tupaiidae; genus Tupaia; species Tupaia tana. The sequence goes on along the minus strand of JAKSZU010000002.1, from coordinate 105,242,081 downwards.
GTAGTCTGACATCCCCTGCAACGTGTTACTCTTTAGTTTCTGGTTCATTATGTTGCATGTTAGTTTTGTTTATATCAAGGCATGCTTGGGCTCAGCACTGAAAAGTAAGCCAGCTTCGTCAGAGAATTAACAGAGTTTGCCTGTCGGACAGATTTAAGAGATGGGATCTTCAGCATGGCAGAGTAGAATGAGGAGGGCTCGGCTGGAGATCTAGAATTGAGTTTTAGCTCTGGTTTTGCTACCGACTACCAGCAAGGTTTCCTTTATTAGAAAATGAGGGAGATTAGGCTAGATACTGTCTCTGATTCTATCTTTAATTTATCCTTGTTTGTTTATTTGATTCAAATGCTTTTTTAAGGAGATGGAGGGCAGAAATGCTATCTCTTGGAGAATCTTCAGAGATTTCAAAAATTATTCAGGCCTTCCTCACATTAGTGCATTGAGACACATGGAGATACTAGACGTTAACAACATCTAAAACTCAACAAGCTGTTTTTCTCACACAGAGCTTCTCAGTGACATCATCTCAGGGCGGGTTGGTTGGCTGGTTAAAGAGTGATGTGGTGCTGTTGCCCAACTCACTGGTCTTGAGATTGGATTGTCAACACGTACACATGGTTTGGAAATCTCTTCATCATATATATGCTCCCTGCCTCTCTCTCTCTAGTCGTACTGGCCTTCTTTTAGTTTCTGGAATGCAGAGTGCTTCCTCCTGACACAGGGTCTTCTTTTTCTTTGTTTTTATATGAGAGAAAAGAGAACAGATGGAGATGGGGAGAAGAGGAGAGGAAGAGAGAAAGGGAGGAGAGGGAGAAGGGATCCTCTGCCTCATCCCCAGTTAGCTAGGATACAGGCGCACACTACCATGCCCAGCCTATTCAGGTTGGTCAGGGAGCCAAACATGGGTTGCCCATGTGGCTCCAGCCTTGCACAGCAGATTGTGCCATTGTGGCTGGGCCTTGGGGGTCTTCTTTATACCTGCTACTCTCTTTGCAAGGAATGCTCACTGCTGTTTCACCTCCTTCAATGGAATTCTCTTTGCTGCTCACCTCTTTCAGTTAACGAACTCCTAGTCACGCCCCATGCCTTCTTTCAAGCATCACTTCAAAGGGCCACTCCCCTCACCTACCTGTCCTTATACACAGTACTGTCCTTATACACAGTTGTCTTTAAATAAATAAATAACGGTGGTTATTTGATTAATCAATTCTTTCCCTAGTATATTGTCGACTCCGTGAGAATGCAGATACATACATTTTTGATATCTTTTATATTTCTAGTGCCTAACTCAGTGGCAAGAATATAGTAGGTGCTCAATATTTATTTGTTAAATATGTAAGCTAGCCGAAGCTACTGGAGTCCCTTGGCTTGGAATAAATAATGATAATAATAATAACAAGACAGTAACAGGAGCTATTTATTATGTTCTTCTTGTACTGTTCTCCTGCTCTTATTCCCCTACCTGTCATTATTATTTTCAAAATCATCATTACCACCATTTCTTGAGTAGTTATTGTGTATTACACAGTGTGCAAAGCACTTTGCATGTTATTTCATTTAATTCTAACAGTACATTTGAAGGTAAGTACTGCCATTATCCCTGTTTTTCAGGTAAGGAAATCAAGGCTCAGAGAAGTTTAATAACTGGCTTGTTATTTTAACTCAGAAATGGACCCTAGAATCCACATCCTTGGCAACTGACTATACTTACAGTTTGAAATATTAGAGAAAAATATCCAAAGCTTTGTGCAGCATTTGTTACTCAGATCAGTGTAATGCAAAGTGACAGTTGTGTCCCCCACTACCTTCGGAGAGTAGTGGATGTATTGTCACTTATTTTGGCTACTAAGCATCTAGTTTCCCGGGAAATTAGTATGTGTGAAAATCCTTTCTCTCCCCCAGGAAGGCAGAGCTCACCTCCTATTACATAAGCTGAAAGTGTCAGATACTTGCTTTCCCAGCTTGTCTTGTAGCTAGAGTATAGGTGTATGATGCATTCGCCCCAGTTTCTGAATCAGAACCGAGTGACACAATACCAGGGAGAATCCGTTCTGCTGAGGGTTAGGCAGGAGCACAAGCTGTGCTGGATTTCCAGAAACAGCATCGTCAGCCATTTTCGAGAGAGCATCCGGGGCCTAGAGGAGGTGGTGCTGGTGCACACTGTTGTCTATACCCGGAATAGCGCAGTGGTTTCTTCATGGAGCCCATTTAAAGTATGATTTGGGACTTGAGTGTCTGTAAGAGTCAGCCTAGTGCATGAGTGCCACACTAGCTGGGTCACATCCCAGCTTGAATCCCAACTCTGCTGCCTTCTAGCCTTTCCTGAGGAAGCTAGTTAACCTCTGCACCTCACTTTCTTTAAACATACCTTCCTAGGGTTATTATGAGTATTAGATGAATTAATTAAGTAAAATCCTTAGTAGAGTATCTGGCATATTTATTGTAATATACATTAGTGTTTTCTATCATTATTCTTTAAATACCACCCCCCGCCACACACACACACACACACACACACACACACAGGTTTTTGCCATAAGGTGCGTGTGCTCACCAGAAGCCAACAAAAAGGGGGATTGAGAAATCACTCACCAGAGGAGATGGCTACACCACAGTCCCCTTTCCTCCCTTCTCTTAGGATTTGAGTACTTGCCAGATTATAATGTTATATTTTTATATTTGTGTGATTCTTTGATTAATCAGTTTCCTCCCGAATATGTTGTAGACTCCATGAGAATGCAGATACGTACATTTAAGTTATCTTTTGTATTTTTAGAGCTTGACTCAGTGACGAGGACACAGTAGGTGTTCAGTATGTACATGTGCCTGGCATGACTTTCAAATCACTGGATCTGGCACTCTGGCCGTGCTCAGTCATGTGGAAATCCAGCACCTTAACCACCATGCCACCTGCTGGCCCCTAAGTACCTACTTTTTAAACTTTTTTTTTCCCTCCTGGTTAAATCGATCACACTTGTCATATATCAGCTACAACTACAACCCTGTCTGATACCTACTGCACACACTTAGCAGATGATAACTCTGTGTAGGGCATAGTATAATCATGGGTTTCCTTTTAGGATTTATAGAACCATTTCCTTATGTATGTCCAGGGCCAAGGCTTATGTGGCTTTTATTAAAATGTTTATTTTAACTCATTTTGCTCTCTAGTTTATTTTGGATTGACTTGCTTCATTCAAGACCCCAGGCTTTGACTTCAGGCATACTGCAGGGTTTGTTTATAAACTCGGAAGCAGATACTCTCCCAGAAGATGAGATAGTCCTGAGGAGAACATCTCCTGTTAGGACGTGCTGGCCCGTGTCAGGCAGTGATTTTATTATCACCAGGGTCCTGATGATCTTGACATATGTTTGTTTATTGCTGATAATTGGTATTCTCTTGGAAGAGTTTGCTTACCTCACTTCTCATCCTAGTGAAGGGCGGTCCAGAGCCTGGGCTTCCCTCTGGAACCCTCTTTGTGTTGCCAAGGATCACAATGCCTCCGGGCACATTAGCTTTCAGTCTGTGAAAGCAGATACTTTCAAATGGGAAAATGTCATGCAAGGTGAACTATTGGTATTTTCGCAGCAGGCAAATTCTTACCATCCTTTGTATAAAAACACTATTGAATCACATTTATGGTTTTGTCACCATTACAATGAGAACAGATAGTGACATTTAAACCTAGGAAAATTCAACCCCCCAATATTGACTGTTAATGTGGAAAACTTGAAAAAGCAGGTAGAACACTGTGACCTTCTGTGAATTCTCTAATCAGAGCATACAGATCAGTCAAATATTTGACTTATTGATTTTTGGAGAACCAAGCTATTTTGTATGCAAGGTATGAAAATAGGAGTTTGCACCCTTGGTTCAGAATAACTGAGAGTCAGGGTCTTATGCAGAAGATTTGAATTTACGTTAAGATGTATACATGTTTTGTGCATATAATAATACAGTACTATAATCATAATGTGTGTTAGAAAAGATAGTTTTCTAATACATTTGTAGTTGCATTTAAAACACAGTACTAGAATATTGAATAAATTAATATTTAATATTTATATATCAACTTTTATTTGGAAATGCTGTTAATTCACTAGTTAGGATGTACTGTTACTAAGAACCTAGCATAATATTCTAAATTTTAGAAAGACCCTAGCCACACACTATTATAAACTTCCGTTGCCCACATTTGAACATTCTTCTTGTCTGCACTCTCATCTCTCTATATGTTGTTCTTTTGTATAATTACCCCCCTCTCAATTTCTAGTACTTTTGAGGCTAAAAATGCAGTAGGTTGAGTTATCCTGACCCATTTAAAGAGTCTTTCTATTTTACTTAAGTTCACCTTAAGAAACAGATTGTCTTTGGACAAATAATGTTCAGTAAATTCTGCTTCCTGAAACAATAATGTAGGTAGATTTATAGTTGAGCATTGTGTCATTTTATCAGAACTATTTTAGTTTCCCCTTAGGCTCTTTAATCACATCTTACAGGTATTTGAAAACACTCATTTCCTCCCTCTGGGTAACCTATTGTCCTTGCAGCCCCTTGTCCCTGTACCCTTCTTTTCTCCTTGGCATTGTGTTCTGCAGCTGACTCTACATTTAAATCCCAACACAGATCCTATCATTGGCTTGCATTTTTAGAGTGCTAGTTGCTTTAAGTAAAATGAGGGTGCAATTTTTTTTCTTTTTAAAAATGTTTTGGCAAAGGGGTAATCTTCAGGCAATTTCTAGCAAAGCTTAAGACTGGAACATTGTTGTTCCATTGGAATAATGTGTAGAGAATAAATAAGAATTGTCATATTTCAGAATGACTTTGGGAAATCTAATGTTTCAGACTTCTGCTTTCATCTTTAAATGCTATCGAGACTTTATCTAAAAATATTTATTAAGTAATTGTACATAGCCTTTTGTTAGTAGATATTAATTCTAATTTGGTAGGATTAATATACATTATCTTTTAATAGTACATTAGATTTCAGTTACGGCCAGCTGTCGTAACAGGCTGTTATCTTATATCTTCAAATAGTGAAATAATTCAGCTAGTGCCTGGATTCTCGATGTTCATGAAAACCCGTTTTCTTCTCAGTGTTGCTCTTCCCTGTGAATACCCTTTTCTCATATAATCTTTAAATATGAAATAAGAGAAAGCCATAATGAGTCCCAGTAGTAGCTTCTCAGGCACAATTACAAAGAGTAATAAAAATTACCTATTTAATCTTGAGATCAGATTGAACTCATTTCTGCATTATTTGTGTATTTGTGGAAAATGAGAGCAATAGCTGCGCTGGCCCCAGTGACACACAAATTGATGGTGTGACATATTGGGACACTTATTTTTTTCTATCCAAAGTCTGGCTTTTCTCGTCCCTTGGAATTTCAGAGCTCATCTTCCTCCAAAAAGCACCTGGTTTGAGAAAGGTATCTGGATGGTGAACTGTGGTATAGGTTTGTGGAAAGGAGATCAGGACAGGACAGAGCACAAAGCAAACAGTGGAGAGAGATGGCCACGGAAGAGGAGAGTCCAGGGGAGGGAGTTAACAGAGCAAAAAGAACAAAAAAGGGGGTGTTTGGTGGAGAAGACAGCGTGGAAAAGGGAAGAAGCGTTTGGGGAGAGAGAGAATCCAGAGAAAAAGAAATGGTGAGAAAAAAAAAGAGGTAGAATAGGTAGAAAGCAAGAAAGAAAAATTAATAATAAAGGAACAGAGAGTAGGAGGTACAGAATAGCTGGAGGTGAGAAAAATAAGGTTAGATTTTGGAAGGAAAAACGAGCTTGATCCTGTGTCTAGTGTTCTGCTAACCTGGATGGGAAGTCACTGCTGATGGCTGCTTGGTCTGTTTATGTTGAAGGTGAATTCACAGCAGTGAAGGGCAGGTCAAGTGTGTGCTTAGCTTGTTTTCTTTTGCAAAACATTAAGCATGCACTTCAGCAAGAATTTTTTTGTGTGTAACACTAATCATTTATTACATACATAGAAATTCAATTTTATATATTTTATTCTATATATGAAAGAGGATCTTTAGCTAAGACTAAAAAGATATGTGATATTATAAAGCAGATTTGGGTAATATTTATTGTGGAGCACATGTTTTAAGATATATTATTTTTCTGGACAACTGCTACTGTTGACCAAAATTATTATTATTATTATTATTGCTATAGGGTGTGTATGTTCACAGAAGAGAGATAGAGATAGATGAGAGAAAGTAAGAAATTACCCCCCAGGAGGGTTGTCCCTGCCAGAATCCATTCTCCATTCTCTTCTTGAGATTTTGGGCATTCATGCACATGCACCCAGCATGTTTTTCAAGCTTCTGGGACAGGGACTTGAACTGTGAGTTTGCCATGTGGGATTTAGTAACCTTGACCATCATGCCACCTGCTGGCCCCAGACCAGATAATATTTTAAAACTTAAACAAGGCCTCCTTTGACCTAGAGTTTTTCTGGGACCTGCTGCCTTTCAGATGACTTTGCTGTGGGGTGGGAGGAGAGAACTCAAGGATGCACTTGGAGATACAGGTGTGAACTCTGCGAGGGCAGACAGAGTTCCCTGAAGAGGCCCATTGTATGTAGCCAAAGTTCTGTCTAGGAGAAGATCTGTTGTGGAATAGAAATTACTGTCCTAATCCAATCAGTTATCATTTAATGGGTTCCTTGCAGGACACTCTTCATAATTATTGTGTCATAAGAATGATGTCTTTCAAATCCTTCTTTGTCTTTTTATTTTCATTTTATTTATTTTCTTTAGAGAGTTTCTTTTTTTTTTTCCCCCCCGTAGGGCACGTGTGTTCGCCAGACAGACAGAGAGAGACATAGAGACAGAAAGTGAGAAATCACCCCCAGGGGGGATGGCCATGCCACAATCCCTTCTCCTCCATTCTCCTCTTGGGATCTTGGGCATGCACACACATATACCCAGTGTGAATTTAAGCCCCTGGGTCTGAGACTCAAACCATGGTCTACTACATGAGAGTCTGGTGACATAACCATTATGCCAACTGCTGGTTCCTTTATTTGTGTTTTTATGTTGGGACAATTTTACCTAATCTATCATTCTATTTTTGGAATTTAATCAGTGCAAAATCTTGAAATGTTCAAGTCTCAGAATAACAAATACATAATAGGCAATGGTTAAAGTTGGGCCTTACTATTCTATTAGATTGAAAATATAATAAAAAGAGATAGCTGAGCGAAATTATTTTGCTTAAAGTAAAAGCATACTTTTAAAAGTTTGCTTTGGAGAGCGGGATGCAATTGTATTGTAAGTATGTGTAATTATCTGCATTCTTTTCCAACCTCTTTGGGATCAAATTGGTTTTCTCTAGGAAAGGCAATTATATGCGGGAGGCCACTTTTTGTTGAATTGCTGTGTGTTGCATGCAGTGCATCCCACAAACCTGAAATCGGAGATGTACTGCTATGATTTATAATACCCATTAATTACAGCTTTGTATTAAAGGCTTTTAGTTTTCTGCTTCAGTAAACCTAAATTCTCCTTTTAAAGAAGAATTGCTTACATTAGGTCTTATGCTAACTAGTGAATCCTGTCTTTTAGAATCTCATCAAAGGTACTTGATGCACAGAGAATGTTCCAGGTGGTGTAAAGTGTGCTTTGCTGAAGCTGTTTAACATTGTAGGGTGATGAGATAACTGAAAGAGATTTTGGTCCTGTGATGAGGAGGCTGCTCACAACATGGTTCAAAGCATTAATCAGAAAGTATTTATCCACCAGATGTTTATCATCCTCATAGAACCATGCCAGGCTTTCTAATGTACCTGGTATACACTCTTCTCAGCTAGCTCATTGGTTTTCAGCCCCAGCTGTTCTTTAGATTCATCTAGGGAGCTTAAAACAAACAAACAAACAAACAAACAAAAAACAAAAACAAAAATAAAATACAAATAACTGCTCTGTTCCATCCCAGAAGAAAGCATGGATTTTTTTCTTCTTTGTTTTTAGAGACTTTTGCTATAAAGCATGTGCACTTGCTGAGAGTTAGAAAGTGAGAAATCACCCTCCAGGAGGTATGGCTATGCTGCAGTCCCTTCTCCTCTATTCTCCTCTTGGGATTTTTGCCACACACTCACAAGCCCCCGGTGAGAGTTTCAAGCTTCTGGGTCCAGGAATCGAACTGTAGTTGGCCCTGTGGGAGTCCAGCACCTTAACTACTATGCCACCTGCTGGCCCCAAGCATGGATATTTTTAAAGGGCTACATTCTTAAATTTAATGTGCAGCCAAGACTAAACATGTAAGTTCATTCATTCCTTCGTTTACACTTGAAAACTTAGATTTCTTTTTCCCTTTGTTTTCATCTTATATTCCTTCCAAAAGAAGAGAATATGATAAGCAAAACGAATAAAACCACGTTACAGTATTTTCTCTTGGACTTCTATGGTAGTCTCATTCCATTCTTGAGTACCTATTATTTTCCTTGGCAATTCTTTCAAATTTTGTAACTTTACCCCATTTCCCCACGTAAAGAATGTTTAGTCTGAGATTTCTTCGATAAATTTGCCTTTATTTATTTTAAGTTTTCTGCTGTAGGTTGTGTGCACTTGCCAAAGAAACAGAGACAGAGAGAGGGGACAGTGAGGAATCACCCCCAAGGGAGAAGATGGCTACACCACAGTCCATTCTCCTCCTGGTAATTTTGGGCATGCATGTACATGTGCCTGGTGTGTTTTAGGCTGCTGGGTACGGGACTCAAACCACCATGTGGGAGTCTAGCACCTTAATCACTATGCTGCCTGCTGGCCCAAAATTTGCCTATTCTATAGCCTTGTCAAATACCTGCTTTTCATTGGAGCTTTGCCATTTTGTTTTCCCTCTGTGAATAATAATTTGATTTAGACAATTTAGAAATGTTTGATTTAGACAAGTTTGAAAATTAGAATTATAGTGTTTTTCATCACATCCCTTTTAGAAATTACTCATTAAACTTCATTTTGGACCCTCTGCATAATGCAGCAGTTAAGCACTGCACAGATGAAGCTGGATCCCACATGACTGATAATAATTTTGAATCCTGACCCTGGTGGCTTGAAAAACATTCTAGGCATGCTCATGTTTACCCAGAATCCTCATTGGATGAATAATTGGAGAAAAGGATTGTGGGATGACCAGGCCTCATTGAAAGGATCAATCCATCCTTCCTTCCCTCCCTCTCTCTCTCAGCTGTGCATATCTGCCCTCTGGCATTAAAACCAAACAAAACAGAAAAAAGTCATTTTTGTTCAGATTTCACATAGCTGAGGAATTTATAAGTATTATCTGTCCATTTTTGAGGAAAAGAAACATAAGTCTAGTTTAATCTTGCCAAGCATCAGGTAGTCAGTTAAAAATATGTGTTTAGGAGCCAGTGGGTGACATGGTAGTTGAAGCGCTGGACTCTCACATGGCTGACTGCAGTTCAAGTCCCCGGCTGACTGCAGTTCAAATCCCAGACCCAGTGGCTTACTTTTTCACTATCTTTCTTTCTCTCTGGTCAAACTAAAAAATAATAAATAAAATTAAGTAATTCTTTTAAAAAATGGGTTTAATGGGTTGCTGTTTACTTATGCTATTGTGCTGTATTTGAATATATTTGAAAGTAATAATCTTGGGACCAGCAGATGGCATAATAGTTATGTTGCTGAATTCCCACGTAGTTGACCACGGTTCCTGTTTTGATCTGATGGCTTAAAATTCATGCCAGGCATGTATGCATGCATGCCCAAATTCCCAGGAGTAGAATGGAGGAGAGGGGATTGTGACATGGCCATACCCCCTGGGGGGCGATTTCTCTCTTTCTGTCTCTCCATCAAGCACATGTGCCTTATCCCCCCCCCCCCAAAAAAAAAAAAAGAAAAGAAAAGAACGTAATAATCTACTTGTGGCAGGTGTCCCTAAATGATGATGTAAGAAGTTCTGAAGGAAGAATTATAATATTACTATTTTGGCTTAGGTGTGTCCCCTCCCATTTTCAGATATTACCCTTGTGATAGTATTAAGAGGTGGGGCCTTTAGGGACCAGCAGTTAGCGTAATGGCTATGTCGCTGGACTCCCACGTAGTCGACCGCGGTTCGAGTCCCGGACCCGGCGGCTTAAACTCACGCCGGGCGCGTGTGCGTGCGTGCCCAAGATCCCGAGAGGAGAATGGAGGAGAAGGGATTGCGGCGTGGCCATCCCCCCTGGGGGGTGATTTCCTACTTTCTATCTCTCTGTCTCTCTCTGTCTGTCTGGCAAGCGCACGCGCCCTATAGCAAAAACCTCTCCAAAAAAAGAAAAGAAAAAAAAAAAAAAAAAAAGAGGTGGGGCCTTTAGACCACCTTTGTGAGCTCTTCCTTTGTGAATGAGATTAGGTGCTTTCTTAAAGGAACTTGATACAGGGAGTTGGTCTTCTCTTGACTCTCTGCCTTCTGCCATGTAAAGACACATTGTTCCTTCTGTTTGGAGGATGCAGCCTTCACCAGACACAAAATGCTGTTGCCTTGATCTTGGACTTTCAGAACTGTGAGAAGTAAATTTCTGTGTATTATAAATTGTTTAGCTCAGGAATTTTGTTGTGGCAGCACAAAATCGACTAAGACAGCAACTAGTAACAGTACAGCAGCTTCTGTTTTTTTGGAAGCATACTTGGTGCTAATCAGTTAAGAGGGCTTCACATGCATTGGTCCTTTGCAGGCTCACAGTAACCTCATAAGGTGCACATACCACTATGATTCTATCTTAAAAGTGAAAAGAAAATCGAGACTAGTGTGTGGAAGCGCCCAGATTTTCCAGAGACCAGAGCTGAACTTCTAACCCTTGCCGTCCAACCTTTTCTCCTCCTTCTGTGCGTTTCTTATGTACATTCTAGCATAGAACACATACTGTATGCCCTTGCTTTCCAGAGTAGCTCGTTAACTTGATCTGCCTCAGCCTCTTTGCTTTTCTTTCTCCCAGTCTTGATGCCCAGGCAACCAGCTACTCTGTGCATTATTTATTCGGTAGTGGAAGAGGCCTCAGAAATACAGGCATGTTTTGCAGTTTGGCAGAGTGATGGGGCAGCCTGAAGTGCCTGGAGAGAGCATTTAATGTGTTCCTTCGTGGGTATGAATACGGTTTGATATGTGACCAATGCTTTCTTTTTTTGGCCATAGGATAAGTGTGCTGTGTACGAGAGAGAGAGAGAGAGAGAGAGAGAGAGAGAGAGAGAGAGAGAGAGAGAGAGAGAAAGAGAGAGAGAGAGAGAGAAACACAGAAAGTACCCCCTCCAATTATGCAGTTCTCTACCTCGATCAATTTTAGATAACTTTATCATGCTCCCCCCAAAATTCTATAACTTTTAGCTTTCAACCTCAGCCCACCCCCATATTCCCAGCCCAGGACCAGGCAAACAGTAACCTATTTTCTTACTGTATAGATTTTTTCTTACTGTATAGATTTGTCTGTTCTGGATATCTCATGTTAATTGGTGAAATATACAAGTCTGTCTCAAAGAAACTCAGAGTCAACAGAAAAGAGTATACTTATCAGAGATAAGAAGGCCTTGCTGGTCATCATGTGACACTGTGCCAAAGTGAGGATGTATGAAGTAACCCAAAAATCTCTGGCCAGAGAGACCTGGTTAGTAAGATTAATTCTTTATTGGCATGACTCATTCTGGGACTCCAGGAAACACTTAAGAGCTGAGAAAAGTGGTCAGTTTTCAGTTTTAAATGGAATTATATAACATATGGCTCTCATTTCTGGCTCTTTTCACTTAACATAATGTTTTAAAGGTTTATCCATGTTGTAGCATTTATCACAGCACTTCATTCCTTTTTAATTGCTAAATAATTTTCCACCATAGGTGTATACCAGAGTGCTGACTATATTGTAGCTTCTACATCTCACTTCTCTGACTCTCATTTCTTTAAAAAGCTACTGCTCTCAGTAAAACACACAGAAAAAGCCCAGTGCGTATAAAGGATTTTCCAGAGTTGCCCAGCTAGTTAAGAGTAGGGGACCAGCAGTTGGCGTAATGGCTTTGTCACAGGACTCCCATGTAGTTGACCATGGTTTGAGTCCCGGACCAGGTGGCTTAAACTCACACCTGGCGTGTATGCGTGCATGCCCAAGATCGCAAGAGGAGAATGGAGGAGAAGAGATTGTGGTGTGGCCATTCCCCTGGGGGGGGGGGGGGGCGGTGATTTCTTGCTTTCTGTCTCTCTCTGTCTTTCTGGTGAGTGCACGCATCCTATAGCAAAAAAAAAAAAAAAAAAAAAAAAAAAAAAAAAAAAAAAAAAAAAAACTCTCAAAAAAAAATAGAGTAAAATGGCACCACTGATTCTTTTGCACATTTACATTTTTATTGAGCACCTAGTGTGTGCAAAATAGTGTTAGATTTTATGATATGTACAATAATTAAAGACATGGCCTGTTTTCTTCATGAACTTCTTACCTTCTAGGAACATTGAGACATGAGCTAGTCTGTGTCTGTGACATAAGTGTGTTAAAAGCAAAGTCAGGTTCATAGGAAGGAGAGACTTGTTTCTGTTTGTGATTTTCTGGCTGCCGGTTCTCCTGGCTCCGAGGTAGGTATTTCTTTTCATTACCTCACCTCTCGCTGATATAGCTTTGGGTCTCCTAGATACTTGTTCTTCAAGAGACATCACAAAACTTGTGGAAAAGTGGGGTTAAAGTATGCATTTATTTTGGCACAAAATATTTTGAAATCCATGCATAGTTTTTCCATGAACTTGTTGATGCTCTCTTGGATTCAACAAGTTTAGTCTCATCTTTCCATGGACTTAAATATTAAAACATGGGTCATTTTGAAGTTTTTCTACCTTAAAACTAATAAATAGTAAAATTTTATTGGAATCTCGAAGGTTGCTGGTTGTAATGGATTTAAAAACTTAATACCAGATTATGCAGAACTGTTCAGAAATGGTAGAATATATTTAGCCATCAAAATTGCACAGTGATGGGAACCAGCAGTTAGCGTAATGGCTATGTCGCTGGACTCCCACGTAGTCGACCGCGGTTCGCGTCTCGGACCCGGTGGCTTACAACTCACGCCGGGCGCGTGTGCGTGCGTGCCCAAGATCCCGAGAGGAGAATGGAGGAGAAGGGATTGCGGCGTGACCATCCCCCCTGGGGGGTGATTTCTCGCTTTCTGTCTCTATGTCTCTCTCTGTCTGTCTGGCGAGCGCACGCGCCCTATAGCAAAAAACCTCTCAAAAAAAAAAAAAAAAAATGAAAATTGCACAGTGATAATATCCTATTTAATTCAGTTGGAATTCAAGTTAAAGGCAGATTTAATGGATGGAAACCTTGTAGCTTCTGCGTCTACTGATAAATACCAGTTGTAGCCATTTGAGTGAACTACTGATCCATGAAAGTAATTTTTGTAGGATATTTTGAAATACCATTCATCTGCTTTAGTTAGATAGTTTAGGTAGCATGTTATTCCTTCCTGTTTATTAATGTAATTTAATATTAGACCACATACAAGTGTTCACAATGTAATAGTCATTATATTTGCAGTGTTTAGTATAATTAGCTGTAAAAGATGAATGTTCAGATGTGTACTTGTGGTATTCTTTGCTAAAAATTCTTCAGGCCATTCTGATTCATTGGTTTAATGAAATATTACATAGTTTAGGTAACTTGATTATGTGATTTAAGACTGCATATTAAACTATAAAAACAAGAAAAAGATTACTAATTTTATTAGCATGTTGGATGTTAAGAATTTCGTGGGCTACTCAGTGGCACAGTGGCCTAAGTGATGCTGGATCTACACGGAGGACTGTGGCTTTGGTTCCCTGGCTGACCTGTGGATGCCAGGCATGTACCCCCTTGATGCTGGCTGCCTGGGAGGACCAGGCGCTGGGCAGTGGGGGTGGAAGTGGTGGTGGCATGGGATGGTAGGGATGGACTGCAGTGTGGGACCATAGGAAATAGCTTACTTCCATTCTTCAAAGGAAACCAAAGTGCTTTCCAACTTTATAGGATTTGTTTAAAATTTAAAATGAATATTTTATACTACATTTGTATATATTAGATTGTTGGGAAAGTCATGATGTATTTTTCTATGCAAAAACGTGTGATGACTTTCCCAAGAACCTAAGAGTTTTTACATTCACTTATCTCTAAGGTATATACTACCACTAATAAATACCAGCAATAACAGGTATTTTGATTAAATAGTAAAAGACTGGGGTTTTTAAGGGTGACCTACTAGACAAGAAGCTACAGTAGTGGGAGTAAGTGATTATAGAAGATTGGAGACTAGTGGGGAAAGATGCATTTGTTTAATGCCCGATCACAGCCTCTATTGTGCATAAAACACAAATAGTATGTGCATGTGGCTAAAGCAGTATTTAATTTTTTTTTTTTAAGGCAGGATCTTGCTGTGTCATAATCTTCCTGCCTAGCCATCTACCTGGGAATACCAGTGCACACCACCGTGCCGGGCTCTTTTTAAACACAGGGTCATGCTGTGTTGCTCAGGGCAGCCTTGGACTGGTAATTCTCTTGACTCAGCTCCCTAGGTTGCTGAGATTACAGGCACCTGCTACTGCACCTGGTCTTTAGGTTGGACTGGGAATTGAACCCAGGCCTCTTAATGTGGTTCCAGCCTGCAGAGCATAGTGTCTTAGTAGCATGCACTGGTGTGACTGGGCCTGAGCAGCATTTTTGGTTTTTCTAAGTGAGTATTATAAACCCCATCTGTGTTGTAAGCTGTTTTGTGTCTTACACAGTGTGGTATTCCTTGTTCATCTCAGATAATAGATCCTTACTTTGTCAGTGAGCGTACTCTGACTTAGTCATTCAGAAGCATACACTGCACTAAGATAAGCATACGCCACACTAAAATATGTGGAAAAATAATGAAATAGCAATAGTAATAGCTAATGTTGATTGTTTAAGCCAGATAATGTGCTTATGTTCAGTAATCACAATTCCATGAAGTACAGGGATTTTTTTTCCCTTTATAGTTGAAAAATTGAGGCACAGGGAGGTTAGGCAATTTGCAAAGGCAATGGCAAAGGCCATTAAATTTTTTAAAAAGTTTATTTCATGAGTCATAGATAGGTAGAAAAGAGCAAAATAATGAGAGAGAGAGCACCTCCAGCAAGGTCCTGACACTGACATTCCTCCCATCTCCCAGCCTTTAGTGAGTCCTGGATCAGGGGCGATGCATGCCCAGTATACTCAGGAGTGCCTCTAGACTTGAACTGGTAACCTTCACACATAAGTTTGCCCCACATGTAGGATCGCCTCATTGTCTGGCCTCAGGTCATTTAAATTGGACTAATCCCAGTATTTGTTCTTGACCCTCTTATACTGACTTTTTGTTGCTGTTTTCTGTTGAATTTGTTTTCTTAAATTTTGAAATAATTGTATGTTTTTTGTAACAAGTTGAACAAGTAAGAGGTATGTTGTATGTTTCTTGATACATACAAAATACACACAGGGGACCAGCAGGTAGGATGGTGGTTAAGGCACTGTCTTCCCACTTGGCTGACTGCAGTCTGAATCCCAGACCTGGAGGTTTGAAAATCACAACAGATAGATGATAGATAGATAAGTGAATGTTAAAAAAAAATACACACCAGATATATTATTTTTTGTTTTTGGAGAGGTTTTTGCTATAGGTGGCGTGCGCTGGCCAGAAAGACAGAGAGAGACAGAGAGACAGAAAGCGAGCAATCACCCCCCAGGGGGGATGGCTACGCCACAGTCCCTTCTCCTCCATTCTCCTCTCAGGATCCTGGGCACACATGCACATGCGCCTAGCATGAGTTTAAGCCACTGGGTCCGGGACTTGAACTGCGGTCGACTACATGGGAGTTCAGCAACATAGCCATTACACTAACTGCTGGTCCCCACGCCAGATATTAAGAGGCTAACATGCTATACTAATTTATTTGGCATTGTAGGGATGTATCTTAGCTGGAAATTTACAAGTGAATGTCAATGGGCAAAGGCACAAAAATTTGTTTCAGCTATGGAATCAGGCAGACCCAAGTTTGAATTTTGGCCTGTCAATTTATTGTGTTCCTTTGAGCAAGAGCCTTCAGATATTTGAGCCCAAGTTTCTGCATGTGTGAAACAGTTATTTCCATAGTTCTCTTACTTATTCTGTTGCTGTCTTAAGAATAAGGAAAATCTTACCAGATATAGTGTATGTGTAAGAGTAGGGTCTGAAGAAGGACATCTAGAAGAAAATTAGAGAGGCAAAGCATTAATGGGACAAATAAATGTGATATTATCTGTTGAAGATATTTTATAGTTTTATCAACTGGACTAGGGAAAAATGTTCACCTGTTGAAATACTCACTTTGTAAGATAAATAATGTGATTGAATGTATAAAAGAAAATGAAATAAAAAAATTAAAAAAAAAGAATAAAGAGAATCTAAACTGTATTCTAGGTTAAATTTAAAATTTAAACTGGGAATTGAACCCAGGCCTGTTATGTGGCCTGGGTTCAATTACAGTTAAAAATTTAATGGTTTAAATTTAAACTATATTCTAGGTTAAAATTTATTGTAATCATTTCCTGTAATTTTTACTCACTGCCCCCCCCCCCCAAAAAAAAAAAATGGTAAGAATAGCTCATTTCAAGGACCAGCAGATGGCATAATGGCTATGTCACTGGACTCCATGTAGTCGACTGCAGTTCGAGTCCTGGACCCAGTGGCTTAAACTCACGCTAGGCGCATGTGCGTGCATGCCCAAGATTCTGAGAGGAGAATGGAGGAGAAGGGATTGCGGTGTGGCCATCCCCCTTGGGGGGTGATTTCTCACTTGCTCTGTCTCTGGTGAGCGCACATGCCTTATAGAAAAATCTTCTCAAAAAAAAAAAAAAAAAAGAATAGCTAATTTCAGGGGCCAGCAGGTGGTGTGGTAGTTAAAGGCACTGTACTCCCACATGGCTGACCATGGTTCAAGTCCTGGACCTGGTGGCTTACTTTCTCACTTTTCCTCTCTGTGTCTGATCATACTGAAAAGTAAACAAACAAACAAATAAATAAATAAATAAATTTACATAAAATAATTCTTTGAAAAGAAAGGATAGGTCATTTCAGTTGATATATTTTAGTCTTGATTGATAATTCTGAGCATTAACTGTCTTTTTTTATGCAGTGATATATTTGAAATTTTTTGGTGATAATTACTTGGTTAATATGTTGTAGAATGCTCAAAAAATGCATCAGAATTTAAAATAATTACTTCAAGAATAACAAGAACTGTAAAAAGTACAGGTTGATTACTTTTATTCATAGATTTTGTGTGAGTCATCTTGTTTCTCAGGCCTTGGTAGAGAGAGAACTAATGAGTTTTTTTCTGTGTGAGTAGGAGATAATTTGCACTTGTTTCTTGGAGATTTTGAAAAGATACATTTTAAGTATAATCTAAAATGTTTTTATTACTGTCTCATAGGAAGGAAAAAAAATACTCTCTCTGTGTCTTGCAGCTAGATGTATTGTTCCATATACATTGGCCATTAAAGAACGTTCACGTGTACTGCTTTTGTTATGGGGCTCTTGATGGCTGAGGGAATCATAAAGGCCTAGCAACGTATTTAAGTGTGTATGTTTTTTTTCCTTGATTTGTGAAACACTGCCTGTTGAAAATTCAGCCAGTGTGTATCGCAAGGTCACCTGTGAGATGCTAGGCAAGATAAAAAGAAGAGTAATACAGTTATGAATATGGAGAGCTTCAAGACTGAAGAGAAGGTAAAAGAAGTGACTACCAGGCTGAATATGGTATCAGGAAGAATATGGTAATTTCCTTTATTGAATAAGTAGTAGTGGCATTCCCAGGATAGAGAGAGAATACCTGGATAAAGAAGCAGAAGTGTATAGAAGAAAAGGCAATTCAAAATATCTCTCAGGGATGAGTAGGACTTTTCCAGTTGGGATGGAATAGAAAGAGTGAGATGTTTCAGATAGAACCTTGTAGACTGAGCTGGAGTTTTAAATGCATGACTTACTTAGGGTATAGCAGTGGCTCACTTGGAAGTGAGGAGAGAAGGTGAAAAGTAGGGGACAGTGAGAGGACCTTGATATTTTTTTTTTTTTTTTTTTTTTTTTTTTGAGAGGTTTCCACTAGAGGGCACAAGCGCTCGCCAGAAAGACAGAGAGAGACAGAGAGATAGAAGGCGAGAAATCACCCCCCAGGGGGGATGGCCACGCCGCAATCCCTTCTCCTCCATTCTCCTCTTGGGATCTTGGGCACGCATGCACACGCGCCCGGCGTGAGTTTAAGCCGCCGGGTCCAGGACTTGAACCGCGGTCGACTACGTGGGAGTCCAGCAACATAGCCATTACGTTAACTGCTGGTCCTGAGGACCTTGATGTTTTGTACCTAATTCAGTAGGCAGTTGAAAACCATCTATGACTTTTTTTTTTTTCCACATTTTTTTTAAAGAGAGATTTTTGCTGTAAGGCACGTGCACTCACCATTGAGACAGAGAGAGTCAGAGAGACAGAAAGAGAGAAATCACCCCCCAGGTGAGATGGCCATGCTGCAGTCCTTTCTCCTCCACTCTCTTCTTGGGATTTTGGCAACACATGCACATGTGACTGGTGTGAGTTTTAAGCCACCATGTTCAGGACTTGAACTGCAGTTGACTATGGGAGTGGGAGTTCAAAGATGTAACCATTATACCATCTGCTGGTCCCTCATCTGTGACTTTTTAAATTGAGTTTTCTCTTCTTTTTATTATGTTTTTAAGCTATTTACTTTGAAATAATTGTACACACATAGAAAGCTGAAAAAGAAATATATAGAGGAGTCCTGTATATCCTTCATCCGGTGGAAACATCTTGCATAACTATAGTATAATATCAAAACTAGAATAGTGACATGAGTATAATCCCCGGAGCTGTTTAGATTTTATCAGTCTTATGTACACTTGTATGTGTATGTGTGTGTGAATTATTAAATTTTATCATTTGTTTAGATTTGTGTAAATGTTATCACAAGGCTTCCCTTTATATTTATTGTTTAAACTACCCCCCAACCCCCACCAGATCCCAGGAAGGCACTAATCTCAGCATTTGTATGATTTTGTTATTTCAATAATGTTATATAAATGGTTATGCTGTATATAACCTTTTTTTTAAAAAAAAAAACCTTTTATTTTGAAATAGCCATATATTAATAGGAAATTACAAATACAGAGAGGTATCTTCTCACTCAGCTCACTCACATGTGTAGGCTGTGTAACCACCACTGCAGAGAAGACACAAAATGATTCAGTCATCTTAAAGATTTCCCTCATTCTATCCATTATAGTCCCTTCTACCCCCATTCATCCCTACTCCCTGGTTACCACTAATCTATTTTGCTTGTAACTTTGTCATTCTAAGAATGTTATATATGTGAACTCATATGTATGTGCCCTTTTAAGATTGGCTTTTTATTGTTGTTCAGCATAATGCCCTTGAGATCTGTCTAAGTTGTTGCATATGTCAATAGTTTGCTCCTTTTTATCACTGCAAAGTATTAGTTTGTTTACCCATTCATCTAGTGAAGGACATTTGGGTTGTTTCCAGTTTTTGGCTATTCTGAACAAAGCTGCTGTCAACACTTGTGTACAGGATTTTATGTGAATATAGATCTTTTTCCTTTGTAATAAATGCCCAAGAGTACAGTTGTTGGGTCATATGATAATTGCATGGTTTTTAAAGTAATTGCTAAACTATTTTTTATACTGGCTGTACCATTTTACATTTCTAGCAGCAATAGCAATGAATGAGTTACCCAGTTTTTCTGCATTCTCACTGAGATTTGGTGTTATCACTGTAAATATTCCTCCCTACCTCATTCCCTTCCTAGAAGGCATATGCATTCACAGGAGAGAGGTAGAGAGAGAAAAAAAACATCCATGCACCAGTGGGGTCTGGTCATATCACCATCCTTTTCCCTTCTATTTCTTCATCCTGTCAGGATCCTGGGCACACACGTACATGCACCCAGTGTGTTTTTCAAGCCAGGGGGCCGGAATTTGAGTTGCGGTTTGCCATGTGGGATTCAGCTCCCCCTGCATGGTGCTTACTTGTTGTGCTCCTGGGCAAGCCCCTTCACTGTTGTGTACCAATCTATCTATGTACCTATTTATCTACTTATTTTGGGTTTTTGCCATAGGATGTGTGCACTCGTTGGAGAGAGACAGAGAGAGGGAAAATGAGAAATCACTCCCGAGGGGGATTGGCCATATTGCAGTTCCTTCTCCTCTTGGGATTTTTGGGCATGCATGCACACACACATATCCAGCATGATTTCTTTTCTTTTCCTTTCCTTTCCTTTCCTTTCCTTTCCTTTCCTTTCCTTTCCTTTCCTTTCCTTTCCTTTCCTTTCCTTTCCTTTCCCTTTCTTTCTTTCTTTCTTTCTTTCTTTCTTTCTTTCTTTCTTTCTCTCATTTTTTATTATTATTCATACATTAAATCACTATACATGATTTAGAGTTGAAGAGACTTTACCCAGCATGAAATATACCTCAGTCCAGCCCAGTTGAGACCACCATACACATCCTTGCCAACAGATAATAAAACTTATCTGTGTCCCACAAATGTCTTACCTCTCCATTCCCCCCCCCAAATTTCCTACACTCTTCTCCTTCCACACACTCTTTCCACATTGTCTCCAGTGTCCATTACAATTTTTAATGCTTTTATGTTCTCTAGTCTTTCAGTCTCTACCATAGCGTGCAGTCGGTATATGTTGAGTGGAGACATACAATGTCTCTCTTTCATAGCCTGACTTGCTTCACTCAGCAACAAATCTTCCATATCTGTCCACTTTCTATCAAATTCCAGGGTCTTGTTGTTTTTTATGGTTGAATAGCCCAGCATGATTTTCAAGCCACCAGGTCTGGGACTAAAACTGTGGTCTGCTATGTGGGAGTCCAGTGCCTTAACAACCATACCACTTGCTGGCCCCCCATCACTGTTTATAATTTAGCCATTCAAATAGATATGTCATGATATCTCATTATGGTTTTAATTTTCTTTTCTCTGGTGATGAAAGGACAGGGTATTGTTGATAAAAATAATTCAGAATTTTCTTTTTAATTTAGAGAAAAATGAAAAGTTTGGTTTGCAGTATGGTCATTTTCAGTTCCAATGAGTTATTTGGATTGAGGTGTCCAGAAATCTGAAACAGTAACTTAGAATAGTTAGGGTTAGAATATTTGAAAATAAATTACAGAGAGATTATTATTCACATTTTGCATTGGGATGGGCAATGGTAAGCAAAAGAAGTATATAGATCAGAGATTTAGGAAGAAACCTAGGAGGGACCAGCTTAATAGACACTGATGGTCAGCAGAGTCTCATCCTATAAAAGACTGAGGAAGATGAAGACAGAAGATAGATATTGAAGATGCTTTTAATTCAATGGTAAATGCTAAGGCCAAATCTGAAGGGATTGAGGTATAAATATGAACAATTGGTTTGGATTTTATATATATATATATATATACATATATATATATATATGTATATATATATATACATATACATACATACATACATATATATTTAGATGCAGGAGAAATTATTTAATATGTTTATATAAAAAGGAACCAATAGATGGACCATGAAAGATTTAAGGTGCATATGAAAGCCAGCCAGCAGTTGGCATGGAGGTCAGGTTGCTGGATCCCACATGGTTGGCTGCATGATTCAAGTCCTGGACCTGGTGGCTTGAAAATCATGCCGGACACATATGTGTATGTCAAAAATCCTGAGAGGATATTAGAGGAGAAGGGATCAGAGCATGGCCATACCACCCGGGGGTAATTTCTTTCCTCTATCTCCCGTCTCTCACTGAGCACACGCCCCTTATAGCAAAAACTAAAAGATGCATGTGACAGCAAATCATCTCAAAGCTAAGAGCAACGGTGCTTGTTAGAAAGAAGATAGAGGTGGGGCATGTTAGGAATAATGTCAGGAGGTAAGAGAAGGCCTAGCTGCAGTGGTTGCAGTGATACTGTGTTGCTCAATGGCTCTGGAGCCTTGTGGATGATTGGGCTTTGGCTCTTGGGCTAACCAGTACGTGCAGGGTACGAGCATGTGCCTGTGATCCTGGCTGGTCAGCGAGATCGTGGGGACGATTGTGGCCTGAGGACCCTGTTGATGATGCTTATTTCTTTATTTCTCGCCTCTCATAAAAGATAGAAATTTCAAAACAAAACAAAACAAAATAAAGAAAGCATCAATGTTGTCAAGGAGATTAGCTATATTTTATGGACCCAAGAGGAAAGAGAAAGAAAGGTGTGCCAAGAGATATTTTTGAGGAGGGAGACCAAGGACCAGCATCAGATGGTCTTTGTGATTCTTTAGGAAAGTAGATTTTTTTTAATAGAATGTTTTGGATGATTCCAGATTATTTATTTTTAAAACTATGTCTTTGATTAAAGCCTCAGGATATGTGCACAGTACAATCTTTCATTAAAATGTTTATACAGCAGTAGCGGCAAAAAGAAATGCCAGCAGCATAAACAATATGTCTTATAGTCCTATCAGTGGTCTTGCTTTAGAAGGGATACTTATGTCTACCTATGTATATTAGCAGAAAGAAATTGCATTTAAAAAAAATGCGATTGTGAACATCAAAACAACTAATCACAGAAGAGATGTAGTTTTTTAAAAAACTCCACCCAATCCGAAGTTTTTGAGTCTTGGATAACCCAGAAGCCAGGATTTTTTTTTTCCCCTGGGTGATGCAAGTAAATGAAAGAATCATCCGGCAAGGCATTGTTAATACTGACTGTCATTCAGTGTGCGTTGTGAAGTTCTGTGGGCCTAGGAAACAAAAGAAGGAAACAACTCGTGCTGTGGGAGAGAATGGGAATAATAAAGGAAGATGTAGTTTGCTGTATTTGTAGGATTTTTAATTAGGAGACAGGTTGTTTGTTAGTGTTTACAGAACATCATCGGTCACTACAATTTGATCTTTCAAATAACAGAAGTACTTTTGTTGTAAAATAAAATATTTATTTTCTTTGCAATGTAAGGTCGCATAACTTGCAATAAAATATGAGCCAGTGCTACTCTAAACCAAACAGCAGTAGGAAAAGGAGGTAATTGTAGTGTGTACAAGTAATAAAAAATGTAAACAAAGTGGCTTGGCTTTGGTCTTGAAACAATGAAGATACTAGCTAATTCTGATGTCATTAAAATAGTAAGTTTTGTGTCATTTTATTCATTGATTTAGTGAGCTGTATGCTATTTCAAATATTTAGTCCTAAGATTTTTGGCTACTATTAATATTTAAGACTTATTTATGAATTGGTCCTGTTGCCTGACCGTTAAGGGACCTGGATGACTGCACAATTTGAATCCCAAAACCAGTGGCTTGAGAAACATGCTGGGTGTGGGTGTTGGGCATGCCTGACATCCCAAGAAAGTGGAGAAAAGGGGAAGGACTTTGGCGTGACCTCACACCACTGGGGGGTGTTTTCTCCTTCTCTTTCTGTCTCACTTTGGTGAGTACCTACACCCTCTGGCAAGTTTAAAAAAATATTTATTATGCTATTCTCAAATGTTATTTTGACCTCGCTAGAGTTTTATAGATTTAAAAGCTTTAGCACATGGAAAATTAAAATCATGTTCTTCCCTTGGATGATTGCACAAAATCTTATTTTATAACAGATTCTAAAACCCGATGCATGATAGTATTTACACAGATGTTCAAACAGTAAATAATAGAGGTAGGGTTTGTTGTAGGGATTATGCTGTCATTAGCTATTGTAGTTACTTTTTTTCTCCCCAGAGTAAAAAAAGAAGGCAATAGTTTTAAGTTCCAGCAGAAAACAGTTTGCATGAATTGAGAAGAAACCCACATGGTTTATTGTTGCATTCAGAATAAAAAAATCCATTTCTAACTATAATCCAAAGGCATGTTCTGATTACTATTTTTCTAATTTCATTTTCTAAAGCTATTATATCTTCACTCTTTTCTAGCAGTATCATTTCAGTCTTGTTTCGGCTATTTTGCATTTGCTCTTTTTTCACCATGGACTACTCCTTTTCCAGTTTTTGATGTGGTCCCTTGAATACTGGTACTTTTGACTCTGCATTTGCTTTTACTCCATCCTGCTGTGTGTTTTTTCCAGGTATGTATCTGCATGATTTGTGATTTTCATTCATTCATTTCTTTTTCCTCAAATGTCATCTTCTCAGAGAAAGTTTTCCTGTCTAAAATAGTCTACTGCTTTCAGTCCACCCTCATCACTTCCCCCCTTACTAGATTGCTTTCATTATAGCACTTAATTATATGTCATATTAAATTTTGTATTTGTTTCCACCATTTGAATACAGGGATTTTGCCTTCTTCATGTCTCTGTCTTTAGTACCTAGATTGTTAGGGAGTAGATACTCTTTTTTTTTTTTTTTGGAGAGGTTTTTTGCTATAGGGCGCGTGCGCTCGCCAGACAGACGGAGAGAGACATAGAGACAGAAAGCGAGAAATCACCCCCCCAGGGGGGATGGTCACGCCGCAATCCCTTCTCCTCCATTCTCCTCTCGGGATCTTGGGCACGCACGCACACGCGCCCGGCGTGAGTTGTAAGCCACCGGGTCCGAGACGCGAACCGCGGTCGACTACGTGGGAGTCCAGCAACATAGCCATTACGCTAATTGCTGGTTCCCGGGAGTAGATACTCTTAAGTATATGCCTAATTATGTTATAAAGGCAAGTTACTGTGGAACTACTATTTTGGAGATGTTTGAGTAGTGTTAGCTATATATATGGGGTGATTAGCAGAGGCACCCATATCCACAGTGGTTTGCAGTTCTATAAGCATGTGTTATAGGCTTGCGAATCAGCGTTTCACATCTTTCTGGCCACAGTGGTTAATGAAGGACATCTTGAACCAAACTGAGCTGATGGGCAGAGTACCCGACTTTATTCCATGAGGCCCTGCTATTATAATGTTTACTGTAATTCTTCCTTAGATTCTGTGAGCTACACCAGCCTGGAACCCTTTTGATAATTGCTGTTTTCCCCCCCGTGGGTAGGGTTTGGTTTATGTTCCTTGACTTTGTAAGAATTCTGCCTAATACTGATAGGCGAAGATGGGTCATGTGAATTAGTTCATAGTTTGATGTTTATAATTAGCATTAGATGTGAGCATGTGCTGGAGACATACAAGACTGGTCTAAGGAAAGGGTTGATGAATATAATATTGCATTTTCTTATCGTTTTAGTTTTAGGTCTCTAAGATAGAATAGAGGTTAAGAAAATAATTTGCATCTATATTTTAGGAGCTTTTAAGCTGTAGGAAATATGAACATCTGTAGTTCCCACATATTATTACCAATAACTAAAGATTCCATTTATTTATTCTGATGCTTACCATGCGTAGGATGTTTTCTTTACATATAAAGGTTAATTAATTCATTTAACAGAGACTTTATTGAGTGATAACTCCATGCTGTGTTTTACAAGGTCAGAAATGAACAAGCCCTGCCCTCTGCCCTAAAGGAGCTTGCAGTGCAGGAGAGGGAGTGACAAGCAAACAGATTTGTGCAAAGCAGTGTAGAAGTCTGTGTTTCAGGCATGCCAAAGAGGGAGGAGGGTGCCATCAGCTATAAAGTTAAGGCATGGGACAGGTAGCAGATGGTTTTTGGAACACTCTTAAGGGCTGGAGAAGATGAATAGGTGCTTGACAGAAAGGAGCATGGGTATGTGTTGAAGGAGAACTGGAATTCAAAAGGGCAGGCGTATGGAACTGCTGGATCAGTGGGAAGAGCCACATTACAGAGTATCTGTAGAGTATAACCTAAGGGGAGGAAGGACTGAGTGAGGAAAGGGACTGAAGAGGAGACAGAAAGGGTTAGAACAGGTTAAGGAATTGGGACTATATCTGGAAGGGAGTAAGGAGTCACTTCAGAGACTTATCCCACAGAGTAACATAGCGTATTTGTGTTTTAGCAAGATCCCAACACAAGAAAGTGGAATAAAAGCTGGTGACAAACAAGACTGAGGCAGGAAGACCACAGAGAGAAGTTCACCTGAAGCCTCATGTATTTAGGTACAGATCCATCCTTAGGGAAAAAAGAGCCCTTACCTGATCAGAAACTCTATTAAATGGCCTGATTTAGCTTCAAGAGGGTGCTGGACACAATAGACACATTATAGTATGTCCAGTATATATGACACATTCAACTTCCTCAACAGTTGTATTACCCTCATCACTCAGCTAGTCATATTTCATCTTAAATGACCAAGCTAGGCATCAGAATTGAGGTCTAGGGAAACATCTAGAAGACCATCCCTGACATAGTAGTTATTAACAACTTGACTTGGTGAGATGGATATCTGAGCAAAATGGATGAAAACTGAGAAGACACTCAACAAATATTTCTATGGTTGGTTATTTATATAAAAGCTTTCACCTTTTCTGCCTACACAGAGTGCACACTGCATTTCTTCTAGTGTGATAGATAAGGACTTTGTTAACTTGAAAACAATAAAGTAGTTTTGGAAAATTTATGTGCTGAGAGGCAAGTGCATTTAATGTTTATTTTTGATGACTTGTGTAGCCCTGGAATTTTTATAGTCATTATTATATTAGGAAAAAAATGTAAAGGATCACTAATCAACTTCTAACAATTCCGCTAGAAAGTTACAACAAAGAAATGACTTCTAATATGCTTGTTAGATATTAAATTTTAATTGGAATGAGCACCTAACTTGGTTTTGAAACAGTTTTTCATGTCTACCTTCTTCTATGAAATATTTGTGTAGGTAAAGATGGCAAGAAGGTGAAAACCTAAAAAAGGCACATCTAACTCTGGATTTTAAGATGTGGATTTGTTTGTATACTTGTGTATATGAACATATATATTTGCTTTACAAACTCCTTTTTTTAATAATATTGCAGTAAAAAATGTAGCAATGTATATCATATTTGGGGCTGAATTTCTTTGGTCAATGGAATTTGGAACCTAAAATTATTTTTATGGCTACTTAAAAGCATTATAGGGGGCTGGTGGCATGGTGGTCAAGGCAGTTGGATCCCACGTGGCCCACTGCATGGTTTGTGTCCTGCCTAGGCATCTTGGGAAACATGCTTGGTACATGTGTGTGCAAGTCCAAAATCCTGAGAGGAGAAAGGATGGAGAAGGGATTGCAGAATTATTGCCATCTTCCCTGGGGGAATTTGTCTCTATGTCTCTGTCAAGTGTACATGTTCTATAACAACAACAACAACAAAAGAAAACCCTTAAAAACCAAAACCAAAAAGCACTACAAGCATTATATTTAGAAACAATAAGTAACAAACACATTTAACTTGTAAGGATAGAAATTTACTAAAAACTAGTAAAGAGTTTATACAGTAGGGTTTCAAGCTTTGCCCTTTTCACAATAGACACTGTGATTAATTCAAAAGTATAGTGTAGCTTAAACAGTTACTTGGAACTTCACTGAGAACTCTGTGATTCTGAGAAGGTTTTTGTACTAGCTAAGCAAGTGAGACCTGTCACCACCTTCTAGGAGTAGTCCTGCTGTTTAAGGATAGTAAGGAGCCTAACAACACCTATGACCAAGATCAGCGGTCCCTGGATTTCAACTCAGTGCATGGTTTACAGGTGTTGGGGTTGTCAAGAAAGACATGAATTGAGGCATTGAATGGAACAAGACTTTTACTCCCATAGAGAAGGGGCACGTAAACAAGCACCATTACTGAGACTTAGTCCTCTGAGTAAGTAAGTCCTCTGTAGGGTCTTACCCTACAGCTGACTCATGGAAATGGCATGTAGAAGCCCTCTTATGTTGCAGACAAAGGACTCTCTTCCCTTTCCCACCAGAAGAGATAAAGCAGTGAGACTGGCTGGTTGTATAATGCACATGCCGAAGTGGAACAAAGGACTAAATGTCAAGTCTAGACCAGGAAAAGATACTTCCAGATCTTCCTAAGAGTTCTGTCTAGCATAGGCTGTGAGTGCTCTTGACCTCTTTGTAAGGAAATGTTGAGGGTCCAATGCATGTGTTTTTATTCTATTCTTTTCTTTTCTTTTCTTTTCTTTTCTTTTCTTTTCTTTTCTTTTCTTTTTTCTTTTCTTTTCTTTTCTTCTCTTTTCTTTTCCTTTTCTCTTCTCTTCTCTTCTCTTTTTTCTCTTTTCTCGTCTTTTCTTTTCTTTTCTTTTCTTTTCTTTTTTTCTTTTCTTTTCTCTTCTCTTTGCTTTCTTTCCTTCCTTCTCTTCTTTTCTCTTCTTTTATCTTCCTTCTTTCTTTCTTTCTTTCTTTCTTTCTTTCTTTCTTTCTTTCTTTCTTTCTTCTCTCTCTCTCTCCCTCTTTCTTTCTTTCCTTTTCTTTTTTCTTTTTTTTCTTTTGAGAGATTTTTGCTTTAAGGCACGTGCACTCACCTAAGAGACAGAGACAGAAAATGAGAAATCACTCCCCAGTGGGGATGACCACACTGCAATCTTCTCAGGATTTTGGGCATGTACACACACACACACACACACAAACACACACACCTGGCATGAGTTTCAAGCTGCTGGGTCTGGAACTCAGACTGCAGTTGGCCGTGTGGGAGTCCAGCAGCATAACCATTTACGCCATCTGCTGGGCCTAATGCACTTTCTTATACAGACACACCGTGTGTAACTGTCCTTACAACAGTCCTTAAGTTGTACTGAAACATCTTATGGTTTGGACTTGTGTAACACTATTTTGCTGTGTTTTAGGAATTATTCTTAATTATTGGTATTAGTCCAACATTTGGGTTAGAGATTTACTTATATTTTTAAGACTATGTGTGGTGCTTTAATAGTGTTGATTATTTATTCTCAGGGTCACCTTTATTTATTCTCAGGGTCACCTATTAATTCTTACAGTAATCCCATTTTCCAGTATATTACCAGTTTCCTAAACTCTAGCATGGGGAGCTATTTCTTTGTATTTGGGATTCTGTCAAGATGGAGAGTTAGTGTGAGCTGTTGATACTGTCTCTCAAAATGAGCTATAGAGAACCACAGAAGTAAGAGGAAAGTTCTGGCCACAATAGCCTTGTGGTTAAGAAATCAGATCCTTCATGACCAATTGCAGTTCAAATTCTGGCCCCAGTGGCTTGAAAATCACACCAGGCACGTAAGCATGTGTGCATTTGTGTCCAAAGTCCCGAGAAGATGGGAAATGGAGAAGTGATTGCAGTGTGACCGTGGCTTACTAGGGGGCATTTTCTCTCTCTCTCTGGTAAGTTCACATGCCCTCTGGCAATAAAATATACACATATATATGTGTGTGTGTGTGTGTGTGTGTGTGTGTATTTTTTTTTTTTATAAATATGAAGAAAAGTAAAGAAAATAAAAAATAAAAAAAAAAAAAAAAAAAAGGGAGAGAAAAGCATAGGATCTGAGGAAGTACCTAAAATAACTGCAGAAAGTTCCAGGGGTGACTGAGGCTGTTATAAACTGGTGTGCATATATATATGGCTTAGTCTAAGGTACAGGGTGACCTGAGGCATTAAGGGAAGATAAATTATTTTAAGTTTTTTCCTTTTAAGTTTTTTTTTTTTTTTTTTTTGAGAGATTTTTGTTATAAGGCCTGTGTGCTCACTAGAGAGACAGTAAGCAGGAAATCACCCTGGTGGGGGGGTGACCATGCTGTAATTCCTTTTCCTGCACTCTCCTCTCCAGATTTTGCGCATGTGTGCACACACACCTGGCGTGAGTTTCAGGTGCAGGATACATACTGCTGTTTACCATGTAGGAGGCAAGTGACATAACCATTATGGCCATCTTCTGGACCCTTAAGTTTTGTTTTGATATGACTTTCTCCAGTTCCTTCAGACAATAATTGTTCCCCTTCTGCTACAGAAATTAATGTCACTAGGGTTATGCCAAGACGTGAAGGAAGGTCTGCTGGGGTGAGGAGCTGATGAAAACATGCAGGTGGTAACCAGCTACCCTAGAGCATTAACTCCTTTCAGATTTGCAGAGTCTATGGAGATTGCTGCTGCTTTGTAAGACTTTAAAGGCTAATTCCGTCTAAAACTGTCACTTGGTGGTAGGTGGTAAACAGAAGTGGTCAGAAGGGCTTTTGTGGTGACTGTGGTTTGTCCTCTCTGTTCTTCTCAAGTTCATTAAGAGGGACTTGTATTTTGACCATTTCTTCATACATATTTGTAGATAAAGTAGCTCATATTTATTGGCAAATATGACCTCATGGGCCAAAATATTTAGAGATATGGAGAATACAGCCACTATTGGAAACAAAGAGCTAACGAATGGAATAGTATAGACCTGCTAAAGCAGAATTATTAGAACAAAGGGATCAGTAATTTAAAATAAAAATAATAAATGTACTCAGAGATAAAAGACAATAGAAGATAAAGAACAATAGAAGATAACAATAGAAGATAAGATAAAGGAACAAGAAGTCAGGAAAAAGGCAAAGTGGAAATATTACATGTGATAAATTCAGTAGTTGAAGTAAAGTACTTAGTGAATTACTGAACCGAATATTATGTTAAGGAACCCTGAAGGCAGAAGGAACCGTAGAGATAGGAAATACTAAAGAAAGCCAAGAAAGAAGGAAGACAGTGCTTGTGGTGCCAGCATTCAAGTAATAGCATTCCCAGAAGGGAGAAAAGAAATTAGAGGGAAGAATGATATTTGAAGAAATAATAATAATAAATTACTCAGAATTAAAGAACAGAGACATTAATGGCACAAAGAAATGTGGTATTATCTGTTGAAGATATTTTGTAGTTTTATCAACTGTACTAGGGAGAAATGTTCACTTGTTGAAATATCCATTTTGTAAGCCAAATAATAATGTGATTGAATGTATAAAAGAAAATGAAAAAAAAAAGAAAAGGACAGAGGCTTCAGTTTAAAAGGACACATATTACACCTCACAAAGAGAAGAAAAACCCAAATCTTCATAGACTGTAGTCAAATTTCAAAATACCAAAACCAAAAAAATCCTAAAAACTTGGAGTGTGAAATAACAGATTATCCATAAAGGTAAGCAAATCAGGTTAAAGTGTCTTTTTCAGCTTTGGGGCTCTCAGTTATTCTGCACAGTTGAGGTGAGGGAAGTCATTTATGTAATGTTTAATTTAAAACTTGCAAAATAAATTCATAAATGTATGCATTTGGTAAAGTTTTTCTCAACAGTATAAGGAATAGATTTTCTTTATAACTTTCCAGAATGGGAAAAGACATAGGGTGGTAGCTCATGACACAAAATTTTATAATTTTATATAAAAATTTGGGAGAAGTTGCTATCATTTTCATTAAAGAAGTACATCTTTCACTCTTTGGGAGGGTAATGTCTATGTTTCTCTTTGATCTTATATTGGAACATGTGTTTTTTCTTAGAAAGCTTTTTTTGTAGGCTATCAGTTAGGGCAGAGGTTAAGGCAGTTGGATTTCAAATGGCTGACAAGGTGGTTCAAATCCCAGCTTGAAAATCAGGCTGGGCGCCTGTGCATATGTACCAAAACATTGTGCCCTGCCCCCCTCCCCCTCCCCCCCCCCCCCCCTGCGGGTGATTTTTTCTCTGTCCTTTTCTCTCTATATCTCTCTAGCAAGTGCAGTGCACTTGTCCTATAGCAAACTACCAGAAAAAGAAAAGAAAACGAAGATATTTTTGCTGCCATAGATGTAAAATAGATGATATTATTCTGCTGCTTTTTTTTTTTTTTAATATAGTAATCTTTGTCGTAGTTTCTCCTACGCTTTTTTTTTTTTTTTTTTTTGGGAGAGGTTTTTGCTATAGGGCTCATGCACTTGCCAGAAAGAGAGAGACAGAAAACGAGAACTCACCCCCACTGCCCCCCACTGGGGGATGGCCACACCACAATCCCTTCTCCTCCCTTTGCTTCTGGATCTTGGGCACACATGCACATGTGCCCGGCCTGACTTTAAGCCACTGGGTCCGGGACTCAAACCAGAGTCGACTACATGGGAGTCCAGCGACATAGCTATTAAGCCAACTTCTGGTCCCATCTTCTAGGCTTTTAATGGAATTTTTTTCCATTAATTTCACATTTTACTAAAGTCCTCATAATGTTGTATGTACTTATATATATTTTCTCAACAGAGAACTTTACTTTTTTTAATCCGTCAAATGTTTCTTTCCTTTGTACCTCACAGCCACCCCTTACCATCCACTCTCTACCAGAACTTGACTAGTGATTTTCTAATAGCATATGACACAGGTGATTTTTATTTGTACCGCCTCACACTCTAAGTTTTAATTCGTTTAAATAGCATGTATATGCTCACTGATTGTATATTAGAAAGACATCATTATTTTTCTTTGGTTTGGAAATCCTCTGTCCATCAGAAATAAAATCTGCCCCATATATGTAATTTAAATTTTTTGGTATCTACACTGAAAACGTTTTTAAGGATGAAATTAAATTTAATGTATTTGGTTTAACCAAATATAGGCAACATACACGTTGAGTGTCTGCTAAGCTTGGAACCAGAAGTGTTTCAAATTTTGGATTTTTTCAAAGTTTTGGAGTATTTGCATAATGAGATGTTTTAGGGATGGGACTCAAATCTGAACATGAAATTTATTTATGATTCATATCACGTTATATACATAGCCTGAAAGTAACTTTATACATTATTTAAGTATTGTAGTGTTTTGATTGGGACAAGTAGCACAAGTTCGGATATGGATTTTTAAAAATAGTTTGCCATAAAACATTTGTGCTCACTGGGACAAGGTGAGGTGGGAGAGAGGGAGAGATGGCTGGGGAGAAAGAAAGAGAGTGAGAGAGGACCGCTCCTGGAGAATGGTCACACTGCGTCTCTTCTCCGCTTCTCCCTCCCTTTGAGATTTTGGGCATGCGTGCACATGCACCAGCATGTTCCTCAGCCGTGGGGTCTGGACTAGACGTGCACAGTCAGCCATGTGGGATCCGGCTCCCTTAACCACCACACCATCTTCTGACCCTCTGTGTGGATTTTTTTTCTTGTAGTGTCATGTTGGCACTCACAAAGTTTTAGAGCATTTTGGATTTTGGAGCATTTTGAATTTTTGCATTATAGATACTCAATTGTATTCTCATTTCAACATATACACTGCAAAATTAATGGAATTTTGTTTTCTCTATCCTAAGCCTTTGGAGAGAGAGAGAGAGAGAGTGTGTGTGTGTGTGTGTGTATACACACACACACTTTTTTTTTTCCCACAGTGGATAATTTTACTATAGGGTGTGTTGCTCACCAGAGAGGCAGAAAGCAACAAACCACTCTCCCCCTCCCCACTGGGGGATGGCCATGCTGCAATTCCTTCTCCATTCTTCTCTCAGGATTTTGGGCACACACGCACATGTGCCTGGCATGATTTTTAAGCCACTGGGTCTGGAACTCAAACCGAGGTCGACTACATGGGAGTCCAGCTACGTAACCATTATGCCATCTGCTGATTGCTGTCATGTGTATTTTACAGCATATCTCAATTTGGACTAATTGTATTTAAGAACCTGGTAGCCACATGTGTTTAGTCACTACCATTTTGTCAGTTTATCCCTAAAACAAATGATTATTCAGTATTCTGAAAACTGTTGGGCTACTTAAGAGCTGCCTTTAAGATTTTCATTGTTTTTTTTTTTTTGAGAGTTTTTTTGCTATAGGACCCGTGCGCTCGCCAGAGAGAGACATAGAGACAGAAAGCGAGAAATCACCCCCCAGGGGGGATGGTCACGTCGCAATCCCTTCTCCTCCATTCTCCTCTCAGGATCTTGGGCATGCATGCACACGCGCCCGGCGTGAGTTTTAAGCCATCGGGTCCAGGACACTAACTGTGGTCGACTACGTGGGAGTCCAGCGACATAGCCATTATGCTAACTGCTGGTTCCCAAGATTTTCATTTTTTTTTTTAAAGAGAGAGATTTTTGCTATAGGGCAATGTGTGCTCACCAGAGAGACAGAGGGAGATAGAGAGACTGAAAGTGAGAAATCACCCCATAGGTGAATGTCCATGTCTCAACTCTTTCTCCTCCATTATCCTCTTGGGATCTTGGACATGCATGCACACATGTGCCCGGACTGAGTTTTAAGCCACCGGGCCTGGGACTCAAACCATGGTCAACTATGTGGGAGTCCAGTGATGTAACCATTATACCATTTGCTGGATCCCCAAGACTTTCATTTTATTAAGAGCTCTTAGAACTGAGTAGTCCTGTCTTGATAAATTTGTAAGCTGAACTTATTGTAGGTCAAAAATGTGTATAATACACTTACATCATAGTTTAGTCTAAGCAACCTTACATATGCTTAGAACACTTACATTAGCTTGTAGTTGGGCAAAATCATCAAACACAAAAGCCTATTTTATAATAAAATGTTGAATATCTCATGTAATCTCACATAATTTATTGAATACTGTACTAAAAGTGAAAAACAGAACATGTGTACAGGTACCCGCCATTAATGTATGTAGCCGAAAGCTGTCTGTACTGAATGCGTATTACTTTTGAATCACTGTAAAGTTGTAAAATCCTAAGTTGAACCATTGTAAGTTAAGACTGTATCCATTAATTGTAGCTGATAATAAAAAGGATCACTAAGAACACAAGACATTATTCGAGTACTTTAGTTTTCAGTATGAAAGTTATGTTAAAGCACATAAATCTGCAGAGGTTGGTTGGTTGATTTTACAATTTTATTCTTAAGTCTAGATAGTAATACCTAGATGTCTGACAGACAGTTCCGACTTACATGTACAAAACTGAACCATTGATCTTTCCTTCCAGATTCGTTCTTGTTCTTGTTACTGAATAGCATCTCCCTTCTTCCCCTGCATTGGGACCAAAAAAATTACATATCTGACTTCCAGCTAGAATGTTGACAGTCTGTTTCGTAAATGTCCTTTTTCCTTATGCCCTTTTTCGTCCACATATTTTCTATAATGTGTATTTAATTAAAAATGTCTACTAAACTTTTAAGTAATTTTAATATCATTATTATTTTTAAACTCAATAGTGGTATATGGCAAACATATGTTTTTTTAGGTAGTTAACTTCAAAATTCTGTCAACTGATAATTCACATGACAACATGTTGAAGCGTCTTAGTTAAGACGGATTTTAATTCATGGTGGTATTTACATTTGATTAAAACAAACAAACTGAGAGGGGATATAAATCAGGCATAAGTAGCAGAAAAATAAAACTTCCCATTTTGTATACTGTGCTTTGTCCAAGGGATTGTATGAGACTACTCATTCAAAACATTTCATTAGAGAAAGCAAAATATATGGAAGAAATTCAAGATGTAACTCTCTTTTCTCAATTTCATAAATGTTGATGACTCTTTAGTTGCAACAAAATGCATTTTTATTTAGTTTGTGGCTGCTTCAAAATACACGATTTGGGGTTTTCTGTTGTGTAGTGTGAACTAATGTTGCCAATCGGTTTTTGTTCTCTTTTCCTTTTCTGAGATACATAATAAAACACGAAGATGTCAGGTATGAAGGATGGCGCCTGCTCAGACTTGTCCTTTGCTTGTCTAGCTATCCATCAAACACTATCAGCCCGATTGTGCCAGAAAGTATGAAATAATGTCATTGGAAAGCAATCAGTCAAATGTATGTCAAGGTCTTTTAAAAATCTCAACTAGCTGTTCTGATATCAAAGGATGTTTTACAAATATGATATACTAAAATGATTACTCTTAGGAAGTGAATCTCTAAACATTCTTATTTAACCCTCTCTTTTGATCTTACACCTTGGGACTGGGAAGCCAGATGGGGTAGGTACAGGTAATAGTATATCACACTAGAATCTAGTCTAGAATCCAATCTTCCTGCTGGTAGGAAGATAGGAGTGGGGGCCCATTCCATCACTAAAATGTCAACTCTTAATTTGGGGCAGTAAAACAATAGGCAGTTGTAGTAGTAGCTACATTATTATTGTTTTTTAAACCTAAGCAACCCAGGTAAGGATTTTTTATTTTTTTTCAGACTAGCATCTTTATCATGGAATCCAGTTGTCTCTGACTTATAAAATAATGGAAAAATTTTCATAAACTGAAAGGAAATAAGAAATAAGAGAAACATTTGCTTTTTATAAGAAAATGGAGTTTTGCATACAATTTTGATTTATTTGGTTACCTAAATTATCAGTATCCTGAGTATTTTTTGTTAGTTTTAATACATTAAATTCAGGGACTTGTGTTGGTGTTCTTAAAGGGATTGTATGTTATTTGAAACTTTGATGAGTTTAGAAAATACATTATTAATCTAGGTTGCTACTTGTAATAATTCCTAATTTTGCAAGTACATACACAAAAGATGAAGAAGGAAAGAAAAGGAAAGGCTGTAGGAAACTCTAGTTTTTTTTTTTTTTTTAAACATCAAAATATGTATACATTTCAATTTTCTTCTTATTTCTGCAATCATAGTCAATGAGTTTTCCCTCTAAATTTGTGATGAATTAGAAGTTTTTTTTTTTTAGAGGTTTTTGCCATAGGGTGCATGTGCTCATCAGAAAGACAGAGAGACAGAAAGCAAGATATCACCCCCCAGGGGGGATGGCCATGCCGCAATCCCTTCTCCTCTATTCTCCTCTCAGGATCTTGGGCATGCACGCACACGTGCCCGGCGTGAGTTTAAGTCACCAGGTCCGGGACTCGAACTGCTGTTGACTACATGGGAGTCCAGCAACATAGCCATTATGCTAACTGCTGGTCCCATGAATTAAAGTTTTTTGAAAATGAATCTTATGTTAGGTCAGAATGCTGAGGTATAGAGTCCAGTTGGCACTGTTTAAGTGTCCTTATTATAGCAAAGCCATAATACTTTTCTATTTTTATTTCATAATGAATAATGGTTATTGATTTTCATGTCCTAGTAGTGGATTTTTCCTGTTTTGATTTGTTTTGAGTATAATCAGGAAAGTTTTATAATTAATCAAAAGGCTGTAATTTTGGTAAGCAAAATATGCTTGTGTGTGTAATTGAAAGAGTTGAATATTTTAAGGCACTTTTTAGAAGGGCCTAAACATCGAAATTCCTTAGAGGAACAAATGATTATTTGTCTTTTTTTTTTTTTTTTTTTTTTAATGTAAAGTTTTGCCTTAGGGAGCATGTGCTTCTTCGAGAGGGGTAGAGAGAGAGAAAAATGAGATATCACCTCCTGGGGGACAGCTACAATGCAATCCTTTTCCTCCATTCGACTCTTGGGATTTGGGGCATGTACACAACACACCCAGTGTGTTTCTCTAGCTGCTGGGTCCTAGACTCAAACCACGCAGTGCGCCTGTGGGATCCAGCTGCCTTAACCACATCACCTGGCTGGCCCTCATTAGTCTATTTTTAAAGAAAAACTGTAGGACTACTTCATGAACAGAAAAAAAATAGCTTAAATTTCAGCTAAAATGAGTGAATCCAAATGCAGCATCTAATTACTTCAGGTTAGAAAAAATGAACTGTGAGTGAGATGTGGAGGCTTGGAAGCACGCTGGGCTGTTTTACACTTAACTACAATTTTCCTCATCTACAAAGACAAGGTTTCTATCAAGAAAGACATCGTTGTTCTCTGAGACAGAAGGAAAAATTAAGTCACAGAGGCAAGGAAAGTAGCTGACTTTACTAAGCAAATGAATATTTTCTGTAACATCTGTTAATGTAAACGTTCAAGGTACGTTAGCATCTGGGGCTACCATCCTTGCATTATACATTTGGATCAGTGGTTTGAGGTTCAGCTGTGGGGGGAATGGAAACTTCTGTGTTTTTTTGTCAGTTGCTTGTTTATAATCACCTAAGGTCCTCTGGCTCTTCAAGTGCATTTCCAAGGACTATATTCTATTATAGCAGGCCACTGTTACTTAGGCATTGGTTAGCATCTTGGCCATTTGCTTCACTCCACTCTCTGTCATTCCACCTCCACTATCAAGTGTTAATGAAAATCCAAATCAGGTGGAAAAGGGTTCTTGTAGAAAAATGAGCATGTACATATGTGTCTCTCATGTCTTTTTGACATGTTTCATGTCACATACATGTCTCTGTCTTCAATTGGTAGTCTAGTTAGTTGTGGAAACTTTAACATTAATTTTGGGTTGTCTAATAAAGAGCATGTTTAAGAGCAGTACAGAATAGATGATGTTCAATGTTTCTAATACTGCAAATGATGTACTGTTCAGTAATATTTGCAGAGAGGTAAGATTGCTGATATAAAGGGCAGCTTACATGTCTGACATTTATAACAAGAAATAGATTCAGCATCAAGTGAAAGGAATTGTAGGCTGTACTACTTAGATAAACAACATCCACTAGGAAGACCACTGCTCTGTATGGGAAGTCTTTTAAACATTTACTAGAAGCCTGTAGATACAGCCGGCAACTCCAGCACACACGGGAGAATTTATGTGCATATTTAGGAAGTTTTATGAGAAACTTCCACATAATAAGATTTTGCTCAAGATTCATGCTTATAATAAACAGTAAAGGATCAGTTTGGTTCTGGAAGACACAGATAAGAGTTTTTTCCTTACGTTTCATAAGAAATTGATAAATACATATTTCACTAAATATGGTATAGATGATTTGGGAGACAAAATGATGTATGAAAATATAGTAATAATGAATAGGAATTTTAGAACTTCAGTTATTGCCTCACAAATTTATTGAATGAATGAAGAAATCAAGTCACTTACATAGTTTTTAGAATCCTTGCATATGGCTGAAGCAAATGTCAGGTCTCTCTGTAATTTCACATGAAATGACAGTACAGTACTGCAAGATTCAGAATGGTCCCAGCCAACTCCCAACTCTGTACTACTACAGACTTTTCTCAGGGGCCCTGTAAGGAGTGAAAATGAAATAATATGTTTTCTAAGGAATTAAGATGGCAAAATACATGGGGCTAAATACGCTAGGAAGTATATAGTCACAGGATAACGATGGCACTGTTTTATTCAGTGATAAACTAATTAAATACTATTTTCATAAAAAAATAAAGCAAACAAGACTAACACGTTCTGGAGTCAAGCGAAATGTTGTATCCATTTCTGAGATAACAACATGAAAAAAAAGGAAGTTTATGCTCATTGTATAAAGGTTACCTAGTCGCTCTCCTTAGATGTTTCAGTAGCCTTGCCAGAATAATTTAAGAAGCCCTGCTAAGCCTGTGGGATAATAATCACTATTAGGGATATTGTGAGGATTAGTGTCCATATAGAACTCCTAGCAAAGTGCCCTGCATTTAGTAAAAACATGAGGCACTCCAGCCCGTTGTCATACTTCTATTCTGTAGGAGCAGTTCTTTAAGAGGCCAAACAAAAGAATGACAGTTCAATTTCTTGGGTGCCAAAATATATACATATGTTCATAAATACACACACATATATGTACACACACACACACACACACACACACTGAATTCCTCTTGCCAGATCTGCATTTTCCTTATGAGAATTCTAATTGTGACATTGCTTACTGTAGTAGCTTGTGAATGTTGAACCAAAATCATCAAGGTATTTTATGGGTGTTTTACTCTAAGGGAGAAAATTCAGCCATCCATGCACATTTATCATGGCATATCTCTTAACACCATTTTTTTCTTGCTCAAGCAATTGTTTTACATTTCTAAATGATGTAAAGCATCAGTAAGGTGCTTAGGTTAGCCTTTGAATAACAAGTTTCTTTTCACACCATGAGTTTCATGATCAGAAATCGGCACTGGGATGTCTGCTTGCACTATTATTCCCAGTTCGCTCTCTCAGTTCTTCATATCATCCAGACCCCTGAACTGGAAATATCTTGTTAACTCTGCACTGTTTAATATTCTTTGGAAATTAAACTACTTGGGCATGTTTAGAGCACAAATGAAATCTATGCGTTTTGCTTGACAAGGTCGTTGGTCGGTTTTTAGAGCTTACGTATTGAAAATCATGTTTGTGGCCAGCTGATAGAGAAATTTCCATGTACCAAAGCATTGTACTGATGAAACCATCTCTCTTGTGAAGATCAAGAGAGATAATATGTGCATGAACCCTATGAAAACCAAAAAGGGCCGTGGGCATCTGAGCACTAGACTATTATGATTAGTGATGAACAGCATCTCAGCTTGCCAAGGGAGAACATGAAACTGGAGGACAAATTTGGTTCCAGGAGCAAGGGCAAATGTAATGTGGAATCTCACAGTTTGGGGTTTGTAATTGGGATCCATTGCTATTATAAGAAAATGTAGTTAAAAAAGACACAGGATTTTCCGTTGTTAAAATCAATGAAGTTAAAAGAGCAGCTGCTTGTAAAAGTTAATTTTATTTGACATCTGCCTTGGTCCTAGTAATAAAAGTGATAGTTCTGTTGAGCAACCTGTTCTTTCTAAAGCTGTATCTTTTGGATACTGTGAGGTCTATTTGAATAAATTGTTGCCTTTTGATTTAAAAAAAGTTTTATCTATAAATTGTGTATCTCTTAGAATGTATATCTTAGAGTATATACATAAGCATAATCTATACATCTTTAGTGGAAAACAGTTGGTATTCTACATTTTGAGTTGGTATTCTTGGGGCTTATATAATCCAGTAGGAACTATCTCAGATTTTTTTCTCCTCCCTCCCTCCCTCCCTCCCTCACTCCCTTCCTTCTTTATTGCCAGAGAGCACATATGCTCACCAGAGAGACAGAGATAGGGGAAAGAGGGGAAAAGTACTCCCCATTGGGGTATGGTCTTGCTGCAATTCTTTCTCTTTCATTTCTGCAACCCATTAGGATTTTGGGGATGGATATACATGAACCTGACATATTCTCCAAGCTACTAGGGCCAGTATTTGAACCACATTCAGCCGTATGGGATATGGCTCCCTCAACCACTAGGCTACAGGGCTGGCCTTCAAATCTTGAATGAAATGAGGAGAATGTAAAGACATTTTGAAAAATATTCCCTGTTTGTTTTCAGTCAACAATAAAAATACCTCTGAATTAGATTCTGTTTGACATTTGTAAATGTTCATAGATGCCACTACCCTAATTTTCTGGAAAAGAGTACTATTTTGTTTCTTTGAGCAGAACCATATTATGTGCGAAGAAAGGGTCTTCCTATGCTGATTACTTTGGATTTCTTTTAAGGTACAATTTTGGTATTAGTGGGTATTGTCATTCCTCTTGAATTTTGTAAGGAAGCTGAAGTAAATGGTAGAGGGTAAAAAACACCAGAGAACAAAATTGAACAATATTTTCCATGTGAGCATTGTTTTCCTGTCATTTTTATGTGTTTTAATTTAGCAAGTGTTGGGTGAACAGTTCAGAGAAAAAGGATTTATTATTTTAAAGTGAAACTACCTTCTAGTTCTTTAC
Organism: Tupaia tana; assembly: GCA_026018925.1. Classification (NCBI taxonomy): domain Eukaryota; kingdom Metazoa; phylum Chordata; class Mammalia; order Scandentia; family Tupaiidae; genus Tupaia; species Tupaia tana. The sequence goes on along the minus strand of JAKSZU010000002.1, from coordinate 105,200,820 downwards.
TTTCAACTGATTGAGCCACCCTTGTTTTCAAAATGCCTGGTGACTCTTTAAGAACCATTTACCGTATTTGCTCATGTATTTACTTCCTTAGGTACTGTATTCTTGGTCCTTCTGTTCATGCCAATCATTTGGAGAAGAAAATCATGAAATTTTTTTTTTCCTGTGAGTCCCTTATTAACCCCCTTTAACTGCTGCTTTAAAATGGCAACTGGTTGACAACAGAATCTCTTTTAGGGTTTTGAGAGCAGCAGTCAGTTTCACAGCTGGAGCCAGAGTGCTTTCCTCAGGGAACCTATTTTTTCACAAAGTGAGATTCATTTGTGCCAGGTATGCAACAAAAGAGTTAAATTAAAAGAGCTCCTGGTTTGTGTTTTCTTTCTAGTTAAGTCCTTAGTTGCTTGAAATCAGTGTTAGAAAACTTTTAAGTCTATTGGCAAAAATGTATTGTTTTTCTCATTATCATGTTCCAACTAAAGATGGTACATGCTGGTTGATATATCCAATCTTCCATTCCATACCCAGAGAACAAATATTGATAATACTGTTCTGTTTCCTGGATGTGGCTTAGAACTGATAGAGTTCAGAACATAATACCCCAAATTGTGGCACCTTGACATTTGTGGAAAAAACAGAATCAAGAAAGTCAGCCTCAGTTTTTCTCCTGTTCTTTCTCCCTCAAGTATATCAGAAAATCTACAGTACAGAGATGCCCTCCTTTTTCCTCAAGAAAATAATCTTATTTTTGAAGGCACAGAGAAGAATTGGAACAAATGGGTCTTGTTAGGTTCCCCCAGTTTATAATCACTACATCATACTTTTTGTCCTTCTGTCATACTTCTGTGTGGATTGTCCATAAAAATACTCAAGTTTCTCTGTTTCTTTTAGTCTTAATGATGTGGAGCAGTCCAGCTGATAACTGCCTGAATCTTCTGTTCTGATATGGAGGAAGTTGTGAGCAACCTTGAACCAACCCAGGGCTGATAACTGCCTGGGCTTTCTGTTCTTCCAGGAGCTAGGTGCCCCTCCTTTGAACTGTTGAGCGGCCAGAGGCCTTGAGCACTTTGGATTCCCTGCTTCTCTGCCAGCTCTGTATTAGGGCCAGCACTGAACCCTTTCTTTGATGGGACACTCCAAGTGTGCTGAAACTACCCCTCCCCAATTCAGCCATAAAAGACTGTGTCCAACTCTCAGCTGGGGCCAGAGATTCAGAGTATTAACTCCTCCGTGCCTGCCAATGTAATAAAACAGTTCTCCTATCTCTCTGAGTGCTGTTTTCCACTCCTCGGCATCTGGTTTTCTGTAACATTAACTTCTGAAGGCTCCCGTGTCATTTAAAATTTACCTTGAATCTATATATTTCTCTTTTATGAATTTGCTTTTTGTTGTTTGTTACAGGAATCTCAGTCATGGGCATAACAATGGGAAAGAAAGAATACTCTTTCTCTCCAATAGAATGAAACCTCACAACTGTACTTTGATAAGTTATCTATTAGTGAGTGTCTTGGACTTCCCCGCTTTATATGTAGTCCCTACATTATGCATATGATATGGGAAGTTTTAGCAGATCCATGGCTTTATCTACCATTTGTTTGCTGATAATATTTAAATCTGAATCTTGAAACCAGCAGGTGGCATGGTGGTTAAGGTGCTGGACACTCCCACATGGCTGACCATGATTCGAGTCCTGGACCTGGTGGCTTGCTTTCTCACTTTCCCTGACTCTCTCTCTCTCTCTCTGGTCAAATTAAAATGAATGAATGAATGAATGAATAAATAATTCTTAAAAAAAATCTGAATCTTTAGCCCCATATCTTCTCCTGGGCTCTAGATCCATATATATTCAGTTGCTTTTTAGATACTCAAAAGCACTTCAAATTCAGCATGCCTGAAATTAAACTTAAGATCACCCCTCTTCCCTACAACCTTCTCTTCTGTAGCTACTGTCTTGCAGTTAATAGAACTCTTTCCCTTCCTTGGATGTCCTCTATATCTCCTCTTTTAGTCACAAAGTATAAAGTATATCCCCTTTATATTTTGTTCATTGGTGTCATCCTTTCTGCTGCTACTGCCTCTGGTATAATTTGGTTTTTCATCTTGGACCTCTGGATCACTGTACATGCCACATTTTTTTTTTTTTTTAATTTTGTCCAAGGATGCATATGTTTGTGGGAGTGGGGGAAGAGAAAGTGACAAAGCAACACTCATTGGAATAGTCACACTACAATCCATTCTCCTCCATTTTTCCTGTTTTTAAGATTTTGAGCATGCACACACATGCACACCCAGAGTGTTTCTCAAGCCAGTTGGTCTAGGACTTGAAGTGCCCAGTGGACCATGTAGGACCGGGTTGCCTTAACCTCCACTCTATGGACTGACCCAATCATTGATCTCTTTGCCTCTGTTTTTGCTTGCCCTTCTATAGGCCATTCCTCGTGCAGCTAGAAAACCAGTCAGTCCTCCCTCTCTTCCTTTCTTGAACTCTTTCAAAGACAAATACATGCAAAACAGTATAGTATACATCCATATATTTCCCTAAGAAATAACCTATGCTAACTTATTGTCATATTTGTTTCAGAACTTACTTTCTTTGAATTTAAGGAGAGGGGTATCATTGAAACATTGAAGTGTGTCATTTCTACCCTTTTCCTCTTATTTTTCCTAGGTCCAACCAAAATTGCTTCCCACCCAAGATTTTTAAAAGTGCCTTTGAATAGAGATTATAATTCTACGATTTTTTTGTGATGATTGAGTTTATTTTTAGCTCTGTGAAAGTGGTCTAATTTAAGTAGAAAGTCTAAGAAGAAAATACTTTGTTTGCTTTACTCTTTTTTTTTTTTTTTATATTACATTGAATTACATATAACTTTACATTGTATTACATTACTTTTTCAAAAGGGAATGCCATGCATGTCAGTCAGTACAGAGACATTAATCTCCCCGCTTCAACATTCAATATCTTTTCTATGTTTTCCCCAATCCTTATTATTATTCTAATTATTTTTAAGACAGTCCATCGCTATTTCTCATGTTGCTTGTACAAATACTTTGCCCATCATGAAATACTTCTCAGACAAATCCAGTTGAGAATACTATACATGTCAACATCAACAGTTAATAAGCCATATCTGTTTCTCACTAATGTCCTACCTCTCTATTGTTCATTTGTTATCTTTCTCTATCCTCTTCTCTTCACTTCCCCCATTCCACACTGTCCTATTCTCATTAAGTATCTTCACTGCTTTTATGTCCTCCAATTTTTTTTCACTATCATATAATGCTGATAGTCGGTATATATTGAGTGGATACATACAATATCTTTCTTTCATATCCTGGCTTACTTCACTCAGCAATATATCCTCCGTATCTGACCACTTTCTATCAAATTCCAGGGCCTTGTTATTTTTTTATGGCTGAGTAGTATTCCATAGAGTATATATACCACACTTTTCCAATCCATTCATCAGTTTGTGGACATTTAGGTTGGTTCCATGTCTTGGCAATTGTGAATAATGCTGCAATAAACATTGATGTGCAAGCACTTTTCTGACTGAGCGTTCTCCTGTCTTTTGGGTAAATACCCAGAAGTGGGATTACTGGATCGAATGGTAGTTCTATTTGTAGATCTTTGAGGAACCTCCATATTGTTCTCCACAGTGGTTGAACTAGTTTACATTCCCACCAACAGTGTAGGAGGGTTCCCTTTTCACCACATCCCCGCCAACACTTATCACTTTTTATATTCTTAATCTTTGCCATTCTGACAGGGGTTAGGTGGTATCTCATTGTAGTTTTTATCTGCATCTCCCTTATGATGAGGGATGTTGAGCATTTCCTCATATGCTTTTTGGCTATTCGTATGTCTTCCTTAGAGAGACTTTTGTTCAGCTCATTTTCCCACCTTTTAATTGGGTTAATCATTTTTTTTCGCATAAGGCACTTGAGTTCCCTATGTATTCTGGTTATCAGTCCCTTGTCTGAGGCATATTTAACAAAAATATTTTCCCATTCTGAGGGTTGTCGGTTCACACTTGTTACTGTGTCCTTTGCTGTGCAGAAACTTCTTGGTCTAATATAGTCCCACTTGTCTATTTTAGGGATTATTGCCTGTGCCTTGGGAGTCTTATTTAAGAAGTCTTTGCCTACTCCAATGTCCCCCAGAGTTTCCCCAGCATTTTCCACCAGTAGTTTTATTGTTTGAGGTTTTAGGTTAAGATCTTTGATCCATTTTGAGTTGACTGTTGTTAGTGGTGAAAGATGGGGGTTCAGTTTCATCTTTCTGCAGGTGGATACCCAGTTTTTCCAGCACCATTTACTAAAGATGTTTTCCTTTTCCCAATGGATTGACTGATATCCTTTGTCAAAGATCAGTTGGCTGTAAGCTTTGGGGGTTATTTCTGGGGTCTCTATTCTCTTCCATTGGTCCACATGTCTGTTTTTATGCCAATACCATGCTGTTTTGATGACCACAGCTTTATAGTATATCTTGGGATCAGGGAGTGATATGCCTCCTACTCCACTCTTCTTGCGCAGGATTGCTTTTGCAATACGAGGTCTTTTATGGTTCCAGACAAATTCTATGATTGCCCTTTCTAGATCTCTGAAGAATATCTCTGGTATTTCGATTGGAATTGCATTAAACATGTAGATTAATTTGGGTAGAATTGCCATTTTGATTATGTTAATTCTTCCAATCCAGGAGCATGGGATATCCTTCCACTTTTTTATGTCACTTTCAATGTCTCTTTTAAGATTTTCGTAGTTTTCTTTATAAAGATCTTTGACTTTCTTAGTTAGGTTTATCCCTAGGTATCTTATACACCTTGTGGCTACGGTGAAAGGGATTCCTTTCTTTAGCTCTGCTTCGTTCAACTTGTTGTTCATAAATAGAAATGCTATAGATTTTTGGATATTGATTTTGTATCCTGCCACTTTACTGTATTCACTTATTACTTCAAGCAGTTTTTTCATGGATACCTTTGGGTCTTCTAAGTATACCATCATGTCATCTGCAAATAAAGATATTTTCAATTCTTCTTTGCCTATTCGAATGCCTTTAATATTGTTCTCTTCTCTGATTGCAATAGCTAAGACTTCCAGTACTATATTAAAGAGCAGTGGAGAAAGTGGGCAGCCCTGCCTAGTACCTGTTTTCAGAGGAAAAGCTTTCAGCTTTTCCCCATTCAGTATAATGTTAGCTGTAGGTTTTTCATAGATGGCTTTTATTGTGTTGAGAAATGACCCTTCTATACCAATCTTACTGAGAGTCTTAATCATAAAAGGATGCTGTATTTTATCAAATGCTTTCTCCGCATCAATTGAGATGATCATATGGTTTTTATCTTTCTTTCTGTTAATGTGGTGTATTACATTTATGGTCTTGCGTATATTGAACCATCCTTGCATCCCTGGTATAAAGCCTACCTGATCGTGATGAATGATCTTTGTTATATGTTGTTGGATACGATTTGCGAGTATTTTGTTGAGAATTTTTGCATCTATATTCATCAATGATATTGGTCTGTAGTTTTCCTTTTTTGTCATATCCTTATCTGTTTTGGGGATGAGGATGATGGAGGCTTCATAAAATGAATTTGGAAGGTTTCCTTCCTTTTGAATCTTTAGAAATAATTTTAGTAGGATAGGGGTTAACTCTTCCTTAAAAGTTTTGTAGAATTCACAAGTGAAGCCATCTGGGCCTGGGCTTTTCTTTGTTGGGAGATTATTTATTACTGATTCAATCTCCTGGCTTGTTATAGGTCTATTCAGGTTCTCTATGTCTTCCTGATCCAATCTTGGTAGATTATATGCATCCAGGAATTTGTCCATCTCCTCCAGGTTATCTTGTTTGTTGGCGTAAAGTTGCTCATAGTATCCTCTAATGATATTTTGTATTTCTGCTATGTCTGTGGTAATATTGCCTGTTTCATCACATATTTGATTAATCTGGTTTCTTTCTTTCTTCTTCTTAATCAGTCTAGCCAATGGTGTGTCGACCTTGTTAATCTTTTCAAAGAACCAGCTTTTGCTTTCATTTATTTTCTGTATGGTTCGTTTATTTTCTATTTCATTTATTTCTGCTCGAACCTTTATTATTTCTTTTCGCCTGGCATTTTGGGGATTTGTTTGTTGTTGTTTTTCCAATTCTCTGAGGCATGATGATAAGTTCTCTAGTTGCCATCTTTCTGTCCTTTTCTTATGTGCACTAATTGCTATGAATTTTCCTCTTATGACTGCTTTTGCTGTGTCCCATAGATTCTGGACACTTGTGTACTCATTATCATTAGTTTCCATAAATTTTTTTATTTCAGCCTTAATTTCTTCAGTAGTGAAGAAGTCATTCAGAAGTAGGTTGTTCAGTTTCCATGTGTTCGTGTATTTTCGGGGTTGTGTCTTGAAATTAATCTTGAGTTTAATTCCATCATGGTCAGAGAAGATGCTGGGTACAGTTTCTATGCCTTTGAATCTATAAAGGCTTGATTTGTGTCCTAATATATGATCTATCTTTGAAAAGGTTCCATGTCGGGGTGAGAAAAATGTATATGTTGTGGATGTAGGGTGGAAAGTTCTATAGATATCTGTCAAGCCCATTCCATTTATAGTATCATTTAAGTCCTGTATCTCTCTATTTATTTTCTGTCTAGAAGACCTGTCTATAGGAGATAATGGGGTGTTGAGATCTCCAACAATTGTAGTATTTCTCCCTATCTCTCCTTTTAGCTCCAACAGTCTTTCCTTCACATATTTAGGCGCACCTGAGTTGGGTGCATAGATATTTATAAGGGTTATGTCTTCTTGCTGGATTACCCCATTTACTATTATATAATGCCCTTCTTTGTCTCTTCTTACAGTCTTTGTCTTGAAATCTATTTTGTCTGAGATCAATATCGCTACTCCAGCCTTTTTTTGATTTCCATTTGCGTGGAATATCTTTTTCCAGCCCTTGACTTTTAGTCTATGTATGTCTTTATCCATAAGGTGAGTTTCTTGTAGGCAACAGATAGAGGGTTTCTGTTTTCTTATCCAGTCAGCCAGTCTATGTCTCTTTACTGGAGAATTTAATCCATTGACATTCAATGTAATTATCGATATTTCCGTACCTGATCCTATCATTAAGTGAGCCATTTTCTTGGTTGCTCTTTGTTCTCGTATAACTGTCTCTGATTTTTTAGTTTTCCTGGTATAATACTCCCTTCAGAACCTCTTGAAGAGCTGGTCTGGAGTTGGTAAATTCCTTCAAATTTTGTTTATTCGAGAATGTTTTTATCTTTTTTTCCCATATGAAAGATAATTTTGCCGGGTATAATATTCTTGGTTGAAATTGTTTTTCACTCAACACTTTTACTATGCTTCCCCATTCTTTCCTTTCTTGCATTGTTTCCGCCGAAAGATCCGATGTTAGCCTGATGGGGTGACCTTTGTAAGTAACCTGGCGTTTCCCTCTTGCCAACTTTAGTATCTTGTCTTTGTCTGTTGTTTTTGCCAGTCTGGCTATAATGTGCCTTGGAGAGGATCTTCTTGGGTTGATTCTACCCGGGGTCCTATGTATTTCCTGGGTCTGGATATTTGAGTGCCTTTCTAGATTTGGAAAGTTTTCTTCCAGGATCTCATGGAATAAATTATCTAGGCCCTTATTATTTTCTTCCTCTTCTGGAATACCTATTATCCGGATGTTGGGGCGCTTGATAGTATCCAGTATTCCTCGTATATTATCCTCATTTTTCATGGTTGTTTTCTCAATCTTCTTGATGCTTTTTTCTAGGTCAGATGTTTTGTCTTCTACGTTAGATATTCGATCTTCTGCCTGGTCTAACCTACTTTTAATACTTTCAAGGGAGGTTTTGATTTCCTGTATCACATTCTTCATTCCTAGAAGTTCCATCTGGTTCTTGTTTAAGGTATCCATTTCTTCTTTCAAGTCATTGAAGGACTTCCTCATCTCCTGGAGCTCCTTGTCTCTTTTCTCTTCCATCTCAGTTAGTTTGGTCACTACAAATAATCTGAATTCCTTATCAGACATGTCCACGACGTCCATTGTATTGACTGTGGGTGATGTAGGCTTGATGATTTCCCTTGAGGGAGAGGCCTTTTGTTGGTTGCTCATATTTCTGGAGCCTCTGCGATTGTTCTTAGTCATTAGGTATTCTATATGTTTCTTCCTAACTGATTGTTAGTAGTTGTACAGGCTTAGAAAATTGATGATTTCCCTTATGGTTGGCCTACCTGTTGCTCACAATTACCATTAACTGTTGCCACTACCCTGGATGGCCCAAAGTCCTCACTGTCTCTAAGGACAGGTGAGCCTAAAATTGACTGAATAAGCAACACCCCAAGAGCAAAGAAAAACAAACTGAAAAAAGGAAATCGCGCGGCCGCAAGCGCGCCGCGCGCTATTCAAATCACCAGAATTCAGAGTCCAAAGGCTAGTGGGAAAGTGTCAGAAGATGAGTGACAGGACCAGGTTGGTCAGGTCTGGAGCCTGAGTCCGCCTGGTGCCCGGAACTGCTGGCCGGCTCGATCCGGATTGTGGGTGGGGTGGGGTGGGAGTTCGCCTTAAAGTCCCAGACAACCAACCTGGGGTCCAAGGAGGAGAAACGGTGGGGATGCGTGGAGATTCGGAAAGGTCGGGCCTGCAGCCTCAGTCCGCCTGGTGCCCGGACTGTTTTTTTTTTTTTTTTAGTAATCACTCTTGAAAATAGATGAAGGCTAAGCATGCTTTAATTCCATGTTTTCCCACCCTTAGGTAGATTTATCTTCTAATTACTGTTTGATTTTGATTTTCTTGAAATTTTATGTCCTTTTGGGATGGAGGTGTTTTAGACAGATATTTTAGACTCTTTTAAAATAACTACCAGAAACTATAGTATTGCTAAATAAATACGACCATGAAAGTTATGTTAACATTGTGATTTAAATGGCAAAGGTTAACTCAAGCTCCTGCCCTCCACTATGTTATCCAAGATATCCACCAGCAAGAAAGACCCATACTAGAGTAGGCCCTGAACCTTAGACCTTCAAACAAACTGTCTGTGGCAGGACAGAAGTTTCCCCAGTCAGTACAAGAGTTCCAATTTGAATTATTGGTGATGCCAAAACAGATAATGAAATTAGTATTTTTCAACCACTAGAATTTGCGAGACTGCTCATTGCAGTGGAAGAAAGGTGAAGACTGATTCAAAATGCTAATAATGTTTTAATTGCACCACTTGAGAAACTTCAAAAAGAACAAATAGGTGCAGCAGAAGTCCATATTAACCACTCATTCAGTATCATGGAAGCACACAAAATTGAGAGTTTCTTAAAAAATTCATCTTTTGGCCTTTTCCTATCCTTTCTGTTTTGGTTTTTCATTTAGTCAGTGATGTCTCTTTCCTGTTCGAGCAGTCTTCTCATACTACTGCAGAATTAATTCTACTTTCCCTCTTTCAGTCTGGCTGAAATATTCCAGTAGTCTGCTGGTTGGTCTCCACATCCCTCTCTAAATCGTGAACAGATTTTTGTTATATTTGATCATGTTCATTCACCCAATGAGGAAACCTGCAGTGGTTCTCCTTGACAGTTTAATTTCAAAACACGTACGTACATACATACATACATACGTACGTACATACATAAAGACAGATAAAGGTTGTCTTCTTTACATTATTCTTAGTGAATCTTATTTGAATAGAGTCATAGTTATACTTTCTATTCCTTGCTCATGTTCTACTAATTTGCAAAGCAGTCTCAGTCTTGGCAGGTTAGTTTTTGTGGTGAGTGTTCACTGTCAAAGACTTTGAACTTTGATATGTGTTTTTGTTTTGTTTTTTTTTTTTTTTGGAGAGGTTTTTTTTTTTTTTTTTTTTTTTTTTTTGCTATAGGGCGCGTGCGCTCGCCAGACAGACAGAGAGAGACATAGAGACAGAAAGTGAGAAATCACCCCCCCAGGGGAGATGGTCACGCCACAATCCCTTCTCCTCCATTCTCCTCTCAGGATCTTGGGCACGCACGCACACGCGCCCGGCGTGAGTTGTAAGCCACCGGGTCCGAGACGCGAACTGTGGTCGACTACGTGGGAGTCCAGCGACATAGCCATTACGCTAACTGCTGGTTCCCGATATGTGTTTTTAAATATTAAAAATGTAAAAATATATGTTCAGCTGATATTTCTGATTTATTTATAGCTATCATTTTGCAACCCAAAACTTTCTACCAGAAACCAAAAAGACATAATTTAGAAGGAAGGAACTATTGGGTTGTTGGAAAACTCATGATGCAGTTTTGCATAGAAAAACAGGAAAATACATGACTTTTGATGACACAATATGTCATGGCTATTTTTTAAACTAGTACCTGTTCATAATTTGAATTTTGGACTGCTAGTTTGAGAATCACAGTTTCCACTGCATTAAGTGGTGGAGCACTTGCCTTTTTTTTTTTTGGAGAGGTTTTTTGCTATAGGGCGCATGCGCTCGCCAGACAGACAGAGAGAGACATAGAGACAGAAAGCGAGAAATCACCCCCCAGGGGGGATGGTCATGCCGCAATCCCTTCTCCTCCATTCTCCTCTGGGATCTTGGGCACGCATGCACACGCGCCCGGCGTGAGTTGTAAGCCACCGGGTCGAGACGCGAACCGCGGTCGACTACGTGGGAGTCCAGCGACATAGCCATTACGCTAACTGTTGGTTCCCTCGAGCACTTGCCTTTTTTTTTTTTTTTTTAAGAGGTTTTTCGCTATAGGGCGCGTGCGCTCGCCAGACAGAGAGAGACATAGAGACAGAAAGCGAGAAATCACCCCCCAGGGGGGATGGTCACGCCGCAATCCCTTCTCCTCCATTCTCCTCTCGGGATCTTGGGCACGCAACGCACACGCGCCCGGCGTGAGTTTTAAGCCACCGGGTCCACCGGGACGCGAACCGCGGTCGACTACGTGGGAGTCCAGCGACATAGCCATTACGCTAACTGCTGGTTCCCAAGCACTTGCCTTTTTGAAAAAGGACTTAAGGTACTTCTTGTACCGTTTGTCTGTAAATGCAAGAAATAATATATATAACCCCTTTAGTTTATAGGTATTGATTAATGAAAACAGAGAGGAAAGACCAAAAGGAACATGTTTCGGGCAGATTTTCTAAACTTACGTCTCTTGGAAATATTTCAGAGGGTGACCTTTCACCCACTCTCCAATTTCTATTCAGTGTCTATTGTATGCCACACAACAAACTATTCTAAAAAGTGGGCAGAAAGCATTGGGCAAAACAGAAAAGGCTCCTGCCCCGGAGTTTATAGTCTTGTGAGGAGAGAAAGATGCAAGTAAGAAAATTAATAAGGTAATTTAAAGAAGTAGAAAGTGTGGTCAGATACCTGAGTAATAGAACCTGGAGAGAAAGTACTGCTTTACCAAGGGTGGGTAGGGAGGTCCTCTGTGAAGGCAACCTTTGAATTAAATCCCAAGTAATGTGAAGGAAGCTTCCATGCAAACATTTGGGATCTAGAAGACTAAAAGCCCATGGATGAAGTGAATCTTGAAGAGCACTGTCCTATTTTGAGAGATGAGGGAATGCTTCCTACCGGTTCCCATGCAGTGTTCAGAGTGCATTGGGCGTTAGTGTGGCAAGAAGCGTACCCTGTGCTGTGTGGGATCAGACCTTGTGCCGGCATAGGCTGTGTGCGCCTGTTGGCAACTGGCTGCTCGTGGCCTGAGGATCCAGGTGTCCTCACGTGCAGTATGACAGGATGGACCAGACACCTCCAGGCCCTTTTGTCTCTTGTCACTTTGAATCTATGTGGTATTTCTTAGCATTTAAAGGAGGATTATTAGGGGACCAGCTGGTGGTGTGGTGGTTAAGCTGGCTGGATTCCACATGGCTGAGCCCATGGTTCAAGTCCTAGACCTGGCAGCTTGAAAAACACGCCAGGGGTGTGTGTGTTTGAGTGTGTGTGTGCCCAAAATCCCAAGAGGAGACTAGAGGAGAAGGGAGTGTGGTGTGACCATTCCACCTGGGGGATACTTTTCCATTTTCTTTCTCTCTCTCTTTGTCTCTTTCTCTGATAAGCACATGTCATCACAGGAAACTAGAAATAAAATTTTTTTAAAAAGCAGGATTGTTAACTGACAAACAGCATTATTATTTTTTGTAGCCAAATATATGTCACAATGCAAGATTTACTTAATGATACTAATTTTTAAAGAGCTTTATTTAAAATTCTTAGTCATTTTCTTTCATTCTTGGTGGTTTATGTGTCAAGGACACTGTTGTATTTTTTTTAGAAACATTAAAAATACTAAAACGTACTTGGAAACCACAGTTTACATAACTAAGATACTAATTTCAGATTGTAGAGGAAATGCTAAAATCTTTATTGCTAAAAATCTTGTCATGACAGTGTACTTCTTTGTTACTGCTTTCTTAGAAGGCTGATGATAATTGTGATTTAGTTTAGTTTTGATTTAGATTTAGTTTTAGCAGGAATTTGAAAAACTGTAACTGTGGAATATAGATAGAGATACACTTTCATTTTCATCAATTCATGGAACCACAAAGCTGCAAATTCTTGACTTTGTCACACAAGCAATTCGTAATTTTTAATAATCTAGTGTGTTCCAAGATCTAGGGATGCATTGCCCCTCATAGTCCACTGGATGTGAGTAGTAACTGTATTAGCTCAGAAATTTTAGAAGAAATGATGGAGCCTACAGTCCTTTAACTGAAGTTTACATTCTTTCAGCAAAAGGTCAGCAGATGGCCTTGTCACTTTAAAGAATTTTGAAATAGCTTTATTTCCTTATCTCCTTAAGATTAAAAGATATTTTCTCTTTTTAAAAATGCTAATTGTCTTAAAAGTTGGAAGAAGAAACTTTGGAAAGCTCAAGATGTTTCCTAAAATAATTTTACTCAGAGCACTGACCTCTGTTTTAGGAATCATTCTTGTCAGAGTTTCTAACTTTGAAATAACTTGGAAGGGGTGGAAACGGGAGAGCCTCAGCTCATTGAGCCACAGGTGTTCCAGAAACTGGAGCGATGCAGATTTCTACCTGATAAACGCCTGTTGTGTCTTGTGGAGGTGGTGGAAGCTGTATAGTCGGTCTTTGTTCAGTCTGTGCCTAGTATTTCAGTAGTGTAACCCAAAATGAAAATTTTAAGAAAATGTCGTTGAAAGATTGGCGTTCGTTATAACTTTAGCCTAAGGCCTAAGGGAATTATTAAATGATTTAAATTAGGGGAGTGATTTACTTTCATTTTGAAAATTTTGCTCTGACCTTGGTTGGAGAATAAATTAGGGAAGAGGAAAAATGGAGGCAGAAACAGCAGTTTAATAGTTTAGGAAAAGAAAATGAAAAGCTGAGATTAAGATGAAGGAAATGATTCTGTATGGAGTGAACAGATGTCTAGAAATATTTTGCTGTTATCGAAATGTTTGTTTTCATTTGGAATAGACTGTTTGATTAGAAAACATGCTACATTGATTGACAGGAATGACTGAAAAAGCCCAGGCTGTCTGTTCTGCCTGTTTGCCAAGAATTGACTTTTGAAATATCTAAATAAATCATTTAAATCTTTTTAGAGCATTTCTTTGGTTCTGAGACACGAAATCTCTTGAACAATGAAAATGACATTTTGTAAGGGATTTGACATTAACAGATAGAGTGTATTAAAGTATTAAAGTGTTTTGTTTATAAAACTTGATAACATTTTATATGTCATGAAATACTAGATTTACAATTTCTAGGGATACTGAAAGTTGATTAGTTGTGCTATGCTAAAATTGTAGCCTAATTGTCTCACTTTATTGTATTTGAAATTAGTCAATAATGTTGACATGTGTTGACTCTTACACAAAATTGCGGAAGTTTCTCTGTTACTACTTAGATATAATTTAATAAAAAATGACTTCATCTATGGCATTTTGGTAGACTTTTTCCACAAATAAAATATTTATTAGAGGCTTCAAATATTATAGTGTTATTGGGTCATTGCAAAAGTCGTGATGCATATTTTGCATATAAAATCAGAAAAATACGTCATGACTTTTCAGATGACCTAACATTTTATATGCATAATATTAAAATTAGGTTTGATTAATTCAATGTCTATTTTCTATTTTCAGGAAATCTTAGTTAACGTGAAAAAATTAGAGGATGACCTCTATAAAACCAAGGGTTATCTCTCAGTTTGTCGCTTGTCTTCAGATTATCTTCTGTGAATTGTCAAATGATTTATTAGTAGAACACAAGTACTGTTTTGATCATAATTGAATCCAGAGGAGATTTAGCTCTTATTTTTGTTTTGGTGTTTTATTTATTGATTTTTCCAAATTATCTGATTACTTTAATTCCATGGGGTCAAATTATTTAAGAAGGTCTTATTTTAAGAACAGAGAGAAACAGATACACAGAGATGTAATTAATACTACTGCAATAAAATGTCAGAAGCTCACATTTCTCTGATGCACACTATTTAACAATAAGGCTTTGGCTCTCATATTTTACTTCCTAGATCAGTCTGAATTCATATTTCAATATTAAATACTTTACATTGCTTTGTGTACTTAAAAGATGTTCTTGGTTCCTTATAATGTGGTTGTCAAAATGAGGGAGTGCACGGTGTTTGCGTGTGTGCAGGGGTACACTTCTGCATGTAACCAATTTCACAGTGGCTTAGCTCTAAATGAAAGTTCCACTCCTCAGTTTCTTCATGGTCTTAGGAGTCAATGCTGTAAGATTAGTTGTTTTTATATCTATATAGGTATATAGATACATAGTTTTTAAGGCTTTTGCCATAAGGCATGTGTGCCCTTTGGGGACAGACAGAGGGCGACAGTGAGAGGGAAAATGAGAAATCACCCACTGGGGGATGGCCATGCCACAGTCCTTCCTCTTCCATTCTCCTCTTGGGATTTTGGATGTGCACACACGTGCCTGGTGTGATTTTCAAACTGCCAGGTCTGGGACTGCAACCATGGTTGGCCTTATGGGAATTCAGCATCTTAACTACTACAACACCTGCAGACCCCAGGTTATTATATATTTTAACATTTAGAAGTTTTTCCATTTTTTTATTAAATAATTATTTAACTTTATTTATTCATTTATTTATTTTTATTTGAATAGAGAGGGATAGAGTGAAAGATGGAAAGTGAGAGCAAGCCACCAGGTCCGAGACTTGAACCATGGTCAGCCATGTGGGAGTCCAGCACCCTTAACCACCATGCCACCTGCCAGGCCCATGTTTTTCCATTTTTATCTGCGGTGGTATTGTTTTCTGAGGTAGAGGCTTCTAAATGAACTCCGATGGGCATTCCCTCTTATTCTTTGTTTTTTTCCCTTTTTCTTTAGTTACAAACTCAGTGACATACCCTAAGTTCTTCGAGCCGTGTAGTTAGCTCTAATCACATATTAGGTTGCCGGGAAAGTCATGATGCATTTTTGCATAGAAAAATACATCATGACTTTCCCGACAACCCAATAGATCCGCTTTCTACATAATTTCTTGATGTAAAAAGGAAACATTTCCTTACATTTTAAGTACTGCTTCCATCTCTCCCAGTTCACTCCCCAGCCCCTGTTTTACATTTAGCATTCAAATTTGTTCAGTGTTTGGCCTTTCCTGTTTTTACTTACTCTCTTCTCTGCTTTCAGTTAACAGCCAGATCCTTGCCTGCTGTGCAGTCCGATGAGAGACTTCAGCCTCTGCTCAACCACCTCAGGTAACAGGAAGGCACAGCCTTGTTATCCTTGTAGATGCAAGTGCGTTAAAGTGGGCACATTCTATTAGCATGGTTAAAACACCTCAATTACTAAAACCCCAAAAAAGATTTTTCTTTCCCTTAATTCTGTCATTCAAATGGAAGTTTTTAATATCGTAAACTAGTATACATTAGTGTATTGGCATTGTCTTTTAATATGACAATGTGCAGGACTACTTGATAAATGTACGCCCACATGAGTAGTGATGGTTGACTCTACAGAACAATCTGAAATGAATGTGCTATTTATTGAAATAAAAGGCCAATACGTATACTTACTAAGGATAGATTAAATGGATGCAGTTTGTTTCCTTTTTTTTTGACATAAATTTGTTTTATGCATTCAATCACTATATATCATTATAGCATGCAAGATGAATTTTCCAGCACGAATACATTGTATATTAGTCCAGGCAAAAATAGTATCGTACTTGTTATGTAAATACAAAAATAATAAAGTCATTGTTTAAAAAAATAAACCTAGAAAGTATACCAAGGAGAAACTCATTACTTCTCAGAAGTAATGTTTCTTCCTTCCTTCTATGCTCTGTTAAACTCCAGTGTTGAAGTTATACTTTTATAATTTACAATTTTTTCCATTTTTTATGTATGTTGTCAGTTTTTTTCCTGTTATTAGTGATGACATGATATTTTCTTGTATGGCCGTATTGTAGTATATTCGTCTCCTTTTGGGAGGCATTTAGACCATTTCCCGTTTTTTTCCCGGCTATAAATAATGTTATACGTAAACCTTTATCTGTATTGCGCATCACTTCCTTAGGATAGGTTTCAGAAGCTGAATTACTTTGTCAAAGAGTATGAACCATTTTAAAGATTTAAGAATACACAGATGTTTCTTCTTCAAATGCTTGTTCTGTTGATACTCTTACATCGTGTAAGACTGTGCACGTTACTGTAGCCTGAACAACAAGGAACAGCCAGGCAGTTGCTGATTTGTTTGGCTCTTCATAGAAATACTGTTACGATCCTATGCATTTCCTTGATTAAGAATGATTTTTAGGCCTTTTATTATCCATTTTTATTTGGGAGTGGGATTAGGTACTGGTATTCTTTGCTCATTTATTGATACATCTCTTGCTTTTATGTGATCTCCTAAATTGAGATATAAAGGACAGTAACTCTATTGTATTTATTACATTTTTTTCTAAAATAATAATTTATTATACTTCCATTTTCAAGTTTTAAAGAGCCAAGCACCAACAGTGTTTTGTTTTATGGTTTCTTTTTATTATCTTAAACTTAGAATATACTTCTCATTCATAAATTTCAGTAAACTTTACTTTCTAATATCTTCTAGTTTTTTTCTATTTTTCAATCCCCTCTTCTCTCTTTTCCTTTTCTTTCTCCTCTGCAGTAACTTCTTTTTCTCAGACTGATACATTTTTAACCTTGTACATTGGTTTTGTTAAGGTAGGTGGAAAAAAAGGGGTCAAGACTAATTATCAGCAGGGTCTGAGTAGTATATATTAGTATATACATGAGAGGTCTTCGAAAAGTGCACAAATAATGTGTTTTATGGAAAAATGCGTGGCTTAAATATTTTTTTTTTTCAGTAAGATAACCTTCCCATCTATCCAGGAACGTTGATGCTTTTACCTCTTGGGCATTTTTCTTACTCTAGTAGCCCTTGTTTGCTTTCCTTGACATCCACTTTGCCCTCTCTAATAAGTTTCGTATTATTGCCATTTGTGATTATATTATTCCCTAGTTTACCTAGTTTAAAACTCTTCTCTGCATCCCAGTTTTTTTCTGGGTGAAGCCTGAACTCCTGGTATATAAAGTCCCTTTGGAAGAAGCCTGGTCTGTCTGTCTCTTCAGACGCCAAATACTGAGACCCTAACGTTTAGTCCCAGCAAATACCCACGACGTTCCTCTAATATAGCATTTTTTTTTGTTTACCCACCTCTATGCCTTACAAATAGTTTTTCTTCTGCTACTTCTACTTCTATTTATATATAAGCATCTATTAAAGTATTTCTTGGGCCATCAAAAATTGTGACATATTTTTCTGTTTTTCTTTGTGAAAATGTGTCATCACTTTTCTGGTGACTCAATAAATATATTCATAATATTTAATGTAAAATACTATATATTTAAATATATGCAAATATGCCTATGTATATTTACACAATACATATTTATACAAAGAGGCTTTAAAAGGTTTATGGCAAAATGGAATTAGAGTACAGGTTTATTTTGACACAAAATTTTTTGGACATCATAATACACATTTCCATGAACTTTTTGACAACCTTCATATTCTCCTTTCCCCACTTCTGTAACTTAATTACTTTGACCTGTCTGATAAGACTCAACCCAGTGTCACCTCTCGTGACGATTTGGTTTCCTCCCACCTTTTATAGGTGTTTTCATAATATCCCATGACTATCTTTGCATTACAGAATTTATGATACTGTTGCTGTTTGTTTACCATTTGATTTCCCCATTATACCATGAACGGCTTGAAAGCTTGTAAAGTGACTTTCATATTTGTATTTCCATTGCTGGGACAGCATCTGCCATGTGATAGACGGTGCCATGTGTTTTATCGAATGAATGAATGCAAGTTATGTCAGTGATATTTGGTTGGGTTTTCTTCATAAAGTTATTATTAATTTATAAGACATATTGTCACTTTTTTCCCCTATAAAACTACTGGTTCTAAAGCTATAAACCTAAAGGACCGAGTCTCACCTCTAGTTAATGCTTGATTCTGTGAAATAATGATGGATTCTTTTCCCTCCATCCCGGTATGGTAATTGTCAACTAGAATTTAGATTAACTACTGACACATCTCTTCGAGTCCTTGAAACTTGTGCAAACTGTACATTCATTTAGAGCTTTTATTCTCCATGGAGTTCAGTCATGACTGGTTGCTAAGCAACCAGGGCTAGATGCTACATGTAATATGCACCAACTGATGTTGCTTTTTTATTATTATTAAACCAAACGGTTTCTCATTTTATTACCATGTCAGAGACATCTGTATGTAGGGTGGCAGTTGATGTGCATAGTTTGACACTTCCTGTTCTACAAGGTAACCTTGTGATATGCCTTTCAAGCATATTGAATTGTCTCTTTTGGCTGTCTAAATGTAATGTTTCTCTTTTATTTTTCTTGAGCTTAGGTCAAAATAGGAAAGGATATTATTTGGTTTGAGAGATTCTAATGACAACCTTGTCAGAAAAAAAATAATTGTCATTGATGTACATGAACTGTATAATTTAAATGTTACCTAGAGGGGATGGACATTAGAGGGTTAGTACTGAGATCATTATTATGTCTAATTTTGTTTGATGCCTCTAATGATCAAAGAGAAATGATGAATAGCATTTTAATTAAATTTGTCAATAAAACTAATTTGGGAGATGATATAAATACCTATAAAAATTGAAGTTAGCAATACAGAGAAATTCTCCAGTCATTTTATAGGACTTAGATACCTAAAGAGAATTAGTATAACATGTTGCCAATGTGATAGTGGATTTTGCTTAATGATATATGTTATTTGAGATTAACTACTGACACAGAGGTGCTATGTCCAAATTTTCTTAGTTGAACCCAATTCTCCAGTTAAATACTAAATTATACTTGAAAAAGTCATTTTACTTAAGAAAACCTAATTTTTCTGATGGAAAATACTTCCCTTCCATCCCCTTAGAAGAGATGAGTGAATGAATTATTTAATAAGACTGTTTTTCAAAATTGATACTAGGAACTATTCAATTGGAAGAATTAAACTTAGTCTGAACAAAAAAATGCAAAATTCCAGAATACTAGACAGAATCTGTATAAATCATTTCTGCTTTTCCCAACTTACATATTATATATAGGTCATCTAATGAACCTGCATCTCCTTGTGACTTGACTATCATTCTCATGGATATGTGTCATTGCATTTTCAAGGTGAATTATATAGTCTACTGATTTTTTAGTTTGGAGAGATATAAAGGTCTTTGGATATGTTTTCTTGAATATAGAACCTTATTGTGAATAAGTTATCTGCTGCTCTGATGATCATCCCCATGGGAAAACATTTATAAAATGGCATTAGGCTAGTAGGGCATATGTTAAGATTATTGTTTGTAGTTATCTTACTTGTCAAGTATAAGCGGGTGAGACTAGAGAGGAAGTCTTGCAACCCATATTCTACGTGTGATAACTTTAGTTGTTACTGAGTTTTTTTCTTTTTTTTCCTACTTAAAAATAATACTTCTTTCCATAGCATATGTATCTTCTTCTTTTATCTCTCCATTTCAGGGTATGAAGTAAGTAAGTAAGGGATGACATATTCTAGATTATTTTAGTTGTTCCTAGTTACTGTTTTGACCTTAATTAAAGAACAGCAAATTTTAAAACATAAATTATTTTATTAGTCTGTATCAACCCAACAATGAATTAGATTTCAAATAAATATAACAAGCTAGCAAAGAGAAGTGTGCTTATAGTGTGAACACTTGGACTGCATCACATGAGTTAACTTGTAATGCATCCTGAATTTGTAAGCAGATATTTATATTGATCTTTATTATGAAATTATTTAAAATAATGAGAGCCTCTCCCTTCATTCATTTGTTAGTATTACCAACTGCTTTTGTAAATTTCCTTTTCCTAAAGTAGTACATTTGGATATGTGCTCTTATGTGTTCCTGTTTATTCCCCTAAAGAATACTTTGTTAGATTTTTATATTAGACATGCAAACTCCGTAAGAGAGCTTTTCCTAGTTCCCGTAGTGGTATAGTTCTCAATTGAATTGGTTTCATTTTGAAATCAGAAAGTTGTGTGGGCATTCATGTGTCTATTGTAGTAAATATGAAAATAAATGCTAGAAAAAGGTTTAGTAAGTAGGAGTTTCCGTCAGCCGAGGGCAGAAATGAACCTCTCATTAACGTGGTCCACATGCTTCAGTTGCCTGTTAGCTCTTTCTCGTCACCTGTTTTAGTCTCTGGCAGTGCCTTGAACTCTTTATTTCCTTTTCTGCATGCAGCAACACAGGCTTTTAGTTCAGTGATTATTGTGAAGGTTCTCCAGGTGCCGTGTAAGGTATTAATAAACCGGAATATTTTCTTTTACATTATTTATCTCCTTTGAATTATTTTTTTTCACATTTGTATGAAAAGTATTTATGTCTTCATAGAGGTATACTTGTCAAGAGTCAGCATTTTGCTAAAATCAGCCCGCTGTGGCAAAGACACTGTAATACTCTGATTATGTACAAAGGAATAACTAAGTTTATATTCTGAAAGTGAAAGAGGGCCACAATTTATACATACACGCGCACATACACACACACACACACACACACACACACACACACACGACTGCACAGAAATAGCTGATCCAGCTTAATCAAGTAAGGAATAAAGAGAGAGGTAGGGAATCGAACGAGAGGCAGTTATCAGCATGTTGATTATGTTACGAGTTTAACGTCATTTAATGATTCCAGTAAAGTATACAGTCACAATATGTAAAGTTTGAAAGAAAAGAAGAAACAAATTCTACCTCCTTAATATAACCATTGCTAGGCTTTCGTTGTAATCCAGTCTATTTTTATATAATTATAATTAAAGTGGTTAAACTTTTAAAAATTCACTTAATATGTCATAACTGTGTAATAAAATAGAAAATTGATTTTCATGGCTCTAGTTTTAAGTGTCTGTATAATAGTTAATCAAGGATAGATGTATCTATTTTTACTTAGGTGTTCCCTTTTATTCGGTCGTGAGGCTCGCTTGGCTGAATAAAGCTGTGAAGAAAAATTATAGTATGTTAGCAATTTCTTTATGATCAGGCAAAGTAAACTGAGGAGGAGAAATGCTGTAGTAACTTCATGAAGAAGGAATTGCAGCAAAGGAGGTTTCCAGCAGATGGAGATAAGAACAAAGAACAGCAGCAAGATAATGCTAGGTGGTTTCCAGCTGTGAAGATACAGGAGCGTTCATTAGTCTAAGGTGTCATGTTGGCCAGGTAAGAAAGCAGCCGAGTTCTTAACAAGTGAACCAATGACTTGAAAAGGATGAAATTTATGAAGCTGAATTTTAAACTGTCCTAGTGTGTCTAGATTAGAAATGTATAAACCATTTTAGCAAGAAACCATCCTCTAGATTATTTTAAAATATTACACCCTACATGTTAATATGTCTGAGTAAGTATAATAAATATATGTGTGTATACATTTTCCCAATACCTAGAATCTGACATGGATCTCACCGGGCTAAAACCAAGGTGTCACCAGGTCTGTACTCCTTACTGGAGGCTCTGGGAAAGAATCTGCCTCTAAGTTTGAACATGTCATTGGCTTAATGTAGTTCTTTGCAGTTGTTGGACCAAGGCTCAAGGCTACTTACATTTCTCCTCAGGCTTTCCATTAGCTCTTGGTGGCCTGTGATCCTTGCATGTGGGTCCCATCTCAGAGTCTTCACATTTGAAATCTAACTTGTAAGGCTGCATTGCTCTGCCTCAAATAGGAAAAAGTTTTCTGCTTTTAAGGGCCCATGTGATTCATTTGGCCCATATGGACATTCAGGATCATCTCTCCATCTCAACATCTTTCACCTTAAGTACGACTGCAGAGCCTCTTTGTTATGGAACCTAGTGCATTCATAGCTTCTGGATATTAGAATATGGACATATTTGGAGGACCACTGATTCAGCCAGTTACCATGAGGGATTTCTTTAGTGGTAGGAACTGGTGGGGGGGTGTGTGATAACTTTTGTAATCACTTTTCATCCATTTTACAAGTATTTTATCACTCTTAATTTATATAGAATACTGGGTTTTTGTAGATAATTCACTTTCCTACCTTAACATGTATTGAAAAAAGATCTAAAAGAAAAGGTTGAAGAAAGGGTTAAAAAGTGATTTGTTAAAGATATATTTTTAAAAACTTTTTTTGTTTAATGATATAGAAAGAAGATAGAAAAATCTTTCCTGTTTCTATAACAGGCTATCTTGCCAAGGCACACACATACGTTTATAAATAGTAGACTTAACAATGAAGTATACAGTAGCTGTGATGGATGGAGGTACTTTGCATGAGAGGTATTAATACATGCTTCCCTACCTTTTAGCATTCTAAGACTTTAATTTGTTGTATATTGAACACACATTAAGGGGACTCCTGCTAGGTGGCAGGCATAGTGTTCTAGGGATAAATATTTATTTTTATCTTGGTAGGACTCAATGTTTATCAGAAAAGAGGGAACGTTAACTAAAGTAATTGTAATGAATCATGATGATTGTTGGCATCGTAGAGATACATGATTCTATAAAAGCACATTCATCATGAAAACTATGGAGCTTTACAAGTCAGAGCTCTTGGAGCTTCTCCCCGACTAGACATTTTAGATTTCCCTTAACCCTTTAACTCCAAGGATCCTTAGGAATTTCTGGATCATGGATACTAGTGCCTTCCTGGAAAGCAAAATTTATTATGATTTCTCATGCTTTTCAGGTGGTTTTATTATCTACAATTATTCAATTTACTATGCCTCACTCAGATTTCTTCAGAACATTTATTTCCTCGAAATGATAAAGAAAATTAGTTGTTTTTACGCTGTGTTAGTCATAAAGCACTAACAAAGTATAACATGATGTTATGGGAAATAACTTTCTTAAAAGGCCTGAGAAAGCGTTGTGGTAGTTACATTGATATATTAGCAACCAAAAACTAGTTGTTAAGTTATTGTATAAGAGAGGGATGCTTGAAGTTGCTGAGCTAGCAAGCTGTGATTCTTGGATCTTCCAGTAGAGTGACTCCACATGTGGCCTATGGTAGTCTTGTGAGTGTAAATATTTAGTTAACCTAAGAACACCCCCTGGCATTCCAGAACCAATTAACCTTTATTCATTCAGAGTTAAAAACAAAACAAAATTCAATAAATTGGACTGAAGAAAGACAGACTACCAGACTCAACAAATGTTTAATGCCTTCTTTGTTGTTTCTAATTACTTGTTAGACAGTAGTGCTAGGAAAGATAGTACAAGGTGAATGAAAAGAAAGGTCCAATTTTAATAGGGCTACTTGGGTTCTTGACTTACTGTGTACATATAATCTAAAGGAGGGTACTAGGAACAATCATTAAATGTGTATAGCAGTGTGTTTTCTGAGTTATTATTGAGGTCTACTCCCAATTTAAAGTCATCCTCCAAGTGCCTTTTCATGTGATCTCAATGTGTTTTCTTCACGGCAACATCACTAGCTGAAATGATCCTTTTTATTTATTCTTTTTGTTATTTTATTTATTTATTTATTGGGTGTTTATTTGCCTAGAATGCAAGCTATCTGAGATCAAAGAATTTGTCCATCTCATTTACCACTATCTCCCGAATAATTATTACAATGGCTGACATAAAGGGATCTCTGTAAACATTTGAATAAATGGATGAATGAATGAATCATGGAAAACACTTTCAGGTTAGTTTGTTGATAGTTCCTCTTAGTTTGTTGTTTCATTTTTTTTTTGGTCTTTTCATTTTGCTGCTTCTTTTTTTTTTTTTTTTTTTTTTTTGAGAGGTTTTTGCTATAGGGTGCATGCACTTGCCAGAAAGACAGAGACAGAGAGACAGAAAGTGAGAAATCTCCCCCCAAGGGGGATGGCCACACCGCAATCCCTTCTCCATTCTCCTCTCAGGATCTTGGGCATGCATGCACACGTGCCTGGCGTGAGTTTAAGCCACTGGGTCTGGGACTTGAACCGCAGTTGACTACATGGGAGTTTGGCAACATAGCCATTACATCAACTGCTGGTCCCTTGTTTTTTTTTTGTTTTTTTTTGTTTTTTTTTGTTTTTTTTTGGTTGCTAAATGTTGAGACTGAATGAGATGATAATTTGGAGAAAAGGCTGGTAGATTTTCTGTCATTTCCAAGGAATACTCTGATAAAGAAATGCTCTTTACCTTTGCAGAAACTTAGTGTTGTTTTTCTCTTTTGTTTTGGGACTCTCTCTTTTGTGGAATCGGGAACTAATCATAGAGGACAGGGAATGCTTTCTGTTCTTCCATGTGATCTAAGAAAAGGATCTTCTCTTTTTGTGTTCCCTAATGACTTACTCAAATATAAAAGAGTTGTTTTTTAAAAAACAAAGCAATACTAAACTATATGTCTTGCTATTTTGGTCTGTGAAACTAAACCCTTAAGTATCATGAGACATGATTAATGGCTTTATAACACTAAAGGGTATATATGTAACACAATTGCTGGACTGTGACTTTTAGTAGTAATCCACTTTAGTTGTCACCACCATCCCATTTTCTCATCCACACCAACCAAATAAAAGCCAAAACTCCCACAAAAAGTGCCCCTGGCTCTCTAGTCTAATTGGTGTACAAATGTGTGGCAGTAATCCTAGAATGCTGTAAATGTGTACTAGTCAACCCAGAAGCATTCCACACTCTGTAAATCATTTGTGGGGAAATGGGAATATGTTGTCCCTCAGTTTAGTGTATTTGTTCTCCTGGATGTTAGAACTTTCCCTGGCCTTGCACTTTTTCATTACCACCTCTCAGGCATCCATTTTTTATTGCAGACATTTGACTGTCTTGGGCCCAGACCCAAAACAAAACCGCCTTTATTAGGGGACCTTATTCTACCACTGTATACACTAAAAATGTAAAGTAATATAAAAATGTATTCATGAAACCTGAGATATGTGTTGGGAGGCCTTAAACGTATATGATGAAAAATACCTGTGTAGGGCTCTAGTTTAAATACGTATTCTAGGGGTGTTTGTGTGCCTTTTATTTTTTAAATTGACTTTATGAAGGTATCATTTACACACAAGAAATACACTCATTTAAGGGTACACTTGAGGAACTTTTGGCAAATGTAA
Source organism: Tupaia tana (assembly GCA_026018925.1). NCBI lineage: Eukaryota > Metazoa > Chordata > Mammalia > Scandentia > Tupaiidae > Tupaia > Tupaia tana. The sequence goes on along the minus strand of JAKSZU010000002.1, from coordinate 105,175,245 downwards.
GGTACAGATATTTTTAATAGAAAAAATGAGATGCAACTTTCAGCTTTCTTGCAGTTTATTAGATTGTTATGGGAATAAATTAGACTAAGAAAATATGGACCACGGGGGGAATGATGTAGCCAACCTAAAATACAGAAAAATACCATTCGTACCATTTATAACTCTTACTTGATATGGAAACCTAGATGGTCCTGATTTTTATTGGATATACAAGTCTGTTGGAATCATTTAGTTTCTCTCCATTACACAGAAATGTAGATCATTACATTGCATATTGTCTGATAGTTTTCCGGGGAGTTTTTTTTTTAAACAAAATTGAGTAGAATTCATGCTTTTGGAAGAATAATTTACATTCAATTTAAGACAGAGTTTTATTGATTGCGTTCTCATTTGGAATAACTGCAGGGAAAAAATCACCTGGGCTAAAGCAAGTTGGATACCATTTACTAGGGATTTAGTGTAAAAAGAAACTCATTTCAATTTCAGTGGTGACAGCTGTTGAGTGAATTTTCCTGTGATACCCTTCACAGCAGGAAATGATATATTGTAACTTTGGCTCCCTTGATTTCCTACCCACCCAACAAATCCAAACTGCAGGGATTGTGTTTTCTAAATGTCTGAATAGCCTAGCTCGCGTGGACAGATATATATTTTTTTAACGTCTAAAGTGGGTAAAATTGTGATTGCAAAAATGGATATATGGATGATGTACAGAAACCTTTGTTTCTTCTTCCTGAAATTGTTTTTCCATTTGTGCCATGATTATACCTGGCTTTATACGAAAGGTTGTATTGGAACTTGGTATACTTGTATAGAATGATATAGGAGATTACAGTTCAGTTTGAAAGATGTATTAGCTTACTTTTTAATGGTCCGAATAAATATGTTTCCTTGATGCAGAGATCAGCTGTGATTACTTGTGATGTTTTCTTCGCTGCTTTTTTATTTTATGCCAGTTTAAAAAATATGATTAACTATAGCCTGCCAGATAGAAACGAATAAATGGTGTTGTTAACCTTTTTAGGTTCAAGAGTACTGGGAGATGTTTGTCAGCAAAGGAAATATGTTTTTCATAATACTGTTTTTTGTTTGTTTGTTTGTTTGTTTTAAGATTTTTGCTATTGGGTGAGTGTGTTCCCTGGAGAAATGGATAGAGGCAGAAAGTGAGACATCACCCTCTCCCCCACCCCAGGGTTGATGGCCATACTACAGTCCCCTCTCCTCCACCCTCCTCTTAGGATATGCACACACACACACACACACGCACGCTGTATTGAGTCTCAAGCCACCAGGTCCAGGACTTGAGCCACGGTTGGCCATAGGGGAATCCAGTGACATAACCATTACACCACTTGCTGGTCCCCATACTATTGTTTTATGAACCTTAGAATCGGAGAGGGAGGGCAGAGAGATACTCCTCAAGGATGGGAGAGGAATTCTTTCCTCTTTGGTTTAGGAACCTGTAATCCACATTCCCATCCTGCCCAACATGACTTCTTATAAATGAGAGAAAAGTGGACTGTTGTAACTAGGAATTGAGGTGAGCCAGACAACCCCAAAGACTCCTAAATAAAAATGTGTCACAGTTTAATTTTTCTTTGAACACACAATTCAGGTTATCTCCAAACTAATCAGAATTAAAGGTCTTTTCCCTAATAGTAAAAATGGCAAATTCTGGCTAAAATTAAAATATGTGATTCCTAAGTAAAATGTGAAAACATTTAGTTGACTTAAGGCACTTTCTTTAGTGGTTACTCTTGCAGCTTATATTCTACCTCTAACTTGTAAATTGGTTTTAGTTTGGCAAATAGAAATCAGGGTAGGTCTGTTGACTGTTCTACAGGTTTATTGCCTAGTCCTCCAAAGAATCATTTGCTTGTCACTTGTCGTTCTGTTCTTACTGAAGGTTAGCGATGTCTGGTAGAAACAACAAAAAGAGAGATGTGAACCAAAAATACAATTTTAAATTACTTAAGTGAGGGACCAGCAGATGGTATAATGGTTATGTCTCTAGACTCCCTCATGGCTAACCATGGTTTGAGTCCCAGACCCAACAGCTTGGAACTCATGTCAGGCATGTGTGTGTGTGTGTGTGTGTGTGTGTGTGTGTGTGTTTGTACCCAACATCCCAAGAAGAAAATGGAGGAGAAGGGATTGTGGTGTGGCCATCCTCTGTAGGGGGCAATTTCTTGCTTTCCGTCTCTCTGGTGAGTACATATACCCTCTAGCAAAATCTGTCTTAAAATAAAATGACTGAAGTGAAATTAATTTTAGTAAAGTGTCTTTTTAAACCCATACTCAAAATATTATTTTAACATGTAATTGACATGCAAAAATTACTCATGAAATATTTTATCTTATGTTTTCATACCAAACCTTTTAAATTCAGTGCATATTCTACATTTATTGAACTTCTCAATTCAGACTAAGCTACATTTGAAGTGCTAATAGTCACATTTAGGTAGTGGATACTATATTGAATCGTGTGGCTTTACAAAATTGGTTTCCATTTTAAACTCCAGTGTCTGAGGTTGAATTTTTGTATTATCAGAACTTCTTTAAGTTATAAGTGTAGAATAGGATAGACTCACAAAACTTCCCAGATACCAGATTAGTCAAAGATGTCTAGATTCTTTTCAGTGTTAAGTATTTTATTAATAGTATAAAGTAGGAAAGAAGTTACTGTTTTTTTCTATTACTCATGGGAAGAAATTGGTGAATGTTAAGAATAGAGAAAAACGACAACTGGTATGTGTATATGTCATAAATTTAGACTTTGATGGTGATGATTACAATTTGAGTGGAAAATACAGTGATAAACTCTACAGGCATCTGATCCTCATAGCCATCCTTTGAGGGCAGTGCTTTTATGAACCTTTTTATAATCCCCATTTACTAATGATTAAATTGAAAAAGATTAAGAGATTTTTGCAGTCACACAGATATTGCATGCAAACCCATGATTATTAGATTCTAAAACCTATTCTTACTCCCCCCCCCCCCTTTTCTTTAAGAGAGATTTTTGCTATTAGGTGCATATGCTCACTGGAGAGACAGAGACATAAAGCGAGAAATCACCTACCGGGGTGAGGGCGGGGGAAGGAATGGCCAAGCCACAATCTCCTCTCCTCCATTTTCTTCTTGGGATTTTTGGCACACATGCACATGCTCCTGGTGTGAGTTTTAAGCTGCTGGTTGAGGGACTTGAACCACAGTCGACTATATGGGAGTCCAGCAATGTAACCATTATGCCATCTGTTGGCCCCAATCCATGTCCTTTTTTAAAGGTTTATTTATTTTATTCATAATAAGATAGCTGTGCACGTGCACACATGTGTACAAGCGAGGGAGGGGGAGAAGAGAGAAACACCCTCATCAGAGTCTTGTCATGCTAGATTCTTCTTCCTCACCCCTCCTAGTCCTCAGGATCCCAGGCACATGCATGCATTTATGTGTTCTCAGGCCAAACTGGGACCTGAACTCACAGCCTTGTGGCTCCTAATACTGCAGTTCAGTTTGTTGTTGACTATGCCACCAGCCCAGGCCAGACTCCCGTGTTCTTTTGTGCCTCAGATTGCCTGGAAAAAATGATACGGATGAGAAGTAATTATAGCTAATCCCTCACCTGTTGCAACGATTCCACTACTTTTTGTTTACTCCCTCAAGTTCTCATCAGTAGTCTGAAAAGAAGAAAATGACTGGAGATGTAATCACCCTTGAAAACTGGCTTTTGCCCTCTCATTTTGTCAGCTATGCTCTGTGGCATTTATGTCACAGTAGTGGCGCTTGCGAATACAACTCTCAGGGCCGAGGTGTGATGATCCATCTTCTACTAATGATCACTGCCACAGCATGAAAAGATTTTTTTTCTTAACCAGCCGATCTTGCCGTGAGACCCACATATCTACTTTCACATAATTTCTTCTTTCTGTTTTCAACCCTCAGTTTCAACACTCCACAACAATTCCCTGTTGTGTACCTAAGTGCTCATATTGATATTCGTGGTACATTGAGCATGACTCAAATTTCTGTCTCCCTGAAGTCCAAGAGTATGTTTGCCTCTCACAGATCAGATCTGTGCAGTTGTACCTGTTTCAGATTTATCTTTTCATACATCTATGGTATTTTTGTTCTGTAAATTAGATGTCTGTGTGATAATGTTTTGGGGAAATTCTCATTCGGTGTAGATGTGATTAATTATGTCTTCCTGTCTCAGCCATTCCTCAACCCTCCCTCAGACTCCAATATTGAATTGATTTAAGTGAATTTAAAATAGAGCCATTTAAATGGTTACATAAATGTTTTAGATATTTTGAAATATATTTTCCTTTCAGCCCTCAAGTTATTGAAACTCTGTTGGGTTTGCAGTTTTCAGTTTACTATTATTTTAAAGTTATATTGAAAACTATGTTGGGTTTACAGTTTTCTGTTTACTGTTATTTTAAAGTTATATTGAAAACTAGTCATGCTTATCTCAGACTGTTTAATTAGCAAGATAATGTGGGAAGAGAAAGTTCCTCAGATGTGACTCAGTTTTAATTAAGTTGTATGTAAGTTTATTGAACAAATGCTACAGCGAAAAGGTGCCTTTATATTTTATGTGTATCATTACTTCTCTTACAGTAGGTTTTTAAAAACTTGACAAAGCCTCAAATTTTTATTAAAACAGAGACCTAGCACCTTGTTATTATGAAAGAAATTAGGATTTAAAGTTTTTTGTTTATAGCAGTGATTTTTGTTTAGAGACCTGTGTCTCCGAACCCACTTGATTTTCTATTACTTCATTTCAGTTTTTTTTTTCTCTCTTGCCTTTGCATCTAACCTACACTTTTAATCTATAAACTGTGATTTAGAAACTTCCTTGGTTTTGCTTCTTTCTGTCCATCCTCCTGATTTGTGTTGACTCGCCAGATCAGAAAAAAATAGACCCCCCCCCCCCCCCAGAGGGCATGTGCATTCACCAGGGAGAGACAGACAGACAGACAGACAGAGGGAACGGAGAAGGCGCACTGTCTATGGCAAATGATCACCCCGCCCCATGTCTTTTATTTCTCCCTCATTTTGGAATTTTTGGCGTGCACATGTAGGAGGCCAGAATGTTTCTCAAATCCCAGGGTCTGAGACTTGACCTGTGGAGTTGGCGATTTGGGATCCAGCCACCTTAACTATCACACTATGGGCTGGCCCTCGACTTTTCTGTTACTCCAAAAAGCTATTTCTTTATCACATGCTTAATCTAAAACACCTTTAAGAGTCTTAATAAACTCAAATCATGTACTTTTATAAACCTGGTCAAAATTTCAGAATGTTTTAATGTGTACAGAATTGGTAAATTACAGATGCTGCAAATACTAGAACAGTGGCCTTGGACTTTTTTTTTTTTTTTTTTTTTTTTTTTGGTCATCATCACATCCTATGTCTAAGCCTCCAAACTTAAATTATTTTGTAAATACAGTTTCTAGTTCCTCCGCTTTACTTTCCAGTCCCTCATTGCCTCTCACTGTCACCTTTCCTTTATCCCAGCCATCCACTCCTGTCTCCGGGTCACCTTTTCCCTCTGGCTTAGCAGGCTTCCCTGTTCACCTCAGATGGGTTGTCAGTCATTTCAGCAGCATTCTAATAGCTTCCCAGGATGCTGTAGTTGGTGTTGCTCAAGCATAACTCTCTGAAGTCAGTGTCATTTCATTGTGTAAAAACCCTGAATTCTGCACGTTGCTGTCCCTCCTCCCACCCTTCATTTACAGAGAAACCTCTTCTCAGTGGGCTTGCGGGACAGTTGTCCTGAGCACTGTATTGGCACTTACTACATTGTACTCTCTGGATCTGTCACTGCTTGAACTCTTCCTTGGTCACAAAGATGCTGAATGAGTGTGCTGAAAGATTGCGAGGCTATCTGGGAACTCTTGAGAATGTTTTTTCCTTTTCATAATTAGAATCTGTTTATATTCTGATAAGGAGGACAACTGGATGTGGAGAAAAACGTCTGTTATAGAGAGTCTGACAATCTAATGGTACGAAGTTCAACCTGGGTTTTATGCATGTATATGGTTCTGTTTGCGTAGTAAAGGTATTTATTTTGCTGATACAACACAGTAATTGTTATATTTTAGCAAGAGGACACTCTTTTCTCTTTCATAACCCAGTGTCTTAAGATAGTATTCTAATGTAATTGAATGCTCACTGAACCGCATCCATATGGTTTTTGCTACTTTTCTTTAACTTGAAGAAACTCTATGACATTTCAATCTCTTTGTTTTTCACCTGGCACTCTCCTAGATAAAAGATAAATTATGCAGAGAGTGCAAGTAAATCACTGCAGCTTCTAATCCCTTACCATCCGTGTTAGCGGATGAACAAGATGATGCATAGTTTTGGCTTGCCTTTTTATACTTGTGGCAAAGTAGTAGCTAAGCAGAGAATGAAATCAAATCTTGATTTTTTTCAAGATTCTCTAATTAATCCAACACTCTTTACTTGTGCCAAATAGTGATCAGTGACATAATTTGAATTTTGTAATCCGAAATGTTTCTTGATGTGTTGTGTAGAAGAAAATGGCATTTGTAGTACATCTCACTTTATTCTTTTATGCAAGGTTTGGAGTAGAAATGTTTTTGTATGTATTGAATTCTCCTTATTAAAAAATTATACATTGGTGATAGTGACTATTACTCAAAATAAAGCTGTAATTGGAACCAGATGTTAGCATAATAGCTATGTTGCTGAACTCCCATGTAGGTGACCACTGTTCAAGTCCCGTACCCGGTGACTTAAACTTAAACCGGGCACCGTGTGCGTGCGTGCCAAAGATCCCAAGAGGAGAATGGAGGAGAAGGGATTGTGGCATGGCCACCCCCCTGGGGGGTGATTTCTCACTTTCTGTCTCTGTATCTCTGTCTTTCTGGCGAGCTCACATGCCCCATAGCAAAAACCTCTCAAAAAAAAAAAAAAAAAAAAAAAAAAAAGCTGTGATTATTCTAAGCAGACAGAAAACAGCATTTTTTGTTGGATTTGCATGTGTGTGTGTGTGTGTGTGTGTAGTTTGAAGCTATTAGAAACAGTTTTTGCTGATAAAAATACTTTCTTGTTTTTCCAGTGTATTAATTACTAAAAAATGTTCGTTTATAAAATTGATCTACTTTTTTGTTTGTTTAGGTTTTTGACATAATGCACATGCACTCGCCAGAGACAGTGAAAAGAAAAGTGAGAAATCACCCCCATGGGGAATGGACACATTGTAATTCTTCCTGTTCCATTCTCCACCTAGGATTTTGGGCATGCATACACACACACCCTGCATAATTCTCAAGTCACTTGGTCTGGGACTAGAACTGCGGTCAGCCATGTGGGAGTTCAGCGCTTTAACCACCTTGCCACCTGCTGGTCCTGATGTACTGTTTTTAAGTAGGGAAAATAGCAGTGTATTTGAACAGTTTATGACTGTAATAGTACATTCATTTGAAAGCAGAGTGATGTAAAGCTGGCACTGAGCTCTGAATGTGAGGGTGTTTCAATGCCTAGTCCTTCCAATTTCTAGTCACTTTTTCACACTGCTTTCGTTATCAAGTATAAACCTGACTGTGTCAGTTTTGGCCTTAAATCTTTTTTTTTAGAATTATTTTATTTAACTTTATTTATTTAAATTTGACCAGAGAGAGAGAAAGAGAGAGAGAGAGAGAGAGAGAGAGAGAGAGAGAGAGAGAGAAACTGAGAATGCAAGCCGCTAGATACGGGACTCAGGTTGTGGTCAGTCATGTGGAAGTCCGGTGCCCTTAACCACCATGCCACCTCTTGGCCCCAGGCCTTGAATCTTTTTATGGTTTTTCATTGCCTACAGAGCGTGGGACGTAAGGCTGCTCAAGAGCTGACTATCTTGTGTGTGTCATACGATCCCCTGTACCCTACCTCTGCTACATCTGTCCATAACCAGTTCAAGAATAGATGGTCCCTGACTTAGGTTAGCTCAACTTACGATTTTTTTGACTTTATGCTGGGCTTATCAGGGCATAACCCCATTGTTGCATAATGCCAAGAACAACTTCCTTGCAGTATAGTGGGCATTCAACTCCATTTTACTGAGTGACCGTACTCATGTTTGTACATTATTTTATCATTTATAGAGGACTTTCATATTCGTTTATCTATTTGATACGAGCAATCCTGTTAGATCACTGTAATCACCACCTTCAGTTTATAGTGTAGGAAGATGAGGTGTGTAGAGGTTAATGGCTTGGCCTGTTACCTCCCCGCTGGGTGGTGGATCCTTTGTCGGGTCATGTTCATCTCCCTCTCCATCCTGTTATTTCTGTACTTCCTAGTCAAGGCTGCAGTTACTCTCTGTACTGGAATGTGCTTTACTGATTCTAATTAGTACTTTGAAAAAATTATTTTATTTGAGTTCCTGAGCATTTTTGTCAATTAGGCAGGTCTGGTGTATTAGTGCCATTTTACAAATGAGGATGGTGCAAATCAGGATATCCAGTGGTCTTCCGGTTTGTGGAACTAAGGGTTTCAAAAGCAAAAACAAGAGCAGGTCTTGATACTTCGACCAACTACTGTCCCATGCTGCCTCTTTGCTCGACTGCAAGATATATTAGAAAGTGAAATAAATTTTTATTTTGGGGTTTGCACTGAAGCAATTCTCTCATTATACTCTGTATTTAAGTGTAAAGTTTTAAAGTTAAAGGCAATTGTTGGTTTAACTTAGCATGAGTTTGTATGCCATAGTGCTAGAATGATTAATGTGTAACATCTAGTGACACATTGATTGTCAGAAATGTATTACTTAAGGGGGAAATAATGTAAGAGTCAAGGAGCTGTGTTTCAGGATTTGGGATCTAGGGGAAGAAGAATAATTGTTTTCTCCAACCCCTCAGTTGAGATGGACCCCTCGAACAAACCAGATTAACAAGAGGAAACATACAAAAGTCTATTAACCTGTATATTTCATGTATATGTGGGAGACAGAGAATGAGTAGTTCTCATAGAGGTGAATTTAATTTCAGTTTATATTACCTCTTCAACAAAGATTAGTAAATTTTGAGAGAAGTGACAAGACAAAGGAAAAGGACATTGAGTCTCTGGGGACAGCAATTTGTGGGAAAGCAACTAAATGACAGGTTTATAAAGGCTTATTTATAAAGCTTGTTAATGTAGATTCCTCTGTCATCTTTAGATAAGGGTTCCAGATAAGTTTTCTTCAGAGGTTAACGTTTTTTCTAAAGGAGGCAGGATACCTTTCGTTTTTGTAAATTTGTGTCCTGCTTTTGGACAAATGGGGGAAGACAGATTGCTTTCCTGCATGTGCTTTAAGTTCAGTAGTCTTTCGCATTTGGGGCAGAATATTCTGGTTTCCTTCAGTGTTATTTTACTCATCTTATTCTTCAAGTAATTCTCAGACTTTTCTTAGTTCATGGAAGGAAGACTCTGGGGAGGGGACATCCACACTTGTAATAGTATACTGACCAGTAGCTGCAGCATCCCAAGATACTACTATAGTTTTGCTTCCAATGCATACCCATTGTTTGTAAAATTGATTCACTGTGGAAACGGCAGCCTCTCTCCAGAGTGTCTTGAGCATACACATGGTTCTGCAGGGAGACTCTGTACTGAGCCAGGTAGGAAGTAGACAATCTAGAATTTTTTATGATAATGACACTTCTCTCTAAGATTACCCTTTAGTTGCAGTGTCTGCATAAACCATGATTCAGTGTATTTTCCTATATAAATGAACAACTGGTTTATTTTTTTTTTTTTCTTTTTTTTTTTGAGAGGTTTTCGCTATAGGGTGCGTGCGCTTGCCAGAAAGACAGAGAGAGACAGAGAGATAGAAAGCGAGAAATCACCCGCCCAGGGGGGATGGCCACGCCGCAATCCCTTCTCCTCTCGGGATCTTGGGCACACGTATGCACACGTGCCTGGCGTAAGTTTAAGCCACCGGGTCCAGGACATGAACTGTGGTCGACTACTTGGGAGTCCAGCAACATAGCCATTACGCTAACTGCTGGTCCCAATGAACAACTGTTTTTTGCAGTGTCATGCCTGTGTGCACCTGAATCTGTGTTTATGGGTAAGGTAGTATGTCAAGACAATGAAAGATTACAAAGATATATGGCTTTAGTTAGTGTATACCAAATTAGTTTTCTAATTTCAAAAAATTCTACAGGAAAATGTTTTATGGGGAAGATGGCATGTATATTGAAGAAATAGGGAATTAGGAGTCAAAAAGTTTGAGTTTTCGTTGCAGTGCTGACTTGCTTTCTGATCCTAATGAGTTTCTAACTCCTTTGAGTCTCCATTTTTCATTTGTCAAGTGTAAAATAAAAATACTCTCAGAGTAATTATGGGGATTTAACTAGAGCATAGATGAAGATTCTTCACACACTGTAAAGTGCTACTCAGATATTTATTATAATAAACAACGATTACTGCAAGTCAGGCCCTTTAACACGAACTTTCAGATTCAGACCTCTTACCAACACTGTAAAGCAGGCATCATTATCTCCCTTAGACGCAGAGGTACCCTGGGATACAGAGAGTCTAAATAACTTGCTTAGGATCTGTATCTGTTATATGATGGATAGTTCTTGATTTAAGCCCTGCTTTCTTTTTCTCTGTATTGCCACAGTGTTACCAAGGGATAAATAGGGGCAGGCTTCATGACACAGCTGTAATACACCGCTCAAGAGAAGCTGGATCCCACATGGTGACTTTTCAAATCCTCAACTTGGTCACCTGAAACACTCAGAACACATGTGCAAGTTCCCAGCATCTCACGGGCTGGAGAACTGGAGGAAGGGGATCACAGCACGGCCAGACTCTATGGAAACAACTCGTTCTCTCTTTCTCTCTCTCTCTCACTGTCACATGCACATGTACATGCTAGATCATGAATAAAGAACATTTTTTAAAATATAAGAAATAAATAGTAGAGATTTGAACTTTAATAAGTTGGAATATATTTCTAAGCAATGAGGTAGTGCCCAGCAGTAGGAATCAAGAGTATCAGACTGTCACTAGTTTTTGTATTATTTTGGGGTAAGTTACTTAAATATATACTGTTAAATAAATTCAGAACATTTGGCTGAATGGTTTACATTCAAGTGTTTTCTTATTCTGGCTTTAATTTTCTTATTCTGACTTTTTCGGTTTATGTAAAAGTGTTTTCTTATTCTTACTTTAATTTTTATTAGGGAAAAAAGTCCTTTGAAATGGTCAAAAAGTATTTTATAAATCCTATTTTAATATGCTTTTTGTTTGACTTTTTTATTTAGTCATTCCTATACTGGCCAAGATTACAGTACACAGGGAAATGCTGGGAAGATTTCTTTAGAACAGATCGACTCAGTAAGTATCACATCTTTTTAAGCTTTGACCTTTGTTAATATTGGAAATACCAATTTTCTTCAAAGATTTTTGGATGGGCAAATGGGAGAGGATATTATTTCGTCATTTACCTATCATTTTTAAACAAAATTTCATGTTCTGTGAATATGATTTTTTTAAATCCTAGGGAAAACCAAACCTAATAAAAGTTATTTATTATTTGATAAAAATAAAATTTACTTATTTCAAAGAGGAATTCTCTTAAGTAATGATAGCTCAATGGTATCTATGTGTTAATATTTAAATACACCGTACATTGGGCCAGCCCTATAGAGTACTGGTTAAGCCTTGTACATGGGAAGCCAGATCCAACATGGGTACCATAGTTTGAATCCTGGCCCCAGAAGCATGAGAAACATGTGGACATGTGTGCCCCAAATCCCATGTGCCCCAAATCCCGAATGGATGGAGAAATGGAGGTTAGGGGATTGCAGCATGACCACTACCCACTGGGGTGTGTGTGTGTGTGTGTGTGTGTGAGTGTGTGTGTGTGCATACAGGCTCTCATGCTCTCGCCATTCCCTCTCTCTCTTGTACATGTGTGCATTCATTCTCTGGCAATTAAAAAGATAAATAGAGGTGCTGGCGGGTGGTGTGGTGGTTAAGGGCGCTGGACTTTCACATGGCCGACCACAGTTTGAGTCCTGGACCTGGTGGCTTGCTTTCTCACGTTCTCTCTCGCTCTCTAGCTCTGTCTCTCTCTGGTCAAATTAAAGAAAATAAGTAAATAAATAAAGTTAAATAAAATAATTCTTTAAAAAATATAAATAGAAATTAAAAAATGCATATACCAAACGCATTTCAAAAAGGAGAAATGGAAAATGCTAAGTGTGCTCATTTGTTAGGATTGTCATAAAATACTACAACCTGGTGACTTAAACGGCAGAAATTTATTTTCTCGTTATCTAGAGGCTTAGCTGGAAAGCTAAGATTAAGGTGACAACAGGTTTGATTTCTCTTGGGGCTATTTATTTATTTTTTTAAAAATTTGACCAGAGAGGGACAGAGTAAGAGTGAGTGAGTGAGTGAGTGAGTGAGAAAGAGAGAGAGAGAGAGAGAGAGAGAGAGAGAGAAGAGGGGAGGAGTGAGAAAGCAAGCCGCCAAGTCTGGGACTTGAACCAGTCAGCCACGTGGGAGTCTGGAGCCCTTAACCATGGCTCCACCTGCCAGACCCTCTTTTTCTTTCTTCTTTTTAAAGATGGCTGCCTTCTTATTGTGAACTCATACAGTTTTTCTACTGTTTCTGTACATCACTATGTCTTTTCCCTGTTTTAAAGGTTAAATATGGCCCTACCCCCATGCCATATTTAACCTTAATTATCTCTTTGAAGGCCCCATATACATGTACAATCATATTCTAAAGAACCCTAATATACCTACTACTCCATACATTAATTTCCTAACAGAAAGATAAAGTATTTTGAAGTAATAATATATAATGATGTCAGTGGAAGAGTAAGATTCTTATATAGCTTGATGAGGGCCTAATTTAAAATTTTCTGAAGAGTTGCTTTGTAGCATGCATCAGAACTCTAAAACTGTCTATAGTTTTTTTGTGAGGTGGCTTTATTTCTGAGTGAATATATATGCAGAGGACATAATCTTGGAGGTAGGACTTAAACATGAATTTTGGAGGGGAGAGAGCATGTCATAATACCAAGTATAGGCTACCATCCTTGGCTTGTCGGTAGAATAATGACTAACTCATTTCACTTTGTGGTTCGTGTTTGGAAACAATGACAATAATATTAATATATATTATATAATTATAGTACATAAGTGTGGTAGAGAGAGAACATGAGGTTTTAGAGACTAGAATAAATAGGTTGTCTTTCTGTGTGAATGATTAAATACTTGCAGATAATATATCCAGAAATAACAATAGAATTACCTACCTTACACAATTGATATAAAATTTCTTCTCAAGGATATCCTATTTTTAAATTATCTCTCTCTTTCTTGCTCTCCTTTTATTTTGCTAGAGAGCACTGTGTGCTTGCTGGGGAGAGAGAGAGAAAAACAGCTAGAAAACACCTACCCATGAGGGATAGCCACATTCTAATCCCTTCTCTAGTTCTTCTTTTGGAATTTTTGGTATGCATACACATGCATTCCTGGCATGTTTTTCTTTTTCTTTTTTTTAAAATTTATTTATTTAATTTTATTCATTCATTTTAATTTGAACAGAGAGAGAGAGAGAGAGAGAGAGAGAGAGAGAGAGACACCTGGGGGGGGGGTAGTGAGATAGTAAGCCATCAGCTCTGGGACTCGAACTGTGGCCGGCCATATGGGAGTGTCCAGTGCCTTAACCCACTTGCCACCCGTTGGCCCCCTGGCGTGTTTTTTGAGCCACTGAGTCACTGAGCAGTTAGCCATGTAGGATCCAGTTGCCTTACCCACCCTGCCACTGGTTGGCCCCTTTTAACTTTCTCCAACAGTTGTTTCATCTCTCACCTCCACCCTTTCCCCCCATATGATTTGTTTATTTTTAAATTTTTTTTAGGTTTTTGTCATAGGGCATATTGGGTGCTTGCCAGAGAGAGACCGAGAGAGGGAAAGTAAGAAATGAACTCCCACCACCACCCTGGGTAAGGGTAAGCCACTATGTAATCTCTTCTCTTCCGTTTTCCTCTTGGGATTCTGGACAGGCATGCACAAACGCCTGGTGTGATTTTCAAACTACCACATCCAGGACTTGAACCATGATCAGCCATGTGGGAATTCATCCTCTTAATTACCTCGCCATCTGCTGGCCCCTATGTTTACTTTATATAATATGAATGGTTGGAGGTTAATTCTGTTTCTGATTTTAGGTTGATGTTTTATCATTCACAAGCAAATGTGAACTTGGTTGGATATGGTGCAAGTTCACAGAAGTGTAATCACTCATTAATTTAGCTACCATATATTGAGGCCATCAATTATGTACTAGCCACTGTGCTGTGGATTGAAATGAATAAAACAGAAAATGTACCTACCTTCACAGACCTTATGTAGGGGACATACATGTAGACAACATAGTAAATAATAAATGAGCAATTTAATGCTAAATTACATTAAGTGCTATGATGATGGTTGTAGTCTAGGTCTGTGCCTGAGATCCTATGCTAAGTAATATAGATGTCTTGTTATTTGAACTTCCTTCTAACCCCATATTGCTTGATCCTCATAATAGTATGTTATTAGCATTTCTCTCTTCTCAAAATGTTCCCTTGAGATTTTTCTCCCAACAAATCTGGCTCCCTGAACAATACTATTTGGCCCTCTTCAAGTAGGTTGCTCTTTTCCCCATACCCTACGTAGGTATGGGGTGAGGGTCTTTCCTAGTCGACATTACCACTTTCAGACCATTTCTGTGTCTTCTACTGGCAGAGTTCCATCTCCTTTCACGCCCTTATGATCGTATTCTCCCCCGTAATACCTCCCTTGTTGCTGCCACCCCCATTTATTGATCATTTTGGCACTCAGCTGACAGTCTTTCTACCAAACCAAACAGAACAGAACAAAAAACTCTTTCTACTAGCACCGCTCCTTTTGCTGTTCTTGGCCTCTGCAATAGCCATTGAAAATTCATCCCAGATCCTATTCTTATCATTTCTTTGCTCAATCTCCGCAGTCATTCTTCTGTCTCATTATGAGATATCCTAGACCCCGTCTTTTTCTTTTCTATTATTTGGATTACTGTTGATTACTGTCAAAACCTATAAAACATTCTTTTTGCTTTCATTCTTGCTCTCAAATAGTCTGTTCACTGTAGAAGGCCAGTGCTCTTTTTACTAATCGAGTCCTATCAGTTTTCTGATCAACACCTTCTCTTACTAAAGTCTAAACTCATTTTATGGCCTATCAAGCCCTATGAACTTGTCATTCCAATTTTACCTTCTTCATTCTGGCTCACTCACTGAGCTCTAGCCATATGGACTTTTACTCTTAGCACACCAAGCTTGTTTCTTCTCAGGGTCTTTGCTTTTATTACCTTTTCTTTAAAAAAAAGAATTATTTATTTAATTTTATTCATTTATTTATTTTAATTTGACCAGAGCCACCAGGTCTAGAATTTGAACTATGGTTGGCTGTGTGGGAGTGTCCAGTGCCTTAACCACTATGCCACCTGCTGGCCCCACTTTCATTATCTTTATGTTAACAGTATTCTGGAATCTTCATTTGGTTGGAGTCCAATATACATCTCTGCTGAAATACCATCTCCTCAGAGAGACTTTCCTGATGTGCAAATTATCTCACCCCTCTTTTAGTTACATTTGATCCCATTTTATTTTCAGAGCTTTTGGAATCAGATGTTATCTTGTGAAGTATGTGATAATTATCTATCCCCTCCCATTGGAATATGAGTTCCTTATGGACAAGGTTTTTGTATTTCTTTTTCTTTTTGGAGAGTTTCTTGCTATAGGGCGCGGGCGCTCGCCAGACAGACAGAGAGAGACATAGAGACAGAAAGCGAGAAATCACCCCCCGGGGGGATGGCCACGCCACAATCCCTTCACCTCCATTCTCCTCTTGGGATCTTGGGCACGCACACACACGCACCCGGCGTGAGTTTTAAGCCACCGGGTCCGGGACACGAACCGCGGTCGACTACGTGGGAGTCCAGCGACATAGCCATTACGCTAACTGCTGGTTCCCAAGTGAGAAAGCAAGCCTGGACTCAAACCGCAGTCAGCCTTGTGGGAGTCCAATGCTTTAACCGTCATGCCACCTGCAGGACCCGGTTTTTGTATTTCTTAGGAATAAGTTTTGGGACCAGCATAATGGCTATGTCACTGGACTCCCATGTAGCCTGCTGTGGTTCGAGTCCCGACCTAGTGGCTTAAACTCGTGCTGGGTGTGTGCGTGTGCATGCCTAAGATCCCAAGAGGAGAATGGAGGAGAAGGGATTGTGGCGTGGCCATACCCCCTGGGGGGTGATTTCTTGCTTTCTGTCTCTCTGTCTCTCTCTGTCTTTCTGGTGAGCACATGTGCCCTATAGCAAAAACCTCTCTGGAAAATAAATAAATAAATAAATAGGTGTTTTTTTTTTTTTTTTTTTTAATTTCTTTCTGGTCCCTAGGATCGTAAAGATATTAAATGTTTAATGACTATTTGGTGATTAAACTAGTAAAAAGTAGTCAAGAAAGCTGAAGTTGAATTGGGTCTTGAATGACTTGACTTTGGCTAGATGACATAGGGGTGGGAAGGCTACTACACAAGATAGAGCCAGAAGAGTGAGAGAAATGAGAAAGTACAAAATATGACTGTGTGATAATAGTATAGTGAATAATCCATCTGACTGGAGTTAAGGGTTATTACTGGTAATAGTAACAATCTGGGCTTTCCTCCTCTCCCTTTCACAGTGCTTCCAAAGTGCTTGATTTATGACATTGTTGGAGCCCTTATTATATTATTTACTATATGAATTTAACTTCTGTAATAGTGAATATAATGATTGCTGTGTCTTTTCCCTTAACTTACCTGAATAAAAAGGAAAATAATGTTTTTATGTTTTACAAAACACCTAATCAATATTTGTTCTGTTGTGTATAATTGAAAAGTAGTTAGTTATTGGACGTTGAGAGAACCTAACATGTTCCTACTAAGGGTATTGAATATGCATTGATTTTTAGGAGTTTAGAAAAATGCTTTAGAAAAAATAATCAGGTAATAATATGACGGAACAAAAAGAGTTACATGAAAATGAACTGCAAGACTTTCCTGAGATCTGCCAAGCAAGGATGTAGGTTTGGAATGGAAAAATTTAGTTGTTACTGTGAAAGGATGGAGAGAGAGTGGATAGTCACTAGAGGGAGCAGCAGGGTCAAACAAAGTGAGACCTGCTCTTAACAGTGAATTTGCCAGGAAATATGTGAGAAAGTAGGGACTTAAGTCTTGGGAGAAGGCTAGTTGAGAAAGTCAGAGAATGCAGTTGAGAACATAAGTAAAAATGTTGAGTTAAAAGTAAACAGTGATATTTTGTTTGTGTTTTTTTATTTGTTTGTTTTGTTTTGTTTTATGACAAAAGGCACATGTGCATAACAGGTGTATGTGTGTGAGAGAGAAAGAAAGAGAAAATGCTTTCTTAGTAGAGTCTTGTCATGACATAATCCCCTTTCCCCAGCCCTCTAGCTCCTCAGGATCCTGGGCCCTTGCACATGTGCCTAGCACATTTTTCAGATCAACCCAGGAGCCAAACCACAGTTTGCTTCCAGCATGAAAAATGCTAGTGTTAATGCTATATCACAGTGGCCTGGGTTGTATTTCATTTTGACATAAAAGGAAAGACCTGCAATTTTTTTTCTCTTAAATATTGATTTCTTTAGCACATTTATTTAAATTCTCCTTTTAATATTCACTTATTTATGTGTTTTACTTAATAATTGAGCTATCTTAAAAGTTTATCTGCTGCTCAGCAATTATAATTTTGAATAATATATAGTTGAAGAAAATGAAACCTTCTATTCACATGGAAATCTCTGTAAGGTTTATAACAGTTTAATTTGAAATATTCCGAGAGTCAGTGGTTAAATAAATTGTGGTATTACATCCATACTATAGAATAGTACTTAAATGTAATAACTTACAGATGAACTTAGATGAATCTGGAGGGAATTATACTGATTGAAAAATACCAATCACAAAACATTACATACTATATGATTCTATGTATCTGTGTATATTATACTCTTGTAACAATGAAATTATCAAGATGGAAAACAGATCAGTAGTTGACAAAGGGTTAGGGGACTAGTGAGGAGAAGGAAAGGTGCAGATGGTAGTTGAGGTGGGTATGAAAATTATACAAAATTATAAGACATATTTTGAGCATTATCTTTAAAATTCAGTATTTTGAAATTTTGAAAGTTGTTTGTAAACTGTCAAGAATTATGGAGTATGAGCTAAAAATTTTTTTGCTATGTAAAGTAAATGTTTGTAGAAAAATGTAAAAAAAAAAGAAAGAAAAAAAAAAAGAAAGGGACACACGAGAGAGCTTTGTGGTGATAGAATTGTTCTGCATCTTTACTGGAGTGGTGAATGCATGAATCTCCTCCACATGTGGTATAATTGCATAAAATTTGGTCAGCCTGTGGCCTGGTGGTTAAGGTGACTGGATCCTACAAGGCCGACTGTACAGTTTTAGTCCTGGATCTGGCTCTAAAAACATGGCACAAGTGTCTGTATGCCTCATATCCTGAATGGTGGGAGAAATGGAGAAGAGAAGCATGACCATGCCTTGTGGGGGATGTTTTTTTGCTTTCCTCCTCTCTCTCTTTCTCCAGCAAGCACACGTGACCTTGGAGGGAAAAAAATGCATAAAATTAAGTGTACAAATATAGACATAAATAGGTACCTGTGTACAATTGATAAAATCTGAATGAGACTAGTGGATTTTATCAGTGCTGGTGGTGCTGGTATTCTGGTTATGATAGTGTACTATAATTTGTGAGAGTTTATCTTTGGGAAAACTGAGTACATATCTCTTTGTATTATTTTTTTAAACCACACGTGAATCTATAATTATCATCAAAGAAAAGGTGAAATTGAAAATTAAGAAGAAATAGGTAAAATACATTTTAAAGATACATTTTATTGAACCCAGTGTTTCCAAAATAGTATCACTATAACATGTAATCAATGTAAAAATATTAATAACAATAAAGTTATAAGCAATTACAGTAATATAGTAATGTTTCCTTATGGTTTTTATTTTAATTTCAATTAGACTGAATTTACAGTCACAACAAATATTATGTGGGACCTGACAAGTCTTCCATGTAACCCAAAACTGTTTTTTCTTACAGCTTTCTACCAAATCCTTCCCACCTTGTATGCGTCAGTTACATAAAGCCTTGCGGGAAACTCACCATCTTCGTCATGGAGGCCGAATGCAGTATGGCCTCTTCCTGAAGGGCATTGGTTTAACACTGGAACAGGCATTGCAGTTCTGGAAGCAAGAATTTATCAAAGGAAAGATGGATCCAGACAAGGTAATCAGAGCTGTAACTGGAATTTTATTTCGGTCTAAAAACTGAAGTTTTGGGACCAGCATATGGTGTAATGGTCATATTGCTGGACTCCCATGTAGTCGACTGCAATTCAAGTCTCAGACCTGGTGGCTTGAAACTCATGCTGGGCACATGGGCGTGCATGCCAAGATTCCAAGAGGAGAATGGAAGAGAAGGGATTGCAGCATGGCCATTCCCCATGCACAAGGGGTGATTTCTTGCTTTCTGCCTTTCTCTCTGGTGAGCACACATGCCCTATAGCAAAAATCTCTCTTAAAAAAAGTAAAAAAATCCTAATATGTCTCTTTTTGGAATATGCTCCTTGAAATATTTTTGAAATATACAGCCAGTAAAATATAAGGCTGAAATTGCTTTCAGAGTTATATTTCTGTAGTAATGTATGTGTATAATTATACCCACATACACATACATACATTCAAACATACTTAATGTTGTTTTGAAGCCTAGGTATATTGTGAACAAATAAAGTGAAAATAATCTAAAATGTTTTCTATTGCATTATGCAGAATCTCTCATAGAGCATTTGTAGATAGACAATAATCATTATAAACCTGAGCAACTGCTTTTAAACATATTCAAAATACTATGATTTATACTCCTGCTCCTTATTTCTTTTTAACAGTGCTACTAATAACAGTTTTTCAAAATATAGTTTCTTTTTCCTTCTATGTCATGTGGTTGTAGTATGAAGTATATATTTTTAAATTTTATTTCTCAGTTTGCTTCCTCCTAAAAAAGGTAAAATAATAACAAAAAATATTGACCAAGTAAATTTTGTAACACTTTATTATGTCTTGTATTAGTTTACTAGGGTTGCCATAACAAAATAGCACAAGCTAGTTGGTTTAAACAACAGAAACTTATTTCCTCATAGTTCTGGAGTCTGGAAGTCCAAGATCAAGGTATTTACAGGCTTGGTTTTTCCCAAGGCCTCCCTCCCTGGCTTGCAGCAATGTGCTGTGTCCTCACACTGGTGCGTCTTCTTCTTCTTTCAAGGACATCAGTCATGCTGTATCAAGGCCCCTGAAAAGATATGATCTTATTTAACCTTAATTTCCCCTTTACAGATCCTTTCTTCAAAAACAGTCACATTTGGGAATAGGACTTTAACATAAGAATTTTAGGAAAGCATAATTCAGTTCATAATGTGCCTCTAGCTATATATTGTGTTGTCAGAAAAGTCATGACGTATTTCTGCATAGAAAACAGAAAAACATAGATACATCATGACTTTTCTGACAACCTAATATTTTATTTAGAAATTTAGATCTTTTTATAATGTAGTATGAATGGCTTTTGGAGTTTTTATAGTTTTTCTTTTTTAATAATTTCTAGAGGCATGTGCACTTGTGGGGTGGTGGTTAGAGAGGAGAGAAAAGAGAGGAGAGAAAATGAGAGAGCACCACTGTCTGTGGGAAATGATAAGCTGCAATCCCTTCTCCATTTCTCTTCCCTTTTGGGATTTTGGACATACACGCACACACGTCTGCAATGTTTTTTAAGCTGCTGGGTCTGGGTCTCAAACCGTACAGTTGACCATATGTGATTCGACTGCCTTAACCACTGTGCTACCAGTTGGCCCTAGATTTATTTTAAAAACTATCTTCATTGGTAATTGTCTATATACTCTTACATAAGACATTTAATAGTGTTTCTTTTAAACACAGTTTTGAAAAATGTTTAGGCTTCTATGTCCTTTATTTTAAAGGCAACATATTCTGGGGGTCGGCAGGTGGTATGGTAGTTAAGGGCGCTGGACTCCCACATGGCTGACCATGGTTCGAGTCCCAGACCTGGAGGCTTGCTTTCTCACTTCCTCTCTCTGAAAATATTAAAACCATAATAATAAAGTTAAATAAAAGAATTCCTTTAAAAAATAAAGGCAACTTATTCTGATTATAGAACATATGAAAAATACAGAAACATTTATATGTCATTTTACCCTACTCAAATAATTACTATCATTTCAGCCTTTTTCTCTACTCTAGATAGCTACATCCCATTGTGTTTTTACCTATTTAAAAAATTAACATTATAATATAATAATTTCTCCATGTGTTGTCTGATGTTTGAAAATTTCATTTTAATTAGTTGTATAATAATACATCTTTTGAAATTGATATAATTTGTTTAATCATTCTATTGTTGGACATTTGGTTGTGTCTAATTTGACGCTGTCATAAATGTGTTACAACCAGTATCCTGAGGACATAAATCATTGATTATGGTTCTGATTATGCCCTCTGTATATATTTACCAGGAAATAAAATTACCTAGCATGAAACTATAGACAGTTTTATAGTTTTGATGCATGTGATAAAATGGCTATTAAGAAAGGTTTTAAATTAAACCCTTATCAAGTTAAGTGAGAATTTTGCTATGCCATTGATGTCATATATATTATTACTTAAATTTTTTTAACATCTTTTTATTACAAATTGGATGTATTAAGTAGGTAGGTGTATTAGCACTCTCCAGAGAAATAGAATCTCACGTGTGTTTGTGTTTACATGCAGAGAAAGAAAAGGAGCAGGTGTGTGTTGGGGGCTTGGAGGAAGATACTGATTATTATAAGGAATTTGCTCACATGATTATAGAGGTTAACAAGTCCCAAGCTCTGTAATAGGCAAGCTGGAGATCTAGAAGCACCAATGGTAGTTTTAGTCTGAGTACAAAGCATTAAAAACTAGTAGAGCCGGTGGCATAGTTCCTGTGTAAATACTGGCAGGCTTGAGACCCAGGAATAATAGATGTTTCTGATTGAGTCCAAAGGCTGGGAGAAAGTGAGGCCCCAGCCGAGGGTATGAGGCAGAAGAAAATTCTCGCTTTCCCCCATGAGACTCAGTCAGCCATTTTGTTCTGTCCAACCTTCAGCTGATTGGATGACAGCCACTCACCTTAGGGAGGATCATCTGCTTTACTCTCAACACCAACTCAAGTGTTAATCTCATTCACAAATACCCCTAGACACT
This sequence comes from Tupaia tana, assembly GCA_026018925.1. Taxonomy (NCBI): domain Eukaryota; kingdom Metazoa; phylum Chordata; class Mammalia; order Scandentia; family Tupaiidae; genus Tupaia; species Tupaia tana. Next base: position 105,152,876 of record JAKSZU010000002.1, on the reverse strand, counting down.
TCCAGAATTATGCTTGACCAAATATCTGGTTACCTTGTGGTCCAATTAGGATGACACACAACACTGTTAATATTTGTGAGCCAGAGAGAAAGTGAGGCAGTAGTTTTGAAATGAAAAGAGAGAAGCCAAGTTAGCATTTTAGCTTTGTTTATGCTGTAACTAGAAAAAGAAAGAAGAAAAGAGAAAAACCCATCTATGCCAGTCAATGTAGACACAAGCTCTGAGTACGAGGTGTTTAACTTGAACAGCTGTTCACTGACCTGTCTTCTTCTTGTACATCTGGGGTGGCATGTATATCAATGTCATCAGTATTCAAAGTTTTTATTTATTTATTTATATTAAGGTTTTTACATTTTTTTCAAGGCCAGCAGGTGGTTTAGGGGTTAAAGTGGCCAACTTCCCAGTTTGAGCACTGGATCAGCAGCTTGAAAATCACACTGGGTTCATGTGCCCAGAATCCCTGGAGGAGGATGGAGAAGGGATTGTGGCATGGCTATTTTTCCTGGGGAAGAGTGATTTTTCAATTTTCATCTCTCTCTCTCCCTCTCTCTCTCTCTCTCTCTCTCTCTCTCTTTCTTTCTCTTGTGAGTGCACATACCCTATACAAACTGGAAAAAAGTTAAAACCCCAAACTTTTTTTGTTGTTGTTGAAGGAGAGACAAGCAATCTTAACAAGTCTCATGCCATAATCCCCACTCCTAAAGCTTTTACCCAGCCAGGAACATATACCCATGTAAACACTTTGGGAATGTACAGATTGATCTAGGAACTGAACCCTGATCTTTCATATAGCTTTTAGCATTGCAGAACTTGGCAATTCAGCTGTGCCTATGTAGACTTTTTTTTTTTAAACCTGTGTGTTTAACATTTCTTTTAATGGAATTTTTATTTTGTAACCTAAAGTAGTTTTTAAAAAAATTATTATAAAAGAAAATCAATAAATAATTTTTTAGCTTTCTAGATAATATATAGTAGTCTATATTTTCATTAGCTCATTATTGATTACAGCAAATATTTTGACTAGAAGATTATAAGTTGTACTTGTGACTTACTGTAAGTAGTATTCTACTGCTACACAGTCTGTATTTATAAACAGATGTTCCTGTTTTTCTCAGTTATGTCTTCTCATACATGTATTTGCAAGGAGCTGTAATAAACTAAGGGATGCTAAATTATCATTGCTTTAATTGAATAAAACTGTTTGTTAAGTGATACATATAAAATACTCTTAAGTGTAGAACATTATTGACTTAAAATACTATTTTATAGAATATTTTATAAAGTAATCATGGAGGATATATATTAGATAGTTTTTATGGTGGTTTAATTAAAGGATTTAGGCATTCAACCTGACTTGAATGATTTGGAATAACTTTTATGAATAGCTTATTTCCTCAAAGTGCAAGAACAATGTTGTAGCAAGGTCAGTTTCAACCAGAATTCTCCTTTGCTATTGTCTTGTAAATGATCATATCTGATTCTTACTTTTTATGCTTGTGTCCTCGTTGTAAGTTATTTGAGGTGTGCTGCTGTGAGCATCTAAGCAAAAATTATGGTACTCCTCCATAACTTTTTTTTTTTTTTTTTGAGAGAGAGAGGTTTTTGCTACAGGGCACGTGTGCTCGCCAGAGAGACAGAGAGAGACAGAGAGACAGAAAGCAAGAAATCACCCCCCAGGGGGGAATGGCCATGCCACAATCCCTTCTCCTCCATTTTCCTCTCAGGATCTTGGGCATGCACACACACACGCCCAGTGTGAGTTTAAGCTGGGTCCAGGACTCGAACCGCAGTCGGCTACATGGGAGTTCAGCGACATAGCCATTACGATAACTGCTGGTCCCTCACCATTACTTTTTGTTTGTTTGTTTGTTTTTGAGAGGTTTTTGGTATAGGGCGCGTGTGCTCACCAGAAAGACACAGAGAGACAGAAAGCAAGAAATCACCCCCCAGAGGGGATGGACACACCATAATCCCTTCTCTTCCATTCTCCTCTTGGGATCTTGGTCACACATGCACACACACCCAGCACCTCACCATTACTTTTGAAGTAGCAGAGAGGGCAACACTTTCTAGATGTAATTCTGGTGCCACTACTACTTTCCCTAGATGCACTGTCAAGGACCAAATATTTCTTTACCTTAAGTCCTTTTTTTTAAAATTTAAGTTTATTCATTTATTCTTGTTTATGTGTATGTGTGTTTTTAATTTTGCTGTAGGGCAAGTGTTCTTACAGGAAAGAGACAGAGAAAGAGAGAGAGAGACAGAGCTAGAGAGAGAGATAGCTCTCTTCAGGGGAGATGGCCATGCTGCAATCCCTTCTCCATTCTCCTCTCAGGAGTTTAGGCATGCACAGATAACATGCTTAGCGTATTTTTCAATCCTCTGGTTCTGGGACTCCAACCACCACTTGGCCATGTGGGATATATACTCTATCTAGGTGGCATAGATTAGTCAACAGATATTTTTTTTGAGTGTTCACCATGGACAGGTTGCTCTTCTGAAGATACTTTAATAAAAGACGTAGGCCTTACTCATGAGGAATATACAGTTCCCTGGAAAAACCAGAAAAATACAAAGGAAAAGGGGAATTCCACCTTCAGGGGACAGTATTTTCAAAGAACATTAGAGTGTGTTAAGTCCTGTAGGTGGTAGGAATCTGAACTGTATCATTGTAATTGTGACAAGAGATGAATCTAGGAATACAGGGGTTTTTTTAAACCTAATTATCAAGTTAGATAAGTGGGCTAGTAGATTAGGAGTAACTGGTCTTGTTTAGGTAGCTGCCAACTCATTTTAGGTCAACTCTGTACGGTCGATTGGTAATTGTACCTTTGTGTATGTGTGTGTGTGTGTGTGTAATTTCATAACTTTGAAAATTTACTAAAATTGTAAAATGAATCTGGGATATTTTGAAGGTTTACTGGGAAAAAGTAGTACGAATAAAGTTTCTCCTTGTTTAAATTAATTTGGCCTCTTTAAATAATGAGTTTCTGATCATACGGACCAACCAACGTTAAGTAACAAAAACTCTTTTGCTTTAAGATTTTTATCCTCTTGGTAATGGGGTGAATTGAGAGAGAGAGAAATAATTGGAGAACAGTTATAAAACATGATGGTGAAAGGAAAGTACCGTTGCAATAATACAGAGTAAGGAAGTTATTTAGGGCAGATCCTGTTAGAGGAGATCAGTCTTGAATTAGGATTTGAAGGATGTGAATGACATGGGTTAGTGGAGAGATAGTTAAGAACAAGAGTACAAAATGAACAAAGAATAAGGGATAGTAGGTAAAATGTTGTTCACTCTTCTAAATGTGTTTTATAATTCTTTCATAGAAAGAATTTTTTAAGTATTATAATTCTCCCATTGTTTATTATTTACCAAGGCTTTTTTGTTAGCTGGTTTAGGGATTGCTGTGGTTTTGGTTTTTGTCATTTAAAAAAAAATCTGCTTCTAGTTTATTGGAATACTGTTTTATATGGATGCATATTGTGCTAGAGAATAAGGGATTTTCGTATTTAAACATCAACCACTTATAAGAGAACATTTTGTTATGAATGATCTTCTAGCAAACCAGTTGCTTTACAGTATAGCTTATTGCAAAAACATTATTTTCATTATGTAGGGGTTTTATTCTTAGATTTAATTGTATGGGGTATGAATATTTTTGATATATTAACAATTTTAAAGCCCTTTCAGTTTACTCTCTTCAGTGGAGGGGTGAGAACATTTGAAAATTGCTTTCAGGTTACCGAATAGAATATTTCAGATTTGTGCAAGAAAATTCTACAGTAGGATCATTGAAGTTTTGAATGTTTTATTCCTTAGATTTCTGACATAGATGCAGAAATCCTTTAGGCAAATAAAATTTATCAATTAATCATAGTGAAGTTTTATTCATGTTTTTCTTAGTTATAATTACAGTTTACATTTCCATCAACCTGAGGAAAAGTCTCACCCTGTGTAAAAGAGACAAAGTTAATCAAACCTCTATTTAAAGTATGAAGAAACATACCACTAAAATATTCTTCCACTTGGAACTTGGATATTAAATCACTTCAGCCACTAGCTTCATTAAGAATTACATTGAACTGGATAATTCTTCTAATAAATTCAAAGCAATGTGTCCTCTGAATCAGATTGCTTTCTGTGTTGTTGTTCTGAATTGCTTTAACCTGGCACCATTGGATATTGTGCACAGCATAGATCATGCACATTTTCTATAGCTGGAATTCCTGTCCCTGATGATAGCGTACTTAAGGTCTCCTACATGTTTGTGTAATTGGGTCAAGGAACATTAAAGAGCTGTTTAAAAAGCTTATCTTCTGTCCCAGAATACAGCTTGCATCATGAGTTAGAATGTATTTATATTGTTAAAAATGGATTATCAAATATTTGGCTGCTGGAATGTGATGTATGTGAAGCATTTATAGCTGAGATTTTCTTTTTCCTTTTTCTTCTTTTTTAAGACCATTGGATGTCAGCGTCGGTATTACTTGCTTTTTTAGCAAATTCTCTGAATCAAGCTCTGGGGCAGGGCCTGTGTTTATGGTTTAACAAGGCTTCCAGGTGAAATTGACAGCCACTGTTTTAGATATCATCCTTATAGAAATTTAAATTGATAACTGCCTTATCCATAATATAAGCTTTGAAACTCTAACTCTTATTTGTTCTTTTCTTCCCTTCTGTTGGCAATTTGATTACAGTGTGCCTCTATATGCTAGGTACTAGTAAGTACGAAATGAGTATGTACAGCAGAGATTTTTGGCTGCCATACTGTTACTGAATTTGTAATATACTCCAGGGTTGAGCACATGAACCCTTGGAGAAGCTAGACTGGACGGAGTGTACTCAAAGCCTGCTTTGTTGCTTTGTTGTGAAAGGAAAGAAGGAAGGAGCTAGTTTTACATTGTAGAAAGTTGTGAGCAGCTTTATCTGTTTACCTTAGAGTGCTTTACAAATTTTATATGTGCTCAGTGACTTGAATCAGGTTGGAAAGAACTCATACAGAAGTAAAGGCTTGGAGTCAGACCAAGTTCAGATTTGTTCCCGCTATATATAAGCTGTGACCATAGCCAAGTTATCTGACATGTATATCTCGTCTGAAGAATGTAGATAGTAATTCTACATATGTCTATTTCTCTTTGTATCTATGAGGCATCCACCTACACTTCATTAATTGTGGTGAGGATTCAGTAGGGCCCTAGTACTAATTCAGACGCATAGGATGTGCTAGTGGCTTTTATTTCAGGTGCTCTTTGGAAAGGAAAGATTAGTTTATCATGAAGTAATCAGTAAAGTTAGCATAAGTAGAATAAAACTTTTGCTGGCTTATTAAGTGGTTTCATATAATCTAGAGTGGAGGAGGTTATGGGCAAAGAAGGGAATTAGGGACTGAAGTCAGCAGATTGTTTTAGGAAATATTTAAGGGATCTAGTGTGATTGAATGGATTTCAGTCTGTGTTCTTAGGAGCTGTTGGGTTCCATGCAAAAGGGGCAGGAATTGATAGGAGAAGTTGCATTGTCTGGTTTCTGGCCTCCCTTTGACAAGTGTAATTGCATCTTTATCTACATTTATATACTAGAGTTCTATGTACGATTTCACTTAGGAGGATTTTGCAACCTAACATGTTTAAAAAAAATACTATTCTAGTTTATTGTAATTCAGGATTTAGAAAAATAGGAAATGAGTAGCGAGGAGAAAGATATTTATGCCAGAATTGGTGCCCATTTCAGCCAGCCAGGATCACAGGCATTCATGTGTGACCCACAGTGTACAGGGAGACTTCCGGATGCGAATATGGGACCTTCCCATAAGGCTTCAGCATTACAGACCATTGCAGTACTGCTGTGCCACCACAGCTGCCCCAAATACAGATGTTTTAAATATTGTTTTTTAGTCAGGAGAAGGCCAGTAGTGAATTTTAAAGCTAGAGAGATTGTATTTTCTTTTCTTTTTTTAAAAGAGATTTTTGCTATTCAATGTGTGTGCACCCTAGAGAGACAGAAAGCAAGGAATCCCCTTCCAGGGAGGATGGCCACTCCTCTATTCTCCTTTCGGTATTTTGGGCATGCACACAAATGCCAATGTGTTTCAAGTTGCCAGGTCTGGGACTTGAACCATGGTCAACCATGTGGGGAGTTCAGTGCCGTAATCACCATGCCACATGCTGGCCCCAAGAATTGTATTTTCATAAGATTAGTATGGAAGAAGTGGGCAACATTGAAATGTTGGGAGATTGGGAGTGGGAAAGTTGAACAGATTAGGTCTTGTTATGATAGCCTAAGAACAAAGTGGAAAACGTGGATTCAAGAAATGTTTTGAGGAACGGTTTATAAGATAGTATGAGGAAAGATGGTCTACCTAATATAGAAAGGTTAGTAGCTCCATTAGCACAGGTAGTAGACTGGAGATTAATTGTTTGGGATTGGAGGAGAGGTGAAATGGATTATGAATTTTGCTTTAGGTATAAGTTTGAATTGTTGTCCAAGTAAAAATTATTGTGGGTTGATTGGTTGGTTGGTTCCTTCCTTAATTCTGTAATTTTTTATTGAGTATTCACATTGCAAAAGGCATAGATTTCTTCTCTAAGAAGTAACATGGAGATATGGATTTCAGAGTCATTGAAATAGAAAAGAAAAAGTCTTTGGTAGGTGAATAAGCTGGTAGGCAGAAAATATAGGGAGAAATTTAGAAATACTGAGAGGAGCGGGCTAAACGTTGAGGATTACCAACGTTTGGAAATGAAATGGAGGAACCTAAAGTGAAAACAGAATTATCAGAACATTGGAGTAGAAGAGAGAAACTTTCTGAGTTTCAAGAAAGAGAATTTCAAAAGTAGAATATTCGTGGCACTTTCAGAACTGAGAAAGGCAAAGATGTTGTTCTTAGGAAAAGTCATTTCTAAGAAAAGGACAGAACAGAAAGGACCAGATTTTCTAGTCAGACTGGCCGCATGAGGAATGGAGGCCATGGGAATAGAGTATTTGTTCCTGAGGTTCTAGTAATCAGGAAGAAAAACAGCAACATACTAGCTAGAGTGCTATACCTGGTGACTGTGTCAAGGAAAGATTGTTTTCAAACTGGAGCCGGCAGAAGCTGTGAAACTCATGGAAATGGAGAATGTGCTGGGAATAATTGAAGAAACAGGGCCTGAGGAAATGGAAAGGTGGTTTTTAAGCATTTATTTGTAATGTGATTTTTATATCCTCCTATATAGTGCTTCCTGACTAGGGGTACCATTTCTGTCTTTCTTACCATTATATTCAATACTTGAGTTTATTGCTCAATAAAATTGGTTGAATGAATGAATGAGTTGCATAAGGAGTTCAGTGAATAGCCCTGTTTACATGACACCTGAAGGTTGTGTAAGAGATTATAAATTGGTAAAGGAATGTTTAAAGGAAGAAAGGGAACTGTGAAGACTTGCTTACACCATTCTAACAAAGTAGCAAAGAGATTACTTACCAGTACCTTAAGGAAAGTTGAAGCAGAATAATGCCTTCGGCAGTATGCTGGTAGTTAACCAGTGATAAAAAGATTGCTAAGCTATACAGTGATTAGTTTGACCATTTACCAGGTACCTAGCAGGTGTCAGGCACTATCATTAATACTTTGCATCTTATAAAATCTATAAAGCAATCCTAGGAGATAAGTATTTTTTATGTCTAGGTTACTGAGAAAACAGTATGAGGCCATAATTTGTGGTCAGCTAAGTCACCACTGTTACATCGCTTTCTCTAGCCATGTCGTATGTCCCTAAGAGCCATGCAAGAGCAAAAGCAGAGAGGGCATAAAGCAAAGTTTATTCAGGTTTAAAAATTGGTAAAGCAGGCACGCTGTTATTAAATTCTCCCTGTTTCTTATTTAATGTAATCTTATAATAACACCATGGGGTAAATATTAACCTCCATTTACGGAGAGTTTGTTTTCTCCCAGGCAGCAAAGGTGGTGCATTATCAAACCTGAGTTAGAACCAGGTTTGTTTTCTTTCAAACACTGTATTTCCCCAGTACTTTTCAGAAGGAAGATTAGGCATATGTTATTGTTTAGGTTGATGTTTATCAGATAAACTGTCAACATAAAGACATAATCTAGAATAGAGATTTTCCATTCTATGTTTAATCACCAGAGCTTGAAGAAACTTGTGTGAAAATGGGGACAATAGTGATTCTTACTAAAATGTTGCAAAGAATTAAGTATATGAAGAGACTTAAAAATTCTCAGAAAATGGAATTAAAGTACAAGTTAATTTTGGTGTAAATTTAAAAAAAAAACTATAATATTTTCATAATTTGCATTTTCCATAAATTTTTGAAGACCCCTTGCATATATGAAATACTATGTAATCTGTAAAATATTAAGTCATTAAATGCTGGTAAATGGGTTATTCTATAATCATTTACATGTTTTTTTCAATGTATTTATAAACCTGTTAACTTGTAGGCATAAACCTTAAATTACTAAATAGCTATGTTTTTCTTATTTTATTTATTTATTTTTTCTGCTATTGTTTTGCTTGAATTCACATTGGTGATATCCTGGGAAAGTAATTTGAATATGAGAGAAATTAGTTTCTTGCAAAGTAGTTTAAACTTTGTCACTATTGTTTTTGGACAGCAGTTTTGAAGGTACTGTTAACAGTTACCAAAGTCATCCAGAATACATTTTTTAAACTTTTATTATAATAAAATTTCAGCTTATACTGTTTCTTCTAAATATTTTAATGTATAATAAAGATGTCTGTATGTCAGGGCTTAACTCTTATCGCCATGCCTTCCATGACATTTATATTACTAATTCTAGATAGCACAGTTTAAGAATTAATATTTAAACATTGACTTGAGCAGGTTGGACTTGCTTTCATGAATTGTCAAGAGGCTAGCTAGTCAAATTTTCAATTAAATTATGTATTGGGTTAAGTCTGTCATTAGAATTAAGTAGGTGTTATCCTCCTCCCAACACTTGTCCTGGTAAAACCTAGCTTTAGTACATCTAATTACTTTTGGTGTTTTATTCCAAATGTTTTTCAGTTCTTAAATTATAGCAATAAAATAAAAGTAGAAAACTTTCTTTCTTTGTTTGTATTGTTTCTTCCATAATACCTTATAGATTATGCAGAATATGTTTAAAATGAAATTTCATCAAGCATTTTAAAAGATGGATTAATTATTTTTAATATGATACAATTAGATACAGATTATAATAGAATATGTAGCCTCTTTAGAAAGTGCCAGTTTAAGATTTCACAGAATATGTCTTAATTGGCCATGACCTGGCAGCAGATTATCTTCAGATTAATTGGGTATATAAAAATTCCAAAATAGGTCAGACTTCTGAGACTGAGGGATATTTCTTTGGAAGTTTTATTAAAATTAGGAATCTCAGGGCTTGAGTTGAGGGGAAGTATATTCTTGGCTTTCTTTAACAAACCATTTTATATTTATCGTTCATAATTTGCCTGTAAATCTTTCTCAAGTTTTTATTTTTTCCTTTTTAAAAATATCACTCTGCACCATCTTCCCAATGACTTTGCTTTTGTTGGGTCGTTGGAAAATTCATGGTGTATTTTTCCATGTTTTTCTATGCAAAAATGCATCATGACTTTTCTGTCGACCAGTGTATAAATTAGGGTATAGTTTCCTTTTTAAAACAGCTGAACAACTATTTTGCACCTGTTCCCATGATCATAGGGAATTGGAGAATGGTGGTGGGCTTTACCAGTGTACTTATTGTATGTAAATCATTCAGAAAAGCAGGAATCCCTCCTAAAATTTTTCTTAAATTTTACTTAAGATCCCTAGAACAAGCCTATAAGTTTCTTTTGTACTATCTTTCACATACTCAACCTAACATGTCTTTTCCTGAGGGGCCATTTAAAGAGTGTCTTCCATTCGTTCATTCAACAAGTATTTACTGAGTACTTACTATGTCCTAGGCACTGATCTAGATATCCAGCAGTGAACAATATAGAGAAAAATACCAGTACTCTGGATTGTACATTCTAGCAGGGGAGAGACAGCAAACAAGTAAATAAACTATATATTAGTTGGTGATAAGTGCTATGACAAAAAAAAGAGAATACTAGGTAGTACCTAAATGTAGGTTTGTTTTTTTTTTCCTCCTTTTAAAAAAGTTTTGCCCATTCATTTTCACCAGGCATGAGAGAGCCAGAGAGAAAGCACCTCCAACAGGGTCTTGACTCACCTCCAGCCTCACTTAACCCCAAGTCATGGGCACAGCGTGCTGGTGTACTCAAGGAGGTCTTTGGGTGCAAACCAAGACACTCCCCATGTGGGTCAGCCTTGCAGAGTATCATGCTTTATCTCTGTGCCACTATCACCCCTAAGGTATAGTTTCATTTTATTTTATTTTTTAAAAGTATTGTTTATTTAGTTTTGTTTATCATCATTATTATTATTTTGTTTTTAATTTTTTAGAGGGCATGTGTGCTCACCAGAGAGATGGGGGTGGGGTGGTGAGAAAGCAACCCGCTGGGTCTGGGACTTGAACCATGGTCAGTCATGTGGGATTCCAACACCTTAATCACCATGCCTCCTGCTGGCCCCAGGCATAGTTTTAAATAGGGTAGTCAGGGAAGGCTTAAACAAAAACATGGTATTTTAACCATAATTGAGTTTTGCATGAGCTTTAGGTTTGGCATTATTTATCCTATTTTAGTGGAATATGAGTTAGTGAGTATCAGTGTTTACCATTTTATAATGACAGAAACTGTCCAAATGTTACCACGAGTAACAGATACTGGATCTCAGATTCCTTTGATACTGTGATTTGGATCTCTGGAGGGAGGTTGAGCTGCAGTGAAGGTAGATTTAGGCAAAAAGCCAGGGGCTCAGGAAAGGCCAACAGGAAACAGTGGAGTACTGTCAGGAGCTCAGACCCACCCCGTTCGTTAGCCTTGGGGAAATGGAGCTCAAGTGAGATGAGAAGCCAGGGCTTGCAGACCAGGGCAAACAGGAGGCCTGTATTCAATTTACAGCACCTCTCAGTGGAGAAGGTGGTTTCAGACTCTTCATTTTGGAGGGCTGTGCCTTAAAATGAGGTTTCAGCTGTAACTCTAGGAGAAATTAGTGCTGTCTTTCTTGCTCACTCAGGCCTTTGATTGCTATAGCCTATTATGATGAGTAAAGCAAGATTTTCTTAATCATGTCTAGACCCGAGGTTCTTGTGATTTAGTCAAGTCCCTCAAGCTTGAGAGAAGGAAAGGAAAAAGGATTTCATTCTCAAAGGTATTCATAGTTATCTTTTTATCCTTCTCTGAAAAGATTCTCAAAAGGGAAATGACTAATGTCTGTAATATGATATATGGGTCTTGAATTAAGTTATCCTTTTAGCTACCTTACATGCTTTAAATTTTCTCCACATCTCTGGCCCTCAAGGCATTTTATTTTAACTGTTCATTTCTCTTTCTCCTTTGCATTCGTTGAGACAGCCAGCCTACATTTCTTCAGTTCTCCAGATAGATTACTATATATTATCCTTACACTCTGAATTTTCACTTAATCCTCAAAAAAAGTAAATGTAGGCATGAGTTACTTAATGATGGAGATATTCTGAGAAATGCATCATTAAGTCGTTTCAGCATTATGCAAGCATTATAGAGTATACTTACCCAAACCTAGATGGTATAGCCTAGTACCCATTGGGCTGTATGGTATAATCTTATAGGACCATTGTCAGATGTGCAGTTCATCAGAAAGTTTCATGGTCTATGACTGTATTCTGTGCACTAGAATGCTAGTCCTGCCTCTTGTAGATTGATTTTGTCATTACCATGCAAACCAGATTTCTCACCACCTAGCTGTCCTTTCTGTCCCTCCTTGGGTAGTTTTTAGTCAGAAGTTATTTGTATGAATAAAGCTTTACTTTTCATAGTCCTTTTGTTAGTTCATTTAATTTGTCAGGTGGTGTAAGTGCTCCATAGAAAGAGACAGAGAGAGGGAGAGGGAGAAAGCACCTACTCTCAGGCATAGTCACACAACAATCCTTTCTCCTCCATTATCTGTTAGGATTTTGGACATGTATGTACAGGTGCCGTGCGTTTTTCAAGCTGCTGGGTCCAGGACTTGAACTGCAGAGTCAATCATGTAGTATCCAGCTGCTTTAACTTCCATACCACCTGCTGGCCCGTTATAGTCTTTCATAATGAACAGTATGATGAAAATTCATCTTAGATATTCTTCATTGTAATATTAAAAGCTCTGCAAATAAATAGTATTTTATCCTATTAGACTTATTTAGATAGTACAGTGGAAAACAAAATGCTTGTCAGAATGAATATTTATGAAATAATTTATTATTGTAATTAGGTTAGGTAATAATGTTTAATTTATGCATATGCAAGGATAAAGTGAGAATTATAAAAACTAACATGTCACTGAAAATGTGGATTAAAGGCATTTTTATTTGTGTAAATAGTTTGTAATTTAGATAGGATAATACTGATAAAACCATTTGAAGATAAGTTGTGCTTTCTACTTTGATGTTTCTAGATTATATCATAAATGTTAGGTGTCTTCACCAGAGGAAAAGTGTATTGATTAATTCTCTTGGGTATGAACTGTACCACAATCATGCCTTTATTTTTGCCTTCAGTTTTAAAAATATTTAAGAATTTCCCTTGAAAATAAAAACTTAGAAAAACATGAGTCCATGACATAGTCATTTTTGTTGTTGTGTTTGAATATCCTCTTCACTAACAAGCATGATCTTACTCAGGATAATTCAAGAAGAGATAATGAGTGACCAACAGATGGCATAATAGTTATGTTGCTGAACTCCCAAGTTGTTAACAGCAGTTTAAGTCCTGGACCTGGTGGCTTAAAACACATGCTGTGTGTGTGGGTGCGCAACATCCCAGGAGGAGAAGGGACTGTGGTGTGGCCATCCCCCCTGGGGGGAGGTGATTTCTCACTTTCTGTCTATGTCTCTCCATCTCTCCAGTGATCACCCTACAGCAAAGGGAAAAAAAAAAAAAAGAGAGATGATGACGTCCTTTCCCTGTTTTTCCAGGAAATGTGCCATTTTTTTGTGCCTGGTTCCTCTCTTTTGCTAATGTAGCATGTACTTGGTTGCCCTTTTTTCTTCATGGTATGCCTGCTATTGACTCATCATGAGAACCTTGAACCTCCATTACTTATTTTGAGGCTGTCCTCATTCCTTTTATTTTATTTTTTAGTTTGTTCATCATGAGAGATAGACAGACAGAGATAGGCATTCCCTATCTCCCTAAGAGATGGGGTCTTCATGCCATGATCTACTCCTGACTCAGCCAGGTCGGATCATGGCGACACATGTGCATCCCATGCACAGGGAGGCCTCACGACGGGAGCCTGGGACTGTCCAATGTGAGACGAGCGTCACAGAGCATAGCTTTATGGCTGCACCACTGCTGGTCCTGCAGGGTCCTCATTCTGCGACATTGTGACGACAGACACAGTCCGGCTTGGTCCTTGGAGTTTCAAGGACATCACAGCACTTCGGCTATTTTGTCCCAGATTCTTACTTATTTCTTAGAAAGCATTGCCGTGGCCATGCATAAATTTAAACAATATGTCTCTGCTGTTTTCAAGTTCTTAGTACAAAGAACTAGAATCAAGATGATTTCTAAAAAGTATGTAAAACATTCTCTCTCACCAGTTCTTACCCAATTTATGGACCTTCTAGGAATAATAGCAAAAAAATTTGTGTTTATTAATGGACCCTTTCTAACGAGTCAACACCTAAACATTATTTTAACACAATTTTATGGTGATTATTATCTGCTGCAGTTTTATGTATTTTAATTATTAACTTATTGATTGCACCTTGGGGCCTTTTACACAAAGGATGCAATTTGAATAATGCTGTGATAAAGCCATTTAATCTCTTTACAGCTGTATTATGTTTTATTCCAGCCAGTGAAGTTCTTCCTTTCTATGGATACCATGATATGTATGTAGATACTCTTTTAAAATCTGGATTTTGTTATATGTAGTTTGATCTTTTTTTCACATTCAAAGTCATCCACAAAGCTTTCAAGATAGGTTTAAGCTATGTATGTATAAATTTATTATCTAGAGAAAAGAAGGAAGTTTTGATTTCTAATGTGGTGAGATAATTCAGAATAATCAAGGGGCAGCTAGATGACATTTATTCCAGTACTCTGGAGATGAACTGGATTTAGTTTAAGCCACTGTTGGTGGGACAAGCAGATAGCGTAATAGTTATATCACTGGTCTCCCATGTATTCAACTGCAGTTTGAGACCCAGACCCAGAAGCTTAAAACGCACTCCGGGCATGTATGCATGCATGCCCAAAATCCCGAGAGAGGAGAAGGGATTGTGATGTGGCCATCCCATTGAGGGGTAATTTCTTGCTTTCTGTGTCTCTGTCTCTCTTTGGTGAGCATACGCACCCTATAGCAAATCTCTCTCTCTCTCTCTCAAAAAAAGCCACTGTTGGTATAGAATCCTATCTGTTCATCACATAAGGTCCCTTGGATTAATCCTTTCCCAGATACCCTAGCCAGCAGTGACTTCTCCCTTCAACATCTCTTTTCATTTAAACTAGACTTGAAGTGTGTAAATAGCAGGACTCTAACTTAACATTTTTATACTCTCCCTACCTCCCTCATTGCAAAGGATAGATTGCTTTATACCTAGTCTTTCTTTACTTTGTATTTAGTGACTAAGGATAGCGAGTCATTATTTTTCTTCTTAAAAGTCTAGGATATGGTACTTTTTCTTCCTTCATATTTGAATCTGTTGTAATAAAGACATTTTTTGTTTTTTAGTTGTTTCTTTTTGTTTTTTTGCCATAAGGTGCATGTGCTTGTTAAGGACACACACAGAGAGAGAGAGAGACAGAGATAGAAAGGGACAGTGAGAAGTCACTCCCTAGAGGGAATGGCTATGCCACAGTCTCTTCTCTTCCATTCTCCTCTTGGGATTTTGGACATGCAGTGCACACACACCAAGTGTGATTTTCTCTTTATTCCTTCCTTCCTTCCTTCCTTTCTTTTTTTTTTTTTTTTTTTTTTTTTTGAGAAAGATTATTTTATAGAGCATGTGTGCTTGCCAGAGAGAGAGGAAGAGAGAACCCTCCCACACTCCCACCCCCCGTCCCCAGGGGGATGGCCACACTGCAGTTCCTTCTTCTCCATTCTCCTCTTGGGATTATGGGTGCACATGCATCCTGTGTGAGTTTCAATTCACTGGGTCTGGGACTCAAACCATAGTCAACTATATAGAAATCCAGCACCTCAACCACTATTCCACTTGCTGGCCCCTTCCCAGCGTGATTTAAAATTTATGGAAGGGGGGCCAGTAAATGGCATGGTGGTTAAAGGTGCTGGACTCCCACATGGCCAACCGTGGTTCGGGTCCAGGACCTTGTGGCTTGCTTTCTCTCTCTCTCTCTCTCTCTCTCTCTCTCTCTCTCTCTCTGTTTCTCTCTGGTCAAGTTAAGATAAATAAATAAATAAACAAAGTTAAAATTTACGGAAGATTTTCCCCAGTCTATCTTCTTCTTCTTTTTTTTTTTTTTTTAGAGATTTTTGCTGTAAGGCACATGCGCACACCAAAGAGATAGAGACAGACAGAAAGTGAGAAATCACTTCCCAGGGGAATGGCCATGCCACACTCCCTTCTCCATTCTCCTCTCAGGATTTTGAGCATACACACACACACACACACACACCCTGTGTGAGTTTAAAGCTGCCAGGTCCAGTACTTGAACCATGACGGTTGACTACATGGGAGTCCAGCAACATAACCATTATGCCGTTTACTGGTGTGTCCCCTAGTCTAGCTTCTGACAAATAAAAACAAAACTGTACAAAATAGCCTTTGGTAACCTCATAATATTTTTTCCAAAGTCAGTAAATCCCTTCAAAGCTTTATAGTAGTTACTTTTTTGCTAAATCTAGAAGCCTATAATAAAAGTAAACAAATAAGCCAAGAAAACAAAGGAGGTATTTTTTGAAGAAAAACATTATAATTTCATATTACTATTATTGTTATTTCAAGTTCCCTGAGTTTAATAAAATAGCTTAAGGGAACCAATATATTACATGTTTCCACACATTACAATAAAAGGATGATTTTAATTTGGAAAAGGAAGGAGGAGGAAACACATAGACATATACAAGCTGGAATTTCCTCAATATCAATCCAGCAAAGAACACTGTAAACCCACAGGCCATGTTTTCTATCTATAAACTTCTGTATGTTTTGGATTAATAGTTTAAACACATTCTTTGGCAGCCTTCAACTTAACTTACATAACCTTCGGGTACACCCATGAGCTAATCAGTAATTTAAGGCTTGAGAAAAGCAAAGTTGCAGAGGGAAATATGCAGAGACATGAATGAGTTTAATATGCAAGTACACTGGCTAAAGGGCATAATTAAAACTACATCACTCCTTTAAATCTACATAATTATGTCCCAAAGACATTCTCATTAGTATCTCTTACTTTGCCACTAAACCAGAAAGGGCTCCACATCTACATAGATAGGAAATAAATATAAAAAATAAGGCATATACAAATCACATAAAATGCTTCCAAAATTCAATGACTGAACTTTCTTTTTTAAATCATGTATGAAATCCACCAAGCAACCCTCATTGCTGGTAAGTACAAAACAAAATGTACACTGTAGTACCAGCAGGGGGCCTTAGGCCTGAAATTGCACAGGGAAAAAATAACCAGAAAGACTTTAAAAAAACTATTTTTAATTTTAAGAGAGAAAGCTGTTTTTTCTGACACTAACTCAACTGGAAATTTCTACTAACCAGCACTTCCTTTATCTGCAGTGATAATTGATATTCCTAATGATCAGCCTGAAGCTGTTCTAAGTCCTGAAGTTCATTCTAAATCATTAAAAAGAAGATGAAATTATGTTCCGTATACTTGCAGTAGTAAATGCACTTCATTATATTCTCATTATCTTAAGATTAGTAATATATTTTGAGGATATTGGGCAACTGCCCATCAGGTGGCAGTTCTACTCAAAAAATCAGTCATCACAGGGCCTATCCTGAAAAACTCTTATGCTTTAGTCAATTGACTATATATAGAAAAAATAAAAACAAACAAACAAATCACATCTCCCAAAATTTGGGGCATGAAACTACAAGGAATATATTGAAGATTGTGTCCTGGTATTGAAAGAATTTTAAATCCTCTTTTTAAGGGAAAACATTAGCCTGAACAGTGAACCTTCTGCCCTCTCTTCTATTGGCACTGATCAACTCCTCTGAGATGAAAGCTGGCAGAGCAACTAAAAAGCTGTTACAATAATCTACATGACAGAAGGTGATGGGGTGGACCAGCACTGTGACAGTAGCGACCAGACAGTGACACGTGGTATACTTTCAGAGTTGAGAAAGAATTTGCGGACTAGGGAGAGAGGAGTCAGGGACTACACAAAGTTTTTGATTCGAACAACTGAAATAATGAAATTGCCATGATCTGAGTCTGGGAAGACTATAGGAGGTGCTGGGACGTGATGACAGATGAACAGCTCTATTTAAGAGCACTTGAACTTTAAGATGCTTCATTCGCATTATTGTGTCTGTGTGATCTAGAAAGTAGATTATAAGTAGGCATTTGGATGTCTGGATCTAGAGCTCAAGGAGAAGGCTAGGCTGAAACTGTTCAATTAGTAGTATCAGTTTGTGTATTTAAAGCTATTAAAAAAAAGGTGAGATTACACAGAGAATGAATATACATATAGAATAAAGGACTAAGCTGTGCCCTGCAGCACTGAACTATACAAAAGAATGCAATACTGCCGTTGGGATGTTGAGTATCTATGACCTCCCTGTTGTATAGAATCTATCCTATCAAATATCCGTGAACTCTTCTGAACCATTTCTTCAGTTTCTTATCAGTGAGTAAATTTATCTTTGCTGCAAATGAAGATGCTTATTGTGAAAAAAATTAGACACAATTTTGAGACACACTTTCCAAAGAAAGACTGAATTTACTAAAAAAAAAGAGTAAACTTTGAAATCAAGGCTGTCAAAAGTTCTACTTGGGGGGCCAGTGGCTTGAAACTCACACTGGGCCCGTGTGCATGCATGCCCCAAATCTTGAGAGGCAAATGGAGGAGAAGGGATTGCATCATGGCCATCCCCCACTGGGGGTAATTTCTCACTTTCTGTCTCTCTGTATCTCTGAGGAGCATATGGGCCTTATAGCAAAAATATCTCTCTCAAAAAAGTAAAGTGCTTTTTGTTCACTCACATGAATCAGAGTTGGTACACTTCATCAGTTCTCTAGTTGTGTAGGTAGACAAATCTATCTGTGACTAAAAATGTGATATTTTACAATGTGACCCCAATGCAGCTAATAACTAGATTTTGTTACTGTAAAAATCCTAATCATTCTATTATCAGTCTTCCCTCATTATTTAAGTGAGATTACATTGTCTAGCCTGAGATAGCAAGATACTATGTACAGAACTGCAGATTTGCAGGTCTCTGTGTTAATATTTTATGAAAGAAAACACAGTTTATTTCTTCATCCAGCTTTTCAATATTATTTGTTCACTACATACGCCAGCATTTCTGTATTTGTACTTGAAGCACCATTGTAGGAAGTTCTGATAGAATAGAATAAAATTAAGAGCAATAATCATTGTGTTTTTTTTTTTAAATATTAACTGTTTAGGTTGTCAAAATGTATATAAAATTCTACTCTTTGAAAGATATTAGGGGAATAATAAACATGATGCATACATGGTTAATGTGAAGGTAATAGAGAGCTATTAGAGTCTTCAAGGCTACGTCCCTGCCCATTTACTTTGCTCCTGACACATGTCCTTTGGTCTGTCCTGGTGAAGCCTGAGTGTTGGAAAAAGCTCTGGAGCTGAAGGCTGCAGGCCACAGGCCAGGCCCTTGCACCTGCCTTAGGAGCTCTGAACAGCTGTCTGTCCTCTTTGGTCCTCTGCTTTTCCCCCTTCAAAAGAGAGAAGTAATAATACCTATATTTGTGTGTGTGTGTGTGTGTGTGTGTGCATGCATGCATGTGTGCACATGTGCATATGTGTGTGTGGGTATGGATCAAGCTTTTCCTAGAAGTGGAAATTCTTTTTAAAGTGCAGATTGTTATTACACCAGTTAGGATGAACTCAATCAGTTATGAAAGGCACAGTATCGATTGTTTGGGTCTATTAAGATTTGAGTTGGTTCATTTTATGATCTTGCCTTCATCAGAGTCTGTCTCAGGCCCTCATTTGTATGTGGGAATAGTCACCCCTGTTTTGCGTGGATTTTGTGAGGAACAGTGATGATAATCTGTCAAGTGCTCAGCACCCTACGGGCACCTTACGGTTCTCTGGGTATGGTAGCTGCTGTTGTTGCCATTTGCTTTTAAAAAAATATTGATAGTTTAAAAATACTACTTTTATGCATATTTATATAACAGAAAGTAAATGATCCCTTTTAGTAGAAGGAGGAAGTTATTAATATGTGGCATTTATGGAGAATATTATTTCCTAATTTTGTTTTTTAAGGTAATGGGATACATTAAAAATCAGTGTTGCACAAGTAAGTAAACAGTATTGATTTTTCTTGAAACCAAAACATTAACTACAGTAAATAAAAAGGTTCTAAGGCGAGATTTTTTTCTCATATTTGGGTCTTTCCTTCTTACCTGAAAGCTATCATCTATTGCTTTCATTACTTACTTTTTTAAAAAATTTGGTAAAGAGCAGATAAGCTTGCTTGAGAGAAAGAGAGAAAGAAAGCACCACACATGGGGGATGGCCACATCACAATCTCCTCTCCATTTCTCCTTTCGGAATCTGAGCATACATGCACTTAACTCCAGCATGGTTTTTAAGCCACTGAATCTGACTGAGACTCTAACCATGTCCTCGTGTATTCAGCCATGTGGGATCCAGCCACCTTCACCAACACACCACCCACTGGCCAATCAGACTTTTTTGAAAATAGAATTTGAGCATAAAGTTGTAGAAATAGAAGTATAATGAAACATGAACAAAGTTTATATACTGCCTGTGAGTTTCTAGGTGAATTCATCAACCGCCAGATTTCATTTCACTTCTCACTTTTTGTTTTGGTAAACTCTATTAGTTATTCTTGCCATTATTTTCTTATGGATGTGAAAACAAATTGTGTGTGCATGAGAAACCCATCATTTTAGTTCATTTACTCCTCCTGCCAGCTGCTGAGCCATGGCAATATCTTTAAGAAAGGTAACAGAAGCACTTGTCTGGGAAAATTTAGGAATCAAGGCAAACTGTGTGAAAGAGCTTTGTGCGTAAGCCCTTTTGTATTCTGCTGTTTTACTGATTGAATGATTGAGAGGTTTTTGCCTTAGGGTCCTTGCAATCATGTTGGGGTGGCAAGAAGAGATAGACTTGGTGAGAGGGAAAATGAGATATCATCCCATGGGGGGAGGGCCACACTGCAGTCCCTTCTCTTCTGTTCCCCTCCCAAGATCTTGGGCATACATGTGCACACACCTGGCATGATTTTCAAGCCACCAGATCTAGGACTTGAACCACAGTTGACCATGTGGGAGTCCAGCAATGTAACTGCTATGCTATCTGCTGGTCTCTGTATTCTGCTGTTTTAAATAGGTTTATAATAAAAGCCAAATATCTTCATTTCAGCTTTTTGGTTTCATGCTTTGTCAGAGCTGGAAATGTGTGTGTGTGTGTGTGGGTTTTTTTTTTTTTTTTTTTTTTTTTTTTTTTACCATTTTTTTGTGTGTGATCACTTAATAAGCACATTTCTTTAACCTCCTGAACTTGGTTGTAGTTTCCCACTCACTGTCAGTGATCTTGTCTGTCACTGTTCTCTATATTCTGCTGGCTTTCTCATAGTACCCATAAGCAGCATTGTTTTCCTAATGTTAAGATGATTTTTCTCATTGTAGAGTTGTAAAATACTTGATACTGAAAGGACTCGTTCTTTTCTAGAGATTCTAATGAAAAGGTATTAAGTGGCTTGCCAGGATGTCCTAGATGAACTGTAAAGGTTCTTGTCGGCCTTATGGAGGCAGAACAGCAGTTTGGCTAGGAAGAAAATAAATTATGGTATCCAGCATATTTTTAAGAATTAAATTCCATGATTAAAATGAAAATATTGAGTTTTTGTTTGAAAAAGAAAATATCCAGGCCAGCCAGAGGTATGATGGTTAAGACAACCGGATCCTACGTTACTTATTCTGCGGTTCAAGTCTTGGACCTGGGAGCTTGAAAAACACACTGATCTGTGTGCATGCCCAGAATCCCAGTGGGAGAGAGGGAGAAGAGATCAACTGTCCCCATGGGGGGAGATGCTTTCTCACTTTTCCCCCCACTCAGCAAGAGAGAATATCTTCTCCTATATGATAATTAAGAACTGGGTATGCCACCATGACTGTATTTAACATCTATAATTCATAGTAGTTACACATTATACTTTGAAAATGTCAAAACTCCTGACAGTTTTGCAGAATGTTGTGAAATGTTGTAGGTGTTTCAGTTAACAAAATTGATTTAACTTTTTACTTTTTACTCTTATAACTAAAGAGATGACTTTATGGGTAGTTATTATCACTGTATACAAAGTATATTTCAGATTGAATAGTATATGATCTAGGGGAAAAACGAGCAACTACGGGGTCTATTTTTCAGTCTAGAAAATAGGCATAATCATACTGTACCAATATCCTTAAATGGTGGTTAAATTTTATACCTGAGATTTATAATAGAGTAATTAAAAAAAAATAACAATTTAGAGCAGGTTATTAGAGTTACCGAGACCTGAATTCAAATCTAAGTTCCATCACTGATTGTGGAGCCTAATCAAGTTACTTTATTTCTCTGGGCTGCAGTTTCAGGCTGACCTTATTTTTATAGTGTTCTTAGGACTTATAAAAGACAAAAATAGGGACCAGAAGTTGGCATAATGGCTAGGTTGCTGAACTCCCATGTAGTTGTCCATGGTTTGAGACCTGGATCTGGTGGCTTAAACATAACGCCGGGCGCATGTGTGTGCATGCCCAAGATCCCGAGAGGAGAAGGGATTGTGGCATGGCCATCCTCCAAAGGGGGTGATTTCTCACTCTCTGTCTCTCTCTTTCTGGTGAGTGCACGCACCCTATAGCAAAAACCTTTCCAAAAAAAAAAAAAAAGACAAAAATATAAAGCAATAACAACATATATAAAACAGCACTTTTAGAACAGAGTAAGCACTCAATAAATGATAACTTATTATGGTTAGAAAATAACTTTTCTTTGCCAGAAAGTAAAGCGAATGTTGAACTGTGACTTCAAGGTTATTGTTTAATTTGAATTTTGGTATCACTATTTCGTGACTGATGAGAAGATACATTCTCACTGGTTATCAGTTTTTAGTGAGAGACTTTGGAAAAGTATGTGAAGATTTTTAATCCTCAGGTTGTAAAGCTAAGCAGCATTTTTTATTAAAGTTACCATCAAATTGATGTCATCCTTACAATTTTTTTGCCCCCAAGATATGTACATTGGCAATTCACACGTAGAATTTTATTGGAAACGAAAATCTATTTGATTTACATAATGATGAAACAATAGAGAATGCCTGTGTCCCCTTGTATTGAGATATCAAAAGCCCAAATAAAAAATACATGAAAGGCACTTTCTCATCTCTTTTCTACCTCTCAATCATTTCCCCTTAGAACACCTGCCATTTCTGTCAAAAAGATTTTGCATAAACTTAGAATTTTATTGCATTATTATTTTGAGTTTTAAGATGCCAAAATTAGAAATGACATATCTTCCTTAAATTGTTATCAAAGCAAAAGCTCTTACATATTGATAAGGTAGTGAATAAGAATTGTGTTTTTCCCCATGATCTCTCTACCTTGTTTATTATCAGACAAAACAGAAATAGCAATGAATATATTCTTTTCTTATGTTAAAAAAAAAACAAAAACAACAATGGGGACCAGCAGTTAGCGTAATGGCTATGTCGCTGGACTCCCATGTACTCGACTGTGGTTCGTGTCCTGGACCCGGTGGCTTAAACTCATGCCGGGCGCGTGTGCGTGCGTGCCCAAGATCCCAAGAGGAGAATAGAGGAGAAGGGATTGTGGCGTGGCCATCCCCTATGGGGGGTGATTTCTCGCTTTCTACCTCTCTGTTTCTCTCTATCTTTCTGGCGAGCGCACGCACCCTATAGTGAAAAACCTCTCAAAAAACAAACAAACAAACAAACAATGGAAGCCAGACTCATAAAACAAACAATTATTTTTGAGGGTGCCAGCAAATTAGTCATTATTAACTAGGCTCATAATCTCTAAATTCTTAAACTCTTAACCTCATCTTTTTTTTTTTGAGAGGTTTTTGCTATAGGGCACGTGCGCTCGCCAGACAGACAGAAACAGAGAGACAGGAAGCGAGAAATCACCCCTCAGGAGGGATGGCCACACCGCAATCCCTCCTCCTCCATTCTCCTCTCGGGATCTTGGGCATACACACACATGCGTCCGTAGTGAGTTTAAGCCATCGGGTCCAGGACTCGAACCGTGGTCGGCTTCATGGGAGTTCAGTGACATAGCCATTAGGCTAACTGCTGGTCCCATAACCTCATTTTTAGAAGAGAAAAAAATGGGCAATGAATACAGATGGTTTCAGTCATCAAGATGGAGCCGCCTTTAATCATGTGGAATCTGTGAAAACACCCAGTCACTCCTGGTCCTGCCTCTGTCAACGCCTGTATGTGTTAATTACTTGCCACACTAGTATTTTTTTCAATGTTTCTCTGTATGTTTGTTTAATCAGTCGTGAATATTTTGCATCTCTAACTAGGATGTTAAAATCCTAGATTTTTAAAAATGCATGCCTTTTATTTCCTGCTGCCTTCTTCCTTCAGTGTCCAATATTGTACTCCACATTCTATTTCTTTAAGGACTAAAAAGCTTAATTAATGAACAAGATGCTGTCAGTGTAGAATAGCAAAAGCAAAAAAGACAGATTAAAGCTCCTTTTATTTTTTGCTTTGTTCAATCCCCAATTGAATGGGATGATGTTGAGCAGCAGCCAAAACCATGGAATTTGAGATGACTTGTTTCAATATTGAATGAAGACTCAGCTGAGAGAGATGGGTTTTAGTTCATTTTTTCCTCCTCGTGGAATTAAGGTGACTTTCCTTTGCACGTTGCGTAACCTCAATTGAAGAGCTAAACAGCTTGTGCTTGTTGGTTTGGTAGCTTAATTTTGCAGGTTTGTGGGACATGATATTTTCATAACAGGAGGGAAGAGTATGTAATGATCCTCTGAACCTTTAAGGAATTGATTTCACAGTTCATTATACATTTATATGCAATTTTATGTGTATACCTATGGACTTTAATTTATAATTTATAATCCTCACCATCAAGGATAGTAGGTATAAGACAGACAGATTTAGGCAAATAGAGATGTCTCTGCCATTATGGTTTGCTGTCTTGGTTGGATTTAATACAGTTACGAAAGAACAACCTAAACCTCCTGAAGGGGTACCTTTTATTGTTTAACACAAATTAGGGACTGGATTTTGTGAAATATAAATCGTTTGGTATTATAAAACAAATTCTTCAGCATTTATACAAATTATCTAATGTAGCTGCTTAGCAAAAGGGCTCTCATTATCAGCTACTACTTCAGTTTCAAAAGTGATAGTGTGCTTTCATTTCTTTAGAAACAAGTTAAGTGTGTCAACCTGATTTGGGGATTATTAGTATTCAAGAAATTACACTTTAAAGCTGCACGTCAAAATATTATTATTCCTGTAATTTTATATGTGTTGTGTTTCTCATTGTTGTTCTGCTCATTTGTATGCTATATAGGACAGCAGAGACAGCTTTTGCATTTTAAAGAACATTCATCTACATATTTAGTGTTTGTAGATTACGATCCTGGAAAGTTGTCTTATCATAGGATCATGCTTAGATTTACATAGTGATCCAATGCCTTTTTTATGTTATCTTACCATTATTTATATATGTAATTGTTTATCATACTGTTCAAACGATTATGTTTGAATTTATGTAAAATATTTGTACTTCAGGAGCTTTTTTTTTCTAAAAATGTATTTATTCATCCATTTAATTTTGTTTTGGTTTTAAATTTGACCAGAGAGAGAGAAACACAGAGAGAGAAGAAACGAGAAAGCAAGCTACCAAGTCCATGTAGGAGTGTCCAGCACCTTAACCACCACACCACCTGCAGGTCCCCAGGAGCTTTTCTTTGTGAAACAAACAAACAAAAAATAATCATAATTTCTAGCTAAGTATTGAGTTTGACTTGATCAAAAAAGGGAACTACCGCAAACATTTTTATAGCAGGATAGCAATTTAAAGCATTATTCATCTATTTTTTTAAGATTTTATATGCATGTATTTGTATGCTTCAGGAGGAGAGGTATTTTGTTTGATAATCTCTTTAAGTAAACTATTACGGGAAAATTCCAAGAAATAGATTTTTCCTTGCAAGTCTCTTAATATACACTAGTCAGAAGGCATAGTGGTTAAGGCAGCTGCATCCCACATGGTTGACTGCATGTTCAAGCCCCAAACCTGGTGACTTGAAAAACATGCCAGACACATGTGCATGCATGCCCAAAATCCTGAGAAGAAAATAGAAGAGAAGGGATTGCAGTATAGCCATCCCTACTGTGGTATGATTTATTACTTTGCCTCTTTCTCTCTGGCAAGCACACATGCTTATATGTATATGTATGTGTATGTGTTTATGTATATGTATATGTATATGTATATGAAAAAGAAGTTCTCAATGTGACATAGCGTAGAAAAACAAAGTGTGGAAAAATCCCTTAAGGTATTAAGTTGTTGGGAAAGTCATGTTGTATTTTTCTATGTAAAAATGTGTCATGACTTTCCTGATGACCCAATAATTAAATATCATAAGGTACATACATACTCATATAGTATTTCTATGTCCTTGATAGTTGAGACTAGTTGTAATGAATAGAGCACAAAATTGAACCTGGGGACTTGGAGTTTATCTGCCTACTATTCTGCTATATTTTTAGAAAATTAATCCTCCTATTACTTAGTTTTTTTGGCTATAAAGTGGTGTTTATAGTACTGAGAAAGGTATTATAAATATATTTAAAGTCAACTGCTTATATGATTTCAACTGGCTACTTTGAATATTCTAATCATTACATAGGAGATATCAGGAAAAGATCATTTCTGTTAGCAGCAGCAGCCCTAAATATTTACTCCACAACAATATACAGCAGTTACATGTAAATCACAAATTACAAGTTAAAAAATATACATGGCAAATGTTTATTCAGTGCTTGTGATATATTAGAAAAGGAAATACTGAGACCCTGGAAGTCCCCAAAGGAGTAAGGACTGACTGTGGGCCCCCTCTGCCCTCTCTGCTCTAGAAAGACAGTAATTTTTTAGCTAAGGCCCAGAGGAGAGCCTGTAAAATTAACAGTTTATCATTCACTTAGTAAGTCTCTGGTAGAATCATAGGAAATTGCTATCTATATACATGAAAAATAGTGTCATGTCTGGGCCAACCACAGCTGCCTCCAAGGCTCCACAATGCTGAGGCCATCTGGGAAGGCCCTGGGTTTGTGTCCCAGGGTCTCTCTGTGCAGCCAGGTGGGTGCATTTCTCCTGCCTGTATAGACTTTTCAAATATGACATGTCCAAAACAAATCTCTCAGTAGATAAGCAACACACCTAGTTTTTGTCTGCCTTGTAGATAGAAATCAGGACTAGAAGGACCATGAGCATTTGACTTAGTCCAAGATAGATCTCACTGAATATTAAAATGTGCCCAGACATGAACATAGAGGCTGATAGACTGTTACACACGACCATGATGTATTTGCTCTCTCTCTCTTTTTTTAAGTTTTTGCTATGGGTCACATGTACTCACCAGAGACAGGTAGGGGGTTAGGGCGATGGGATGTCACACTCTGTGGTGGATGGCCATGCAATAGTCCCTTCTCTTCTATTCTTATCTCAGGATTTGGGCATGAGACATTGCCAGCCCATTTTTCCAACTGCTGAGTCTGGAATTCAAACCACATTGTTGACCACGTGGAATCCAGCTGCCTTAACCACTACATAACTGGCTGACCCTGTTTTCTCTTGCTAATGCCTTAGGACAAGCTGTTCTGTATCTTTCACTGTACACGTAAAAAACCAGGGACGGCTTAGGATTCAGTGAATGAGCTCTGGAATCAACAAACCTAGACTGGAGTTTCAGTTTTGCCATTCAGGGACTCTGTTACTCATGTATCCATCAGCAAATATATTAATAAATAAATGAACTATTCCTACATACTTCAGTGATATTATGAAAATAGATGAGGTAATAATTGCTTAGTGGTTCAAAATTTGATCTTGAGGAATGAGAATTGATATGTAAAATAGGGAGAATTTTAATATTCATAATTTAATGCAATCTCTGTGTGTGTTTTGTTGGATTTTATGTTTTTCTTGATTATGGTACTAGAGACTTCAAAAATTCAAAGCTTTGAGATACTATACAGTGTACCAGGTATATCTGATTGGGTCTGTGCAGAGCACACTGTTCTTCCCAACTGCTCTTTTGACCATGATCATTATCATTTTTTATTGATATTTTACTTTTTAAGTTAAATTCCTGTGAATAACTGTATGAGAACTTTGTTAGGCTATTTAAACATCTTCTAACATTTTAAAGCAGGTGCTTTGAAAAAAGAACATTTTCCTGGTTTTGTCTTGTCATCAGTAAATATTATAGCTCATTCTAGAGAATAGCATGGTAAAATAAGTAGCCCTTACTGGGTAGAGATGTCGTCCTACATTGCTGAGAATTTAATCTATCAATAATTTAATTTGGTCACATTTGATTATAAGAAAGCAATCACTTTTTTTTGAGGCTTTCATTCTGATTCTTTATTATAATTCATAAGGTGAAGTAACCTATCTTTACTGTAACATATCACTAAAAGGAGAAAAGGAAAAGTATTTTCTGTCATGAACATTTTAATATTTCTCAGGTATTTCTCTGGGGTTTGATATGCTATTCCTTTATATTAAATAATATTTATATATTTATATAGGTAAGTAGTATATAATGTTGCAAGTAGCAAGGAAATAAACTATTGGGCTGTCGAGAAAGTCATGATGTATTTTTTCTGTGTTTTTCTATGCAAAATGCATCACGACTTTTCCAACGACCCAATACACAGACAAATATGAAAATTCACTTGAGTTTTCTGCCTTAGATATCTTTGAGCTATTTAATAAAAAACTTAGGCTTGTTGAAGTCAAATCACCTTTGTTACACATCAACCTTTCTTATGCTTCATGTTAGAAAGCATAGTTGTATGTGTAATTTTTATGGTTTCGTAAGACTTGCTGAATGTCACAATACATTAAAACATCTTTACTTAAATATATAGTAACTCACTTTTTATTATTGTAAGACAGAAAACCTTTTTTGTTTTCCCAATATTACATGATTTAAGAAATTGGAAATTGACCTTAGGTCCTAAAAATAGCCTCTGCTGTTTTTTTTTTTTTTTTTTTTTTTTAGCACTGCTGTCACTTTAAATTTTACTATAGGTTCAGAAAAAATCACCTGCATTCCTTGGGTGGATAAATGATATGCGTGTGTCTGTTTATGACATGCTGGGAAGAACACAGACTTTGAACACATCATAACAAGTCTTCAGTCTTGACACATCTCACCATGTGCATTTGAACATTTCACTTAATTTTTTCCAACTTTCAATTTCCTAGCCTGTAAAATAGGGGTAATCATACCAATTTTGCACAGTTGTTAAGAGAATCAAATGAGGTAATTGATGTTGTGCTTGTCTGTTGCCTAGTATACAAACTTTTTATTTTGAAAAACTTCAGACTAACAGAAGTTGCAGAAGTAGTACATAGAGCTTCATATAACTATGCAGATTTTTCTAATATCAACATTACACAACTATTGTAAGACCAAAGTCAGTAAATTCATATTAGCAAGAGACTTTATTCACATTTCTCTAGTTTCTCACTAATATTCTTCTGTCATTCTAAGTTCCAATCCAGGATTCCACATTGCATTAAGTTGTTATGTGTCTTGAATCTCTTCCAGTCTGTGATAGTTTTTAAGTGTTTCCATGTCTTTCATGACCTTGGTACTTTTGAAGAGTACTGATTGTTTTTTTTCTTTTTCTTTTTTTTGGGAGAGGTTTTTGCTATAGGGCATGTGTGCTTGCCTGAAAGACAGAGAGACAGAGTGTCAGAAAGTGAGAAATCATCCCCCAGGGATGATGGCCACACCACAATCCCTTCTTCTCTATTCTTCTCTCAAGATCTTGGGCACACATGCACACATACCTGATGTCACTTGAAGCCACCAGATCCGGGACTTGAACCGCGGTTGACGTTGGAGTCCAGCAACGTAGCCATTATACCATCTGCTGGTCCCAACTGATTTTTTTTTTTTTTCTAGACTGTCCCACACTTTGGGTTTGTTTTACGTTTTTTCACAATTAGATTGAGGTTATACAGAATGCCACAGGAGTGGTATGCCCTTCTACTCAACATTATATCAGGGCCATATATTATCAACACAACTTATTACTGACAATACTAACTTTTTGTCACTTGGTTGATATGCTTTCTGCTAGGTTTCTGTTCTAAAGAGTTACTGTTTTCCTCAAACTATCTTGGAGGAGATGCTTTGAAACTATGTAAATGTCCTGTTTCCCCATTAATTTTGACATCCTTAGAGATCTTACCTGTGACTGTTGTTATTAGGGTGGTCTACCAGTTATTTTTTATTTCCTTTATCTCTTCTACATTTATTTATTTTTAGGTTTTTGCCATGAGTATGTGCTTGCCAAAGATATACAGAGAGAAGGAAAGTGCGCAATAATCCTCCTGGAGGGATGTTTACACCACATTCCCTTCTCCTCCATTCTCCTCTTGGGATTTTGGCATGCACACACGTGGGCCAGGGGTGATTTTCAGGCCACTGGGTCCAGGGCTCAAACTGTGGTCAGTCATACGGGATTGCTGCGTCTTAACTACCGCACCACCTGTTGGCCCCTCTTCTATTACTTATTGGAATTCTGTAAGGACAAGCTGTCCTTTTTCCCCTGTTAATTTATTTATTCAGTTATTTATGTCAGTGCACACTCCTGAGTATGTATTTTATTATATGGGATATAATTCAGTACCATTATTGTAGATTTTGTTGCTCAAGTTGTTCCAGCTTTGATCTCTTTCAGTTTGATTCCTGTGTCCTGTTGATAAGTCCTTGTCCTTCCTTTCAGCATATCCTCTCTCAACAAAAGATGCTCCACACTCATCTTGCTTTTACCTGCTTCGGCCTTAGAATCAACCACTTCTCCAAAAGGCCTTGTAAATTCCCTTTGAAAAAAAAAATATAGAACTTGGTCCCCTAACATTTTTCCAATTATCAGTAGAATGGTTTTGTTCACTTCTCATTGATCTCCTTCACAGGCAGCCTTAGGGAATTTAGTCTCGCCAAGTGTGAACTATTGACCCCTAACCTTTAGGGAAAAAAAATAAAAACTTGCCTACTATGGGAGCCTAAATATCCAGATTCAGCGACTCTCTTTCCCTGAAATGGTACAGGAACAACCTGACTTGTCATTGTAAATTAAAATGTTATCTCATGCCATTTGGGGGCATTTATTTCCTTTTATTATATTGCTAGCTCTTTAAATTTTACATAATTTTCATTTTTGGTCATATATTGTGTTGTCAAGCTTAGATGACTAGAGATAACATGTATGTTAATTAGTGAGATATCTCACTATACCTTTGTATCTTTGGTAAGATCTTTTAAGCCTTCAAGCAGTTAAGTTTGAGCTAATTTGGAGCTCATTTTAAAATAACAGTGGAAGTAAAAGTATGCTAAAGATATTTTTTTTTAATTGGGTCTAATTAATTTTTTACATTGAGAATGTATATTGACTGTCCCTGACTTATGATGGTTTAACTTCACGATGGGGGCAAAAAACGGTAAGTGTTCAGTAGAAATCATACTTCTAGTCTTCATACAAAAAAACCTATTTTTTATGTTTAGTATTCAGTAAATTATGTGAGATGTTCAACACTTAATTATGAAATAGGATTTTTGTTAGATGATTTTTGACTAACTATAGATTAATGTAGTTGTTTCCAATATATTTAAAGTAGGTTAGGCTAAGCTGTGATATTCAGTAGACTAGGTGTATTATATGCATTTTCAGTGTATGATATTTTCAATTCACAGTGGGTTTATCAGGACCTAACCCCACTGTAGGTCAAGGAGCATCTGTATTTTAATATGTTGTGGAAAACTACTAAAATGTGGCCTGGGTCACCAAGTACCCATTTTCTACTTATACAAGATGCTCTGACATGGAAAGATTGAAAGTGAATATTGAGAGTTGTGGGAAAGGACACAGATATTAGTAAGTAGAATCATAAAGAAAACTGAATAGATACTATCATACAAAATCCAGTATAAGGAGAAGAGTATTAAACTGGACAAAAAATTATACTTTTAGGTGTGGTAAAAAGTAAATTCCAGGATTATAAGACAGTTCTGAACCTTTATGTACCAGTAACACATATTTTCAGAAAGAATTATTTATTTATTTATTTATTATTATTATTTTTAAAATTTCTATAGAGGCTTATGCATTCACCAGACGGAGCTGATGGGGGTTGGGGTGGGGTGGGGAGTGAGAAAGCAAGCCTCCAGGTCTGGGACTCAAATTAGGGTTGACCATGTGGGAGTCCAGCACTTCAACCACCATACCATCTGCTGGTTCCCCACCAGTAACACATTAAAATATATTGATATATTTTATAATATATGTAAATATTTAAGTGTTTATATAAAAATATTAGAAACCTCTTAACTTTTGTAGGATTGGGACCAGCAGTTGGCGTAATGGCTATGTCGCTGGACTCCCATGTAGTCGACCGCAGTTCGAGTCCTGGACTCGGTAGCTTAAACTAACGCCAGGCACATATGTGTGTGTATGCCCAAGATCCTGAGAGGAGAAAGGAGGAGAAGGGATTGTGGCGTGGCCATCACCCCTGGAGGGTGATTTCTCTCTTTCTATCTCTCTGTCTTTCTGGTGAGCGCACATGCCCTATAGCAAAAACCTCTCAAAAAAAAAAAAAAAAAAAAACATTTGTAGGATTTAGGATTATATTTTATATTTTGCATTCATTTTAGTGACTCTTCGAAACCTTAGACACGATGCATATAGTATTTTCACTAGGTTATGAGTAGTATAGTGGAGAAAAGCTTTCTCTTTTCCCACCATTGTTAGGATCATGGTTGAAACCCTATCACAAAGATGTTAACAAGAAAAAATATATTAAATTTATTTAACATAAGTTATATATAACATAGAGCTTTCATGAGGAAATAAAACCCCAAAGAAACAGAAAAGTGTTTTATGCTAAGGTTTGATGATGAGTGGACAGTTATGGAGACAGTTTGATTAGACAAAGGGGGATTAATCTAATGGTAATAAGCTGGAGGAATTTAGCAAGGCCTGTTGGTTTAGATCCTTTTTCATTCCTCTGTGTCTTCAGAGATAAGGAAGTTCCTACTCTCCATTTACAGAGTGGGCATCTCTGAAGTGAAAGTATTATTCAAAGGGAGACCAGAGAATTCTTTCTAGGTTTTATGACCTGCTTCAGGCAAGAAGGAACAAGGGGATAATGAGAGTAACCTTGCTTTTGCTCTTTTCTCAAATACCAGGGTGCCATATTTGAGGGTAGCACGTCCTGAACTCCACCAGTAGTATCTTGAGACATTTTTTTGATGATCATGCTAGATCTTTAAAATTCTATTACAGTAGAAAGGTACTCACCTTGGATTAAAGTGGCCAGATAAAAAAACCTAAAAAATGAAACTGAAAAAATGGAAAAAAAAAGAGGAAAGAAAATAAATCTGAGAAATAAGTAAGTAGGATGAAAATAATCAACAGATGTTAAATTTACACTTAATTTGAGACCAATAGTTAGCGTAATGTCTGTGTCACTGGACTCCCATGTAGTTGACCGCGGTTCGAGTCCTGGACCCAGTGGCTTAAACTCATGCTGGGCGCGTGTACGTGCGTGCCCAAGATCCCGAGAGGAGAATGGAGGAGAAGGGATTGCAGCGTGGCCATCCTCCCGGGTGGTGATTTCTCACTTTCTGTCTCTGTCTCTCTCTGTCTTTCTGGTGAGCACACATGCCCTATGGCAAAAACCTCTCAAAAAATTTTTACACTTAATTCTTCAAAATGTTCTTTAAAGGGGCTAGCAGGTGGCGTGGTGGTTAAGTCACTGGGCTCACACATGGCTGACTGTCGTTCAAGTCCTGGACCTGACAGCTTGCTTTCTCACTTTCTCTTTCACTCTCTCTCTCTCTGTCTCTCGTTCAAGTCCTGGACCTGGCAACTTGCTTTCTCACTTTCCCTTTCTCTCTCTCTGTCTCCCTCTTTTCAGAATAAAAATAATAATGATAATAATAAAATAAAATAATTCTTTTAAAAAGTGTTCTTTAAAGTCACAATTTCTGTGTCTGTGAAGAAGAAGAATCTTCTCCCTTGGAGATTAGCAGCTTTGATCAGCTACCTTTTGTGCAACCTCTAATTGCAAACTTGGATGATGTTTTGTTTGCTTCTCTGTTTCCTGTGAGTGAAAAGATCAATTTATTCAAGCTGAGCCAACTCACCTTGGACTAGAGCATTCCATGTCAGTCAGCCTACTTCTGCCTTTTTCTGGTGATATTTATGTTGATTCTTTTTCTACCAATGAGATGGAGACTAAACTGACAACCTCTTAAGGATTACTAAATGGAGTCTTTTAGGCTATAAGATTCAGTAAATGTTTCTACTTTAGTGAATGAGGGTCATCTGCAGTTTCTATCTTTGAATTTTGGCAAATTTTATTTGGAATTTTAATAATTTTTCTGTGTTATTATTATGTCAGTGGGATATTAGGGAATAAAGTAGACCTTTCTACAAGAAAGGTGCTGGATAAGATGCTGAAAATTTCATCATTAATCTATCCTTTTCTTAATGGAAGTTACACTTGTATGAACAGATAGCCAATCAAAAGTACCTAATTTTTGTTTGTTTGTTTTTAATTGCTAAATGTTAGCAGAAATCATAAGACTAGCTTTCAGTTTTCTGGTAGAGACAACCCTCTGAACATACAGTACAAAAAAGATTCCTAACAGAACAGACAAACATTTCTTGAGTGGCTTCAACTTTTTAGGCTTTGTGCCTTAAAAGGTTTACAGAAGTGAACAAGAGGTGCATGACCTAGGCAATGCAGGCAGAAAGGTTTTACATAACTCACCCTATAGCTTAGGGTTAGACCCTCTGTTCTTTGTTTTGCTTTACAGTAATGGCTGCACTAGTTGATGGCTAAAGTTCATTATAGCTTTTACATTGTAATTCTAATTGATAAGGAAGCTCACTAAGCTTGTTAAAGTTTCAGGTCAGGTTGCCAGTT
Source organism: Tupaia tana (assembly GCA_026018925.1). Classification (NCBI taxonomy): domain Eukaryota; kingdom Metazoa; phylum Chordata; class Mammalia; order Scandentia; family Tupaiidae; genus Tupaia; species Tupaia tana. Next base: position 105,118,379 of record JAKSZU010000002.1, on the reverse strand, counting down.
TCATAAGTGATAGTACAATATGTTGTGCATCTTTCTCTCTCCGTTTTTCTTTTTTTTTTTTTTTTCTTTTTTTGGAGAGGTTTTTGCTATAGGGCGCGTGCGCTCGCCAGACAGACAGAGAGAGACAGAGAGATAGAAAGCAGGAAATCACCCCCCAGGGGGGATGGCCACGCCGCAATCCCTTCTCCTCCATTCTCCTCTCGGGATCTTGGGCACGCACGCACACGCGCCCGGCGTGAGTTTAAGCTGCCGGGTCCGGGACTTGAACCGCGGTCGACTACGTGGGAGTCCAGCGACATAGCCATTACGCTAACTGCTGGTCCCTCTCTCTCCGTTTTTCATACTCCCTTTTGTCTGATTTTGTCCCTCGTTGTGTGTCCAACTACAAAATTATAGAGGAACAATATGAAGAAAACTTGCAGTTTGAGAACATACTGAAACGTTATTTAATATTTTATTTCGTTTTGTTTTTCCCATCTCAGACTTTTAACTTCAAGTCTGTTCTGTTTTATGATTCTAAAATCCTGGTAGATTAAAAACTGAACAAATGACAGGTAAGTAAGTTGATAGAGTTATTTGTTTCCTAGAGAATAGTTTTCTTTGTTGTTATTTTATTTTAATTTTGTTATTTAATTTGCTATGGGATACATGTGCTCACCAGAGAGAGACAGAAAGAAAGAGAGGAGGAGAAAGTGAGAAAGCAAGCCAAGCTGCCAGATCCGGGAGTGGAACTGCTGTCAGCCATGTGGGAATCCAGTGCCCCCAACCACCATGCTGCTCACTGGCCCTCTCTGGTTTTCACTAGAATCAGAAACATTTTGTTTAATGTTTCAGCGTGACTTTCAAAAGACCCTGAAGCAATCAGGGACTGTGGGGAAGTTAGCCTACAGTTGAATATTTGACATGGACAAGCAATGTTACTTATGTTTGTATCCTCCATTTATACTTTAATAATTTTTCTGGAGGTAAAAGGTTAGGATTATAATTCCACCTTTTTTATTAAGTAATTGAAATAACTATTTGTCCTTTGGAACCTTTCTTACTTGTAAAATAGGGAGACCTAACATTCCTACATTGTAGATATTGAAGGGGCCTAGAAGAATTTTCTTAATAAACACTGAAGATCTGCTGAAATGTAAGCCACTATTGAAACATCACTAAGTGCTACTCTCATTTTTATTGCTAATAACAGTAATATATTCTCCAGTAGGGAATTTAGAACTAATGTTCTTCATTTCATTTCTTTTTTTTTTTTTTTTTTTTGAGAGGTTTTCGCTATAGGGCACGTGCGCTCACCAGACAGACAGAGACATAGAGACAGAAAGAGAGAAATCACCCCCAGGGGGTTGGTCACGCCGCAATCCCTTCTCCTCCATTCTCCTCTTGGGATCTTGGGCACGCACGCACACGCACCCGGCATGAGTTTTAAGCCACCGGGTCCGGGACGCGAACCATGGTCGACTACATGGGAGTCCAGCAACATAGCCATTACGCTAACTGCTGGTTCCCTTTTTTTTTTTTTTTTTTTTTTTTTGAGAAATGTAGAAGAATGATAAATATGAAAAAGATTTAGAGCCCTACTTGGCACATAGTTCAGTAGAGATTTCCCATTTATATATTTAGATTTTGCTATAGGGAGCATGCACTTGCCAGCTACAGACACACAGAGAAAGAGAGGGAGAGTGAGAAAGCATCCCCCAGAGGGATGGCCACACTACGGAGCCATTCTTCTCTCAGAATTTTGGGTTGGAGGCACATGCATCCTGCATGTTTTTCAAACCTCTAATCTGGGACTCAAACAGCTTATTTGACCATGTGAGATCCAGCTGCCTTAACCACTACACCACTTGCTGGCCCTATTCTGTATTTAATACCTGATTGAATAATTAGAATGACATAGATCACACAGCCTCAGATGACTCTCAATTCTTGTTTTCTGATTCTATTTGGCTTTGGTTGGTCCTTGTAGTAGAATATGAAAAAGTCAAAACAAACCTATTAGCCCACATATCACCTGCCTTCCTGAACAAATAATTTACCATTTTTCTTTGATGATTATGGAAGACTTCCCCCCTGCTGACTCTTCTTTTGAACTACTGATGTCACTGGTAGTGATCTACTTAATCAGCTCCCGTATCAGATGATACGGGATCATCTTATTTAATCATTACTTTGTGAATATTTGGCATTTCACTATTTTCTTTCATTTTCTGACAACAGTGTGATCAATCAAAATGTTAAAACTTTAGCATTATCTTTTTCCAAGGAAAATTTGAGGAAAGAAAATCTGGATATACTGAAATCAGAACTGAAAACATTTTCTCCATGGCTTCAGGGGAAGGGATTAGGACATGAAAATAGAGAATATATCTCCTGCTTTTTCAGATGGAATTTTTATAATCTGTATAAAAATCTATAGCTTTTTTCATGGAAACATCCAAGGAGATTAGAAATATAGCTGAATATAAAATAGAACATTTTTTTTTTAGTTTCAACTTTTCAGAAATGACACAAATTAGATTTTATACAAATGGTTGTTGAACATAATCATGATATATACTTAGCATTTTACAATTTACAAAGTACTTGTATGTAGAATGAAGATTCCCTTATTAGAATGTTAAAAATGGGAGGAAACAAAAGTAACTGAAGTAACTTATAATTGCCTTACATTGTTCAGCTAGTAGGTAGTAGGTGGCAGAGTTAGAACCACAATCTGTTATCACTATAACACCTTGCTGCTTCATAAGCCTGTGAAAAGTTCTTACTGATGAGAAATGAATTAACTCTTACACACAGAGAAAGTAATACTTAATACACCACAGGAGGTAATTTGCTGAATTGTAGTAATAGCAGAAATGTTTTCCAGCTGTGTTACAGACTTTAAATTGCTTACCTGATTTTTTTTTTCAAGGTGCTATGAGAAGTTAGAGTAACTAGATTCAAGTTTTTCCTAGTAAGGAAGCTGGAGGCAAAACATATAAGTAATTTCAGTAATATTAAACAACATACCAAATGTGACCTACTCAAGATAGCTTTTTCTAGTTAATAGCAAAACTAACAACATTGGTGATGATATTAGCTCTAAAGGATTGAATACTTACTATTTTTAAAGAAAACTAGAGGTGGACATTAGTTACAGTGATAAACGCAGATTTTATTTTGGAACTATTGCAGTAGGAGGCAAAAAAAAAAAAAAAAAAAAGAAAGAAAGAAAGAAAGAAACAACCTTGGTATAGAATTGGACTCAATTCTGAATACAACATGAGAAGGTGGACACTTATAGCCAAAGAGCATGGCGAGAGTGATTGTTTGGAAAACTATTTACAAGAAAGAAACCTCAGGAGTACCCTCACTCTTACTCTAGCTAAATAGACCTAACAGGGATCTCGCTGAAGTCAGATCAACGTGATTAGAAACCAAGGATGGGGGATACGAAGACAGCATTGTTGAGACAGGGAGGTAGTGTTGTTATATTTTGATAAACTCGACTGGGGAGAAATGTTCACATATTAAAATGATCATCTTGTAAGCTAAATAATGTGATTGAATGCATTAAAAGATGTAAATTAAAGGGACCAGCAGTTAGCGTAATGGCTATGTCGCTGGACTCCCACGTAGTCGACCGCGGTTTGAGTCCCAGACCCGGTGACTTAAACTCACGCCAGGTGCATGTGCATGCGTGCCCAGGATCCAGAGAGGAGAATGGAGGAGAAGGGATTGCAGGCGGGCCATCCCCCCGGGGGGTGATTTCCTGCTTTCTGTCTGTCTCTGTCTGTCTGGCGAGTGCACGCGCCCTATAGCAAAAACCTCTCCAAAAAAAAAAAAAAAAAAAAAGAAAAAAGAAAAAAAATGTAAATTAAACAAAAAAGAAACCGAGGATGGAGGGAGAGGAATTTGATCCAGATATCAAAGGTGAAGAAATGTGAAGAGTAGGGAATTCTTTCTAAACTGACTTAGCAAGATTCTTCCTGCAACTAGGTAATGCAAAGAGGAGCATAGTACACAAAAGTTGAGGCCTTGTTGAGAAGTGGATTCAGTGGTTTGGTCAAGAAGGGTGTCTTGTCTCTTCCCTTTTTAAAAATAAAAAAATGGTGTCCTTCTTTACTCTGGGCAATCTAAGTCTAGTTTTTGGGCAGTTGCCTTTTTTTTTTTTGGAGAGGTTTTTTTGCTATAGGGCACATGCGCTCGCCAGAGAGACAGAGACAGAAAGTGAGAAATCACTCCCCAGAGGGGATGGCCACGCTGCAATCCCTTCTCCTCCATTCTCCTCTTGGGATCTTGGGCATGCATGCATATGTGCCTGGTGTGAGTTTAAGCCACCGGGTCTGGGACTTGAACCATGGTCAGCTACATGGGAGTTCAGCGGTATAGCCATTACGCTAACTGCTGGTCCCTGGGCAGTTGCCTTTTGTTCTTTCAGGATTAGCTGAGCCATCCTTGAAAGTTGGTAATCACTACTTATTGTTGTACTGTGTGACACATGAGATGTTTAGTTGGAGGGATCCCTATGAGGATAAAAAGATAAAGATAAGAGGCTGATTGAGTCTGATGCGCAAGTTTATAGACTTTCAGAGATCAACTGGGAGTCATTTCAGGACCAGTTGTCTTTCTTCAGTGGTGCCAACATGATGGCTGTGATGTGACAAATTTATTTGTTTCTCTCTTGAACCTTCCTGGTTATGGCACAGACATTAGATAGATTGCCTGGGACAAAGGTAGAGCAGTTGCTTCTGACTACTGTACCAGCGTCCTCGTCTGCAGTCAAGATCGTATCAAGGGCATTGCAGTTACAGAGAATGGTAGGTTGGGTTTCTCAGGATGGGAGAGTAAATAGTTCAAGGCCAGTGTTTCTGCTGTCCTGAGACAAGGTGAATTGTGTCAGCAATGAATAGAAGACTCTACTGTTGAGTTAAAACTTCTTCAGGCAAATGATAGATTCCAAGGGATGGTACCCAAATAGTGACAAAGCTTTCCCAAAAAGTAATGGTCTTGGGTGAAACTTAGGGCTAGCTCTGTAGCTGTTTTATCGAAATCACATCCTTGGGACCCAAGATCACCTACAAGGGAACTCACGAGATTCTAGAAACCTCCTCTGTTCTAATAGTGAGAGCAAGGTCAACCAGAGTGAGTGGGTGATTATCTTAAAATAGTTTAGGGCCAGCTGGTGGCGTGGTGGCTAAGGCACTGGATCCCACATGGCCGACTACCAACTACATGGTTCAAGATCTTAATTGGAGGCTTGAGAAACACACCAAGAAGCACTTGTGCATACTTGCCTAAGTTCCACAAAGAGGATGTAGGAGAAGAGATTGCAATGTGGCCATATCCCCCACCATACCCCCCGGTGCTTTCTTTCTCTCTGATGGTAAAATTATGATGGAAACAGACATGACCCTTGTAAGGATAGACTGGAATAGGTTCATGGGTTTTCTCAAGATGTATATTTGTTCAATTTAAAATGGTAGATGGAGAAAGCAGTAGGTATAGCAGAATAAGCATTTTGATTGATTGAAGGAATCTGGGAAAGGCAGATGTGCCCAAGGGAAAGGGAGCAAAGCATCAGTAGTCTATGACATATGACATGAAGTGGGGTCTAGTTCAGCCCAGGCTTACCACGGCTTCTGTGGGCAAAATAGTCTTCCTGAAAGGTAGGAATAAGGGGAGACCAGGAAAAAAGCAGGAGCTACTAAATTTTGGGGCAGAAAGATGAAAGTGATGACTAATCTCAGGTGAGAAGTCTTTATGAAGGCAGGGAGTAATTGAGGTTCCTAAGGTTGGCAGGTAAGAGTTATTGAAATTCTTGAAAACATTTTTGAATGAGGACTGAAGACCCCTAGGATGACTTCCTAATCATGGCACTAGGGTAAGGCAAGCATAGAGAAATTAGATATCTACCCCCAGTAATATCCCATATGATCTAAGAAACTCACAGTTGTTATTTTGTTTCAAGGAAAGGAAAATGGTGAGTAGTAAAAATTGAACCTGCCAAATAGTAAAAATTTAACCTGCAGTGAAATCTCATGATATTAATCACAGAGTGAGCGTAATTGAATTTTGGCTCTTAACACCTAGTGGCCTTTCCTTGCTAATGCCTTAAGGAGGTTCAGTGTCCGAAAGGGATTTGTCATTACTGTCAGACTAAAGAAGGAGGTCATGTACATATTGGATTAAAGTAGAGTTCTTGGGAATTTTAAGTCTTTCAAATTGGCATTTAAAGTATATCAGTATCTAGGGCCTCAAAGCCTTAGAGCATAGTAGTTCAGGCGTATTGTTGATTTTGCCTTATGAAGGAGAATTCTAAAAAAGTAGAACACAAATTGATGGTGACGAAATGTTGCATGTTGAATTAAATAACAGAATGGGTAGTTGTAGGATTTGAGACAAGGTAAATCTAGATTTGACAAACATTATTATTATTAATATTATCAGTATTATTTGAGAGATTTTTGGTATAGGTTATGTGTGCTTGCCAGAGAAACAGAGAGACAGAAAGTGAGAAATGCCCCCCTCGGGGGATAGCCATGCTGCAAGCCCTTCTTCTGCACTCTCCTCTCAGGATTTTAGGCATGTACTAACATGTACCCAATGTGAGTTTCAAGTTCCTGGGTCTGGGACCTCAACCATGGTCCACCACACGGGCGTCCAATGCCTTAATCACTATGCCACCTGCTGGCTCTGACAATTTTATTAATATATTTCAGGTCTTGGTCTAACTGATATCCTTTCCCATTTGGCTTTTTAATGGCTAAAATAAAAGTATTGAGTGGACTGACAATATGGACTAGAAGTGTTTTTGTGTAATAAATCTTGTATTATGAGGGTTCTTTAAGTCCTTTTGACCATAAATGATATTGGGGAATCCTGGGGAGAGGCATAAAAGGATTTATTCTATCTTATGTAGGTTCCATTTCTGTCCAATATTGGTGGAACTTTTGCCCATAAAGAAGAAGGAATTCTGTCTGATAACTGATTTAACTTTTTAATAGGTGATAGATTGAGGGGGTGGGGGAAGGAATTCCTCCCTTGGGGAAAGTCAGACAAAACCATTAGGGGACATGAAGAGGAGGAGTCAGGGACCCAGAGACAAAATCTTGCTAAAACTTTTGTACCCCAGTTAATGAGAAGATCCCTTCCTTACAGTCTTACTGGGGTGGTAGAGCTGGGGAGGAAGTTGAGTAGATCCTGAAGAGGTCCCATAGAGAGATGAGAATGAGATAGAAGTAAAACTATCAAAACCCACCATGGATAAGTTTTCGTGACTCGAACGAAGGGAGCAGGAAATGAGGGTAGAATGTGTTGCCTCGGTATATATGGGAAATGTGTTAGGACGCCATTCAATTTGTAGGGTTACTTTCTCTTGTGAATTTAGTGGTATAGAGGCATGGGATATTTACTTTCACAGAGAGGAGTGGATGATTCTTCTGTGAACCAAGGACTTGGGCTATTTCCTTGTTCTTAAGATCTGGGTAATACCATGCCCCGTGTCCTTTTTCCTTTAAGTAGAAACACATGTCTAGATCAATGGAGCCCTTGATTTGAAAGATTTCTGCATGTTAAAATTTTCAGGTTTTTCTGCTTTAATTGTAACACCAAAAGCTTGCATTGTGTATTTTCCAATTTTTTTTTTTTAAATACTATCTTCATGATGCTGATCTAATATCTGGAACTCGGACTTGTTTGCGTTTTACCAATTTGTGTTATTTTTGTGTAATGTTTCGTGAAGCTTCAACTTTAGACTATTTACATTACTCATGTGGCAAGAGCAGAAGCTGTTTGAGAAGTCAGTTTTGGCCCTGAATTGTCTTTCCATGTCGCCTCTAATTGATGATGATAGCTACAGTTTCAGACATTTGTTGTATACAATTTTGGATAGACAACCAAATAATTTTGGAGGAACAGACCTGAGGGATGGCTCCTAGTAATTTTTCTCTTCCTTAATCTCATGGAAATTGGGTACTCTGAGACCCTTGAAGGTCTTCAGAAATGGTGGTCTTTTTGGCTTTTCAGACAAAAGGAGGCTTCTTCAGGCCCAGCCAATAGATTGGTAAGTTGATACAATTTAGGGAATCTTGGAGAGTATATCTTGGAACAGTTCAAAATTGTTCAATAAATCTTTCTCTGACTTTTCTGGGGTCAGAAAGTAATTTGAACCCAAAACAAGTTTTAAATATTGTCTCTTCTGTTGGCCATGTTGCCAACAGGTACTAACTGTACACTGGGCTTTATCTGTAGGAGATAGAAGCTGGTGGACATTGGAGGGGTTGTGGGGAGGATGGTGGAGGACATTTTGTGAAAGGATATCAAGAAGAGCTGGCAGGGGAATATGATGGTATTGTGGAAGGCTCTATGGGGTTTATTGGGTCGGAAAAAAAATTTCTGAAGACACTAGGAACCTCGATAGTTTGAATTATTTAGCTCTCTTTTTTTGGGAGGGTAGGGGCATGGGCTTCATACCAAGTGAAGTAAGTGGACAACTATGTGTCTGAATCTTTTGTTCCTTTTTGCTCTAGGACTCCTCTTATGTATACTCATTTGAAAATATCCCAGTAGTTCCAGAGGTGCAACTGTAGCTGAAGAGAGTTTTTAATAAAGTTTGCCAGTGAGAAATAAGCAGGCAGTATTAGGGTTATAGTTGTGAAGAATACAGTCAATTGGGGTTTAAGAAGGGGGAGTTGCAGTTGACTGAAAAATTCCCACTGGAAAAACAGGATTGAAAAAGAGAACACAGGCCGAGCCAGTGTACACGGCGGCGGCGGGCTCCGCCTAGCTGGGCCAGTGCGCGCGGTGGCGGTGGGCCCCCCCTCGCCGGGCCAGCGCGCGCGGCGGCGACAACCCGCCGGGCCTGCGCGCCGCGGCGCTGCATCTCCGGCGCTGCATCTCCAGCGCTGGGTGTGTCCCGCGCTCGGCGACGCGGACCGGCGGCGCAGACCGGCCGAGCTTGCCGACCTTACTTTCTTGGGGCGGGAGGGCGAGTGGGGGTGTGGCGCTGGATCCCGCGCACATTCGTGTGCTCGAGGCTGGCGTGTGGCTGCCGGGTCTGCGCGTGGCCGCCGGGCCTGAGCGTGGCCACAGGGCCTGCACGCGGCCCCCGGGCCTGCGCGTGGCCACTGGGCCTGTGAGTGGCCGCCGGGCCAGCGCCTGCGCCTGGCCACTGGTCCTGCACGTGGTTGCCGGACCAGCGCGTGGCTGCTGGGCCTGCGCGTGACCTCCAGGCTTGCGCGTGGCTGCCCAGCCTGAGTGTGGCCGCTGGGCCTGCGCGTGGTCACCGGCCTAGCGTGTGACCACTGGGCCTGTGCATGGCCCCCAGGCCTGTCCGTGGCCACCGGGCCTGAGCCTGGCCCCCGGGTCTGCGCATGGCCGCCGGGCCGGCGCGTGGCCACCAGGCCTGGGCGTGGCCGCCGGGCCTGCACCTGGGCATGGCCGCCGGGCCTGCACGTGGCCGCCGGGCCAGTGCGTGACCGCCGGTCCTGCGCGTGGCCCCCAGGCCTGCACGTGGCCGCCGGGCCTGTGTCTGCGTGTGACCGCCGGGCCTGCGCGTGGCTGCCGGGCCTGCGCCTACGTGTAGCTGCCGGCCTCAGGCGACAAACTGAGGCCAAAAACTAGGACTAAGAACTTGCAACTACAAACAACAGAAAGAAACTTTAGCTGTCTTAAACCAATTGAGAAATATATTGTATAGGAGGATTGTCTTCACCTATGGACAGTGAGAAGATGATGGTCACCAGCCCTGCATTACCTCAGGGAAAAACAAGAACTACTCTACCATTCTTAAGGAAGCCAGATACCCGAGGATGACTCACGCTGCAGATCCCCACAACACCGTTCCCGGTAACCTCAAGATGGATGCTGTGCCGCATCAACTGATAATCATCTCTGCCTTCAAGAACTGCTTTTCTGAAACTGTCTTACATGGAGATTCACCTATAATTGCGGAACTGCACGAGATCCACCCTTAATTCAACCCTGAATAGAATCTATGCTCCCTATTGTTAAAAACGTTATGAGCTGATAATTGGAAAGAAAAAAAAAAAACTGAAAGAACTGGAGGGTATAATAGTAGGGAGGGCAACTGTGGATGCTAGAGACAGAAAGGGAGAGGTAATGGGAATGAGTAATTGAGGGTGGAAGGGAGGGATTCAGGGAACAAACAACACACTCAATAGACACAAAAATGAAAAGTTGTCTGTTGATGATAATGTACATGGTAATATCATTGTCTTGACTAATGTGCAGTGTATTCATGCTGGGAAAAACCATGTTGTACACGGTGAAGAGATACAAGGACTAAGTGTAATAATTAAAAAAAAAAACAGGCATTTTTCTAAACCAAGGTTTAGGGAGTGGATTCTCACTCAAAAAAAAAAAAAACCAGAAAAAAAATTATTCATCCCAGGAGTCAAGGAATGAATCCCCACTTGAAACAAGGATCTGGAAAGAAAGACTTCCAGGATACATTGGACACTCAGTTGCAACAGCAGATAACTGAGCACACACCGAGACCTTTGTCTCTAGTCTGTGTGTGTGTGTGGATATCTAGTGGTGAGTATGATCCCAAAACTCACTGTTTCAACAAAATGTCCACTGAAGCGTGGTGAGGACAGATTCTGATTCTTAAGACTCTGAGAATACTGTCTAAAGCTATGTTAGAAGCTCAAAATTCTTTATTTTAAAGGTTTTTCCAAAGTTTGAGGCCTATTTGAGGAGAGGAATCAGAAGATCTTGACTAAGTTGTTCAAGAAGGATGTTTTATCACTGTGTGCTTGACACTATACAATTACATTATGAAAATGAGTTGATTTAATTCTTGTACTAACCCTGTGTGATAGTAGCTTGATCATATTCCATGGAGAATACTTCTCTCACTTTTTCTCTCTCTCTTTCTCTTTGGTGAGTGCACATGTCCTCAGGCAAGTTTAAAAAATATGTATATCTTCCTTAAAAATGTCATCTTTAGAGTCTCTTTCTCTTTGGTGAGTGCACATGTCCTCAGGCAAGTTTTAAAAATATGTATATCTTCCTTAAAAATGTCATCTTTAGAGCAAGAAGGTGGTGCATCATCAGTAAAACAGTGCTCTCCAAGGCAGTCCTGTAGGGGGAAGGTTCCCAGTTCAAGTCTGGAGACCTTCCTGAGCACAGACTTGCCTGTGATCTTGGATTGACTGAAGCTGGGAGTGAATCATGGCATCAAGACCCTGCTAGTGGTTTGTTCTCTACCTCACTCTCTTGTTCCCTCATGGAATAAATGTAAATAAACTTTTTAAACAAACACATATCCTTACCCTAACCTGATCTTTGCCCACATCTCTATGACTGTTTTGTTTCATTTAGGTCAAGAAAATTTTCCTTTTTAAATATAAATTGCTCTCTGAAGGTTATTTTAAATTTTTCTCACTTTATTTTCCAAGCTGAGCTTGACCATAATGAATGCTTTGAAAATAGGAGTAATATCTTTTCTTGGTACAAAAGACTTTATTCTAAGGAAGATCATGCACAGTTCTTCTGAACATTCCGTTGTTTGCACTATAGTGTCTGTGTAGATTTGGGCATGAATATATTTAGAAGTGTAATAAGGTCACTAGACCCAGAGTAGGACTGGGATAAAGTTGTGAGAGAGGTTCTAAAAGAGATGAGAGGTTGGAGCAAGATAAAGATGTGGCTGCTTTGTAATTTTTCTTGAGTTCACTAGGTAATGTGGTACCCCTAAATACAGTTTGCTGCTGTATTTGACAGTGGTGTACCTCGTCGTGGTGCCAGTGCCACAGTCAGGGCTGATCTGGAAGGTTGCCAACTGTCCCGTACCCACTTTCAGACCAGTCTCGACTTTGTGGCTTTTCCCCACACTGAATGGAGTAGGATGGAGGTTCCAAGTCAGCAAAGTAGGTTTTTCATTAAGTTCTTCCCACTTCTTCCCATATGACTATTTAGAAGATACAGAAACCTCTCTAAAAATATCTCCCAATAAATATACCTTGTACAAGATTTCATGAGTGTGCTAGTTTGAAAACTAGAGAAGACAATTTATGTGATAAATATGTGGATGGTTTGAAAGCTTAGTAAGGTCCAAATTTTAGACATACATGTATATAGGCAGTAAATAAATTGGGAAGAAGGAGCTAAAAGATACTCATTTTAGCTTTTCTCTTTTAGAGAAAGAAGCTTTTTATTACTTTAACAGAATAGCTGACCAGAAAGTTTTTCTGCTGTTTTCTGATGAACATACAGAAATCTAGCATCTAATTAAATTCAATTTATACCTAAAAGCTTTCACATGAGATTGATTATAGCTAATGTTTATGACTAACGAAACAAATAGAAGTTGGCAAAAAATTGTTTATAAAAAATGTTTATAAAAGGTTTGCTGGGAATGTTAATGTTTTTATTTTCACTAATTAATTTTAACGATGACTTTAAAGGTGTTTTTTTTCCCCCTTGATAATTTTCTTTTAGTTGAAATGCTATTGTCAAAAAAGTTGTCAGAAAAGTCATGATGCATTTTTGCATAGGAAAATATGTCTTGACTTCTGACGACCCAATATTTGTATTTCTGGTTATTGATTAGTTATGTCAAATAGGTGGGTATGAAGCCATAAACTGCTGACTGTTGGAAAGTCCAATAGTAGCCACTTTTTAATTGAAATTAGCAAGCCGATTCTAAAATTTCCATGGAATCAAAAGGACACAGAATAACCAAATAATCTTGAAAAAGAATAAAGCAGGAAGACTTAAGTTATCTGACTGAAACTTACTCTAGAACTTTTGTAATCAAGACAGTGCAGTAGTAGCAAAACCATAGATATATAGACCAATGGAATAACACAGAGATAAAAAATTTACCCATGTATGTGTGGACACATTTGACAAGGATGCCAAAGCATTTAAGGGGGCTTGATGTTGGGAAAGGTACTTAATTCACACAGAAGGTTTTAAAAAAGAACCTGGACTTCTTTCACCACAGCCAAAAATTAACTTGAGATGAACTTGAAAGCTAAAATGTTATAGCATCTAAAAGACAACCTAAGAGAGTATTTGTACAACTCAGAGGACACAGAGAGCACTACTGTAATAGTTGATAAGTTGGATTTCATCAAAAATGAAAACATATGCTTATCAGCAGCAGAACATCAAGAAAATAGGCAGGCCACATTCTGAGAATATATTTGTAACACCTATATTTGGCAAAAGCCTTATGTCTCGAGTATATAAAGAATTTCTACAATTGAGTAATTAAAATCCAACTTGTGAAATGGTCACAGGATTTGGACACTTCACAAAATAAGACCTATCACTTGTCAAAAAGCACATGAAAATGTGTTCAATGGTACTAGTCGTCAGGAAAATGCAAAATGAGGTACCAGTGCCTCCCCATCAGAATGGTGACAACGAACAAGACTGAAAACACCAGATGTTTATTCATCTCTGGTGTGAGTATAAAAGAGTACACCTACTCTAGAAAAAGTTGGCAGCCATTGCACGCCTATGTATTTATCCAAGTGAAATGAAAATGTGTGGTCATAAAACTCAGGTACCAGAGGGGCCAGCAGGTGGTGCAGTGGTTATGGTGCTGAACTTCCACATGGCTGACTGGTTTGAGTCCCAGACCAGGCTGCTTGAAACTCATGCCGGGTGCATGTACATGTGTGCCCAAAATCTTGACAGGAGAGTGGAGAAGGGATAGAGGCAGGGCCATCTCCCCAGGGGGTGATTTCTCAGTTTCTCTCTGTCTCTCTGTGTCTCCAGGGAATGCGCAAGTCCTGTAGCAAAAATCTCTTTTTCTGGGGAGCAAAAAAAAAAAAGTCATGTGCCAGAATATTCATGGCAGCCTTGCTGGGAATAGCCAAAAACTGGAAAAGTCCAATGTGTATGTTAGGAAAAAAAAAAAAAAAAAAAAACATGGTTTTTTCCTACTACACATTCAACATAGAACACTTCTGTGAGCAAATGTGGATTTTTTTTCAATGTGACCAACTATTACAATGTGATCAGCTGAGCGCCCTGCAGTTCAGTTTAATTCTGACATTGACTAGAGTTAGTGCAGATCCCCTAAAGGGTAAGTGCTCAGTCTCTTAAGGCTGCCCTCATTCAGACACTAATCACAAATAGTAGGTTGCCACTTTACCCACAACTTCTGTCCAACTTGGCTACAAATTGGAGGTTACCATAACTTTCTCCTTTGAAAATTTGCTAGAGAAACTCACAGAACTCAGAGAAACATTTATGTTTACTGGTTAATTATAAAGAATACTACAAAATATATAGATAAATAGGTACTTTGAACAAAATATCTGGGAAGTTGTCTGGACCTTCCCGCACCTCTGTGTTCAGAAATCAGAAGCTGTCCGAACCCCGTAGTTCAGGGGTATTTATGGAGGCTTTGTCTTGTAGGCATGATTGATTATTAACTTATTTTGTAGCCTCTTTCCCTTTCCTAGATGATTAGATGAAGGTGGTGAGGCTGAAAACTCTAAGCTTCTAATAATGGATTGTTTTTTCTGGTGACCAGCCCGCATTGAGTAGCCCACCAAGAGTTGTTTCATTAGAACAAATGATACTCTTTATTTTTATTTTTTTAAAGAGAGAGATTTTTTGCTATAGGGCACATGCACTCGTCAGAGAGACAGAGACAGACAGAGAGACAGAAAACAAGAAGTCACCACCCCTCCAGGGGGGATGGTCATGTCACAATCCTTTCTCCTCCATTTTCCTCTTCGAATTTTAGGCATATACACACACACCCCCGGCATGAGTTTTAAGCCGCTAGGTTTGGGACTCAAACTGTAGTCAATTAAGTGAGAGTCCAGTGACGTAACTGTTATACCATCTGCTGGTCCCACAAAAGATACTCTTAGAAGAAGTTCAAGAACTCTGTATCAAGAACTGAGGCCAAAGAACATTTTTTCTTTTGTTTTAGCTTTTTGCCACAGGGTGTGTGCACTCGCCAGAGAAACAGAGAGAGAGAGAGAGAAAGTGAAAAATCCCCCTCTGGAGGGATGGCCATGCTGCATTACATTCTCCTCCATTCTCCTCTGGTCTTTGGGCATACATGTGCATGCAGCCGCCAAGGCCAGGACTCAAAACCACAGTTGACTACATGGTAGTCCCGTGACGTAACCAATAGGCCATCTGCTGGTCCTGCCAAAGAACAAATATTAAGACAAAAGATGCACCTAGCATCTCTATTGCTCAGGAAATTATAAGGGTTTTGGGAGCTCTGTGGCAGGAATAGAAATCAAATACATTTTCTGATTATTCACAAGGTCCTACCCTGGTGTTATACCCACAAAAGCATAGATGAATATTCCAATGTATCTGTGTTATAGGATACTATTCAGCAATGAAAAAGAACAAAGGACTAATACATGTAGATGGCATGGATAAATCTCAGAAGCATTAAAAGTCATAAAAGAAGTCAGACGCACACTTGTTATTACATGATTCCATTTACTCAAAGTAACAGATCAGCTAAGACAAATCTTTGGTGACAAAAATTAAATCAGTAGATGCTTCTGGATAGGGAAGGTGAGGGGAAATTGTCAACTGAAAAAGGCACAAGGGAACTCAGTGAGTTGAAGCAAACATTCAGTCTCTTGATAAGGATGTGGGTTATATAGGTATAGACACATCTATTATTCTGGTTCTGCCCTACTTTCCTTAAAGTAACAGGTAGTGCAGTCGCACTGTACTAAGCATATTTTTTAAAGAAAGGTAGTTTGTTAATTTATTATCTTTTAGTATCTCCACTATACTCTATAAAGGGTATCATTTGAACTCTTTGTTTAATTTTTGTTATTGTTATAATAAAGAAGAAAAGCCATCAAGAAGGACAAAACAGCAGAGCAATGTGAAATTGTAATGATTTGGCAGTTTTTTAAAGTTACTTAATCTTGATAAAAATCTCTTGAATTATGTTGATTCATTCATCCTTTCAGCTACGTACTCATTTGTGCTTTCATTGAAGTGAAGGTTATTGAGCACCTCCTGTGAGTGGATATTATGTCTAGTATTGAGTAGGCATGACAAGGTGAGTCCATAACCAAGTCCTTGCCCTTAGGGAATTTATAGTTTGGAAGTAAAGAATATGAAGACAAATTATATTGCAACAGGAAATGTACAGCACTGTACAGATTACTGCTGTATGTTCTTTTGAGGAAGCAACATCTTCTGCCTGTGGAGTTTGGAAAGCTTTTACAGAGGAAATGATATTTGAGCCAGGTTTATATGAATAGTTTGTCACAGTTGTGGATGGGAGTTGGAAGGAGGGAGGACATTTTCAGCAGATGACTAGAAATTTAATCAAATGGTTCAATGAAGCTTTTATCCTCCTTAAACTTTTAGGTAAAGTTGCAGTTAATATCTATTGATGGTAAGGCTTTATCAGTTGCATAAAAAAATGTTTAAATTTTGATGCCAAATATTTTTTTCACCAGTAGCAGCTAATATCTGTGGAGAACAAAGTATGTGACAGGCCCTCTGTTTACTGTTTTACTTTCACTTCATCCTAACAGCAACTTAATGCACTAATACCACATCCTTTGTAAATAGCAAGGTTGGGGAATCTTCCCTAGTTCTCTGTGCCTCCAAAGCCGGGATCTCAGGCAGTATTACTGATTGCCTTTCTATCAATTCTGCTGTCTGGATGTTGCTCTTCAGTATGAGTTAGAGAAAGGGAGCAGAGGGCAACTCTGCTCCCTTTCCCTAGGTGCCTTGAGATCACTTAAGAAGGAAGGATTTCTCTGTTTTGCAAAATGTGGTCTGCCTACCCTTTGGATTCCTTTTAAGTTTCAATTTGTTGCAAATATGCACAATTACCTATAAACTCAAAATAAATTTTATTTCATTATCTACATAATATTACTCTTTAGTATTATGCTTAGTAATTTCACATATGAAAATGCTGAGTGATCATTCTTAAAGCTTTCTAGAGAATTCATTTTGTAAGTTAAATATTAAGAACCAGGGAAATAAAAACTATAACCCTTTTAGAGCCAGATCATCCTAATCCTTAGATTCAGAACCTCAAAGATTTTGCCCTTCGAAAATGACTTGTTCCTTGGGCTCTCTGGAGTCTCACCAAGTATTGTTCAATGTGTCATGTAGGAACATTTGATGTGCTCCACAGACCACTGACAGCTTCTGATAACTCTGGTTCTAAAAGCCTTGAGACGTCACTGAGTAATAAAAGTAGATTGTAGTGTAAGATTGCACTTCAGTGTGAATATTGCAAGGTTTTTTTTCATTTTTTAAATCTTTCACAAGAGAGAGAAAGAGAAAAAGAGTAAAAGAAAGAGACTTCCTCTACCTGTCACACTACAGTCCCCATCCCCCAGCCCTTCATTTAGTCAGGATCTTGTGCACATGAGCACCCAGCATGTTTAGGTCAACTCAGGAACTAAACCCACAGTCAGCCATGTGGTTTCCAGTACTGTATATCAGTAGGGCATTTTCTATACCACTGAGGCTGGGCCAGAGCAAGGTTTTTCTTGTAAACACACATGTATTTTTCAGAGTAGAGGATAAGTTTTTTACTAAATTCATCATTCGCTATAGTCAAAAATTCATTTTAGAAACTTAGTGTTATCTTTAGTTTTTGCCTAAATGATGATTTGACTTCAGATACCCACTTTAGTCCTCATCTATTTCCCAGGAAAATTGGATGTTGTCTAAAACTCCAGTAGTGTTGACTGTTTTTTTCTTTTCAAACATTGTCAAAGATACACTGTCTGCCTCTGGCTGAGCAATGGGTTATGGACTTGCTATGACAAATGGGTATCATTAATAGTTAAATTAGAAAACCAGCAAACATCTGACACAGGAAGACATTTAATGTAAGCAAAATAATGGGATGGTAACCTTCTGATGTTGTAGTAAACCAAAGATCCTTCCATATTCAGTTACTTTTTTCATACATGCTGGTACAAGCTGGGTACACAGATTCAATGGACAGATATTACGTCAACGAGCTATGGTTCAGAAGGAGCTTATCACCTATGTGATTAATGGAAAGTAGAGCAATAATGTGTCATAAGAGAAGAATAGTTAAGTGCCATAAAAATCAAATATGTAATAAAACTAAATCTTCTGGAGAGGTATAAGTAAAATATTGTTGAGATTGAGAGAATAAAGAGGTTACTCCTTAGTTTAGTCATCAAGATGAAGTTTCATTTAAAATAGGGTCTGAAATATGGGACCAGCCGTTGGCATAATGGCTATGTCGCTGGACTCCCATGTAGTTGCCCATGGTTCGAGTCCTGCATGTGGTGGCTCAAACTCACACTGGGCACGTGTGCATGTGTGCTCAAGATCTCGAGAGGAGAATGAAGGAGAAGGGATTGCGGTGTGGCCATCCCCCTTGGGGGGGGGGGGTGATTTCTCGCTTTCTGTCTCTCTCTGTCTTTCTGGTGAGTGTATGTGCCCTATAGCAGGAAAAAAAAAAAAAAAAAAAAAAAAAAAAAAGAAAGAAGTTAAATCCTAAAAATAAAGAAGTTAAATCCTAAATAAATTTAATTGGAACCTATGACTTTAAAAAAAGCTTATTATTGAGAAAATGCAGTATTTTGAAAAGAACATGGTGCTTTGAGTCAGACTTAACCTGCACATGATTTTCAACTCTGTCATTTGTTTAATAGCTGCATTATATCACATTGCTTCATTTCTTTGAACTTCAGTTTTGTTATGTCTAATATCATAGGGGCAGTTGTGATGATTTAAATGATTCAATGGGATTTTGTTTTTAAAAGCATCTAGCAACATGCCTGGTATCTAATCGCCTTTCAGTAGATTTCAGTTCCTATTTTTCTTCCTTCTCACCTATTTCAAAGTCCCTTCCATCCCATTAGCTTGTTCTGTAATCATAGAGGCAAGGACTCCAGGCATGAAGCAACTGGAGTAGTTCATTCATTCATCAAGTATTTGCTGACCAGGGATATATTTTAAGAAAGATTTCAGAAGTAGACTGGAGAGGACATGGTAATTCAGGGAGAACTAGGAGGAGGAGATAAGAAAGAAGGCTAAACTGATTTATAGCTAGTATAATCTCTGGAATCACATGAAGAAAGGGCAAATTGTTTACTTTTCTCAGGAAAGAATTATCCTCTTCTTTAAACATATAAGCACCTTTAAGCTGTCTTCTACCTGAGAAATTTGTGGGTTTCTTTTTTTTTTTTTGGAGAGGTTTTTCGCTATAGGGCGCGTGCTCTCGCCAGACAGACAGAGAGAGACATAGAGACAGAAAGCGAGAAATCACCCCCCAGGGAGGATGGCCACGCCGCAATCCCTTCTCCTCCATTCTCCTCTCGGGATCTTGGGCACACACACACACACACGCGCCCGGCGTGAGTTTTAAGCCCCGGGTCTGGGACGCGAACTGCGGTCGTCTACGTGGGAGTCCAGCGACATAGCCATTACGCTAACTGCTGGTTCCCAGAAATTTGTGTTCTTTAAGTTTGTCCTTTTTGTCTTTTTTCTTTTTTCTATAGGTCACCTGTACTCGAGAGAGAGAGAGAGAGAGAGAGAGAGAGAGAGAAAGAAATCACCTCCTGGGGGTGGCTACACTGCAGCCTTTTTTCTCCCATTCTTTTCTTGGGATTTTGGGCACGTAAACACGTGCACTTGGCATGTTTTTCAAGTTGCTGTGTTGAGATGCGAACTGTGCAATTTGGCCATGTGGGTCTAACCACCCTACCACTGGCTAACCCTTGGACCTGTTTTTAGAAAAAGATATTATTTGTATCATAAAGGATCCAAATTATATATTGGGTGTGAATGTACATTTGTCTGTGAATGTTTGATTTTTTTTTTTTTTCTAACATTCTAGGAGATACCAGTTTGCGCTCTTTGTAGCTGGCATTGTAAACATCGCTAGTATAATATTGACTAACCTTGTCTCTGTTTTCTTCTCCTCTTCCCAATCAGTTTGACAGAGGTTACTCTTACAATATCCGTCATAGTTTTGGAAAGGAGGGCAAGAGGACAGATTATACACCTTTCAGTTGCCTGAAGATTATTCTAACCAACCCACCAGGCCAAGGGGATTATCATGGTAAGTGCTTCCACTGGACATGCTGGTGAACTACAGAGACCCAAGAGGGTCTGTAGGAAACACTGAAACGATGTAATGGCTTTTTGCATTACTCACAGAACCTAGTTCGAAGCTTCTGTCAGTCGTCAGTGTCAAGCTAGAGCTCCATTACTCTCAGTGATTTGTCTTTTTACTGAACTAGGTCAGGCAAGAGAAATTCATTCAGCTGCACTTCAGTTTGTGCTGGACTAGGCTTTTCTGTTCTCAGTTTCCTCCTTCACCTGCTCTTCTGTCTTTTTTGTGTTCTGCAAATATCTTAGAAGATCAATACAAGTTTTTCAATGCTTTTTGGAATTGGAAAATTCTAATTTTGGAATATAGATTTGTTAATTTCACAAGTATGTTTTATTTTCAATACTGCCATTTGTGTATCCAGAAAAGATTGAGTGAATAGTTCAACAAGTTATGGCATCAAATATATCTATCAATTTGCATTAGTTACTAGTTTGAAATATTTCTGTAGACTTCTGACTTTGACATTTTCCCTAAAACAGGTGGGAATCAGGGAGTACTAGCATAGTATGAAAACTCATTTATCTGATATGTCAGTGACTGATTTCAGTTCATCTTACTAAACTTTTCAGATTACCAAAGTTTGCTGCTATGTATGTATCAAAACATTTGTTTTAGAATATTAAATGAAACATAACTTTTTAAAAAAATCATACACTTGGACTGTTAATAGATCAAATAATCACAGACATTTTTAGAAAGATAGTCCATGTGTCCAGAGACCAGCAGTTAGCGTAATGGCTATGTCACTGGACTCCCATGTAGTCGACCATGGTTCAAGTCCTGGACCCGGTGGCTTAAAACTCGCGCCAGGTGCGTGTGCTTAAAGATCCCGAGGGGGGAATGGAGGAGAAGGGATTGCAGTGTGGCCATGTCCCCGGGGGGTGATTTCTCGCTTTCTGTCTCTCTGTCTGTCTCTGTCTGGTGAGCGTACGTGCCCTATAGCAAAAACCTCTCAAAAAAAAAAAAAAAAAAAAAAAAAAAAAAGAAAGATAGTCCATATGTCCAGACATTCAAAAATGCTATACATAGAGGAAGAAATGGCTTGTGTAGGTAATATACAGTGAGTGGTTCTTATCACTTTTATAAGAGACCTTTAAGGTACTTTTTAGAAATAGAGATGTTGGGGCAGCAGGTGGCATGTTGGATGAGGCTCGGGCTCCCACATGACAGACGATGGTTCGAGTCCTGGACTTGGCAGCTTGCTTTCTCACTTTGCCTCTCTCTTTTTCCCTGTGTCTCTCTCTGGTCAGATTAAAAAATAATAATAAATAAAACTTAATAAATATTTCTTTTAATAAAAAGAAATAGAGATGATCAGGCCTCATCTCAGACATATAAAATCAGACTTTATTTACAAGTTCTCTGAGTAATTCTTATGTTTCCTAAAGTTTGAAATTCATAGAACCAATACCTCTATTTGGGAAGCTTGTAGCTTTTCTTTGCATGGCAGCCATACCAGGCAGTTAACTTACAGTCGAGTCTGTGGCCAAGTGAACCTCTCAGAGATTCTTCTTGTGAATTTCTAGATCCTAGCATTCATCACTTGTTAATTTTTATTAGCTGAAATTCAGGGCTTTCTATTCTTACCCTCTTAAGTTATTAAATCTTATTTATTCCATTGTATCTTATTTGTTGTTAAAGTCTATCAGTCAAGGAATAACTATAGTTTGCAAGCATTTAGTGAATGCAAATTATTTGAGGGATACATTTATCTATTCCTTTTATATATATAAAAAACCTTAATCTTTATTTTTTAAAGCTGTGTTAGGTTCACAGCAAAACTGAGTGAAAAGCGCAGAGTTCCCATATAATTTCTTACTCCCATACGTGCATACCTTCCCCCAGTAAGGACCTTCCATACTGGAGTGATATCTTTGCTACAGATCATAAACCTCCATTGACACATCACCGTCACCCAAGGCCCATACTTTACATGAGGATTCACTCCTGATCGTGTACATTCTGTAGGTTTGGAAATACTTCTGATGACTTGTGTCCACCCTTATAGTATACTGTAGAATAGTTTCTGGCCCTAAAAATCCTCTTTCCTCTGCCTATTCATCCCTTCCTTCTCCTAATTCCTAGTGATCTTTTAATTGCCTCTGTAATTTTGCCTTTTACAGAATGTTACATAGTTAAAATCACATGGGATATAGCATTTTCAGATAAGTTGGTGTCACTTTGTAATATGCATTTGTTTCCTATATGTCTTTTTGTGGTTGATAGCTTATATATTTTTTAGCACTGAATAATATTCTGTTGTCTAAATGTGCCACAGATTATTTACCCATTTACCCACTGAAGGACATCTTGGTTGCTTCCAAGTTTTGCTAGTTAAGAATTAAGTGGGATCAGCAGTTGGTGTAACGGCTATGTCGCTGGACTCCCATGTAGTCAACCGCGGTTTGAGTCCCGGACTCGGTGACTTAAACTCATGCCAGGCACGTGTGCATGCATGCCCAAGATCCTGAGAGGAGAGTGGAAGAGAATGGATTGTGGTGTGGTCGTCCCCCCTGGGGGGTGATTTCTCTCTTTCTATCTCTCTTCCTGGTGAGTGGATGCACCCTATAGCAAAAACCTCTCCAAGAAGCTTTTTTTTTTTTTTTTTAATTTTTAAAAATTTAAATATTTAAGAATTAAGCTGCTATAGACATTATATTTAGGTTTTTGTGTATATATAATATATTTGGGTTAATACCAAGAAATATAATTTCTGGTTGAAATATTGTAGTGAGACTGTGTTTACTTTTATGAGAAATGGCCAACTGTCTTCCAAAGCGGCTATAGCATTTTGTATTTCTATCAGCAATGAATGAGAGTTCCTGTTTCTCCAAATCCTTGTCAGCATTTGATGCTGTCAGTGTTTTGAATTTCGTTCATTCTAATAGGCATCTAAGGGTATTACACTGTTGATTTAATTTATAATTCCCTAATGACAGATGTGGAAATCTTGTTATAAACTTACTTACCGTCTTTGGTGAGGTGTCCTGGTGTTCAGATTTTTTCTTTTTCTTTTTTTTCTCCTTTTTAAAGTTTATTATGAAAGAGAGAGGCACCTCCCACCCTCAACAGGGTCCCTATACCATAGTCCACCCCTCAGTCTCAGCTAACTTGGATTATGGGCATGTGCATGCATACTACCCGGTGTATCTAGAGAGGGCTCCAGGACACAAACTGGGGACCTTCCCTTGTGGTTTCTGTTGAATTACTGCTGTACTACCTTCTGACCCTTGTTCAGGTCTTTACCTTTTTTGGGGGAGGGAGTAATTTTTGCTTTAGGGTACAGTAGAGAGACAGAGAGAGAGGGAAAGTGAGAAATCACGCCAGAGGGAGATGGCCATGCCACAATCCTTTCTCCTCCCCAAATCCCCTCAGGATTTTGGGCATGAATGCATGCAGACATGCCTAGAGTGTTTTTCAAGCCACTGAGTCTGGAACTTGAATCACACAATTGGCCATGTGGGATTCAGTACCTTAACGACCATGCCACCTGCTGGTCCCTTTTCTTCACATTTTAAAATCAGATTGTTTTCTTATTGTTGAGTTTTAAGAGTTTTTTTTTTTTTGTTTATTTTGAATAGTGACTTTATCAGATATCTGTTTTGCAGTGTTTTCTCCTACTCTATGTTTCTGTTCCTTTTTCTCTTTTTTTGGTACTTCAATTATGCATTTGTTACCCCGTTTATAATTGTCTCACTGTTCTTAGATATTCGAGCCCATTCTTTTTGTTTTTTTTTTTATTGCTTTTTAGTTTCAGAGATGTCTATTGTCATATCCTCATACTCAGAATTTCCCTCAGCCATGTCCAGTCTACTCGTAAACTCATCAAAGGTACTCTTCATTTCTGTTACAGTATTTGTGTTCTCTAGCATTTCTTTTTGATGCTTTCCTGGAGTTTCTGTCTCTTCTGCTTACATGTTGTCTGCTTTTGTCATTAGAGCCCTTAGCTTATTAATCATAGTTTATTTGAAATTTCTGGTTTCCTTATTCCCGTGTCCTTGATATATCTCTAACACTGGTTCTGGTATTTGTCCAGTGTCGTCAAACTGTGAACTTCACTAGTGCTTTACATTTTTTTCCCCCATTATCTCTCAGGTGAGACAGGGTAACTAGAGGGTGCCAATTGGGCATTTCCTTTTTCTCAAGTAAGTTAGACTCTCATAAAACTCCAGCAGGGCTCTGGTAAAATAGTTTTCCTGCAGGCAGATCTTGCCAGGAACAAAATGTTTTGGTGTAGCGGTTCCAACCTTCCTGGCACCAGGGACTGGCCTTGCAGAAGCAACGCCTCCATTGACCATAGGGTTGGTCCCAGATGACCCAAGTGCACTGTGGTCACCATGCACCCCATTTCCACCATGGCCACATTGCAATATACAATGAAACAAACACACAACAATAGGCTTCATGCTCCCATGAGAATCCATTAGCATGAAGCCTATTGTTGTGTGGCAATGTCATGGACGGGGAGCATGAAGCCTATTGCCCAGGTGGCAATGTCAGCGATGGGGAGCAGCTGCAAACACACACGAAGCCTCACTTGCTCACCTGCCTACCACCTACTCCCTGCTGTACAGCCCAGTGGTCCCTGGGGTTGGAGACCCCAGTTCTAGTATATTTCAGAATTGTTCCTTTTCCCTTTTCCCTGCCAGAAGAATGGCCCCATTCTTGTGGGGTCACTGTGATGACCTGGTAGGGGTAAAACTCACAAATGTGTGGGAACCTCCTTAAGATTGGGACTCCAAGCAGTTTTTAATTCTCAGGCATGCTCACACTGAGACTCCACAATCTGTTAGTTACAATTTAGTTTTTCTACCGTGGCACTCGCAAGTTTCTTCTCCACTAAATTGTGATTCTCTTTATTCATTTTATCTGTCTGTCTAGTGTTGGGGGATGCAGTTTACCCTGAAACCTCACTTCACTATTGGATCTAAGAATTGATTTTTCAGTTTGTTCTGTTTTTTTTTTTGTGTGTGTGTGTGTGTGTGTGTGTTTAGGATGGAATGGCACCTTCTAAGCTCTTTACATACTCTACTGAGACTAGAAGTCTCTCTGTCCTTTTTCATTTTGTGTTATTTGGTAGAACTATTCAGTCCCCTTGGTTGACATTTCATTAGCCAATACTTCATAACTTGCCTAACCAGTTATGAATTCTGGCCTCTCTTTATCCATCTCTTTCACAAATAAACGTTGGGAAGCTTTGTCCAACATTAGCTGTAATTACTGAATATGTCTGTGTGTATGCAGTCATTTTGTATTACATGTTAGTTGAACCCTTTCTAATTTGAAGGTCATTCTCTTAGATATGTGACAAAAACAAAAGTAAGTGTTCAAAAGTTCTATTTTCTTTATATTATCTGTCAACACTAGTTTCTTACAGGGGGTGGATCTCAGAGTCAAAACCCTGCTGTGGGCGTTGTCACTCTGTCTCTTGCTCATGGAAGAAATAAAAAAAAGCAACACTAGCTTCTCTAAGTTTATTTCTTCAGTTTTCTTCTTGTAGTAAGCATAGCTTCTGAAGACACTTTCAAGGTCAGTTGATCACTTTTATAATATTCAGGTTTTTTATTTTTTTTCCTTGACTTTATCTTTTCTGACCTTTTAGTCTAGCCATTTTTTCAAATGTAATTTGGGTATTTCAGTTTAATCCATTTCCTTCTTTGTGCCCCTTAATAATTTTGGGCTTAACCAAGAAGTCCCTGGTTAAGCATCTTCCTTTTTTTTCTTATTGGGATCCTTTGTAATTTTTTTACCAGGTTTTTTAGGAATAATAATAATTGCTATCACACATTCTGCACTTACTATACACTGGGAGCATAGAAGAGCTTTATATATCATTCTTTTAGGACATTTATGAGGTGAATACTGTTATTTCCTTCACTTGACAGGAAGTGAGGCTGAGCCAACAAGAAAATTAAAGATTTGCCTGAGGCTACCCAACTAGAAGTGGTAAACTGAGATTCGAATTCAGGCTGCATAGCTCCTGACCATTAACCAAATACTGGGTCATCAGAAAAGTCGTGATGTAATTTTGCATAGAAAAACATAGAAAATACGTCATGACTTTTCTGATGACCCAATATTATACAGTTTCTCAGGTTGTTTCCCTGAACTATATGTGATAGTTTTAATCTGAATATTAAGTATATACTATACATGTTGTAAACTTCCTGGTTTGTAGGAGTCCACAGTATAATAATGGATGCTTTTATTCATAATTAAAATATTTGGTAAACATATTTATTTGGCATCCCAGCTCTTTTCCATTATTTTATTATCAACCCGGTTTTTTGTTGATTTAATTGAAGTGGGTTGTCAGAAAAGTCATGATATATTTTTGTATGTTTTTCCACGTAAAAAATGTGTCATGTCTTGGGAACCAGCAGTTAGCGCAATGGCTATGTCGCTGGATTCCCACGTAGTCTACCGCGGTTCGCGTCTCGGACCCGGTGGCTTACAACTCACGCTGGGCGCGTGTGCGTGCGTGCCCAAGATCCCAAGAGGAGAATGGAGGAGAAGGGATTGCGGCGTGACCATCCCCCCTGGGGGGTGATTTCTTGCTTTCTATCTCTCTGTCTCTCTCTGTCTGTCTGGCGAGTGCACGCGCCCTATAGCGAAAAACCTCTCCAAAAAAAAAAAAAAAAAAAAAATGTGTCATGTCTTTTTTGACAACCCAATATCTGACTGAAAAAAGATCTGATTTTCTGTATTAAATTTTCAAATAAGTATTTTGGCTCACTTTTGCAGTTTCTTATTGAAATATCTAAAGGTTTCTAGATTTTGGCCTAATACAGCTTCTACATTTCAGTTCTTTTTTGTTCATATACACGCAAATATTTCTAGTTGTCCATCTTTATTTTTACTTTTCTTATGAAATGATATGTAGATGACACTATAAATTGTTTTTCTATGGAAGTTTTCCATTTGTTCATCTCATTCCCCTCATTATTACTCTAAATTTACATGGGTTCCGCTCTATAGGAAATAGGCATAGAATTTACCTTTGAAAACAATATACAGTTTTTTTTTATTTATCAGAATTTGCACATTTTTCTTTTTGATTACATTAACTATCTCCCTACTCTCATATGCCTTTCATGTAATTTTTTTAGACTATCAAAAAGGTGAGCTACAGTTTTTAGATAAACTGTTATAGCTGTTTTGTGACTGTGCTTGTTAGCAAGTAATGTAATTAAAGCAATTTTCTTTTTCCTGATGAATGGATATTTTAGCCCAAGAATGCTGCGCTGTTTTTTGTAACCCCTGAGCCTGTAGTGCCCTGATAACCATACAGCTAAGTCCTCATTTAGATAAAGGGAGGGAAACAATTGCACCCATGGGCAATTAACTTTTTTTAAAATTAATAAGCCATTAGCCAATTGAGGGGTGCTTAGACAATCTCTTGAGTGTGGTATTGTACTGAGTCCTAGGTGAATAACCTTGCGGTGTGCTGGTTTGCTTGTTGTTGACAGGGTGCCCATTCCGTCACAGTGATCCAGAGCTGCTGAAGCAGAAGTTGCAGTCATACAAGATCTCTGCCGGAGGGATAAACCAGGTAGGTCAGATTCTGCTCTATACCTTTAGTAATGAGGCATCAGACAGATCCTCTCAGTTTTATTTAATGTCCTTGCAGTGATGCTGTGTACTACCTGTCAGGCCTCACACCAGATATCCTCTTCCAGATGAATTTAGCCAAAGCCTTGACTTTTCTGATTTAAACTCCTTGGATATTTTAGTTCTTCTGTCTGCTAGGCTGCATTTTTATTTTTCTTGGCCATAAAGGAAGCTGGAAACCTTTTTGTCCTCTCAGTTTTTTTTACTATCTCAATGGAGGATCACATTTAAAAAAACAAATTTTTAGAGCAATGTATTCATGCTTATTAATGAAGCTGGAAATTAATGACGGCACATTTTATTTGGGGAAATTATTTTCTGAGCAGATGATAATGTAGTGTTTCCTGGCTGGATATTGTGATAGGTTCCAGTTGTTGCTGTGTTGAATCCTACCATTCTGATGGCATCTCATTAGCTCTAACAGTTTTTCAGAATACTTTGTCTTGTGAACAATTTAAATATAAAGAAAATGCTCAGATTGTAAAGGCATGTATTTAAGAGTAATCTTTTAGTAAGTCTGCCTTTAAAAAAAAATACTGCCACAATGAAGACTATTATCTGTGGTGTGCTTCTGAGTTGACTTGAATTTTGAAGCAGTTGAAGAGGAGCTTCTGTTCCTTAGCTTAGGAACTATATATATATATATATATATATATATAGAGAGAGAGAGAGAGAGAGAGAGAGAGAGATGGAATATGTAAATCATTGTGAATCTTTAAACAATTAGTTTTCATTGAAGACAATTATTGCTGTAGAAAACTCGATTGCATGTTCTGTGTCCAAAATTCAAACTGAGTTTAGTTATTATAATTTAAATCTTATGTAACTTTACAGTACTCACTTTGGCCAAACCAGTGCTCAAGGTCCTGTGGGGGTGGAGATGTGCAGATAAGAATCAAATGTAAATCCTGCTCATACAGAACCAGAGTCTGGAGGAAAGCATAAACAGGTGTTATAAGAGAGGTACACAGAGAGTGTCTTGGACTCTTCTGCTGGCTGAGGGGGAGACTGTAACCAGCTGGAGAGGCCAATGAACATATTCTAGAACACTTGCCCTTTGAATTAGGCCTTGAGGGTAGATTAGAAATCAGGAAGAGAGACTACATGATAAAAGAAAATTTACAGCATTATTATGGTTTCAAGCTTAGGATTATTGTGGCACCAGTACATCAGCATTACTAGACAATTTAAAGGAAGTAGTTATTTTGGGAGATTCGCTTTGCTTTTAGAGTTGGGGGATTTTAATGACAGACAGAATGTGAATTTACAGTGTATGAGAGAAATCAGGATTAGAAATCTGATGTTCTTTCTGGTTAGAATAGTAGAGCTATGGAATTGGAAAGAACATTAGAAAGCAGTTCTCTTTTATGGAGTACTAGGATATGACATACCATGGGCATACCATGCATAACTCGTAAGCCTCAATAGTAGAACCAGAAATTGAATCCAGGCCTTCTGACTCTGAGATTTTTTTCCTCAACCCTACTTTATTTTAGAGCTCATTATCATGAGTTTGCTATGGGAGAGAGGAGGTAGGGAGTCAAAAGCCATTTCTCAAAATGGAATCTTGGCTAATGCTTTTCTTTGTCAGGCATTTAAAAGGAAGTGGAATTAGTTAAGACCAAACAGAAATGGGAGAAGAGAAAGAAAATGCATTAGGGAAGTGAAGTATCACAAAAGTTGAAAGAAAATTTTGATAAGAGGGTTAAGGTCCACAGTGTCCCTTGTAATAGGAACCTTGTTTAAAATGAGAACTGAGCAATGCGATTATTTAATATGAGGACTGGATGTGTTGAATGAGTTACTCAACTTTTGTTTTGGTGAGAAGTGTCAAAGTAATGGTGAAAACCAAAGGCAAGGTAACACCTAAAAAATGAGTGAATAAAAGATAGTGGGAATAGGGACCAGCACTTGGCGCAATGACTATGTCACTGGACTCCTATGTAGTTGGCTGCAGTTCGAGTCCCAGACCCGGTGGTTTGAACTCACACCAGGCGTGTGTGCTTGCATGCCCAAGATCCCGAGAAGAGAATGGAGGAGAAGGGATTGCTGCGTGGCCATCTGGTGGGGAGGGGTGGGGGGGTGATTTCTCGCTTTCTGTCTCTCTGTCTCTTTCCTTCTCTCTGGCGAGCGCATGCACCCTATAGCAAAAACCTCTTCAAGAAAAAAAAAGGCAGTGGGAATAAATGATCTTTTCAAAAAACATGCTAGTGTAGGGGATGTCAGAGTGGTGTTAGCTTAAAGCATCATGAAATGGTTTATTTGAGAGTATAAGACTTAAGGAGATCTGAGCTTACTTACAGAAAATAAAGAGCACATCAGAGAGGGTGTATATGTAAAGATAAGATAGAAGAATATCCCTCTTTAACCAAGAAGAGTTAATGAGCTCTTTCATTTTTTACTATGACTGTACTGTACTTGCCTTTGCTCTTGCCAATTGCTGCACTGGACTTTAGTTATTTATTTACCTATTCATCTTTCTCACTAGTTTGTGAATTTCCTGAAAGGAGCACTGGGGTTTTTATATAATTTTCTGTCTAATAGTAATACAGTGACTTACAGTTGGTCAGTGATTAAAAAATGTTGACAGACCTGTACTGAAAGATGCAGTCGGAAGCCAACTGAACTGCTCTGCTGGAAGCCACATGACTAATTGTGGGTCTGGCTCCAAGGGTTCACTGAAAACACACAGGGTGTATGCATATATGCCTAAGATCCTGAGAAGCTGGGGGAGGGAGAAAGGGAGGAGGAATCATGATGTGACAAGATTCTGTTGAGGGTGCTTTTCTCTTTCTCTTATGTGCACACATGTTCTCTGTTATGAATAAAATAAATAAACTTTAAAAATTGTTGAAAGAATAAGTGGCATGTTTAGGTATAAAGTGGATCCTAGAATGTGTTTGGTGTATGCTGAAAAGCAAATCAGATTACAAGGACACAGTAAAATAGTAACTGATTGAAGAAAGAAGGATATAAACTTGGACAAAATGACACTGACAGAAAAGTTACGTTCCTCAGCCAACTTTTCTGTAGAGAAAAAGTTTAAGATAGATCAAAGGAAGTTAATGAGTTTATCAACTGATCTTTTTTTTAAAAAATTATTTAGCTTTATTAATTATTATTATTATTTTTTAAATTTGACATGAGAGAGAGAAAGTGAGAAAGCAATATGCCAGGTCTAAGACTTGAATCTCAGTTGACCATGTGGGAGTCCAGGGCCTTAACTCCTTTATCACTTGTTGGCTCCTGTTAACTGATCTTAACTCTTCCTTGTAAAGTAAGAGGTCTGGTCATCAGCTGACAGTAAAGGGGTTAAGAACGGTGTCCTAGATGCAGAGATTATGAACTGCTGCTAAAATATTTATAGGGAATTAGAGGCTTTTCTTTGGCAATCACAAAACATCATCTCTTTTTAAAAAAAAAATACAGGCTATGGGGCCAGAGGTTGTATGGTGGTTAAGGCGCTGGACTCCCACATATGCATGGTGTTCTTGCTGAAAAAAAAAATGTTGTATACCGTAAAGAAATTTGTGATTAAACCACATTGACTGTGTATGCTGGGTCCTGGACCTGGCAACTAAAAAAAATCACACCAGGCGCAAATGAGTGTGTGGCCAAAATCCCAGGAGAATGGAGTAGAGAGGATTGGGGCATGGCCGTCTCCCCCTGGAGGGTGGTGGCTTCTCACTTTCCCTTTCATTGTCTTGCTCTTTCTCCCTCCGATGAGCACACATGCCCTATGGCAAAAACCTTAAATTTTTTTTAAATATGTAGGCTGTTATTCTATATTATCATTATCATAATCTGTTGAAAAGATGAATGTTTGTACTAACTGGTAATGCCTATGTATACTCTTTGCTTTGCTTTTTGCTTCACTGCTTCTCCATTTACTCTTAATCCCTAAGCATATCCCTTACTTAGTAGAAGGAAAGTAGTAATTTCCACATCATTCTTTGGACCTGCAATGTAACCTTTTGTCTAAGATGCACACAGATGTATAGTACATGTAGGCAAACTGTAAATAATATTTTGCTTTTAATTTATGTCTATATTGAGTCGTGTCAGTGGAGTAAAGCAGCTGGTGAACTATATTCTAAAGGGCAGAGTTGATATTTGAAAAATCCATGTAAAACATTTGACAAATGCTTAGTTGTAGGTTGGCATAAGTGCATGTTAGATCTTGAAAACACAGAGTCATGTTACAATATTGAATGTAAGTTAAGAAAAACATCATTAAAATGCATGTGAAGTAAAGCACGATATAGCTACTTTTTTTAAAAAGAAAAAGTACTTGAAAAAGATATCTTCAACTATAGGAACTACTGGGGTATTTTAAATAATCAGAATTATTTTATTTATTTACATTTAATCACAAATCTCTTTACAGTGTACAACATTTCTTTTTTTTAAAAAAAGATTGATTTCATTTAGTTTTTTTATTCATTCATTTATTTTAATTTGACCAGAGAGAGAGAGAGAAAGAGAGAGAGACAGAGAGGGAAAGTGAGAAAGCAAGCTACCAGGTCCAGGACTTGAACCGTGGTCAGCCATGTGGGAGTGTCCAGCACCTTAACCACCACGCCACCTGCTGGTCCCACAACATTTCTTTTTTTAGCAAGATTACCATGCATATCAGTCAAGACAAAGATAGTACTATATACATTATCATCAGCAAATAGCTTCTCATTTTTTGGTCAATTAAATGTACTCTTACTTTTTTTCTTTCCTTTTTCCCCTCCCTCCTTCCCATGCTAAACTTTTTTTTTTCACCTTTTATTGATTTACAAAAGATCTTAATTAAACTAAATATGGACAAAGCTAAAAATCTAGTGACAAGTGCACTCTACTTTTCTTCTGAAACGTTTTTTTCTCTCTCCAGTCCCCCTTTTACTAAAGAGAGGTATAATCTTATTTGCAAAAAAAAAAAAGTTTAGTTTCAATTTGGTCTGTTATTTGCACAAAGCCCCATAAGAATTCAATTTCTGATGCAAGGCAACAGATACTATTGTATTATTGACCTTATGCAAATAACCATTCTTCCTCAAAATAAGAATGCTCACAAATATTTTCCATTGCAGAGGGGTCAGGAAGAGAAAAAAGTTTATGTTTCAATTTAAAAAAAATAAAAAAATAAAAAAATATTAACAAATTGCAGAATTTTGATCATCAGAGGAGATTATTGTGATTTAGTTGGCATTCTCTATTTTGTTTAAAGCATACTTATAGGATTCCAGGATTAGATGCACATATATATATGACTAACTGTTCTTTAAACAAAGCTGCTAGGGCAATTCAGTAGGGACATAAGTTTTTTGTTTCTTTTTTTTTAAACAATTGGATGTCTGTAAGTGAAAAAACAAAACCTAAGCATACTTCCTCACATTCTATATAAAAATGAATTCAAAATGGATCTTAGACCTAACTGTAAAATGTAAAACTAATAATAGAAAAACCTTCATTATCTTGAGTTTGGCACATTTTATGAAAGAAAATAGTGATAAATTAAACTTCATCAAAATTACTTTTTTTTTTTTTTTTCCTTGCAAAGGACAGTGTTAAGAGAATAAGAAAAGAAAGGGCAACCCAGTAGTGTGGTTGTTAAGGTAGCTGGATCTAGCTGACTGAATGATTTGAATCTTGGATCCATATTGAAAAATATGACAGGCGCATATGCATGTGTGCCCAAAATCTCAAAAAGAGGGAGAAATGGAGGAAAAAGGATTGTGGTGTGACCATTGCCCATGAGGGATGCTTTCAAACTTTGTCCATCTCTCTCTCCAGTGAATACACATACCCACTAGCAAAAAAGAAAAAAAAAAATTAAAGGGGAGAGGGAAGAATGTGGGTTGGAGGTAGTATAAATGAGGCAAATACTCATCTTTTATAGTAGAAATTCAGTATATTAATAAATCAAGAACTCAAAGTCTAAATGTAATTAGTGTGACATAAACAACATCCTCTTTAACCAAAAATGGAAATGTTTAAAAGTAACTGCCTCTTGGGAACAGAACAAGCATTGGGAAGAAATGTGATGTTGGAGCTGTTGAGATTAATAATAAGCTATGGAACCAGACAGTTGGGCAGTGGTAATGCAGTTGGACCCACATGGATAGGTCCTCTGTTCATGTCCTGAGACTTCGCTACGCTCACCAGGCATGCATACACATGCCTGTGATCCAGGCTGGCCAAGTCTGAGGGGGCATTGCAGCGTGGAGACTTTGCTGGGGTGTCTACCTGTCTGTCTTTTTTTTTCTTTCTCAGAAGAATTAAATAAACTTAAAAAAACAAATCAGTAAGCTATACTATAATTAAACTTTTTTTTTTACTTCCACATGCATTGCTTTGGTTAAAGGTTAAGAAAGTTTTGTGTTCTGTATGAAGTTTAAGTGAAGTGATTGTGTGCTGAACGTATAGATGGTAATAATAGCAGAGAGCTTTATGTATGAGATTTTAACCGTTATCCCTCTGTGTTTCTAGCACCTAGCATAATATCTGGTCCACATTAGGAACTGTGAAGGGCCTGAGATCTTGCACTGTCTGCAAGTTAATAACTTAGCTGCTACAATTTCAGGGATGTTGGCAAAAGCCTTCACCATTTCAGTAATAGCAGTGTTATCAACATTTTTCTTTCACCAGTTTGTTGAACCCCCCTCCCTCCCCCCCGTTTCCACTGAACAACATGAAGAGGGCCAGGTATGACCTGTATGTGCAGTGGCTTGTGTTCAAAGACAGAAACCCTGAATTTAGGTAGTCTCCATATTTTATAATGTGTATGTTTAACTTCTAATTCAGTGGAAGGTTCTATACCTTCCAAGGCTGTTCATTGTATGAACATCTGGCACCAAGGCCATTGTTTTTCTCTGCTTGCAAAATGCTCAGAAACTTGAGACCACTGGGAAATTCTCTCTCAACATTACATAGCTGGTGACCACTGGATAAATAATATATAAGAATATAAGCTGTATTGGTCAAGCTTTATCAATGTCTTAACCCTTTTTGCCTTAAAATAGTGGTATAAATTTTGATCTCAATTTTCTTTTATTAAACATTTCTTTTTTAAATACCAATGAATTAATAATCCCTTCTGGGTTTTGTTAGCTTGTTCACTTAAAATCTATCAACATTTCTTGCCTGGGGGCCAGTAGATGGCTTAGAGGTTAAGGTGCTGGATTTCCACGTGTCCAACCACGAAATCTTGCCTTATGTACATATCTTAATTTCCTGATTACCCTAGAGATTTTCATTTTTATTTTTACCTTTTATTTTCAGGTTTAAAAAAACTTGCAATTTTTCAGTGAAAATATGTATATTTTGATCTGTTGTTGAAATCAGAACAATTTGAAGGCACAGTATTTTATTTTATTTATTTATTTATTTTTGCCTACTCTGCGCCGAGCCCTTTGGTGGAAGCTTTATACAAGTAAACTATTTCTCATTTGATTCCTCACAACATTATCTTTATTTTAAGGATGAGAATGCTGAGTCTTGGAAAAGGGAAGAAAGTGCCCCGAACCGTAGAGCTAATATAGATTAAGGCCAGGATTCACTCCTGTGCCTGACTCTGCAGCTCTTGCTCCTTCCGCTGCGTCGTTCTACTTCTCTGTAGTGCTTTTCTTCTTATTTTGAAATCAGTTGATATCCTTTTTGATTTCTTCTTTCTTTGAAGTCCATTACTGTGAGTAGTAATTTTTGTATACCTAAGCTTAGGAATATGTATAATGCATTATTTAAGTGCTGGCAAATATGAAATAAAGAAGAGGGTAATTCACAAAATGTGAATTATAGGTGGTAACAGCATTTCAAAAGATCTGGTTGCTTGTTTCTATTAAGAAATTCACATAAAATTCATCATTAAAAGCATACAATTCAGCCCACACTGTTGTGGAACTACCACTGCAGTAAAGTTCAAATATTTTCATCATCCCAAAACCAAACTTTGCACCCACTGAACAATCACTCGACTGCTGGAAACCAGTAATCTGTTTTCTGTCTCTATGGATTTATCTATTCTAGGTTTTTCATATAAATGGAATTATATGACCTCTTATGTCTGGCTTATTTTATATAGCATATTTTCAAGTTACATTTATTTTTTTGTAATATGTACCATTAGTTAATTTATTTCAATGGCTGAATAATATTCCATTGTATGCCTATACAACATTTTGTTTATCTATTCACCCATTGCTGGATGTCGGGTTGTTTCCAGTTATAGGTGATTCTGAATGATGGTGCTATGACCATTCATTCAGTTATTTAAGTATTTCATTTCAGTTCTTTGGGGTATATGCCTAGGAGTAGAATTGAGGGGCTACATGGTAATTCTTGGTTTAATTTACTGAGGAGTTGCCAGATTAATTTCCACAGAAGCTGCACCTATACTGTCTTTTTTTTTTTTTTTTTTTTTTTTTTTTTTTTGAGAGGTTTTTGCACTTACCAGAAAGACAGAGAGAGAGAGATAGAAAGCGAGAAATCACCCCCCAGGGGGACGGCCACGCCGCAATCCCTTCTCCTCCATTCTCCTCTCTGGATCTTGGGCACGTACGCACACGTGCCTGGCGTGAGTTTAAGCTACCGGGTCCGGGACTCAAACTGTGGTCGACTACATGGGAGTTCAGCAACGTAGCCATTACGCTAACTGCTGGTCCCAGCACCTGTAACTGTCCTAAATTTCCAACAGCAATGCACTCAGGTTCCAATTTCTCTACTTTTTATCAACCATTGTTACTTTTTTTATTTAATTATTACCACCTATATTACTTTCCTAGGGCTTCCATAGTAAATTCCGCAGACTGGGTAGCTTAAAAAATAATCTCACAGGGCTTGCAGGTGGCATGGTGGTTAAAGTGCTAGTTTCCCACATAGTCAACCATGATTCAAGTCCTGAACCTGGAGGCTTGAAAATCATGCTGGGCACATTATATGTGTACCCCAAATTCCAGGAGAATAGAAGAGAAGGGATTGTGGTGTGGCCATTGCCCCTGGAGGGGGATGATTTTTCACTTTCCCTCTCACTGTGTTTCTCTGTCTCTCTCCAGTGAGCACACGTGTCCTATGGCAAAAACTGGGGGGGGAAAAAGCCCTCACGTTCTGAAGCCTAGCAGTCTGTAATCAAGGTGTTGGCAGATTGATTCCATCAGGGGCCTGTGTGGTTTGTTGGCAATATTTGTCTTGTAGATACATCACTCCAGTCTCTACCTTCATTTTCATGGGGTATGCTCCCTATATGTCTTCCTCACCATCTTACCATCTTCTCTCTCTCTTTTTTTGTTTTGGAGAGGTTTTTTTTGCTATAGGGTGCGTGCGCTCGCCAAACAGACAGAGACAGAGAGACAGAAAGGGAGAAATCGCCCCCCAGGGGGGATGGTCACGCCACAGTCCCTTCTCCTCCATTCTCCTCTCGGGATCTTGGGCACGCACGCACACGTGCCCGGCGTGAGTTTTAAGCCACCGGGTCCGGGACGCGAACCGCGGTCGACTACGTGGGAGTCCAGCGACATAGCCATTACGCTAACTGCTGGTCCCACCATCTTCTCTCTATGTCTTCTGTCTCTATGTCTACTTTTCCCTTTTTATAAGGGCACTGTTCATATTGGATTAGGGGCCTACTTTAATGCCTCATTTTAACTACCCTTGTAAATACCATATTTCCAGGTAAGATCAGATTCTGAACTAGTAGGAGTTGAGAGTTCAACTTACCTTTTTTTTTTTTTTTTCTTTTTTTTCCTGAAGGATGTATGTGCTGACCAGAGGGAGACAGACAGAAAGGGAGAGGAGAATGCATCCTCCATGGGGAATGGACATTCACATACACATACATGCCTGGCATGTTCTTCAAACTGCTGCATCTGGGACTTAAACCAGTCAAACCTCAGCCATATGGGATCTACCTGCCACAAAGCCAACCCCCAGTTTTCCTTTTGTTATTGATTTCTTATTTCATTCCTTTGTGGTTGGAGGAGATGTTTTATATTATTTTAATCTCTATAAATTTTTAGACTCCTTGGTGGCAAACTAACAGTCTATCCTGGAGAATGGTCCATGTACTCTTGTAAAGAATATATATCTCTGGGATCAGCAGGTGGCTTGATGGTTAAAGGCGCTGGATTCCCACATGGCTGACTGCTGTTCGAGTCTTGAACCTGGCGGCTTCTTTTCTCACTTTCCCTTTATCTCTCTGTCTCTCTCTGGTCAAATAAAAAAATAATAGCAACAAATGGAATTAAATAAATAAATATTTTTTTTTTAAAAGAATCTGTATCCTTTTGTTTTGGGTTGAGTGTTTCGTATATGCCTGTTATATCTAGTTGGCTTAGGTATAGCATTGTTGAAATCCTCTATTTCCTGTATATGTTCTGCTTAGTTCTATCTATTATTGAAAGTGAGATGATGAAATCTCTCAGTTATTACTGAGAACTATTTCTACCTTCAACTCTTTACACTTTTGTTTCATATATTTTGGATGTCTGCCTTTAGTTGTGTATATCATTATCACTGTTACATCCTCTTAATGGATTGACCTTTTGATTGATATATCATGTCCTTTGTCATCTTAAAACTTTTGACCTAACGTCTGTTTTGCCTGGTATTAGTTTAGCCATCCCTACTCTCTTTTGGTTACTCTTCATGGAATATCTTTTTTTTTTTTTTTTTTTTTGGAGAGGTTTTTGCTATAGGGTGCGTGCACTTGCCAGACAGAGAGACAGAAAGCGAGAAATCACCCCCCAGGGGGGATGGCCATGCCACAATCCCTTCTCCTCCATTCTCCTCTCAGGATCTTGGGCACGCACGCACACGCGCCCAGCGTGAGTTTTAAGCCACCTGGTCTGGGACGCGAACCACGGTCGACTACATGGGAGTCCAGCGACATAGCCATTACGCTAACTGCTGGTCCCGAATATCTTTTTTTTTCAATCTTTAACTCTCAACCTATTTGTTTCTTTGGGTCTAAAATAATTTTTTTGTTTTGTTTTGATTTGGTAGAGAGCATATAGTTTGAGTACATATTTCCATTTATCTTCCAATTTTTGCCTTGTGATTAAAGAGTTTAATCTGTTTACAGTTAAAATAATTACTGATAGAAAGATTCATTTTTGCCATTTTGCTCATTATTTCTTTTATCTTTTTTTGTCCCTCAGTTCTTAGTGCCTTTTTTTTGCATTAAGATGTTTTATTTTGTAGTATATTGTTTTAGCCTGTTTGATACTGCTATAACAAAATACCACAGACTGGATAATTTAGAAACAACACAAATTTATTCCTCACAGTCCCAGAGGCTGGGAAGTCCAAGGTCAAGTCACCAGCATCTACTCTGGTGAGGGCTCTCTTGCCATGTCCCATATACAGAAACAGAAGGATGGAAGAGCAGACGAGCCAGCAGACCAATTCCTCCTGAAATGTCTTTTGTAAGGCCCTTAATTCATGAATGAGAATGAGCCCGATGGCCTAATCACCTCTTAATGCCCCTACTTCTTAATATTATCACATTGGTTTAATACTTGAATTTTATAGGGGCCACATATATAGCATGTGCCATTTTAATTTCCTTCTCATCTTTTTTTTTCCTGTGATTTATTTATTTATTTTAAATGTATTTATTTACATTAATTCACTGTACATCATTACAGTACACAAAACAAGATTTTTCCATCCAGAGTACACTGTATATTGACTCAGTCAAGGATATTACCATCTTTGTTATTGTCAACAAATAATGTTGAATTTCTTGTTTCTTATGTCTTTGCTTCTTTTTATTTTCTGTATTATTTTTTAGTGTAGTTTTTTTAAGTGGTTATTACAGGGATTGCAATTAATTTTTAAGTATCTAACAATTTTCATTTAATACCAATTTAGCATCTATGGCATACAAAACTCTTCACTGCTATATAGCTCTGCCCCTCTTCCGTTGGGTTGTTTTCATTGTAGCCTACATCTTTAACACTGTGTACCCAGTAACACCGATTTACAGTTAGTTTTATGCATTTGTCTTTTCAATCATATGGGGGAGAGGGCACAGAGAGCGGTTATAAACCAAAAATACTACTGGCTTTCATGTACCTGTGTAGCTGTGTTTACCAGTGTGGTTTTGTATGACTCTCCTACTGTCTGGTGACATTTCTGCCTGGGAGACTTTCTCTAGCATTTCTTATTGGGCAATTCTACTAGCAACAAACTTGTTTATCTTGGAATATGTTAATATCTCCTTCATTTTTGAAGGACAGTTTTGTCAGATATAGGAATCTTGATTGACATTTTTCTCCCTTATAGAACAGTAGGTTATTTGGCTGCTTTCTGGCCTTCATATTTTCTGCTGAGAGATTGGCTGTAAATCTTAAGGAGTATTTCTTATATTTGATGAGACATTTCTTTCCTTTGCTGCTTTCAAGATTATCTTTGGCTTTTGACAATTTATTTATAATATGTTTCAGTGCGAATCTCTTTTAGCCAACTTAGAGTTTGTTGAGCTTCTTAGATAGGTAGATTGAGTATTTTCAAATTTGAGAATTTGTCAGACATCATTTCT
Source organism: Tupaia tana (assembly GCA_026018925.1). Taxonomy (NCBI): domain Eukaryota; kingdom Metazoa; phylum Chordata; class Mammalia; order Scandentia; family Tupaiidae; genus Tupaia; species Tupaia tana. Next base: position 105,078,153 of record JAKSZU010000002.1, on the reverse strand, counting down.
TTCAATATTCGTTTAACCTTATCTTTCTTGATTCCTTCTGAATGTGGACTGGGTACTCTCAGTCACTGATTTTTTTTTTTTTTTTTTCCCCTGCCCACTGAAACTTCTGTTGAAACTCTCTAGCAAATTTTTCATTTATTAGCTATCCTGCAATTTAGCTCCAGTATTCCTGTTTGGTTCATTTTTATAGTTTCATTCTCTGTACTGCTGTTTTCTATTTGTTAAGATGTTATTCTGTTGATTCTCTTTAGCTTTTGTCTGTGGTTTTCTTTAACTTTTAGAACATATTTAAAACAGTTGAAGCATTTTCCTAGTAAGTACAAGTCTGTTCCTCCTTGGAGACAGTTTAATTTATTCTGAGAAAAGGACATACTTTGTTTTGGCTTTTTTTTGCATGCTTCATAGTATTTTTAGAAAACTGGACATTTCAAATATTATAAATTGCTATTCTGATAGTCTGATTCTTTCGGTTTTTAAGAGAGATTTTTTTTTGCTATAGGGTTGCGCACTTGCCAGAAAGCAAGAAATCACCCCCCAATGGAGGATGGCCACACTGCAGTCTCTTCTCCTCTGTTCTCCTCTTGGAATCTTGAGCATGCATGCACACGCACCTGGTGTGAGTTTAAGCCACTGGGTCCAGGACTCGAACCATGGTCATTTACGTGGGAGTCCAGTGACTTAACCATTACACCATCTGCTGGTCCCAAGTCTGATTGTTTTTGTGTGGTCTGTCTCAAGTGCTCGATAGTCTCATGAAACTTTCAGAGCAGTGCTCTCCAATAGAAATATAATGTGTGGCACATCTATCATTTTAAATGTTCTGCAGCCAAAATTTAAAAAGGTAAAATGAAGCAGATGAAATTACTTTTAGCAATACATTTTTTTAAAACCAGTATATTCAAAATATTGAGGCTGCTGAGTATTGAAGTGATCGGGTTCTATTGTATTATATTTCAGTGTTTGCTTCTGGTGTACAATCATGTATGACCTGTTATGGCCAGTCTGTACTTTCACATGTGAACCCATTAGTGGAATATAAGTAAAACATTTTTCAGGTTTTTTTTGTTGTTGTTGTTGAATGTATTATAGGTTGACTATCTGTTATTTGAAATGCTTGGGACCAGAAGTGTTTCAGATTTCACATTTTTTTGAGTTTTGAATATTTAGATATACATAGTGAGACACTTGGAGATGGGACCTAAGTTTAAATGTGCAATTCATTATGTTTTCTTGTGCAAATAGCCCAATAGTAATTTTTTACCTTTTTTTTTTTGGCGGGGGGTGGGGTACCACTTTGATTTTGACCTATCACATGAGGTCAGGGGTGGAATTCTCCACTTATGGTATAACAGTGGCTATAGACTTTTGGTTTAGGGATTTGGGGATTAGGGATGCTCAGCATGCATTTACATATGTATTTCTTTTGTAATCTTTTTAAAACTTTAAAAAAAATTCTCATTTTAGTTAGTTCTTTTTCTAATAAAGGAAGGAAATGTGTTTTAGACTTTTGACTCAGCATAACCATTAATGATTATCTTTAAGGCAAATCTAATTGGTGCTTTCCAGAAACTTAATAGTGATATTAAAACCATGAAATATGAAAAAATGCATGCTCTTATTACTTCTTGAGTGGTTGGTTAACCTCTGTTTTTCACAGTCCAAAAATTCTCAAGAAGTTAGTGACCATATTAAATCTAAAATTGGTAAATGCCTTTTAATGAAGAAATCTTTCAAAAAGGACAGTTTAAAAGACTTAAAAGTAACTCTGTGTCAAGGAGATTTTATGGCAAAGATAAATCTTGATGACTCCTTAACTCATGTTCATATAAATCTAAACTACCTAAAAAAATCCTATGATGGTCTTGGGTGAGAAGTATTTATCAATGAATGAGGGTATTCAGTCTGTCCGTTACCTTATGAACAATAACTGCTTTTAAGAGCAGTTTTTGTATCTTTTATCTCTAGGAACATCTCTTCTGATTTATGAGAACAGTAGTTTGCACTTAACTTGACTTTTTTCTTAGTGTTGTAGTTGAAAACGTGTACATTGTTCTTAGTAAATCTCAGAACTGTATTGAAGAAAAGATGGGATGTTGGTATTAAAATTGTTGTCAGCTGTCCATGGTATTTTTGGCTTTATCACAAAAATCTCTGAACATCTATCATGCTTTCTGTATATATCCTTTCCTTAATAGGCTGAGTATAAATGGTCATTTGAAGATTATTTAACATTGTTTAAGGTAGTTAAAAGAAAAATTCATTTTCAAAGTCAAATAATACATGTCATTATTAGCCAAATCTATTGTTAAAACTTACATTCATGGGGACCAGCAGTTGGCATAATGGCTGTGTCACTGGACTCCCATGTAGTCGACTGCAGTTTGAGTCCCGGACCCGGTGGCTTAAACTCATGCCGGGTGTGTGTGTGTGCATGCCCAAAATCCCGAGAGGAGAATGGAGGAGATGGGATTGTGGCCTGGCCATTCTCCCTAGGGGGGTGATTTCTCACTTTCTGTCTCTCTGTCTCTCTCTGTCTTTCTGGTGAGCACACGTGCCCTATAGCAAAAACCTCTCCAAAAACAAAACAAAAACTTACATTCATTAATATTGTGTTAAAATGGAAAATGTATTCTTTCTCAAAAGAAAATTTAATATTCTGTTTATAGTTATACATCTTTCTATAATTATTGTATTATTTCACTAATTACATGAGAAATTACTGATATTCCTACAGGAATTTATTCAGTGACATGCAGTACTGTCAGTTATGATAAAATACTCACACAAAATCCAGCCTTTTTTGCCTATAATAATAAAACTATTCTCTTTGCTCTACTTCTTGATTAATTTTTATGCTCCTCAGAAACTTACCCTCCAGAGCAAACTTCAAGTACCCAGAATATTGGCTTTCATAAAGTAAATATTTCAAATTCTTACTCTGTTAAACATTAAAACATATCAAACTTTTTGGTGATATTTGTGACCAATTTACAGTGTTTTTCTTGCTAGGTGTATATCTTGCTCTATCTCTAAATTTATATTTATTTTTTACTCCTTAATCCTTTAGTCCTTGAACAACCTATAAGTGACAGATCTTAATTTTAAATTCTTGACATTCTTTAATTTCAGCTTCTATGTCTAATAGTGTATTTAGGAGATATGAGATAACTCTTTTTTTAGCTCTTTTTTTGTTTGTGTTGAGAGTTTTGTTTTTGTTTGCTTTTTTAGGGTACATGAACTCACTGGAGAGACAGAGAGAAAGTGAAAAATTGCCCCCCAGGGGGAATGGCCATGCTGTGATCCCTTCTCCTCCCATCTTCCCTCAGAGATTTTGGGCACATATATACACGCGCCTGGTGTGAGTTTTAAGCTGCCACGTCTGGGACTCAGAACGTGGTTGGCCATATGGGAGTCCAGTATCTCCACCATGATGTCCCTGCTGGCCCCTTTATAAGCTCTTTAAAAGTGATTATTGGGAACCAGCAGTTAGCGTAATGGCTATGTCGCTGGACTCCCACGTAGTCGACCGCGGTTCGCGTCTCGGACCCGGTGGCTTACAACTCACGCCGGGTGCGTGTGCGTGCGTGCCCAAGATCCCAAGAGGAGAATGGAGGAGAAGGGATTGCGGCGTGACCATCCCCCCTGGGGAGTGATTTCTCGCTTTCTGTCTCTATGTCTCTCTCTGTCTGTCTGGCGAGCGCACGCGCCCTATAGCGAAAATCTCTCCAAAAAAAAAAAAAAAAAAAAAAGTGATGATTAAGTCATTGTAGATTTTTTATAATCATTTTCATAAAGTATAGTGATTCTGAATTGGTTTGCTTTTATGTCACGCCAAATAATGGGATATTCAACACACTGTAAACTTAGTAATGGAACCATGGAACTGAGGTTTGGCAGTACTTGGATTCTCCATGTCTCTAAGCAGGTTTTGCACATTATATTGTCATTTGTCCTTCCATCCTCTCCCCCGCCCTTTTTTTCTTTGTCTTTCACTTCCTCCTCCCAGTCCAAGTTATTTTAATTGTTGATATTCCTATGTGCTTAAATTCTTTAATCCAAAAGTTTGGTATTAATCTGCACTGAGGAATTCATTATTTGGTGTAGCAGTTTAAATTGCCTTGCAAGACTTCTTTTCTTGTTACGTATTTAACTAAAGTATAATAAGTACATTAATAAAGTGCTAGTTGTAGAATCACAAGAGGAAGATCTTCCATTGAGGAAGGCGTGGAAGGAATGCTTCACATAGAAAGTGACATTTGAATTGGATTTGAAAGTTGACTCTCTCCATGTTTTCCAGTGGAGAGAAATCACACATGTTATCAAATGCATTCCATGTCAACAAGTAATAATTGGATAGTGACTGTTTTCCAGCAACCATTAAAGCACTGGAAATAGAGTGATGAATAGAACCAATGAGATTCCTGCCTTCATGGAACTGTTAGCCCAGTGGGGGAGATAAACACCTAAGTGTGGTGAAAGAAGACAAAGCTAGGATAAGGAAATAGAATGAGATTCAGGAGAAGGAAGCTTATTAAGGTAGGTTAGAAATGAGTGGGAAAAATATCAATGTGGTCTAGCTTTGAAAAGCTCTAGGTTGAGCTTTTTAGGAAGAAGTAAGCTTATTATCACTTTAAAATAAGAGGACCTTGAATTAGAGTGAGATTAGCCACGTGTTTAATTGGTGTGTGCCACATACCTATCTGTTTAGCTCTCTACTCACCAGAGCCAAGGACAGGCAGGTGGCGAAATTCTGCTGCCAGGTAATCATCTGAACCTCATTGGCAGGCACTGAAGCAAAAGCAGAGAGGAAGTTGCAGCTGGCAGGAAATTAATCAGAGAGTATTAGGAAGAGAAAGGAAGTGTGGTTCAGTGTTATATTTTATATATACCTATATGTGTGTACGTATTCTGTGTATATGCATTATACTTCTGTATTATATACGTGTGTATAAATACATATGTGTTTTATATCATATGTTTATCAACTAACTGATCAAATCAGAAATATATTACCTTATTTGTTCTTTGTTCCTCCAGTTAAAGGATATGTTCATTAAACACTTTATTTAAAAAAAAATAATAGTAATTCACCTTAAGGATGAAATACTACATGGACTATCATTAATGCTTTAACAAACTTAGCAAATACAAATCCAGTAAACTTTTTGTAATGATGACAAACTGCATTATTTTATTTAAAACATCTAATGTTTTTCTCGGTAGAATGTAGTCAACTTACAGAGAGTAATAACACAGAGGGAGAAAAGTTAAAGAATACAAGTGATCAAAATATAGTAGTTTGATAACACCACTCTTCAATATTTCTTAGCCTTTTGATTACTGATGAACCAGATTAGAGCAATAAATGGACTTTTATACTTGATATTTGTACTTTAGTTTGAGAAGATTGACATTAAAAGCTCAAAGTCATACTACCTTTTTTGGGGGGTGGGGGTGGGGAGAGGTTTTTACTATAGGGCGCGTGCGCTCGCCAGAAAGACAGAGAGACAGAGAGAGACAGAAAGCGAGAAATCACCCTCCAGGGGTGATGACCATGCCGCAATCCCTTCTCCTCCATTCTCCTCTCGGGATCTTGGGTACGCACGCACATGCGCCTGGCGTGAGTTTAGGCAACTGGGTCCGGGACTCGAATTGTGGTCAACTACATGGGAGTCCCGCGACACAGCCATTACGCCAACTGCTGGTTCCAGTCGTACTACCATTTGAGTAATAGTCTTAGATGTTCATGGAAGTTTTTCATTTGATAATTTTGTGTCTTCGGAAAAGTCTTTGATAGAATTGTTCAGATTGTTCCATTGTATTTGTCTGAAGCACAGTTAGGAAGCTTTTAGCCCAGACACGAGAGTGAACCCTTGATTTGGTTTTCTCTGACCTTCGGCGAACTGTTCTTTGATAGTAATGCCATACGCAAGAGCCAGTCATGGTGTACTATGGTTCTTCCTTACTGGAACGACTGAACTGGAGAGACTGCATCATTGCTAGTAAAACACCTTTAGTGCCCTGAGCGTTACACTTTGATGTTTACATGCCGCACACACAGTGAGTTGTGAACTCCCATTTCGTATATTTCATTTGTTTCTTCCTGTTTGTTTTCTTTTCATCTGTCTCTTCCTGTTTGTTTCCTTTTACCTCTTCCTTATATTTCTTCCTCTTGATGAGTTTCTGCTTTTGTGTAAGTAGGTTTCCCTGACTTACTTTTTCTTGGTTGTTTTTTAAAAATTTTATTTATTTATTATTTCTTATTTCATTTTCTTTTATACATTCATCACATTATTATTTGGCTTACAAAATGGACATTTCAACAGGTGTTAGCTGTATTGTTTAGTGACTAGTAAGTGGTATTTTCAGTATTTTACATAAATATGATAGTTTGTTTCTTAAATAATAGCATTTACCTAATTAATATTAAAACTAATTAGCTTACTTAGCTTTATTTAGGCTGTCAGGAATAGGGAAGATTGAGTGATATGTAATGTTTTTTTTTATTATTAGTTTTTAGTTTCTGCTATAGGGCACATGCATGCATGAGAGAGAAAGAAAGAGAGAGAGAGCAAAGGAGCAGGAAAGTGAGAAATTAATCCCCAGGGATGATGGCCACTCCATAATCCCCTTCCCTCGAGTCTCCTCTCAGGATCTTGGGCACACATATATGCCCGTTGTGATTTTCAGACTGCCAGGTCAGAGACTTGAACTGTGCAGTCGGCCATGTGGGATCTAGTGCCTTAACCTCCACACCACCTATTGGCCCTATGTAATGCATTATTTTAAAACATTGGTAAAGAAGTTCTTGTTGAACACTTTCTTGTAGGACATCTGCTTATCAGAAACAGTTTATATCCATTCAGTGAGAAATGCTATCTCCAGATCTGACCACTTTTTACCACTACTGTGTTTATTGTCCTGGTCCAAAGATCCATCATCTGTTCCTTGGATTCTTGCAGTGAGCTTCCTGTTTCTACCCCCATCTGCTCCAGTACGTTCTCAACACAGCAGGCAGGAGGTACGACATGTCACTTTAGTGCTGTGTTACACCATCGTAATAGCTCTCCATTTACTCATAGAAAAAAGCCGAACTCTATTCGTTGGTCCATAAGAATGTCTCTCTCTTTTTTTTATACTGTATCTCTATAATACAGATTATAATGTCAAGGTAAACTACATATATATATATATATATATATATATATATATACACACACACACACACACACACACACATATATATATATATATAATGTATATAATATATAAAATTAGTTGGTTTTTGGAATAATATTTAATATTTTTTCTCTCTCTTTCTACATATATATATATATATATATATATTTAAAACATTTTTTATTTAATTTTATTCATTATTATTGTTATTATTTTAATTTGACCAGAGACAGACAGAGTGAATTTTTTTTTTTTTTTTTTTTTTTTTTGGGAGAGGTTTTTGCTATAGGGTGTGTGTGCTCACCAGAAAGACAGAGAGATAGAAAGTGAGAAATCACCCCCCAGGGGGGATGACCACGCTGCAATCCCTTCTCCTCCATTCTCCTCTCGGGATCTTGGGCACGCACGCACACACGCCCGGCGTGAGTTTAAGCCACCGGGTCCAGGACTCGAACCGCAGTCGACTATGTGGGAGTCCAGAGACATAGCCATTATGCTAACTACTGGTCCTGACAGAGTGAAATTGAGAAAGCAAGCTGCCAGGTCCAGGACTTGAACTGCAGTCACCTATATGGGAGTGCAGCTCCTCAATCACCATATCACCTGCCAGCCCCATATTTTTTATATTTTAAAAATACGTTCTTAATAGTCCTCTTACAGAAAGTAAGATCACTGGGTTGCATATAGCTTTTTTATTCTTTCTGCAGTAAGTGGTCTTTGTAAGACAGACACCCTTAATTTAAGAAAATACATTTCTTTATCTTTAAGAAGATAATAATACCCACCAATAATACCTACTCTCTTCAAAAAATACTTCCTTTACGAGGTTCAGTAGCTTCTTTTTTTTGTTCCCTTAATCTCCGTTAGTCTGTGTATTAGGGTTCTCTAGGGAGACAAAAACAACAGATTGTATATAGACAATGTAAGACAGGATTTACTGGTGAATTAGCTCACATGATATGTCAACCAAGAAGTCCCACCACAGGCCATCTGCAAGCTGGAGCTCCTGAGATTCTGGTGACATGGATCAGTTCGAGTGTGAAGGCCTCAGAGGTGGGGACGCTGGTGATAACGTTAACTCAGTGTGAGGCAGAAGGCCTGAGAACCCGGAGGGTTGCTCGTGTGAATCCTGGAGTCCAAAGGCAGACAAGCTTTGAGTTCTGATGTGTGAGGAACAGAAGTCTATATTGCTCTGTCTCATTCAGCTTCTGTATTTCTTCTCTCGGCTCCCCTTCCTGATCAGATCATGTCCAACCACATTGAGGGCAGATCTTCCACATCTAGCCCTATGCAGTCTCATATGTTAATTTTTTCTGCAAACACCCTCATGGATATACGTGAAGTAATGCTTTATCAGATTTCTAGTAATCCTTCATTCAGTCAAATGACATCCAGAACTAGCCATCACACTCAGTATTCTTTCTCCTTCCCTACCCGTATCTCCCTTTGGCTTAAATTTATGTGTCTTAGAATAGCTTTTTTAGCAAACGAAAAACAAACAAACAAAAAACCTGTCTTTTTTCTTTTAGAGATTTTTTTTTTTTTTTTGCTATAGGGCACGTGTGCTCGCCAGACAGAGAGAGAGAGAGACAGAGAGATAGAAAGCGAGAAATCACCCTCCATGGGGAATGGCCACGCCACAATCCCTTCTCCTCCATTCTCCTCTTGGGTTATTGGGCACGCACGCACACGCGCCTGGCGTGAGTTTAAGCCACCGGGTCCGGGACGCGAACCCCGATAGACTACATGGGAGTCCAGAGACATAGCCATTACACTAACTGCTGGTCCCCCTGTCTTTTTTTTTTTTTTTAATCAGACCTTTACATATGTACAGAAACTTTGTTCACCTCAAATATGTTTTGGCATGTTTGTTAAAGTTGTTTAAGGATAGGTGATTGAATAATTTATTTATGGATATGGAGGCAAATTTCAAATAAAGATTTATTCTAGAAAAATCAAGCAAAAAGTAAAAGTAAATTATTTTTGTTAAGGAATAGACCACTGAAGGAGTAGGGTAGGATGGCGAGGGAGATTATTGTGTGATTAATCTAAATTTAGTATCTTTGGATAGAACCTACAATTTTTGATAAATTTGCTTTTCTCACATTCTGTGGCTTATATGTCAGTTTTATTTAACTTTTTTATATATATTTATATCCCAACTGAATATTTTTTATTAAGGGACTACAGGTGGTATGGAGGTTAAGATAGCCGGATCGCATATGGCCAATTGCACGGTTCAAGTCCTGGATCCAGTGGCTTGAAAGTCATGTTGGGGCAGTGTGCATGCATGCCTAAAATCCTGAGAGCAGACTAAAGAACAAGGGATTGGGATTTGGCCCATGCACCCTGGGGGATGATTTCTCTCTCTGTCTCTCCAGTGAGCATCTGTGCCTATAGCAAAGTAAAATTCTCTCTCTCTCTCCCTCCCTCTTTCTCTCTCTCTTTCTCTCTCTACATATATATATATATATATATATATATATATGCATATATATAATTAATATTTCTTTAAAGTGTGTTTACCAAACATGTATACTAGATTGTATATGTATAAATTACATACTTGGTTTGCAAAAAAGATATTTAAATGTATTACTTCTATTTTATATACATAAAATAAGAAATGTATATATAAAGAATAAAATGCTGAATTCATTGTTTTTATGGAAGAGGAACTTACATATGAAGGGTCTTCAAGAAATTAGTAGACAGTGTATTGCGAAAAAAACTATACATGGAATTCAAAATATTATGGGTCGAGGTTAAACTCATACTTTAAGTTCACTTTTGTACAGACTTAAAAAAAATGTTTTTTCTTCATTCATGACAGAGACTACATTCACATGAGAGTGAAAGGGAGGAGCACCCTCCATGGAGTCTGCTTATGCTGAAATTCCCTTCCTCGGCCTTGCAGACCATCAGACCCTGGGCACGTGTGCATGTGTCTGAAGTGTTTCAGGCTGACCAGGCCAGGGATTGCAATCGTGGTTACTATGTGGGACCCAGCTTCTTTGAGCAGTATATTACCACTGTGCCACGGAACTGGCCCCATTTTTTTCACCAACCTTTTGAGGTCCCCTCATACCACATGGTTGAACTTGTTAAGTTTTGTGAATTCATTTTCTTTCTAGGTAATTTATGGCATCGTTTAAAGTTCAAATTTATTATTGAAGTCTTCTTCAAAATTCTAATTCACAGATACTAATAATTATAATCATTGTTTGCTGATAATTCTTTGCAAATTCATCTCGACACAGTTTGAATAACTGTGTATAAAAACATCAGAGAATATAAACTCTAAGCATCGCCATTACTTGGACATTTTTATGACTTCTCCATTTTAAATTCATTTATTTTTCATTTTTGCTCTAACAATTTAAGGTCAAATTAGGCAGACAGGCCAGATGCAGGGTTCTGTGACTGGTTGGCGTTTACATGGGTCTTTCATATAAGACTCAATAAAAGGTGACATGAAATTCAGAAATGTAATCTATATGACAATCAGAGAAAAACAATCTTTCAAGGATGTACGTATCAGTACTATGTGATGCCTATTCTGCTGTAATTTTCTTGTGAATCTGTCAAAAGATGTAAGCTATATTCAGTAATGAGGATAGCAGGCACTTGGTGCTTTATGTTCATTTCTCTTTGTGACAAGAAGGTTGGCCTCTTGAAGAAGGAGAGAAATTAACATTTCTCCAGAAGTATATTTCTCTTCATTTGTGGCTTATCTCTTAATTCCAGCATTTTACAATATTTGATAAATAGGCCAAATATACATTTTATTTATTTGAGGGGGAGGAGAGGTGGTGAAACTTTACAAATTTCAACTGGCATTGCACTCTGCTGATAAGGATGGGAGTTTGCACCGCTCTGAAGAGATTACATGAAGTAGAATTGGAAAGCAAATTGTATTTACAAAAGATAGGATGATGTTCCTAATAGGTGTTCAGAATAGACTATTCACTCTCATATTCTGCTGAGCTTTACTAGAAATAACTTCATTTCAAAAAGGACAAATCTGATTGAAAGTAAAAGCATTCCCACTCCACAGATACTTGTCCAAAGAGTTTACATTACATTTTCCTGATGGGCGTACAGCAGTGTTTTATGCTGTATCTGTATAAACTAGTAATGAGGGAAATAAAAATCTAAATAGTATACTTGATTGCTTCATGCACCAACCATTAGATTATTAGATTTATATCTACAGTTTTGGGAGAGATGTTGTAACATGATGTTCTGACAATAATAACTGTCAAAGTCATAACGCCAGGATCTGTTTTCATCTTGTTGTCAAGGTGAAGTTATTAAAATTCACAGTTGGTAGGTTAGAAAGATCACTTACTGTATCTTGTCATCTCTGCTTTAATGCTGACCTCAACAGCTACTATATAATGTCAAAATTATCACCGTATCCAGGCTGTAGAAGTACAACATGCTACATGATTTATTGCACTTCCCATCTGGAATGAAGATTATGAAAAAACCAACAACTGTGAGCTGCAGTGGTTTAGAAGAAACTTAATTCTAACTTTTTGTCTTCTCATCTGTTTTAGATTTTGGATCTGGTAAAGGGGACACACTACCAGGTAGCCTGTCAGAAGTACTTCGAGATGATACATAATGTAAGTTTTTTCTTGTTTTTTAACTTTATAGCCTAATTATTTGTCTTTTCTTACTATTTCATTCAGGGTTTTCGGTAGCAACAATAAAAACCACTGTAGCTCACTCTAGCTGTATTTAGCAGAAAGGAATGTATGAAATAGTATTTGATATCACAACATTTATGGAAGGACCAGAGAACTAAGCTTGGCTGCTACTGGACCAGCAATATTGTAACTAAAATATTGTAACTAGGAGAAGCTACTTAATGAGGAAATCTTTACCACAGCTACCACCTACCACCATGTCTAGGGAGGAGACAAAGGGTCAATAAACTTTGTGTAAAGAGCCAGATTATAAAATTGTCAGGTTTGGGGCCAGCAGGTGGCATGGTCATTGAGGTGCTGGGCTCCCACATGACTGACCATGGTTCAGTTCTGAACCTGGTGGCTTACTTTCTCACTTTCTCTTTTGTATCTTTGGTGAGCACACATACCCTTTAGCAAATTTAAAATAATAATAGTAATAATAAATAAAAATTATTTGCGTTTTTTTGGAGAGGTTTTTGCTATAGGGCATGTGCATTCGTGGAAAGACAGAGAGAGACAGAGAGACAGAAAGCAAGAAATCACCCCCCGGGAAGATGGCCACGCCACAATCCCTTCTCCTCTATTCTCCTCTCGGGATCTTGGGCATGCATGCACACATGCCTGGTGTGAGTTTAAGCCACTGGATCCAGGACTCGAACTGCGGTCAACTACGTGGGAGTCCAGCGACATAGCCATTACACCAACTGCTTGTCCCGATAAAAATTATTTAAAAATATGTCAGGCTGGGACCATTAGATAGTGTAATGGTTACGTCACTGGACTCCCATATAGATGACCGTGGTTCAAGTCCTGGACTTGGTGGCTTAAAACTTGCACCGGGTACATGTGCACCTGTACCTAAAATTGAGAGGAGAATGGAGGAGAAGGGATTGTAGCGTGGCCATACCCCCTGGGGGGAGTGATTTCTCACTATTCTGTCTCTCTGTCTCTCTAGTGAGCACACACACCCTATAGCAAAATTCACCCCACCCCCGCCAAAAAAAAAAGTCAGGCTTTGTGGTCCATGTGGTCTCTGTCACAACTATTTAATTCTGCTGTTGTGGTTTAAAAGCAGCCATAGAAGGGACCAGCAGTTAGCGTAATGGCTATGTCGCTGGACTCCCACGTGGTCGACCACAGTTCGTGTCCCAGACCTGGTGGCTTAAACTCACGCCGGGCATGTGTGCATGCGTGCCCAAGATCCCGAAAGGAGAATGGAGGAGAAGGGATTGCAGCGTGGCCATCCCCCCGGGGGGTGATTTCTCGCTTTCTGTCTCTATGTCTCTGTCTGACTGGCGAGCGCACGCGCCCTATAGCAAAAACCTCTCCAAAAAAAAGAAAAAAAAAAAAGCAGCCATAGAAAATATGTAAATGATCAGGCATGGCTGTGACCCAATGCTACTATATTTATAAAAATAGTTAATGAGTTAGATATGCCAACCCCTGGGCTAGGTCTAGAACTCTTCTCATAACTGTCCAGGAAAACCAAAGACTTTTGCCAATCTTCCACACAGAAGATCTGATCCCTCTACTGTAGCTGCCACTTCATGTTACTCTAATCTACTTCCCAAGTCTCCTATTTATCTGCGTGGCAAAACCAAGATTACTTGTGGATCCCTAACTGCAAGGGAGTCAGGAAGATGTGTTTAGTTTTTACCTTGCCAATTTCCTTACTACAAAAAGGCCCCCTAGGTTATTGAAGTGAAAGCTAAATAACCCACTATTTTACAGAGTAGGTTCTGAACTGTGTAAATCAAGAGTCACAAACTCAGGCCTACGAAGATCAGGCAAATAAACAAAAAGAGTGAAACTGTCTATAATTAATACCAGAGCGTATGGTGGACCAGAGAGTTTACTCTGTTACGGGCATTCACACTGATAAACTTTAAGGCCCGTGCAGGCCAACAGAATATTCCTGTAGGTTAAATCTAGCCTATTTTGCAATCTAGCCTCAATTTGCAATCAGTGATTCTGAGCATGGATTCTAAACCTGGGACAGACATCCAAGAGTGGACTTCGGAGGTCCGTATGTCTCTTGAAACATTTTGTCTTTGAGTGTTTATGTGCATTTTGTTGAAGTCTATGGTATTTATCAGGTTTAAAGGGATCCATGACTCTTAAAAGATGTTACATATACTGGATTCATCATCAGGTACCATGCTAAGTTTTACAGTTATTTTTATGTTTTATATTTTATTATCATGAAATAACTATTCTGGTTGTATCATTGCAGAAAAATTCTTACATGATAAAATTGACAGGAAAAAACATTTTCTATCCTATTAATAGTAATAATAATACCAGCCAACACTATATTGGGTTATTGGAAAAGTCATGACGTATTTTTCCTATAGTTTTCTATGCAAAAATGCATGGTGACTTTTCTGACAGCCCAACAGAATCCTTAATGCATGACAGCACCACACTAAGTTCATAGGGCACGTTAGCTCCTGTGAGTCACAATGCCGCACTAAGCTACATGCTAATATATCCCCGTTTATGAATAAAATTTAGAGAAGCTGACCAACGTCTATAAGGTCATACTGCTTATAGGAGATGAAACTTGGTTTTGAATCTTGGCAGTCTTAACTCCTCTAAAGCTTATGAGGTTAGCCATACTGTACTGTTTTATGGTATCTGTTACTAGGTTTATCATAATGACTGCCGAGGTGATTAGCATTTTTCTGTCAATTCATAGGATATTAAACAAATAGAACTTTAAAGGTCATCTAATTTAACCTTCCTAGTTTATGTACCAAAAAAGTGAGGCCCAGTGATTTCACGTGACTTGCCCAACCTACCCCAAGTGGTTAATAGGAGATCTGGAGCTCAAACGGCAATCTACAGGTCCAGTCCTCTTTCTACCACACTTAGCTTTTAAAACTCTACCTCCCCCTATAAGGTGTATGTGCTCACCAGAGAGAGAGAGAACGTCAGAAATCCTCTCCCCGCCCCCGGGATATCTGTGCCATAATCTCTTCTTCATTCTCCTCCTGGGATTTTGGGCACGCAAGCACACCTGCCTGGAATGTTTTTGAAGCTGCCAGGTCTAGTACTTGAATGGCGGTTGGCCATATGGGACTCCAGTGCTCCAAACCACTGTGCCTTTTGCTGGCTGGCCCCTGAAAATATTATTCTTACTTTAAAATAGAATTTATTTTTACAAAATCTAAAGGACTACATGTCACAAAAATAGTAAACCACCACAAAATCTCATTTCGCCTATCAGAATGCTAATCTCACAGATAAACCACATATGTTGATTAATTTCCATACCAGTTTTGTATTACTTTCTCCCTCAAAGGCTGCATTCTTTAATTTGCTTGCTTAACTTAAGAATTTTAATTTCATATATGTTCTTAATCAGTTGTGGACCCTCTCAATTAGGAGGTCTCAGAACTTTCACAAATTGTGGTTTGATATCCAATTTCTTTCCTTTTTTTAAAAAAAATAAGAAAACGAGACTTGAACATTGAGTTTGACATAATCACTAAAAAGTAAGGAGTATTTTTTTTTTTAGTTCTCAAATACGCTTTTATAATCTCTCGCCTATTGATTATTTCTACAAGAGTATTGTTGCTATTACCAGTTTTTAAAACTTGCCTTAGATAAATGAAGATATTGAAAAGACATGTATCTAAATCCTCTCACATATGGAAATCATCTAACTTAAGCTGCTTATAAATCAATGAAATGAAAAGGCTGTTTATATTCACTAGATCTCTCATTATAGATTTTTAGATGTGAATATCACCCTTCATTTGTTTTTTTTCTAATTTAATTTAGAAATAGAATCTATTTTTATCATGTGTTTGTCCTCTTTTGTTCCCTCTCCCCCCCCAATAAAACATTGTGTTTGTTTTCCCGAGGCCTCTGTGATCAAACTCACTTAAATGAAAGTTTAGAAAATGAACCAGTTAATTGATACCATTTGCAGTAGCACTGCGATAGTTCCATATGGCTTTTTTGGTAATACCAGCTGCCTCATTATAAGCTGTCATTGCAAAACCTCTTGATTAAAACCCAAATATCCCATAGGTAAAACAATATTGCTAACATTCCTTCAAAATCTACATTTGCTATGGCAGAAATATGAGACCCACATTTGTGTGAAGGTCATTATATGCAAAATATGTTGATTCCAAGCAAATGTTTGAGAGAGATTCATCTAGTAGATGTCAAAGGCTGGCCTGCTTGAAACCTGATTTCCTTAGTATTTTTAGGGAACATTGTTTAAAATCATTTTATGCTGTGGTATATTCTTTACTTTCTCCCTACTCAGTGTGTACATGAAAATACTAGGCCTTGTATAGATTAATCTCTAAACTTTAATTGACATTTCTTTAGAAATAGACCTCTTTGCTTCTATTCTGGATACTTATTTTCCAAATAGCTGAGTATAATCCTCCTCACCCCCATAGGAATCTGTACAGAAATCTTATTAAAACCGATCACACATTTTCCTGCAACCTTAAACAGGATATAGAAAATACAATTAAACCTTTTGATGATAGCTCAAGGATGTCATTATGGATATCAATTAGACTGCTGGGCTAGGAGCCACCATTGTCTTTCACTGGGATCAGTACAATAGCTTCCCAATTTGTTTCCCAGCATCTACACATGCCCTATTTCAATTCTTTCTCCTCTGTACAGCCGCCGGAATGATCTTTAAAATAGAAGAATCTGATCATTTCAGTGAAAAATCCTTCAGTGGTTACCCGTTTCTCTTAAGATGAACTCTATAATTTATAATATAGCCTGTGAAGGCCTCCCCCTGCCCCTGTTTGGCTAGGCTAGACTCCGGCTCTACTGACCTTTCGGATCCTTTTAAGTACTTTGGATCTTCCAAGCAGAATGAAAATGCATCACAGGATTTCTCTCTCCTAATACATAAGAATATGTATAAAACATAAAAACCCATCAACTGCAAAGACAAACATCACCAATAGCAACCAAACAAGAACAGAGGTAGGGAAAGAAGCAGAAGATTCACAGTAGACAAAAACGTGAAAATAGTCACTCAGTGTTTCCAAATCTTGAGCGAAACAGAGTGTTCCCATTGTAGTTTTGTTTTGTTTCAGTGAGGAGTAAAGAAAATTTCCCACTGGATCTTGAGCAGAAATAAGTGAAACGAGGCTTTGATGCGGATACCTCTCTTCCTCTAATTGTTTTCTAATTTGATTTTAAAGTAAAGTATGTTTTCATTCTGTTTGGTTTATGCTCCCCCCCAAAACAAAACAAAACAAAAGCTCTTCAGCTTATTTCTTGAGCAACATGAAAAGAAACTGAATGGCAACCATATACACTTCCCTCAAAAATAAAGGTGAAAGAAAGAAACACTCAAAAAACAACCCACCCTCGAAGAAAATATAATTCAGTTTATAGAAGGAAATGCTTCATAACGTCAACATGCTATTAAACAACTAAGTAGACCTAGTGAACTCAACAACATGTGTTTGTTTTGTTTTGTTTTGTTTTACTATAAGGTGCATGCGCTCTCCAGAGAGACAGAGAGACAAGTGAAAAATCATCCCCCAGGGGGATGACCACACTGCAATCCCTTCTTCTCCATTCTCCTCTCAGGATCTTAGGCACGCACACACATGTGCCTGGTGTGAGTTTAAGCCACCAGATCTGGGACTCAAACCGTGGTTGACTATGTGGGAGTCCAGTGACTGGTCTCCAGCAACATGTGTTAAAAAGGGAAGTCGCAGACCTAAGAAAGTCGAGAAACATCACATCACACAAAGCTGAGGTATAAGCCCTCATTTTAAGACCTTTGGTACTGCTTTAGTTGGGTAATAAAAAACATTAATTAAAGGGACCAGCAGATGGCGAAATGGTTACATTACTGGACTTTCACATGCCTGACTGCAGTTTGAGTCCTGGGGGCTTGAAACTCACGCTGAGCACATGAGCATGCATGCCCAAAATGCTGAGAGAAGAATGGAAGTGAAGGGATTGGGGTGTGGCCTTCACCCTGGGGGATGATTTCTTACTTTCTATCTCTCTGTCTCTCCAGTGAGCATAGCTCCCTATGGGAAAAATCTCTCTTAAATAAAAAATATTAATTAAAATGAGAATTCACAAAAAATACATTCCTTGAGTATTGTTTAAATTATGACATCCGGATATCAATCATTCACTAATCTTTTAATATAAAGGCAAGATCTTTTTTTTTTTTTTTTTTTTTTGGAGAGATTTTCACTATAGGGCGCGTGCGCTCGCCAGACAGACAGAGAGAGACATTAGAGACAGAAAGCGAGAAATCACCCCCCAGGGAGGATGGTCACGCCACAATCCCTTCTCCTCCATTCTCCTCTCGGGATCTTGGGCACGTACGCACACGCGCCCGGCGTGAGTTTTAAGCCACCGGGTCCGGGACGCAAACTGTGGTCGACTACGTGGGAGTCCAGCGACATAGCCATTACGCTAACTGCTGGTTCCCAAGGCAAGATCTTTTGAATATAGTTTTCTGATTGGAATTTGAGTTCATCTTTCTTTCGTAAACCACAGCCGTCATGTGCCATTGGCAACTTCCAGCTTGTGTTTCTTTAAAGTGATCTGTGCAGCCACTCCTTATTTAACAACCTGTTTCACAACCTCTTGGTGCGGAGAATCTACTTTCTCAGTTTGCCTCAGTCTCAGGCATCCACCTTGTCTCATTCCTGCAGTCTCTTGGTATCCACTAGACAAAGGATTCACAATTATACAAGACTATGTATTTTGTTTATAAATTTGTACTTGATCGTGCATCCATGGTAGTACTCAGCATAAATAAAAACGATTACACCAAATTGACATTATTGTGTTGCGGCGTGTCTTACTGCTTTCTGGTGCTTATCTAACGTGTGCTTTCTGTATGGATAGAATTACATTATTCTAGTGTGGCATCATATGATATCTGCTGAAAGACACATCCCTATGGCACCACAACACAAAGCCATCTGCATTTTATGAAAATTTACATTTAATCACTGTACATCTTTATAGTGTACATCATGATTTTTCCCATCATGAATGTAGTACATATTAATCAAGTCAAAGACGTTACGGTATAAATTATCATCAACAGATAACTTTTCATTCTCATGTCTATTAAATGTTTTGTTTGTTTTTTTTTTCCTGATTTCCTCACACCTATCCACTAGTACCCATTGCCTATTACCCACCTCCTCCTGTACTGGCTCTAATGTCTATAGTTACCCTCCCTGTTATTATATCTTCCAATCTTTCCGTTTTTGCTAGAGTGCAGATGTTGGGTATCTATTAAGTGGGGACATATAATGCCCGTCTTTCATAGTCTGGCTTGCTTCACTTAGCATTTAATCTTCCATATCTGTCCCTGACATTTGATACAAAGTGGACAAATATGGAGACCATCCATGTTTAAACTTCTTTCTTATTTACCTCCTCGCTTACTGAATTAGGAGAAAATCGAATATAAAGAAATTTACAAATGACTCTATTCACTTAATGACCCAGTTGTGGGATCAGAACTTGGTTATTAAGTGAGGAGTGCTTCTATCATCTTTTCTCCCTCTCCTTCCGGGAATTCAGTTTTTTAAGTAACGTTCTATTTTGAGTCTTTCTAAAATGTATAATTTAAACTTCCTAGAACCAACAGCTCTTTCTTTTTACATTCACATTTCTTTGGTCTTCTCATAGCGACTTTATGCATTATTATTATTATCTCCACTTAATAGATGAGAACACTTAAATTTCTAAAAGATTGTCATATTTCATTTTGCTCACATTGAAGTCTAATAATTCAATTTAATCCAGAGAGTCATTATCTGTGATGATAGACGTATTGAAAACTTGAACAACAACATTGAAATAAGGTGTAGTACATTTCCAATATGTTATTACAGCACAAA
This sequence comes from Tupaia tana, assembly GCA_026018925.1. Taxonomy (NCBI): domain Eukaryota; kingdom Metazoa; phylum Chordata; class Mammalia; order Scandentia; family Tupaiidae; genus Tupaia; species Tupaia tana. The sequence continues at coordinate 105,058,394 of JAKSZU010000002.1, read as the reverse complement.
GTATTAGGAATTTTTCTTATTTCCTTCCTTCCTTCCTTCTTTCCTTCCCTTCTTTTCTCTTTCTTTCATAGAGACAGTCTCACGGTATTGTCCTAGCTGACCTCAAACTCAAAATGCTCCTGCCTCTGCATCCTGAGTAGCTGGGATTACATATACAACACCATGGCTGGCTAGATTTCTAGAAAGCATGAAATAATATGACTATGGCCTTTTTTTTTTAAGTTTAGCTCTAGAAATAATATTTATAAAGAGGATATAATTGTTCGTTTATTTGACTTTGCATAAAACCTCTTAAAACAGATTTCAGAGCCACTAATGATCAAGTCTAAAGGCCCGCATCTTAATTTAGACAAAAATCAGTTAACTAGTTCTGTGACTTTAGTCCTTAGTATCCGATTATATATATGAAGGAAGTTCAATTTTTAAAAATTTCCAGGTTTTTCCTATCTCTAATTTTTCTTTGTTTATAAGAGGTAAAGCCTTGTGCCTGAAGTGTGTGGGTAACAAACTTGCCTTTTATGAAACACTTGCACAGAGTTTCTATCTGATTTCCCCAGTTGTAAAGGGATTTTTTGTTTATTTATTTATTTAATTTTAAAAAATAATTGTTTATTTCATTTATTTATTATTATTTAATTTGACCAGGGCTGGGGAAGAGAGACAGACAGAAGGAGGAAAAGTGAGAAAACAAGTCACCAGGTCCAGGAATCAAACTGTGGTCGGTCATGGGGGAGTTCAGTGCCTCAACCACCATGCTACCTGCCAGCCCCTTGTTGTTGTTGTTTGTTTGTTTATTTACTAATTTATTGCACATTCAACCACTGTATATCATTACAACTTGTAAAATGTTTTATTTGGTTTTATAAATGCTAGAAGTCTATGCTCTCATAAAGAGAACCCCTCTGGGGAACCATCAGTTAACGTAATGGCTATGTCGCTGGACTCCCACGTAGTTGACTGCGGTTTGTGTCCCAGACCCAGTGGCTTAAAACTCACGCCGGGCGCATGTGCGTGTGTGCCCAAGATCCCGAGAGGAGAATGGAAGAGAAGGAATTGCGGCGTGACCATCCCCCCTGGGGGGTGATTTCTCGCTTTCTGTCTCTATGTCTCTCTCTGTCTGTCTGGTGAGCGCACGCGCCCTATAGCGAAAATCTCTCCAAAAAAAAAAAGAGAACCCCTCTGGTTATGCCAGTTTTTTTTCCCTCCAATTCTCCATTCTCTCAGGATGCTGGACACACACATATGCATATGCCTGGTGTGTTTTTCAAGCTGTTGGGTCAGGACTCGTACCCTGGTTAGCCATATGGGATGGCCAGCTTTCTCTGTGTAGTACCTAACTGGTGTACTGCAAGTCCAACCTAATCTCCCAGGCTTGTTTGTTTGTTTCCTTTAGTTTTTCCTGTAGGCATGTGCACTGGCAAGAGAAAGAGAAATCATAGGAAGGATGATGCCACTATCCCTTCTCCTCCATTCTCCTCTTGGAATTTTGGCCGTGCGCACGCGTGCACGCACGCGAGCACACGTGTGCACACACACATGCCTGGTATGTTTTCCAAGCTACTGTGTCCAGGACTCAAATTGCATGGTAGCCCATGTGGGATCCAGCCACCTTAACCTCCATGCTACCTGTTGACCTCAGATCTCCTGTTTTTTAATGACTGAGTTGAAAATTGAATATAAAGAAAGAAGTTCACAAATGGCTCCACTATTATAAAACATTCAGGAAACATTTTAAAATTAATCAGCCAAACTAAATAAAAGAAGGATAAAAATTTTGTCTTAGTGATCTGGAAAATAACTTAAATCTGTGTACTATCATTCTGCTACATACCAAAGTTACTGTAAAGTTACTGGCCCAACATATATGAACTAGTGACTAAGTAGAATCAGAATCAGATTATTGGCTCAACCTATCTTAACAACGGACTAAAGAGAATCAAAGAATCCTGGAGAGCTTGGATAAATATTACTAGAAAAGACCTCGTTTCTGTTTACTGGTCCACCCACCAGGAAGGTTCATTCTGGCCCACAAAAGCAACTCCTTTTTCTCTCTGCCAGTCCATTTTAATTTACCATAAGATCACCAAAGCTCTAATCACACCCCCTGCCTTCTTAAGGACTTTTAGTGACTCCCTGTTGCCTAGAGAATTAGGTCCAGGGTACTTACCCTGCTTTTCAGGCGCTCTGAGGTCTGGCCCCTGCCCGTCTTGCCAGCCTCGTTTCCTGTTACTATCTTTGATGTGCCTTCCACTCCAGGCTGTGTGAACTGCTTGCTCTCCCAGGATATTTCCTCTTTACCGCGTTCATGTGGTCCTGCTGCTTGTATTGCCCTTTCCCTCATTATCCCGGCTTTTCACTCTCCATCGTTCCAGACCCAACTCAAATAGTACGTTCCTTACAAAGCCTTCCTTGATCTCCCCAGCCAGAATTTCTCTCTCTGGTGTGTAATAGGCCTTTATCTGTGACCCTTATCACTTTTTCCGTTCCTGATACAGGTTTTTAAGCATAGACTTCTAGGCCAGAAATTTCTTTAAAGTTAGTCTTAGTCAAATGTATTCTCGTGTGCTAAGAAACTAGCTCATGACATGGCCTGTCCTTAAAAGTCTTGAGTTATATGTGAACGTGTGACTGCTGTACACTGGCCAGTTCTCGCTCACCCCACCAAATGTTTCTTTACCTACCGTGTGCAACTCTTTTCAGTACAAAGGTTGAGATGCAGAGAGATCCATAAATAGGGGCTAGCAGGTAGAGTGGGTGGTTAAGGCACTGGACTGCCACATGGCTGACAGCAGTTTGAGTCCCGGACCTGGTGGCTTGCTTTCTCACTTTTTCCCTTTCTCTCTCTCTCTCTTTTCAAATTAAAAAATAAATAATAATAACAAATAAAATTAAATAAATAATTTTAAAAAAGAGATCAGTAAATATAACACAGATGAACAAAAGAAGTATAATGGTATCTGTTTCCAAAAATGTTCAGTGAAATTACCACCTTTTGAAAACTATAAAGCAATGAACTCCAGTAAAATGGTCTAAGTAGTGGATGAACAAGAACAGCTGGGACCCATATTTCAGGTATTAAATAAGTTTTGAGCGAGGGCTGAGATAGTCTTGAAATGCCTGTTTTTAGAGCTTTGCTATGAATAATGTGCTATAAATTCTGCTTCCCTGTACAGGTGGATGATTGTGGCTTTTCTTTGAATCATCCCAATCAGTTCTTTTTCGAGAGCCAACGGATTCTAAATGGTGGTAAAGACATCAAGAAGGAGTCCATCCAACCAGAAACTCCTCAACCCAAACCAAGTGCCCAGAAAGCCAAAGATGCATCATCTGCTCTGGCCTCGTTAAATGCCTCTCTGGAGATGGATTTGGAGGGACTAGAAGATCACTTCAGTGACTGATTCTTGGGTAGTTCAGTAACCCTTTTTCCTCACTAGTCTTCATTTCCTATTTTTAAGTTTTTGCCTTTTTACTTGTTAACCTTTTTGTTAAACTTCTCTCCTCAGCCCACCTCAATCTCTTCATATACATACAAACTTACTAAGAAAACAGGCTTGCAGGTTTAAAAGAAAAAAAAAAAAAAAAAAAAGACCTCCACTATATTTTGCTTTGGCAAAAGGGAAGAGGAAGAGTTTCAGTTGAAGTCTGAAAAATGAGAGTTTCAGTTGTAATCCATCAGCTGAATGTCCTGATTTAAGTTTCGTGTTAGAATAAAATCAGCTTTTTTTTTTTGTTAAAGTCCTCTTGAAACAATACAGCTAAAGCCAACTTTTATTTCAACTCCTGTCACTTTGGTATTTTGACCCAGCCCTTCTCTGGACCATTTTTGTTAATAAATATCAAGATGTATCTGACTGTTTCTTTGTGTAATTTGGAGAGTCTTATGTCTTAACAGAGTATACATTACCTGTTTTGAAAGTGGTATTTTGGAATATCCATCACATCGCTAATCACCAGAGATTTCAAACTCTTTCTTTCTTTATTCAGTTGGCCTATTTGTGGTTATTCTGTATCAATAAGGAGAACTTTGGTGCCTTTGACTGGCGGCACACCCTCCTGAAATGAATTGTGACATGTGAATTAAGGGAAACAGAATTTGTATAGCTAGTTGTATTTATTAAGGAATAGAAGTGTTTTATAATATAGAATGATGGCACTCCTCATCTCCTGTCAATTCCATTCATTCTGGGAACAGGCTCACAAAAAATAGACAATTACTAAAGCAAGAATGTCACAAGTCTCAAGTGATTATTCTACCCTCCAACTTCTATACCTTATTATTTCCAGGGTGCCTTGAGTTATCAAATTGGTTTGGTAAGTTCATTAGCTTCAGTAATGACTATTCCGATATTGATAATAATTCCCTTCTTTCAGTGTCAGCAGTGGAGTTTGGTAAATGTTATGGATCACTACGGACATGCCAGGTCAACATCATACCTTCTTTGCCCACTTTTGGGAAGGAGGGAAGATGCAAGTGGATAATACTGTGTGCATCCTGTGGGTACTCTTTCCTCCCTAGGGTCTTTGTTTACTCATCCAGAGGATTTGAGGTTCTTAAAAGACCTGGTTTATCGGACCGCAGGTGGTGTGGTGGTTAATTACGCTGGACTCCCACATACGGCCACCATGGTTCAAGTCCCTGACCTGGTGTCTTGCTTTCTCACTTCCCCTCTCTTGCTCGCTCTCTCTCTGGTCAAATTAAAAGAAGAAAGAAAGAAAGAAGGGAGGGAGAGAGAGGGGAGGAAAGAAAGGAGGGGGAGAGGGAGCAAGGGAAAGAAAGTAGGAAGTTAAATAATTCTTTAAAAAAAAATCTGGTTTAAAATGTGCCTCTTCTTGCCTATTGACTTGAATTATGTGAAATACTAGTCTATTTCAGTGCTCTTTTCTTAGCAATAAGAGGTACTTTTCCTTTATTCTCTTGAATCACTATATTAACTACATTAAAAAGAAAACATTGTGGGACTAGCAGATGGCATAATAGTTACATCACTAGATTCCCATGTAGTCGACCATGGTTCGAGTCCCTGGTGTCTTAAAACTCACACCAGACCTGTGTGTGTGCATACATGTCCAAGATCCTGAGAGAATGGAGGAGAAGGGACTGCAGCATGGCCATCACCCCAGGGGGTGATTTCTCACTTTCTGTCTCTCTGGCAAGTGCATGTGTCCTATACCAAAAATTCTTTCTCACTAAAGAGAGAGAGAGAGAGAGAGAGAGAGAGAGAGAACATTGTATTCAGAAACCTGGACTATAGAAAACCACAGTTTTAATCCTGTGATAAATTGCATCAGTACGGAAAAGGCTTAAACCGTTTCAGATCCTCGGAACCTGAAAGAGTCAGCTTTCAGAGGTTTCAGAGTCAAAGATTTCCTGGACTTATAGTAACATATAATTAAATGAGCTACTATCTGAACTTTCATTTGTCTTTGTGAATTATTATTACTTCGTTCAGAAAATAGCATCAGTCAACTACAAATTACCCCTATAAATCTTTTCCTTCTGAAACCATCTGCTATTCCTTTCATCATTTATGGTTCTCAGTAGGGATCTGAGGATTGCCTGCCACTTTATCCATGAACTGCAAAACTCTAGTCCTTTTTTGTTTGTTTTAGTATTAAGAGCAAGTGCTACGTGGAGCTGTGTTAACCACAGAATTAAGTTAGCTGTTGAAAGCCAAGCATAGAAATGTAGGTCTCTGTTGTACTAAAAGAAGAGAACTATTAGAAGGAATCTCACTGCTGGAGTTCAGTGAGAAATCTTATGACAGGATATTCATATCTGGCAACATTTTGCAAGGTTGTCTTTTCTCCTGCCTCATGTTCTCCTTTTATGAAGCCTGTGCTCCCACCAGCTAAAGGACCAGCTAGCAGCGCAGTAGATGTGTCTTAGTGGGCTATTTATGTTATACTGGCTGCCCGAGAATTTGCATCATCCTACTTGAATGTTTTATGTGTGTCTATTCAAACTCCAAAATAATGCTCGTTTAAATATTAGTTGTATAACAAGTTCAATTCCTTTGTAATAAGCTTTGATCCCTTGTCATGTGTTATACAGAAGAATACTTAAACATTTTGTGAAGTCTATAGATTGGAGGATGAAGGTTAGAGGTTTATATAAAAAGATAGAAATTAATGTTTTTCTGGTGCTTCTTTGAGTTGGAAAAAGCAATTTATTTTTCATGCTTCACAGGTCTTGACAATTTTGATTTGTTTTCTTTAAAGCAGAACTGTTTGAGTCAGATGATGTAGGAAGAACCCAAAAGAAAACTCAAAAGCCAACAGTCTGTTTTTAAAACAGTAGCCAATGAAAAGGAATATGCGTTTTCCAGATCTTTTAACTTCTAGTCTTTAATGACGTCTTCAAGGAAGAGAGAATGTGTGATTTTCAAAGACAGAAGAAGAAATAGCAGAGGAGAGACACTAGGTTGGAAATTTGTAGCTGGTCGAACGACATGTTAGTGGAGATTCTTTCATACTTTCCCGTTGTTTCTCTATGATGTTTTTCACTCTCACCATACAATATAGAAATCCTAACTGCCATGTGCATAAAAGAACACTAGAAAGATTTTAAGTAAACTTTTTAGGACTGCTTATAATATTATAGAGTCATAAAAGTGTATAGTTATAGATTTTGAATGAGTAGGGAGTAGAATAAAGCAATAGAAAAGATCTTTAATTCATATAGAATTTTAATAAGCTGAGGGATTTATTTTCTGTCTAAGCTCATGCAGGATGTTGTGCTTGTTACACTTTGCTGTCTTACTGATACTCACGGTCTTTGCAAGCAAACTTCTGTAATTCTTTGCAAAGAAGAAAAGAAAACTTTTGGGATTTAAGCTTGAAAGGCGAAATGAGACAACTCTAAGGTTCTGGTTCAGTTAGAGCCTACTGTTTGCAAATTTAATCAAGGTCTTCCACAGGCATCAGCTTGACATTAAATTTAAGTGCCCATTAAAGTGAGAGTTTGACAGCAGTTCTGGATGTGACGCTCGGTCTGAGGACATCTTTACAGCTGGAAGGGGAAGAAAAGTTGAGAAGCCTCAAACCACTGTGGTAATTAGATCCATTTGTTAACTTCTTTTCTAATGTTGGCAAAGGGAGGGAGAGAAAAAGTTGACAGAGAGGCTACAATCAGAAAGGCAGTCCAGTGCTCCCTATAGAAATTACTCAAGCCCAGAGTTCTGTTTTGCAGAGAACAATGGTAAATATACCCTGTGACACGAGAGTAAGATGGAGAAATGACTTCAAGAATATTTGTCTTCAGACCCAATGCACAATGCTCTGTGATGTTCAAGCCACAGGGGAAGGTCCCCAGTAAGTGTCTCAAAGGCTCCCTGTACACTCTGGGCACGTCTGCTCATGCCAGTGACCCTGGCTGGCTAAAGCACAGGGTGATTGTAATATGATGAACCTGTTAGGGGTCACTGTCTTTCTGTCTTTCTCCCTGAAGAAATAAGTAAAATTTAAATAAATTATTTCATTTATTTATTTAAATTTTTGAGAGGTTTTTGATATAGGGCACGTAGGCCCGCCAGAAAGACAGAGAGAGACAGACAGAAAGTGAGAAATCACCTCCCAGGGGGGATGGCCACACCACAATCCCTTCTCTTCCACTCCCCTCTTGGGATCTTGGGTACTCATGTACACGTGCCCAGCGTGAGCTTAAGCCACTGGGTTCGAAACTCAAATTACATGGGAGTCCAGCGACATAGCCATTATACCAACAGCTGGTCCCAATAAATTATTTTTTTTAATATTTTACTTAGTTTGTTTTCCTTTCAATACTCAGAACCATGGTGCGTGGAAGTTGTATTTTGAATAGGTATGCTACAACAGTTCCTTTGGAGGACATAGAGCATTATTTGGGAGTGGACTTCTGATGGTAAGCTGTTAGCCTGAGTTAAGTTTTTCTCACGAGGGTATCTAACTTATATTCAGGTAATTACTTATCTGCCCAAAGCACTGGGCTGTGTTTTCAGTGTTGAGTTCCTTTTGACAGGGCGCTATTGCCCTAGTCTAAGGCATCTCACCATTATTGCATTGGAGGCAATTAGCTTTGTGACTTTATGGAAATCATGTCACCTATAGGAAATTGTCTTTCCACTTAATCTGACTGTCCTGCCGAAAATGATACTATTTCCTGCTATTGGGTTTGCTTTCTATCCTGTAAGCTCTTTTTGTCCATTGCTTCATGACATTTTATTTTCTCCAAGAATCATCACCGCAGAATCTTATCAAAGACAATAAAAGACTAAAGAATGCATCTATATATAAAGCTCTTGTATTTCCCTTGAGCTTTCAATTGCAGGACTGTTTTCAAGCATTGACGACAAGGTAGTGGAACAACATCGCTAATAAATGCATGATGGATTTTTCAGTTCAGCCTTGCATTTCTAGGCACGCATTCACCATAGCAGAGCTATGAGGTTCTTCAAGGTTTTGTTTTGTTTTGCACTGAAAGCATACATGGAAAATAAATTCAAAACTCTTGTATGCAATTTAAGACTCTTTTTAATGAGGAAACTAACCATCTAATGCAAATTTTCCTGATCTCCTAACACATCAGTTTTTAGAAAATTTTAGTTTGTATTTGGGTCATAGAAGATACCTAGATATTGATTTGAAAGGACATAGTGAATGGTAGATGGCAAGCTTGTGTTTTTTAATCTTTATATTTCTCCTCGTAGGCCTCTAGGCTGTTATGACTTGTATTACTAGACTAACAACAAAGATAAATACCTGTTTAATCAGGCCATTTTACAAAGAACTATGGTCCTCAATTATCATTCCACTCCAGACAACTAGGCACAAATATTGTTGAATTGCTTATGTGGCCTGAACCTTAACCTGTTTAGATTCACTTCGGCTTATTTCATAGGAACTTTTGTTAAGGGGTACACCTTAGTCATCACATTAGTCGTCCTGGTGTGCTCTCCTCTCAAGTCTTAAATGCTTTGTATGCAGCCATCCATTCAGTGCTGAATGGTCTTGTTTCGGCCAGGTCCGTAAAAGCGTAAAGGAAGACCTGTTTGACCTTGTGTGATGTTGTGACCTGGGGATTCTATGCTGGAGACCAGAGCAGACTTCTGATTTCTATGCTGAGAGCAAGAAAATGCCATTTATAATGGTGACAGAGAGTGGTGCAAATGCCCTTGGTTTTGGTCAGCCTCTCAAATATTTGAGAGGCTGACCAAAAGAGGGGAAATTGTTAAATTAAACTATTTTGACCTAAAACAGTCATTGTACTCTCACACTGGGATTCCTACCATGAGCTGAAATCTACAAGTTAGGCTGTTTTTCTGAGTGGGTTGCTTGGTTACAGCCAATCACAGCAGCTAGGCTTCAGTCAATCACAGGCATCCCGTCCCACCTTGTAAACAGTGTTAATACAGACAAACTTCAGAATGTAACAAATGATTTCTCTACTTCACTCCCTCACTTACTTTTTTGGTACACTTTCCCTTTCACTGCACACATTACTTTCCTGTTCCACAGACCTAAATGCTGAGTTGACCACAAGGCTGGCTGGAGTGTCCGGAAGTCTAGATTTAAATTATGTTAAGATTTGCTTGATTAAAGCTCTATTTAAAAAGAAGAAAGAAAGAAAAAAAAGAGAGAAAGAGTGAAAGAGAGAAAGAAAGAAGGAAGGAAGGAGGGAGGGAGGGAGGGAGGAAGGAAGGAAGGAAGGAAGAAGGAAGAGAGAGAGAGAGAGAGAGAGAAAGAAAGACAGACAGACAGACAGACACAGTGATATATTATTCTCTTTCCCTTTTCATTGCCAAAAATAAAATCATAATTTAAATAATTTCTACCACCCTTAACTCTTGTTGGCCATAGAGTTTCTGCCTGGTCCTTTTCTTTATGAGTCTCCCTGAGTGATCTCATCCACTGCCATAGTATATATGTATAGGTATGTATATGTATACTATATATATATGTATATCAATGTGAAATTGCATTTCCAGTCAAACCTCTTCTCTGAGCATGTACCATCCATCTAACTACCCCTTGGACCTTTCTTTTAGGATGCTTCACAGTATCTCAAATTTAACGTGTCCAAAATCAAACCAATCTTCCCCCAAAATTTGCTTTTTATTTTTAATATAATTTTTTATTGTTAGAAACTCTAAAATTAGCTTTGATTGTCCTCTCTCTCACTTCTCCAATATCCAAGTCCATTTGATTTTAATATCAGCATGCCAAACCAGTGGATCTTAATAGGTCAGTTTTGCCCTGTGGGAGGGTCTTGACAATGTCTAAAGACATTCTTAGTTGTCACAGGAGAGAGGGGCTTTCTCCAGGCGTCTAGTAGATAGAGGTCAAGGATACTGCTTAACATCCTACTGTGCACAGGAAAACCCTTCACAACAAAAAAATACCTTACCCAAAATGTAGATCCAAGATCAAGAAACCCTATTCCAAACAGTTTCCTTCCCTCCGACCCCAATTTGTATTCTGTTACCCTCTTATCACGGCATCCACAGCAATTTCTTATCTTTCCTGGTTTTCATTTACCTAGACTGGACCCCGACCACATCCTTCAAAATGCAACCCCAATCCTTTTTTCCCCTCAAATGTTTGTCTTCTTCTTTTTTTCTTTCTTTCTTTTTTTTTTTTTTTTTTTTTTGAGAGGTTTTTGCTATAGAGCGCGTGCGCTCGCCAGACAGACAGAAAAAGAGAGATAGAAAGCGAGAAATCACCCCCCAGGGGGGATGGCCAAGCCGCAATCCCTTCTCCTCCATTCTCCTCTCGGGATCTTGGGCACGCACGCACACGCGCCCGGCGTGAGTTTAAGCCGCCGGGTCCGGGACTTGAACCGCGGTCGACTACATGGGAGTCCAGCGACATAGCCATTATGCTAATTGCTGGTCCCAAATGTTTGTCTTCTGAAAGCTGGCTCTCTACTACATTTATGAGGAAATCCAACTGCCTATTATTTTGTGCGTGAGGCCATTCACAACCTGACCGCTACCTAGCTCTCTTAAGTTTAGAAAGGAAAATATTACAGATCAACATCCCTCATAAACATAGGGGCAACCATCCTTATGAAAATGCTAGCAATTATAATCAAGCAGTATAGAAAAAGGACAATGTATCGTGACCAAGTGGGGTTTATTCCAGGATTGTAGAAATTTTTCAGTGACAAATAATCAATGTAGTGGATAACACTAACAAAAGAAAAATATATGACAATTTTAACAGACACTGAAAAAAACATTCGAGGAAATTCAACATCTCATGATAATTCTCAGTAAACAAGCATAAAGGGAACTTAAAGGTATAAAAATTTTAGAGGTAACATACTACTTAATGGTAAAAAACTGAATGCTTTCCTTTTAAGACCTGAAACAGGATAAGGATAACTATTCTTACCACTTCCCTTCGGCATTGTAAATCAGAAATGAAAGGCATACAGTTTGGAAAAAAGAAAACTGTTCTTATTTCCTGGTGACATGGTTATATATTTAGAAAATCCTGAATCTTCAGAAATGTTTCTAGAATGAATAAGTTTAAGCAAGGTCATAAGAGAGGCTAATATATGAAATTAATTATAGTTCTGTATGCTAGCAGCAAAGAATCAGAAGTTAAAAATTTTAAGATACCATCTAAAATATGAGATGCTTAGAAATTTAAGGTAATACCAGACTTTTAAAAGTTTGTAGGAAAAAATGAAAGTAAAGTACCAGTTTATTTTGGTATCCATACATAGTTTTTTCATGATACATATTTTAGCTTTTAAGGACCTGTGCATGTGTCAGATCTGTATACTGAATACTATAAAAACACAGCTGAAAGAAATTAAGGCCTAAATAAACAGAGAAAGATGCCATAGAAATCTCAGTATTGTTTACATCTCAGTTATTTCAAAATTGATTTATAGGTTCAAGGTAATCCAATCAAAATTTCTGTAAGTTTTTTCCCTCATGTAAATTAACAAGCTAATATTAAAATCTATATGAAAAAGTAAAGAACCCAAAAGAGCTAAAAACAATTTTTGGGAACCAGCAGTTAGCGTAATGGCTATGTCGCTGGACTCCCACATAGTCGACCGCGGTTCGCGTCTCGGACCCGGTGGCTTACAACTCACGCCGGGCGCGTGTGCGTGCGTGCCCAAGATCCCGAGAGGAGAATGGAGGAGAAGGGATTGCGGCGTGACCATCCCCCCTGGGGGGTGATTTCTCGCTTTCTGTCTCTATGTCTCTCTCTGTCTGTCTGTCTGTCTGGCGAGCGCACGCGCCCCATAGCGAAAAACCTCTCTCAAAAAAAAAAAAAAAAAAAAAAAAAAAAAAAAGAGCTAAAAACAATTTTAAACAAGAAAAACAAGGTTGGAAGTCTTACTTTACTGATTTCAAGGATTACTATAAAGCTATAGTAATCAAGATGGTGTAGTGTTTGTGTAAGAACAGACAGATGATCAAAGACAGTCTAGAAATAAACCCACACAGTTATCATCAAATTATTCTTGAGAAATAGAACACTGTTATTCAATAGGGAAAAAAGGAATAATTCTATTAGGTCAAAACAACTGGATTACTTTATAACTACATAGCTATGTAAGTGTATGTGCATACATATACACCAAATTTGTTTAAATGTTTTTTATGAGAATTAGTTAATCCTAAAAACATAAGAACAGACATTTTATAATAAATCTTTTCTTGTTACAGAGGGAGGCATTTATATTCCTTAAATTTTGAAGAGTAGTTTTCCTTATGTCTCTTCTATTGTCTCCCTTTTTTTTCAGTTTCTTTCAAGTTTGTTTAAAAATTCATGATAGCTTATTTGTGTGTGCACATGAAAGAGAGATATGAGAGAGAGGAATATGTCCCGATTCTCTTCAGCTCTCAGGATCTTGGGCACATGTGTACAAACATAGCATGTTTTTGATCTGACTGGGGATCCAAACCCACAGTCAGCCATGTGACTTTCAGCCTTGTAGTTCAGGCTTCTTTTGCTACCAACTGAATCACCAGGCTGGACCCGTCATCTCTTTTTAAGTGCATTTGTAAGAAATAGATGAGTTAAGAGGATCAGCAGATGTCGTTATGTTGCTGGACTCCCACGTAGTCAACCACAGTTCAAAACTCATGCCCAGTGCGTAAGTTTCCAAAATCCTGAGAGGAGAATGGAGTAGAAGGGATTGTGGTGTGGCCGAACCCTCTGGGGACTGATTTCTCACTTTCTGTCTCTGTTTCTTTTTGTCTCTTTGGCAAGCGCATGCGCCGTGTAACAAAAACCTCTCTACAAAAAAAAAAAAAAAAAAAAAAAAAAAGGTGCAGATAAGTTATCAGAATAGGGTATTGTTGTATGTTTGTTCATTTTCATAACCTTTTAAATAAGATAAATGTAATTCAGGAAGCATCCACAAAGAACACACTTAAGAGGATGGACTATTTTCGGTTTATCTCTCTAAAATGAGGAATTATTTTTTGAAACTTAAAATAAATCTCCCCTGGGACCAGCAGTTGGTTATGTTGCTGGGCTCCCACATAGTCCACCGCAGTTTGAGTCCTGGACTCCATGGCTTAAACTCACGCCGGGTGTGTGTGCGTGCGTGCCCAAGATCCCGAGAAGAGAATGGAGTAGAAGGGATTGTGGTGTGGCCATCCCCTCAGGGGGGTGATTTCTCACTTTTCTGTCTCTCCCTGTCTTTCTGGTGAGTGCACACGCCCTATAGAAAAAAAACTCTCCAAAAATTAATTAATTAATTAATTAATTAAAAATAAAAGTAAATCTTCCCTTACCATCTTAAATGGCAGTAGCTTCATAAGTTGCTTACATGTTGCTGGCATTCAAAGATAACATAAAAATTTTAAATCATAGCATTTTAAAGATCAGGGACGAGCAGATGGTGTAATGGTTACATTGCTGAACTCCCACATGGTTCAGCCTTGATTCGAGTCCTGGACCTGGTTACTTAAAACTCACGCTGGGTGTGTGTGTGTATGTGCGTGCCCAAATCGCTGAGAGGAAAATGGAGGAGAGGGGACTACGGCATGGCCATGGCCCCTGGGGGATGATTTCTTGCTTTTTATCTCTCTATCTCTCTATGTCTCTCTGGCAAGTGTACATGCCCTATAGTAAAAATCTCTCTTAAAAAAAGAATTTTAAAGATAAAAAATCAGCACATACTTCTTGCTTATATGAACCTTTATATTAGGTAATCATTTTACTTGTCTGTTTCTTACTCATTTGCCTTTTTTTTTTTCTTTTTCTTTTTTTTCTTTTTTTTCTTTTTTTTGCTTTAGAGTGTGTGTGCTCACTGGAGAGACAGAAAGAGAAAATGAGAAATCACCCTTCAGAGGAGATGGCCATGCTGCAATCTCTCCTCCATTCTCATCTGAGGATTTTGGGCATGCAAGCATACACACCTGGTGTAAGTTTCAAGCTGCTAGTCTGAGACTTGAATTGTGGGGAACCACATGGGAATCCAGTGCCTTAACCATTATGCCACCTACTGGTCCCCATATTTTACTTTCAGTGCCAAAGTAATAGATAATTCTTACTCAATTAAAAACTACTTCCATATTCTAGTTTCTTTTGTGAACCTGTTTGCACATACATTAGGGAATACTTGAAATTTTGAAGTGCTTTGTAATGTTCCATATTAATTCATTAAGTTTGCACAAATGTCACTTTCTTTTCATTTTTAACTACAGAGCAAAATAACTTACATTTCTTCAATTGCTAACTAGTTGCTCAGGCTTATTTTTATTACTTGCCTCTATTCAATATATTTGTCATATCCCTTTTAACTTCTTTATCTGATTAAATTATTTTGATAGATTTTTGCTTTGAGATCTAATTATCTTTACATTTTCCATGAATTCTAGAATTCTGATTAAACTATCTCAAGGTACTTTTTGTTTCCAATTTAGTGCTCAAATCAAGTCTAATTTGTACCAATGAACATATGAAACTAATGTTGACTTGAAACATTTTGCTATGACCAAACAGCTGTTTTTGCTGCTTTGGAACTCTGTGGCTATTTGGCCTCCGAAATTCTCCACATTGTGGTTTTAGATACTTAGGGAAAAAGAGTGTCATGGGGATAAGGAAATACGGAGAATGGGCACGAGGAGATAAGAAGATAAGAGTGGTTCTGCTTATCCCTATGGTACTACAGCCTCCAATAACATTAGCGCGGGGCACACACCAGAGGCAGAGTTCCAGCTCTCAAAACTTTGTTAAGACTTCTTACGTTCCAGTGGTCTTTTTGTGTGTTTCTTGTGTTCATTTTACTAAGAATGGATTGTATATCATCTATTATAGCTTTTATATCACTAGCATTATTTTTCTGGTAATTTTATTGCACTTTACTATTTATCCTCCTGTTACATAACCTTTAAGCTTTGACACACTTTCTCTTTTCATTTATAAATATGCTTTTTAAGTGAATATAAAATATATCCAGAAAAGTACATGAAACATAAATGTACAAATTGAATTTACCCATATAACGAAGCTCCGGTTAAGATAACTGAGGAGGGTAACATCAGCAAGGAATATTAGTTCTCTGGCTCTACTCTACCCCAACAGAAATCTAACTGGCAACTGTCTATAGGCAAGAATACTTTTGTGAATATCCCAGGACTCTGAGAAAACAAGGAACATAATGATATAAGTAATATTGTGCATAATCATATTCAGAATTTTCTAATGCTTATGAGAGTGATGTGTAAAACAGTTTTAATCCCTACGATGAGGGCTAAAAGACAAAATTATTCAAAACAACTGTAGCTACACTAAATTATTAAACATAAATTACAAATATAATGTAGATTTTGACATAAAATTATAAAAACTGGGGAGGAGGGAGTGAATGTGTATGTATAATGTTTGTAAATGATTAAAGTTAGGTGGTATTAGCACCTTCATATAAAGTAGCCTTTTATATGAATCACATGTTTTATAGAAGCCTTGTAGTAGCCAAAAAACAAAAACCTATAGTAGTTGCACAAAATATAAAAAGATTCAAAACATAGTGCCACAGAAAACCGTCAAATTATAAGAGATAAGAAATAACAAAGGATTTACAAAATAACCAGAAAAATATTGCAAAATGGACATAGCAAGTCCTTACCTTTCAGTTATTAACATGAATATAGATTATTTAAATTCTCTGGTAAAAAAGATAGTGGCTGGTGAATAAAATAATAAAAACACACAAAAAACCACAAAAATCACAAGATCCAACCAGCACTGCCTACAAGAGACTAATTTGATTTCTAAGGTGAGACATAGATAGAAAGTGACAGGATGGAAAAAGATAATCCACACAAATGAAAACCAAAAAGAGAATAAGAGCTGCTATGATTATATAAGAAAAAATAGACTTTAAAACATTCTTTACAGGAAGAGAAAAAGCAATAAAAAAAAAATCGTACAAAACCATAACAGACCTCAAATATCAAAAGCAATGCAGATTAAGAAAAACAAAATTGGAGGTGTCACATTTTCTGATTTTAAGTTAGATTGCAAAGATATAGTAATCAAAACAGTGTAGTATTGGTGTAAAAATAGAAACACAGACTAATATAAGAGAACAGGGCACGCAGAAATAAGTCCAAACATAAATGGTCAACTAAATTTAGACAAGGGTACCAGGAAGACATAGTGGAAAACAATCTAATAAAGCGTGGAGATTGAATTTTTACACACACACAAAAACACAAAGGTGAAATTGGACCCTTACCTTATACCATACACAAAAAGTTAACTTAAAATGGATAAAAACCGAAATGTAAGATCTGCACCATAAGACTCCTAAAAGAGAACATAAGGGAAAAGCTCCTCAACATTGGCCTTGGTGATGAATTTTTGGATGTCATAAACAAATAAACCCTCAAGCTAAAAAAAAATGAAATACATGAGACTACATTAAATTAAAAATGTTTTGCACAGCAACATTATATATTCTATATATAACATATAAACTGTTTTCTTAAAAAGATTTTAAAAAGAGCACTTTAAACTAAATAGAAAAATCACACACACACATACATACATATAACCATATATATTAACCCCTTATTTAATATGTGATTTACAATTGTTTTTTCCCAATTCATAGGTTGAGTTTTCATTTTGTTGACCAGGTGATATCTCACTACTATAAAAAAGACAAGAGATAATAAATGTTGAGAGTGTGAAGAAAGGTAATCCTATTCGTGGGAATATAGATTGGTACTATGAAAAATAGTGTGGAGGTTTCTAAGAAATTAAAAATAGAACTACTATTTGATCCAGTGATCCCTTTTCTAGGTATATATCTAAAAGAGATGAAATTACTACCTCAAAAAGATATTTGCATTCCCATGTTTATTGAAGCATTATTTACAGCAGCCAAGATTTTGAAAAAAAATCTGCCCATCAACAGATGAATAGATAAAGAAAATATATGTTATTCAGCCTAAAAAAAAAAAAAATAGGAGTTCCTGGCCCAACCATTGTGGCACAATCAGTAGTGTGCCAAACTGTGTAGCTAGAAGCCACATGTTGACCATGGTTCAAAAACACAGTGTGCTGGCTGGCAGGTAGCATGGTGGTTGAGGCACTGGACTCCCACAGTGCTGACTGCAGTTCAAGTCCCAGACCCAGTGGCCCTAAAATCACAAAACATCCACCACAAAACCCCAGGCTGGTGGGCCTGAAACACACCAGGAACCTGCATACATGCCCATGGTCCTGGAAAACTGGAGGACTGAATGGACTGGATTGCAGAGTGATCAGGTCCTGTGGAGGATGATTTTCTTTCTGTCTTTCTCTCAAGCATGTACTCTTGTTTTAAACAAATAATACTCAGGAGATCCTGCCATTTACCACAAAAGTAATGAACCCAGAGGACATTAAGCTAAGTGAAATAAGTCAGACACAGAAAGAAAATATGGCATGATTTCACTTCTATGTAGAATATATATATATATTTTTTTTTTTTGAGAGGTTTTTGCTATAGGGCGCGTGCACTCGCCAGACAGACAGAGACAGAGAGACAGAAAGCGAGAAATCACCCCCCAGGGGGGATGGCACGCCACAATCCCGTCTCCTCCGTTCTCCTCTCGGGATCTTGGGCACGCACACACACGCGCCCGGCATGAGTTTCAAGCCACTGGGTCCGGGACGCGAACCGTGGTCAACTACGTGGGAGTCCAACCACATAGCCATTACGCTAACTGCTGATCCCTGGAATATATTTTTTAAGAAGAGCTTAAATACAGAAAGGTCGCCAGGGTCCACTGGTGGGGAGTGTAGATGGGGAGCTGTAAGACAAAGTGTACAGAATAGAATATATGTAGAATGAACAAGTCTAGAGATCTAATTTTTTTGGTGGGGGAAAGTTTTTGCTATAGGGCACATGTGCTCGCCAAAAAGACTGAGAGACAGAGAGAGAGAAAGTGAGAAATCACTCCTAGGTGGGACGGTCATGCTGCAATTCCTTCTCCTCCATCCTCCTCTCAGGATCTTGGTACGCACACGAGTTTAAGCCACTGGTTCCAGGACTCGAACCACAGTCGACTACATGGGATTCTAGCGACATAGCCATTATGCCAACTACTAGTCCCAACTAGAGATCTAATTTTTAACAGGAAGCCTAAAATTAGTATAATCTTATTAGGGATTTTTATGAAATAAGTAGTTTTTAAGCTATTCTTTTCATTAAAAGTAACTATTTGAGATGATATGCTAATCTACTTTACTACAGTAACTATTTTATTGTCTGTATGTATCCTTTAACATCATGGTGTAAACCTTAAATAAATACAATAAAACTTATTTTTAAGAAGCAAAATAGAGCTAGTCAGTGATGTGGTAGTTAGGAAGCAGGATCCCATATGACTGACAGTGTGACTGGAGTCCTGAACCTGGCAGCTTAAAGGGACAAGCAGTTAGCGTAATGGCTATGTTGCTGGACTCTTATGTAGTTGGCATGGTTTGAGTTCTGGACCTGGTGGCTTAAACTCACGCCAGGCATGTGTGCGTGCATGCCCAAGATCCTGAGAAGAGAATGGAGGAGAAGGGATTGCATCATGGCCATTCCCCCGGGGGTTATTTCTCTTACTTCTGTCTCTCTGTCTCTCTCTGTCTTTCTGATGAGCGCATCCGTCCTATAGCAAAAACTTCTCCAAAAGAAAGAAAAGAAAAAAAAAAAAACACTGGGTATATGTGTATGTGTGTACAAATCCTGAAAGGAGAATGGAGGAGAAGGAATTACATTGTGACCATCCACCATGGAAGGACTGCTTTCTCACTTTTTCTCTGTCTGCTTCTCTTTGGTGAGTGCATGTGTCCTCTAGCAACTTTTTTTTAAGAGGATAAAATAGATTTTAAGTTGCAAACTATAAAAAGAGATAAAGAAGAGCATTACATAATTATAAAGGGTTTAATTCACACAAACATGTACACAAATTATAAATATAACTTATATTTAAATGTAAACCCAACAACTTCACCATTGCTGATTTTATGTTTTATTTAAATATATTTTATTATGAATATTACTAATTTATGTAATAATTTATATTATTTATATTTAAATAAAATATAGACCCAATAGCTTCACTGCTGTATTCTATAAAATTGGACCAATTCTTCTTAAGCTCTTCTAAAAACTAGAAGTGGAGATTATATTTCCAAACTCTTTTTATGAGGTTAGCATTATACCAAAGCAGAAAAGATCATCAAAAAAAAAAGCATCTTTTTTCCCCAGGCCAATTTTCCCTGAAGAATATAGATGCAAAAATTCTGACCCAATATCTGCACATGAACACCTAAATACCCAAAGTAAAATGAAACGATCTGAAGGACAAACAGATTGTGATTACCATAATAGTAGAGAACCCTAATTCCCACTCTCAACAATGGACAGATCATCTAGACAGGAAGTCAGTGAGGAAACACTGGACTTAAATTAAACTTCAACCAAATGGACCTAAGAGATATATACAGAGTAGTCCAGCCAATGGCAGGGTAGATCATATGTTAGGCCACAAAACAATCTTCACAAATTTAAGAAAATTGATATCATGTATCTTTTTTACTCACAACAGAAAAAAAAAAACTAAAAATCAGCAACAGAAGACATCTCAGGAAATACACAAACATATAGAAATAAAATAACATGCTTCCAAACAACTAATGAGTCACAGAACAAATACAAATAGAAATAAAAAAATTACCTTGAGAAGAACAAAAATGAAAGCAGGACATATCAAAACTTATGGGATGAAGTAAAAGCAGCCCTAAGAGGAAAATTTATAGCAATAAATGCCTATTTTTAAAAAGAGGAAAAATTTTAAATAATTTAATGTTATGCCTCAAGGAACTAGAAAATGAACAACAAACTAAGCCCAAAGTTAGCAGAAAGAAGGAAATAATAAAGATAAGAACATAAATAAATGGGAAACCAACAGGTGGCATGGTGGTTAAGATACTGGGTACTCCCACATGGCCAACCCCAGTTCGAGTCTCAGACCTGGTAGCTTGCTCTCTCACTTTCTCTCTCTCTCTCTCTCTCTCTCTCTCTCTCTCTCTCTCTGTATGTGTGTGTGGTCAAATTAAAAGAAATGAATGAATAAATAAATAATCCTTTTAAAAAAGAACATAAATAAAATGAAAAAGAGACTAGAAAAATAATAGAAAAGATCAATTAAACTAAAAGTGGTTTTCTTAAAAATATTTTTAAAAAGGACAACCCCTTAGAAAAACAGAAAAAAAAGAGAAAACTCAAATGAGCAAGATCAAAAATGAAAGAGGAGACATTAAAACTGATATTACAGAAATTCAAAAGACCATAGAAAGTATAATGAGAACAAGCAGTTGTCATAATGTTTTCATTGCTGGACTCCCATGTAGTTGACTGTGGTTTGAGTCCCAGACCCAGTGACTTCAAACTCATGCTGGGTGTGTGTATGTGCATGCCCAAAATCCTGAGAGGAGAATGGATTGTGGTATGGCCATTTCCCTTGGAGGGTTATTTCTCACTTTCTGTCTCTTTGTCTCTCTATCTCTCTGCAAGCGTACACACCCTATAACAAAAATCTCTCAAAAAAAAAAAAAAGTACAATGAACAATAAATTTTAAGCCAACAAACTAGATATTCTAGAAGAAGTGGATATATTCATAGACATATTCAACCTACCAAGACTGAATCATGAAGAAATAAAAAATCTGAGCTGACTGATGACTAAGGAGATTTAATCAATAATAAAAAAGTATCTCATTCAAAAAAAAAAGCTTCAGACCCAATAGCTTCAGCACTGTATTCTACGAAATAGGATCAACTCTTCTCAAGCTGTTCTAAATACTAGAAGTGGAGGTTATATTTCAAAATTCATTTCATGAGGCCAGCATGACCCTGAATCCAAAGCCAGAAAATATCACCAGAGGAAGCACCTGAATATCCTTGCAGAACTTAGATGCAAAAATTCCCAACAAAATATTAGCAAACAGAATTCAACACCACATTAAGGAATCTTTCATCATAATCAGTGGGATATACCCCTCAGAAGCAAGGGTGGTTTGAAAGAATAAATGTGATATATCATATTAACACAATGAAGAATAAACATCATACAATCATTGTAGTATACATAGAAAAGGCCTTCGACAAAATGATTCAAAACATATTACAAAATAATTTTGATTAGAAAAGTAGAAAGAATGGTACAGGATTGACATCAGCAATACCATCAGAGTTGCCTAGTGCTACCCCCTCCCACAAAGGGATTAACGTTACAAATAATTATTTGAACTACAGTGACAGGAAGTGCACTAGAAATAGCAGGGAAGTGGGAAAATCTCTGGGAGCATGAAAACCCCGGGACGGCATCATAAAGGGAATGAGGCATCCTGGGTCTGCCACAGTCTCCCGTGATGACTTCAACCTGAAGGTAAGAGGGACCTCTTACCAGGAAAGGGAAACCGGAAACTCCTGGCAATCCTTATTACTACTATGGACACTAGCAATTCTTGCTGCTGGAAAGTACCAGCAAGAGGATATAGCAATTATAAATATATATACGCACTCAACTCTGGCGCACCAAATTCGTAAAGTGAATATCATTAGATCTAAAGGGAGGGGTAAATTGCAATACAATGAGAGTAGGGAACTTCTACCCTCCATTTTCAATAATGGAGAGATCATCTAGACAGAAAATCAGCAGTGACACAGGACTTAAAATTATACCGTAAGTCAAATGTATTTTATAGACATTCACAGAACGTTCTATTCAACAGCTAGCTGACACATTCTCTTCCACTGCACATGAAGCAGTCTCAGGATAGCTCATATGTGAGAACGCAAAACCAATCTGAACAAATTTAAGAAATGGGGAGGGTGAGAGGAAGGGGAAAAACTCCAAATGTCTTTCTTTCTTTTTTCTTTTTTTTGCTACAGGGAACATGTGCTCACTGGAGAAACAGAGAGAAACAATGACAGAAAGCAAGAAATCACTCCCCAGGGTGATGTTCACGCGTTAATTCCTTCTCCATTCTCCTCTAGGGATCTTGGGCATGCACGTGCACATACCCGATATGAAAGCTCCAAATTTCTGGTTTCTCTTGTGAAAAATACAATGGGTGGTCACACAGAGCCCACATTCCTGTGCAGCGGTGATCAGTGCATCCATGCAACAGCCTCACTGTCTCCCCACTGCCCTGCTGGCCCTACCATGGCCTGTTCTCTGCCTGGCCTGCCTCATGCATGTACGTGACCACGGAACGCCTGTGGGCATGTGGTTTGCACCCAAAAGGTCCTCTACCAGTGTCCATCCCGCCTTCACCTCAGCAGCCTCTGCCCGCTGTGGGCACTCTACTGCAGGTCCTGTAAGGTCAGAAAACATTGCACCATCTTCCTCAAAGAGGGCTGAAGCCAGATAAAGTTATGGTTAAACACAATCCCATTCCCAAAGTAGGTAATGGATGTTTTCTAATAACATATATCCAGTTTTCAATTTAAGAACACAGGAAAGATGCTAAAATGGAAGAAAAGAAATGGATGTTTTGAAATGAAACTTACTTTCAGGAGATAAGCATGTAGATATTCAGCCAAAATCTGAAGTTTTTCTTGGAATATCAGAAAGATCTTTGACAGAAAGACTCCACTCATAGAGCTGCTTTTCATACTGGATATGTCACTGGACTTCTATGTAGTCAACTGCAGTTGAGTCCCAGGCCCGGTGACTTAAAATTCACGCTGGGTGTATGTGAATGCATGCCCAAAATCTAGAGTGGAGAATGCAGGAGAAGGGATTGTGGCATGGCTTTTCTCCACTGGAGGGTGATTTCTCACTTTCTGTCTGTTTCTGTCTCTCTGGTGAGCAAACATGCCCTATAGCAAAAAATCTCTCTCTTAAAAAAAAAAAAGAAAGAAAAAAAGAGGGACTAGCAATTGGTGTAATGGCTATGTCGCTGGACTCCCATGTAGTCGACCATGGTTCGAGTCCTGGACCCGGTGGCTTAAACTCACACCGGCGGGTATGTGTGCATACCCAAGATCCTGAGAGGAAAATGGAGGAGAAGGGATTACAACGTGGCCATCCACCCCGGAGGGTGATTTCTCGCTTTCTGTCTCTGTTTTTCTCCGTCTTTCTGGCGAGCACACGCGCCCTATAGAAATTAGTAGAGCTATATTAGTGCAGCAGTATGGAGGATTTTCAAAATTAAACATAAAACTACCATATGAAGGGCCAGCAGGTGGCATGGTGGTAAAAGTGTTGGATTTTCATCTAGCCAACTGCGGTTTTAGTCCTGGACCAGCAGCTTGAAAATCATACAGGGTACGTGTGCATGTTTGCCCGGAATCCTGGGGGGAGAATGAAGAAGAGATTGTGGCATGACCATCCCCTTGGGGAGTGATTTCTGACGTTCCTTCTCTCTCTCTCAGGCTAGTGTAAGTGCCCTATGACAAAAACCTAAACAACAACAACAACAACAAAAAAAAAACCCTGGGACCAGCAGTTAGCGTAATGGCTATGTCGCTGGACTCCCATGTAGTCGACTGCAGTAAACGTCCCGGACCTGGTGGCTTAAAACTCAACGTCGGGCACGTGTGTGTGCGTACCCAAGATCCCGAGAGGAGAATAGAGGAGAAGGGATTGCGGCGTGGCCATTCCCCCCCCACCAGGGGGGGGTGATTTCTCGCTTTCTGTCTCTCTGTCTCTGTCTGTCTGGGGAGCACACACGCCCTACAGCAAAAACCTCTAAAAAGCAAATAAACAAAAAATCCCTAAAAGTAAAACAAAAAAAAACACCATATGACCTATCAATCCTACTACTAAGTGTACATGTAAAGGAAGGATATCTGCATGCTAAAGAGATATCTGCACTCCCACATTTATAGCAATACTATTTTAAATAATCAAGAGAAGAAATCAACCAAGTATCCATCAATGAATGAATGTATGAATAAAAAGTGGTATATAGTTCATAATGGAATATATTCAACCATAGAAAGAACAAAACTGATTTTCAATATAATGGGTGAACATGGAAGACATTAGGATAAGTGAAATAAGCCAGACATAGAGGACAAATGCCACCTGATCTCACTCATATGTGCATTCTAAAAGTTGATTTTGCAGAAGTAGAAAATAGAATATTGGTTTCCAGAGTCTGTGGAGGGCAGAGGAGAACAGGATATAGGGAGAGATTGGGCGATAGGTACAAAGTTATAGTTAGATAGGAGGAATAAGTCCTCATGTTCTTTTCACATTGCAGTTGATATAATTAACAATAATATGTTGTATATTCCAAAATAAATAGAGGATTTTCAATGTTCTCACCACAAAGAAATAATAAATGTTTGAAGTGATACATATGCTAATTACCATGATTTAATAATTACACAGTGTAGGTGTGTAATGGCTATTAGCGTAATGCGTTTGCGTCCCAGACCCGGTGGCATAAAACTCACGCCGGGTGCATGTGTGTGCGTGCCCAAGATCCCGAGAGGAGAATGGAGGAGAAGGGATTGTGGCGTGGCCATCCCCCCTGGGGGGTGATTTCTCGCTTTCTGTCTCTATGTCTCTCTCTGTCTGGCGAGCGCACGTGCCCTATAGCGAAAACCTCTCAAAAAAAAATTACACAATCTATATGTGTATCAAAACATCGCACTGTGCCCCATAAGTATGTATCGATTTAAAGTAAATAAAACAAAAACCCAGCATGGTACTGGCAAAAAGAAGTTGGCCAATGTAATAACATAGAAAGTCTAGAACTATTCCTTCCTCCCAGTTTACTGTCAGTTGATTTTTGACAAAAGTGCCAAGAACAGGGACCAGCAGTTAGCGTAATGGCTATGTTGCTGGACTCCCACGTAGTTGACCGCGGTTCGTGTCCCGGACCCGGTGGCTTAAAACTCATGCTGGGTGCGTGTGTGTGCGTGCCCAAGATCCCGAGAGGAGAATGGAGGAGAAGGGATTGTGGCGTGGCCATCCCCCCGGGGAGTGATTTCTCACTTTCTGTCTCTCTGTCTCTGTCTGTCTGGCGAGCGCACGTGCCCTATGGCAAAAAATTCTCAAAAAAAAAAAAAAAAAAGTGCCAAGAACACAAAATATAGAAAAAATGCAGGAAGTACACACTTTCTCCCTTTTTTTTGTCATGACCGTCATTGTCATTTAAAAATTTTTTTTGTTAATTATTTAACTTTATTGTTTTTATTATTTTAAAATTTGCTATAAGGCACACACAGAGAGAGAGAGAGAGAGAGAGAGAGAAAGCCACCCGGTCCAGGACTCAAAACACAGTTGGCATGGGGAAGTCCAGTGCTTTAATCACCGTACCACCTGTTGGTCCCATTTTTTTTTAAATTTGGTATAAGAAATATGCACTTGCCAAAGATGGGGGAGTCAAAGCAAGAAAGCATCCCCTAAAGGGGATGGAGATGCCACAATCTCTTCTCCTCCACTCATCTCAGGATTTTGAGCATATATGTACATACACCCCATGTTTTTCACGCTGCCAGGTCTGGGACTCAAACCACATTTTTGGCCATGTGGTATCCTGCACCTTAGCTCCTCTACCACCACCTGGCTCCAGAACACTCATAAATAATTGGTTCTGGAAAAAATAAATATTCATTTGCCAAAGAATAAAATTGGATGCTTATCTCATACCATATATAAAGATCAATTCAAAATTGATTAAAGACTTAAATGTAAGACTGGAAGCTATAAAACTACTGGAAGAAAATATAGGGGGAAAGCTCCATAACATAAGTCTGGGGCAATTTTTCTTTTTATATTACATTGAAAGTACAGGCAACAACGTAAAAATAGACAAATAAGATGGCAAAAAACTAAAAAGATTCTATACAGCAAAAAAAAAAAAAAAAAAAAAAAAAGGAATTAGTATAGTGGCAAGACAACCCACAGGATGGGAGAAATATTTGTGAACCATACATCTGATAAGGAGTTAATATCCAAAATATATTAAGAATTCAAACAACTTAATATCAAGAAAACATTCTAATGTAAAAATAGACAAAAATCTGAACATTTCTCAAAAGAAGACATACAAATTGCCAATAGGTACATTTCAAAATGCTTGACATTACTGATTTTTAAGAAAATGAAAATTAAAAACACAAGATATTATGTTACATTTGTTAAGTGAACTTCTATCAAAATGATGAAAAACAAGCATTGGTGAGGATGTAGAGAAAAGAAAACTTGGGTACACTCCCTGAGAAAATATAAATTAGTACAGCATGCAAATTATAAAGAGATTTCTTAAAAAGATTAAAAATGGAACTGCCACAAGATTCAGCAACTCCACTTTTGAGTATATACCCAAAGACACTGAAAACAGTATATTGAAGAAATATGTGGACTCCCAAGTCTGTTGAAGCACTATCAACAAAAGCTAAGATATGAAATCAACCTAAGTGTCCATCAATGAATGAATGGATAAAGAAAAGGAGGTAGATGATATGCAATAGAATACTATTCAGCTTTATGAAGAGGGGTGATCCTGTCTCTTGTGACAACATGGATAAATCCGGAGGGCATATATTTCACTGTTAAGTGAAATAAGCCAGGCACAGAAAGACAAAAAACATAATAAATTATCTTACTCATAAGTGTAATCTGAAAAAGTTGAATGCATAGAGGCACAAAATAAAATGGTGATTAACAGAATCTGGGTGTGAGGTGAAGAGAGATAGAATGAAGAGTTGTTGACAAAAGCATATGAAATTTCAGATAGATGGGGGAATAATTTATGATGTATTGCACAACAAGATGACTACAGTCAATAGTAATGTATATTTCAAAATGACTAAGTAATTTTTTAATGCATCATCATTAAACAATGATAGGTAGGTAAGTAATAGATGTGTTTATCAGCTTGATTTAATCATTCTACATTGTGTACATATATAAAAACATCACATTGTACCCCATTAATGTATACTTTTTTTTTTCAGTACAGTGTGTGTACTCACTGGAAAGAGACAGACAGAAAGAGAGAAAGGAAACGTGATAAATAATCCCCTCCAGATGGCCACACAACAATTCCTTCTCCTCCATTCTCCTCTTGGGATTTTGGCCATGCACACACTCACATGTAATGTGATTTTTCAAGCCACCAGGTTCAGGACCTGAATTGCTCAGTGAGCCATGTGGGATACAGCTCTTTAACCACCATGCTACCAGCTGGCCTGGTATAAATTGTTTCGTTAATAAAAAATAATATTAATAATTTTAAATATATTGGTAAAATTATTTCATTTATATATTTATATCTGAAGTAAAATGAAAATATCATCTGTCTTCCCCACTGAGTATGTGTTCTGTAATAAGCTTAACTGTTAAAAAAGGAAAAAAAAAATTGAATCCTATTAGCACTCCAGAGGCCCCCTCTTGTCACCCTCCAGTAACTAGCTTTTCCTTCTGCAAAGGTAATCATTTTTTCTGACTTTCAACACTGTAGATTATTTTCCCCATACTTGAACTTTCATGTGGACTCAGCATTATATTAGTAATTTGCTATTGCATATAACAATAGTTCCTACATTTTCCTTCATGTGTATAAGTCTATTGGATGTGTACATTGTGATTGATTTAATTCATCATAATAGACATTTGGTTATTACTTTTTGTTTATTACAAATAATGAGACTATGACCATTTTGGTACATAGTTTGTGGTACACACACACTCACACACACACACACATTTCTGTTGAATGTATACCTTGAAGTAAAATGGCTAGTATGCCATTTGTTCAGTTTTAGTGGGTCCCATTTATTGTGGGCAGTTTCCAGTTTCCCAGATACCCTCAGTGGTCTTTACACTACCCTTCTGATCTTACATATCCTTCTGTAATCTTCTCCCCTGGACTGGGCTTGTTGAATAGCTCTAGCAAATAAAATACGGTAGACTCAATGGGATAATATTTTTAGATTAAGTTACAAAGAATGTCTTCTGTTTGGGTGTACTCCCTATTTCGTGGATTGTTCATCTTTGTCTCCAGCTGCCATGTAGAGAGTTAGCCCTGTGGGAGTCTCTTGGAAGTGGATCTTCTGAGGCTACCAGTAGCCATGTGGATGGAGTAGATCCTACCCAAATTGAGCTTTGAGATGACTGTAACCCCAGTCAGCATTTGCTGCTTGCTGAGACACCCTGAATAAGAACTACCCAGCTAAAACAGATCCATATCCCTAAAAACTATGAGATATAAGATATTCATTGCTTAACAGCTTCTAAGTCTATCTAGTTTGGCTCCATATGTACAGTATCTAGAACAGTTCCCAGACCTTAGTAGGTCCTCCTTAGTAAATATTTGTTGAACATTATTCATTTGTCTAAATGAATAAATGTCTTCTACTGAGCTGCATTTCCAAAGTTTCTCAAGACCTTAAGACTGACTCACTGCAACTTATGCAACAGTTAATAATTTCCTCTCTGAGTATTTGAGTCCCCTCTCCAGCACACTGAAATTGAGTTGTTTTACAGGGCTCACTTGTCTAGTTGTTTTTCAGTTAAGCCGAGAAGCACACTACAAGACCCAGAAGTTTAACTTAGAATAATTTAAATTCTCTAAGAAATTCACAGCTTAACAGCCCATGAACATCTTCATAAGTCCTTCAGAAAGTCATGCAGGAATGGCTTTATGATAATGATCAGTCTGTCAAAGCAAAATGCAAATGATTATGAGTCACTTTGTCGAGTGAGTATACTAGTGCTGTGGACTGTTGATGAGCTCAAAGGAAGAGGTCGTGCACTAGGAAACTCACACTGTGACAAAGATTCTCATCAGTGTTATAGCTCTGAGAGCTCTTACTAGCCAAGAAGACTCTGAAGGAAAAAGAAAGAAACCAGACTGAGTTTGAGAGAATGATCGTGCTGCTATTGTGATATTGTGTATGAAGTACATCCTTGACAATAAATGACAAGAGTTCCAAAGTACAATTTTCTTGGGATACTTTATTCAGTAAGATGGAGAATATCATATCCATGGAGCTGGTAAGGGGATTGATGGTGGACAAAACATTTTTAATTGCATGCTTACAGAAGCCGGGTTAAGAATGTAAGATGTATAAACATAGTTATACAAACATAATAATGATGACTACCATTCATGAGATAAACAGAAATCACTGGGGCCATCTTCATCTCCTTCCTTTCTCTCACATCCTACATTCAGTTATTATACAAATCCTCTTGCTTCTACCAACAAAATACATCCACAGTGTGACCATTTCTCACAACTGTTGTCACCTGGTTCTAAGGTCTTATCACTTCTTGTCTGAATTATTGCAAAACCTTTAACTGGTCTAATGCATCTCTAACTTAGTCAAACATCTAATGATATCTTGAGGGAAAAAAAATCCACTTTAAAAAAAATAAGCTTGTTCATGAACAGTAATGTACACAGGTTGAAACAACTGTTTTTCTAAGCGTTTGTAAAAAGGGGGAAAGCTACTTGGGATGGGGTGGAGCAGAGGCAAACTGGCCAATGGGCCAAATCCAAGCACTTCCTATATTTGAAATCATTGTAATTGTTTACTTTCCTTAAGTGTAGCCAGTAAGTTTCTATACCCATTATTCTTTTTTTTTTTAAAGAATCATCAGATTTTTTTTATTCTTTGTTTTAATTATTATTTATTTTATTTTATTTATTCATTCATTTACTTTGACCAGAGAGAGACAGAGAGAGAGAGGGAGAAAGCGAGAAAGCAAGCCACCAGGTTCAGGACTCGAACCATGGTCGGCCACATGGGAGTGTCCAGCGCCTTAACCACCATGCCACCTGCTGATCCCTATACCCATTATTCTTAAACTTCCAGAATACTCATAGGAAGAAATTTGTCAAACTCAAACCAAATAAAGTTGTCTTCCATACCACAACCTATTGTTTCTAGGATATATAAAGCTCAGTTTCAGTTATCTGGAAACCCATGTCCTGTCAACTGAAATGATTAAATTCCTGAGTCCACCACAATTTAAAATTAGTGCTCTGGCCACATTGTCACAAACATTCTATGTGGCTCCATTATCTGCTGTTGTTTCCTTGTTGGAAAGGATTCTTTTTTCATTGAAATGAACCAATTTGGGGAAGAATATCATCCCATTTTGGAACCTCTATAAGGCACATATTCATCTATTTTCATTTCTTTATTTTTTCATTATAGAGAGTGTGTGCACGAGAGAGAGAGAGAGAGAGAGAGAGAGAGAGAGAGAGAGAGAGAGAGGCTGACCCTCAGCAGGATCTCAAGCGATGACCCCCTTTCCCCAGAATATCTGCTTGCCAGGATCTTGTGTACCTACACCTGCACCCAGTATATTTTCAGGCTGATTTCAGGATACAAAAAAGTCAGGCATGTGGCTTCCAGCACTGTAGTCCACTATGCTGGAGAATGCTATGTAGGCTAGCCCACATGTTCATTTAATACATGACTTGAGATGCCTTTATTAATAGATTACCTATGTTTCCAAGGCTTTAAATACAATGTGTAAACTATATATTGTCATAGACCCAAACTGAACACAGCTTCTTTCTACCGACATTCCTGTGCATCGTATATTTGTCCAAAGCTGAACTCTTCATGTAACATCCCCCACTCCCACCCAGGTCTGCTTTACTTCAGCCATCTTCATCTAGTTACAGCAACTCCATTCTTCTAGTCTCTCAGACTAAACAACTTGGGATCATCCTTAGACTTCCCTCATTGTATATCCAAACTCAATCTTTTCAGCTTCACAATATACCCAGTACTTGTCACCATCTCCATGGCTACCATCTTAGTGCAAACCACTACTATCTTCTAACTGGATTATTGTAGCATCTTCCCAGCTGGTCCCCTGGTCTGCTCTTGTATTACTGTCTATTCCAAACACGGCATCCAAAGCCATCCCATCAAAACTCATCTGATCATGTCACTCTTTGAGTCAGTTCCCTTTGATGACATCCTGGCTTGCTCAGAATAAAATTGGAAGTCCCTGCAGTGACCCATAAGGTCTAGGTCTCATGGCATCTCCGGCTTCATCTTTTTACTATCCCCTTGCTCATTCTGATGTAGTTACATGGGCCCCTTTTACATTCCTGAAACAGTAACCACACTCTCTCTCCCCACTTCTCTTCCCTCTGCCAGCAACAGGATTTTCCTAGGTAATCCACATAGCTTATTTCCTCATTTACTTTATGTCTCTGCTCAAAGAAGTCTTGGCTGATCATCCCATAAAATATCACCCCTGCTCCACCATCACTCTCACTCTAGCATATTATTATCCTCTGTTGTAACATCTTCCAGCACCTGATACATTCACATTTTCATATTTAGGGTCTCAGAATAGAGACTTTGTTCCAGTCGCTATTATAAACCCAGAACCTAAAGCAGAGCTTAGTACTAGGAGCTTCTTAATACATGAATGAATGAATGGATACTTAACTATGTTCCAACCCGTTTGTCAATTTTTTTCATTTTTAAATTTTATTATTATTATTTATATATTCAATTGCTGTACATTATTTAGATTATAGAGACTTTTCTCAGCATGATATACACCTCAGTCCAGCCCAGTTGAGAATACTATACATATCCTTGTCAACAAATAATAAACCTTATCTGTGTCGCACAAATGTCTTACCTCTCTATTTTTTCCCCAAATTTACTTTCCTATGCTCTTCCCCTCCCACACTCTCCTTCCACTTTGAATTCTCAGCCAAAAAATGGGGGGATCCATATTGTTGCCTCTTTGTTGTTGTTTTTACCTCATTTTTTTTTTTTTTTTTTTTTTTTTTGCTATAGGGCGCGTGCGCTCGCCAGACAGAGAGAGAGAGACATAGAGACAGAAAGCGAGAAATCACCCCCCAGGGGGGATGGTCACGCCGCAATCCCTTCTCCTCCATTCTCCTCTCGGGATCTTGGGCACGCACGCACACGCGCCCGGCGTGAGTTGTAAGCCACCGGGTCCGAGACGCGAACCGCGGTCGACTACGTGGGAGTCCAGCGACATAGCCATTACGCTAACTGCTGGTTCCCTTTACCTCTTTTTAATACTGAGGAGTAACTTTCCCTAAGTCCCACAGACAGTGAATGCACCAAGATGTGCTGACTTCGAATGACAAAATTTTATCACCACCTCTATTGCTTCTTATGAGAAACTTATAAAAAGATCACTAATGTTATAGGATTTTAAAATTGAACCACAGGTATTCCTTGAATGTAGGAATAGAATAGGTCTGTGTTAGCAATAAAAGGAGTTATATTTCCACCTCAGATGTGCCTGAGGATGTAAGACAATAAATATTAACCGCTTTGATGTTCCGGACTCTGCTGCGGCTGCACACTTGATGTACAAAAATGAGTTTCCTGACTTTTAGATATTATTTCACAGTGAGGGACTAAGAAGTGGAGGTTAAATTGGTCAAAGGATTGGCGATTAGAAAAGGTTTTTTTTTTTTAGAGAGATGTAAAGCCTGGCATAACATAAATGGAGAGATTCTGCCTCAAAGCTAATATGACAGTTTAATAAAAGGGCATTTTTTTTTTTTTTGGAGAGCTTTTTGCTATAGGGTGTGTGTGCTCGCCAGAAAGACAGAGAGACAGAGAGACAGAAAGCTAGAAATCACCCTCCAGGGGGTATGGCCATGCTGCAATCCCTTCTCTCCATTCTCCTCTCAGGATCTTGGGCATGCATGCATGCACATGCACCTAGCGTGAATTTAAGCCACCGGGTCCGGGACTCGAAACACGGTGGACTACATGGGAGTCCAGTGACATAGCCATTAGGCCAACTGCTGGTCCCGATAAAAGGACAGTTTTACAAAGGTGTGGGAAGAATAAAGAGAAATCATAAGGTGCCCTGCAGTGCTCTGGAGCCAGTATCAACTGGGTGTTATGACCAGTTCCAGCCCTGGGAACAGAAGGGAGTTGTAGAAGAGATGGAAGATCTCTAGCACAGCAGGGAAAGGAAGGACGATGTGTTTTGCAAGTATCTATGTAGACTCAGATACCCATATGAAACCACATGGTGGTCACTCTTACTGAAAGTACCTGTTACTCTCCTGAGGATCTCTCTGACTTGAGGAGGAAATGTGGGCCCCTGCGGAGCAGCTGAAAGTACCAGATTAATACCCCAGAAGCCATCCTCAACCAATAACAAATGAGTTAGTGGACAGCTAATCCAACTTCCTTTTTTTGTTGTTTTTTGAGTAGGACAATTCTGTATTCTGTTCTTTACCATCTCTTAGAGTTTCCCACCAAAATGTAGTTACAACAGCCTTTAGCAGGAACTTGCTTACCAACACACTCTGTAGTGGCCTCTGTCCTTTTCTAGCCTAAATGGTCCACCTTTAAATCTTGGTTTCAGGGTCCTCTTCTGGGGAACCCAACCTAAAAGAGACCTTGATAAAAATCTATGATCTGGGGTCAGCAGATGGTGTGATGGTTACGTTGCTGGACTCCCACATGGCCAACAGCAGTTCAAGTCCCAGACTTGGTAGTTTGAAAATCATGCTGGGTGCGTGTGCATGCATCCCCAAGATCCTGAGAGGAGAACAGAGGAGAAGGGATTGCAGTGTGGCTGTCCCTGCTGGGGGTGATTTATCACTTTCACCCTCATTGTCTCTCTCTCTCTCTGGTGAGCATATGCACCTTAAGGCCAAAACCTCTTTTAAAAAAAGTTATAAATTGGAGTTCAGAAATAGTCAACAATGGTGTTCAAAAAGAATAGCACAGTTTACCTGCTGGTATAATTCTGGGGTCTGCAAAGACAGGACAAATTTTCCTGCCATCTAATGTGCTCTCTGCACTGGATGGAGAGATTAGGCAAGGAACAAAGTGGAGAAGAAGGCATGGGATCCAGAGGCTTTGTGTCTCTGGATCATTGGAGAAGACTCCAGGATCAGAGGAAGGAGGGGAAGAAACAGCTACTAGCACTGAATTTACCAGGCCCCAGATGCAGGCTGGGAACTCACAGATGATCTTGCTGTTGTCCAGGAGTGACTGGACAGCGCTTCCCAGGCCCTGTGTTCATTCACCGGGGTGAGTGTAGGACATGAGGAGTGAAGCTCCAACTATGTGCAGGCAGAGCTCAATGAACGCCGACTGTGAGGACACTAATTATTATGCAAGTTGAAATTACTAGCACCACCTTAGAAGACACATTCATGGGAGGAATTAAGCTCAAATATGGCAGGTTAGAAAATGACCAAACTTGGACTAGCAAATGGCATAATTGTTATGTCGCTGGACTCCCACATGGCTGACTGCAATTTGAGTCCTGGACCCAGCAGCTTGAAACTCACACTGGGTGTGTATGTGTGTACATGCCCAAAATCCCAAGAGGAGAATGGAGGAGAAGGGATTGTGGCATGGCCATCCTTCCTGGGGAGTGATTTTTCACTTCCTGTCTCTTTGTTTCTCTGGTGAGTGCAAGTACCCTATAGCAAAAATCTCTCCAAAAAAAAAAAAAAAAAAAAAAAAAAAAAAGAAAAAGAAAGAAAGAAAGAAAGAAAGAAAGAGAGAAAAAGAAAGCAACCAAATGTAACCATCTATTTTTTTATTTTATTTTTTTTGGAGAGGTTTTTGCCTGTGCTTGCCAGAAAGACAGAGACAGAGAGACAGAAAGCGAGAAATCACCCCCAGGGGGGATGACTATGTCGCAATCCCTTCCCCTCCATTCTCCTCTTGGGATCTTGGGCACGCACACACACATGCCCGGTGTGAATTTAAGCCACCAGGTCTGGGACTCAAACGGCGGTCGACTACATGGGAGTCCAGCAACATAGCCATTATGCCAACTGCTGGTTTCGTGATCATCTATTTTTAGGATGCTTTCTGTAGGACATTATTCAGAAAACTTTAGACTGCTAAGGCCATGCTACACATTATAGATGAAAACAATCTTATAGCTATGTAGAAGTAGTAAATTGTATATGTTTAAGAAGCTAAATTTTTCTCTTTATTCAAATACCATAACTCGATGAAACCATGTTGTAATGACAAAAAAAATACATATCTATAGATCATAATTTTAGTTAAACTTTATCAAATCTCCATTGGTCCCTGTAAGTCATGAATCGTCATTCATCTTCCTACTTTATCTTTTTTTAAAAAATACCAAACTTTCAGCCTAGCTCTTAAAATTCTAAACTATCTTTCTCTTTTAGTCATAACATATATGGTTCAGTAAAATCATATTGTACCTACCCTAGTATGTAAATTTTATGTACAGATACTGCTTCTAAAACATATTTTACATCTTTTCTTGCCTTTCCAATTATAAGTAGGTGTTTGCCTAATTTGGAGAAATTAGCTTTTCTCTCCAAAAGGTATTTTCTTATGTGAACTCCCTAACTATCATTTTTTAATATGACACTTTTTATTTTAGAAACACATTTTAAAGCAGTGGTTTTTATCATAATTATAGAATTAAAATAACCTTTAAAAATACATATATACTTTTTCTCTCTCATAGAAAGTCAGTCTACTGCTATGACATTAAATCTTTTTAATATTAAATATCATGAGGTTCATTATTAAATTCCATGCTAGATTTTCCAAGGACTTAATAAGTACCTAAGCCATTCTATTTTATATCTTAAATTTCTTTTAAAGGTGTGTACACATGTATATGTACATATATGCAATATGTGCTTTTTTATACACACACACATATATAAAAATAAATGTAAAGTAGCTAAATTTTATATGTATATGTTTCTCTCTCTGGTGTTCATTTTTAAGAAGTCCTTTCCTTTCTTACCTTTCCTCAGTCTCAGGGGTAGGTAGATTTTATTTATGGGTTTGACTCTTTCAGTTACCATTCGTAGGGCTGATGTGCAAGGCGTTACATTGATCTACTTAGGTAGTAATCGGATCACATCCTTCCGGGGAAGGTCAATTGGCGCTCGGTGGAGAAGATGCAGGTAATGTGTGAGAGGCAGGGTAGCCACATTCTCACTCCTGTTCTGAAATATAATTTACTCAGGTTTGGGGTAAGTTACTTCAGCTTTCCTTGAAAATACAAAGCTGCTTGATAATAGTCAAGGGCACATAACTGAGTTGTTTCTAGTTTTGCCACCGGAATTGACCTTGGGCAGACAACTGAAAAACATCGCTCTATTTTGTTTGTCAGTGTGAGGAATGAGAATAATAACACTGCCTACTTTACAAGGAGATCCTTAATGAATTTTATTTTTGTAGAGCATTGTGAGATCCTGAGGCAAGGGGTGTGAGGAGGGGCTGGGCTGCTGTAGAAATGTAAAAATGCCATTACTCTTGGTATTTCAAAGCTATTTTCTCAAGGGTATAGCAGTCTCTTACTACTGGCCATTGGAATGATTGTTATGAATAAGAAGTGGAATCTAGTAGGAAGAAACTGCAAAAGCTGAGTTAAATTTTTATCTTTGCCCCAGATCTGAACTTTCTGTATACCCATATGATTCTTTATAATTAATTAGCTTGGTTATTCCCTGTAAAAACTAAAAAGAGCTGGAAATGCTATCAACCATATCTCTAACAAAACATCAATCAGCACCCAGATGTCCACGGTGCAGACAAGGTCAGCAATCCAGGGAAGAGGACAATGATGGCGAAATGGATGTCCAGCTCTGGGAGACTTCACTGTGAATGTGGGTTATAACAGGGATAGTGACTTACCACGAATTTCTGCAATAACATGTGCTGTTTTAAGACTGTCACTGTTTGCCAGGAGAGCCAGCTTATTCCCATTAGGACTCCCAGAAAGACTTTCTGCACTCTGTCGCTATGCTGATCATATCAGGAAGATGGAGTACAATGGGTGTGCAAATATAATCCAGTCTTCTGTCCTGCAAGTGGTGTGAACCAGGATGAGCTGGTTATCTGCTAAGTAGGAGCCT
The DNA here is from genome assembly GCA_026018925.1 of Tupaia tana. NCBI lineage: Eukaryota > Metazoa > Chordata > Mammalia > Scandentia > Tupaiidae > Tupaia > Tupaia tana. The sequence goes on along the minus strand of JAKSZU010000002.1, from coordinate 105,021,068 downwards.
CTTCTCTGGTTTTTCTGCCTTTCTGCAGGATTTTCCATCCTCCCTCATGATGCTGCCAGCACATTTTCCTCCTGGAAGCGAGTCCAAGTCTCTCTCTCTCCTGCTTGAAACCTCTTAAGTCCCCGCTATTGCCCACAGGATCCATTCCAAATTCCTTTGACAGGCGGTTTACAATTTGGCCACAGCCTAATTTATTCCTGGCCACTGTAATCCTATGTTCTCTATTCCAGCTTCAGTACATATTTTCCTGTAGTTTTTTAAACAGCAGCGCCCTTTGCTCTGCTTTTACCTAAATTGTTTTCTTAGCCTAAAAATGCTCTCTGCTCATGGCTGACCCCCTTACAAATGCCCTTTTTCTACATCCTGCTCAAAGGCTGTACAACCTTCTGCAACATCATCCCCTTTTGAGAACCCCAGCGTTCTGTGCATTTCTCCCCTGCCCCTCACAGAGGTGAAGTTACCTCTACTCTCATGAGAGTAAGAACTAGGCAGTTAACCCCAGCTCTGACCACAGAGCCTGGCATTTGTATTTCCCAGTAAGTGAGTGGATTGTATCCCAGACATTTCAGGGGAGACACAGCTTTCAAATCTGAGCTCCAGTGGATGTTTACTTTGGGTGATAGCTTTAGAAGAGATCCTGAGTTCTCATGAGGTCCTTCTGCTATGCTTAGACAATTTTCTAATGACTCATCGAATGCCATGCAGCACAAGCTACATTAAAGCAAGGCTGTAGATGAAAGATGCTCAAGATCTGGGATCCAGGGTATTAGAGCTGGAAGGGGTCTCATAGAGTTCACCAGGCTAATCTCAGTTTACTAGATTGAAAAAAATTGGCTAGAAGAAGTTGGGTGCAACAAGCTGGTATTAGAACTGGAACTGGGGGGCCAGCAGTTCACAAATGGTTACATCACTGGACGCCCACATGACCGACTGCTGTTCCAGTCCCCGACCTGGTGCTTGAAACTCATGCCAGGTATGTGTGTGTGCATGCCCCAAATCCTGAGAGAATGGAGGAGAAGGGATTATGTTGTAGCCATCCCCTCTGGGGGGTGATTTCTGCTTTCTGTCTGTCTAGCAAGCGCACATGCCCTATAACTAAAATCGCTCATAAAAAAAAAAAGAAAAGAAAGAAAAAGAACTGTAATTGGATCCTGTAATCCCCAACCCCCAAGTCAGGCCACTGTTCATGTTGAACCCTTGATATTTGCTCTGCCATTCAGCAAGCACAAAGGTGGTTGGTAAGGGAGATTGGCATGTAAAAGTCTCTTACTTACAATGAGAGCCATCTGACAGGGAAGGAAATTTTACCATGATTTTTTTTTCAAACTGTGGTTTTTATTCCAGAAACTTGACTTCTCTTCCAGTTCCCGTTGGTGAGCCACTCTAACCTACTTAGGCAAATGAAGCAAAATCCAGGTCTTCCCTTTGCTCCTGTTCTTCCTTCTGCCCTTGGAGTCTCCCATGTACTTTCTGTAGTTTTGACTTTCCTATTTTTATATCCCAATACTCCTTTCTGTCTTAGCATTTGGGCATCTTATGACCAAGAGATTACTGTGTTTTCTTTTAATGTTTATTCAAGAAAGATCACTGGGTTAGGGCTTTATGGAGGCAAGGTAAAAATAAAATAAAACAATCTACAGTAAGCACATCTTGTGTAAATTTCACATTGAATATTCATATGTAAACATTTCTATGTATAGATATTTTTAAATAAAAGCATTTGTCTATGTCAGTAAATGGGATACCAGGTGTGAGATAAAATGGGGGTGGGGGGAAATGGAACAGTTGAACTCGAAGATCTCTAAACATACTTGCAAGGAAAAATTCTGTGGTTCTTTTAGGTTATGAAATCCAGTGGGGATAAAGACCTAACATTTTCCACTAGAGTGTTTTTATTGTTTCTGCCCTTGGGTAAATAAGAAATAAAAACTAAGCCAATCTCACTTACTTTTTGAGTGCACGGCCTTTGGAGGCCAACTGGTTGGTCCATGACAGTGCCATTCGGGTTCTTTTTCACATCTCTTATAAGATCTCCCACAGTTATTCAACAGTATACTAAAAAAGGCCTTCAATAACCAGTGGATGGTATAGTGGTTAAGGTGCTGGACTCCCACATAGCTGACCGGTTTGAGTCCTAGACCTGGCAGCTTGAAACTCATGCCAGACATGACTATGTGCATACCCAAAATTCCAAGAGGACAGAGAGGAAGAGATTGCGGTGTGGCCATCCCCGCAGAGGGTGATTTCTCACTTTCTTTCTCTCTGTCTTTCTAGCAAGCTTATGTGCCCTATAGCAAAAATGTCTCTTAAAAAAAAAATAAAGAAAACCTTCAGTGAGAAGCTTTCCCTTTGACCTCTGCTGTAGAGATCCCTTAGCACTTTTCCATGCTGAGAACATTGTAATACCCACTGTGCTCCTAGATTCCCTTCCTTAGTCTTTATCAGGTCCCAACATTATGAGTGACTGAACACAGTTCCACATTGCAGGTTTCAATGTCTAAAGTCAGTGCCATAACTAAGTTTATTTTAGTGACAGGATTGAACATTATAGTATATATGATTACCGATTTAATTATATATGGCTAATATATCCAGATAAACTGGCTAATAACTGTTTAAAAGATTCGCAAGAACAATTTAAAAAGTCAACTATACCCAAATTAATCTACCAATTTAATGCAATCCCAATTAAATTACCAGAGACATTCTTCACAGATCTAGAGAAGACAATCATGGAATTTGTCTGGAATCATAAAAGACCCTATTGCCAAAGCAATCCTGTATAAGAAGAGTAGAGTAGGAGGCATTTCACTGACCCCAAATACATTACAAAGTCATGATAATCAAAACAGCATGGTATTGGCACAAAAAAAAGACATGCGGAACAATGGAACAGAAAAAAGTCAACTGTCAGGGTGTAGTATAATCCTATAATTTATGCAAGGTTACACATTTGATAAGCATTTACTAGAATTTAGAAATGTCCTTTTAATATTGAAATATCCTGCAAAGGTTTAATAATGGCACTATAAGGGCTATCAGGTGGTGTGGTGGTTAAGGCACTGAATTCCCACATGGGCAACCACAGTTCAAATCCCGGACTCAGTATCCTAAAAAACATGCCAGGTACATGTATGTGAGTGTCCAATATCCCCCAAGAGAAAAGGGGAAGAGATTATAGTGTGGACATTTACCCTGGGGGATGATTTTCACTTTCCCTCTTTCTGTCTCTCTCTCCATCTCTCTCTGGCAAGCGCACATATCTTATGACAAAAACCTTAAAAAAAAAAAAAAAAGAAGCTCTAGGGACCAGCAGTTAGCGTGATGGCTATGTCACTGAACTCCCATGTAGTCAACCGTGGTTCAAGTCCTGGACCTGGTGGCTTAAACTCACGCTGGGTGCGTGTGTGTGTGCTCCCAAGATCCCAAGAGGAGAATGGAGGAGAAGGGATTGCGGTGTGGCCATCCCCCCTGGGGGGTGATTTCTCGCTTTCTATCTCTCTGTCTTTCTGGCTAGCGCACGCTCCCTATAGCAAAAACCTCTCAAAAACAAACAAACAAACAAACAAAAAACCAAGAAGCTCTATAAAAGAACATATATAGGAATGGTTAAAATTTTTTCTTAAAATTGTAGAGATGGGCAAAAATAAAAACAGAAAATATGAACAGTTACAAAGACATTCAAAAGGACACTGAAATTATACCAGTTTGATTATTTGATTTGAAAATCAGGTGAATAAGTTTTATGAGGAAAGACTTGACTGAAACTGATTGGAAAAATCTGCCCAAGTGTACAGACTCAGTGCTACAAACATATCATTATGGCAGGGCACATGCGTTCACCAGAAAGACAGAGACAGAGAGACAGAAAGCGAGAAATCACCCCCCAGGAGGGATGGCCATGCCACAATCCTGTCTCCTCCATACTCCTCTCGGGATGTTGGGCATGCACGCACATGCGCCTGGCATGAGTTTAAGCCACCGGGTCCAGGACTAGAACCACGGTTGACTACATGGGAGTCCAGTGACATAGCCATTATGCCAACTGGTCCAATTGGCAATTCTTTTACTTATCATTGGCCTGTCCACTCCCCCATTTCCCATAAGGATATATCAAACCTTCACCATCCTCTATACCCTCTATTAATTGACGCCCACCCCCACATTAAATAGTACCTTTACCACTTTGTCAGAAATACAGAGGCCATGAACTTAACTTCTTACTCCCAAATTACAAGATGCTTTATTCTCATATCCATCCATTCTTTTTGCCCCCTTCAAGTTCATTAAGTAAGATAGCTTCCTGCACCAAATTGAATTAAACAGATAGAATTGGGGGGTGGGGGGAATATATGTCTGGCAGAGGTAATAGCATGTGAAATGGTCTGCATATGAGAAGCAATATGACTAATTTAAGAAAGCAGAAGTTTAGCATGTTCAGAGTGAGAGATCAGGAAGAGGCCCTGATCCAAAAGACAGTGGGGAGCCACAGAAGTGTTTCAGTCAGGAAAGTGGCACAATGAAATCCGTGTTCTGGGAAGATCACTCAGGTTATAGAGAGGGATCAGGTAGAGAGAAGAGAGAGACGTCAACACTGGAAACAGGGAGGCCAGCAGGCTGGAAATGATGTTGGTTCAAACTTGGGAGGTGACCATGGGATGATTCAAGATACATTTATAAGGTAGAATAGATATCATATGATGATTGGTGAGAGTAGACCAAAATATATGGAGGGTTTTGTTTTTTTCAACCAGATTATTAGTGTGGTATTTACTGAGATTGAGAATACAAAAGCTAAAATAGGTTGAAGTGTGTGAGCTAAAGATAAATTCAGTTTTTACTGTGTTGAGATTGAGGTACCTGTAAGATATCAAATAGAGATGTTCAATCAGTGAAATAAGTAGACTTGAAGCTCAGGAGACAGGATTGACTGGAGATATGGATTTGGGAGCAATTTGCCTATAGATGGTGATTAAGCTGTGAGATTGCCTGAAGAGAGTATGCCAAATTATGGCAGGATTCAGGAGGAGACCCTAAAGAACAGCAGGATGTCTTGATTCAGCATCAGGAGAGGAGACTAGGAAGGCCTGGCAAACAGGTAGGAAGACAGGCATGAGGGTGGGGCCATTGAAATCAAGACAGTCAAGAGCTTCAAGATGTAGAAATTGGTGAACGTTGTCACACAGTGTTAGAAATGGGGGAAGGACAGGAGAATGGAGAAGGGAGTACGGCATGGCCATCCCCCCTGGGGGGGTGATTTCTCACTTTCGGTCTCTCTGTCTTTCTGGCAAGCACACACGCCCTATAGCAAAAACCTCTCCAAAAAGAAAAAAATAGGGACCAGCAGTTAGCGTAATGGCTATGTCGCTGGACTCCCATGTAGTCAACTGAGGTTCATGTCCTGGACCTGGTGGCTTAAAACTCATGCCGGGCATGTGTGTGTGTGTGCATGTGTGCCCAGGATCCAGAGAGGAGAATGGAGGAGAAGGGATTGCGGTGTGGCCATCCCCCCTGGGGGGTGATTTCTCGCTTTCTGTCTGTCTCTGTCTGTCTGGTGAGTGCACGTGTCCTATAGCAAAAACCTCTCCAAAAAAAAAAAAGAAAAAAAGAAAAAAGAAAAGAAAAAGAAAGAAAGAAAATGAAAAAGAAATAAAGGAGAAGGGATTGTAGTCTGATCACATCCGGTATGAGGGTACGTTCTCTCTTCCTCTATCTTTGTTTCTTTGTCTCTCTCTGGTGAATGCAGGTGCTCTTTGACAACTTAATACAAACAAACAAACAACTAAATCGTGGTCTTTAGAGAAAGTTCATGGTTTACCAAAGAGGATGTGATTTCCTGAACAAAAGCCAGAGAAAGTGAATGAGAAAAGAAACCCTATTTCAAGATATTTGATTGTGGAGATGCAGAGAGAAATAAAGAAATATCTGAGGAGTTTTATGTAGGGAGTTCATAGTGGAGAGAAAGTCTTTGTTTAAACACTTTTCTACACTTATTCATTTATACAAAACAAATGGGCCAAACTATAAATAGGATACATATATTTTCTACTCTTGAGGAAGAAACAAGTGGAAAGAAGTTGATGATAATACAGAGAGAAAGAGAATACCTAATAGCAACAAGTAACAGAAAATGAAGAAATGGGTAAGAATTAGAGCGGTGGCTGTGGCAGGCACAATGGTGCCACCAAACATGTCCACAACATGATTCGCAACCCTGTGTAGGCGTCCTTATACTAAAGGATAATTAAGGTTGCTAATCAGCTGACCTTGATTGGGGAGATTGTCCAGGTGGGTCCAATATAATCACAAGCGTTCTTTTAAGTAAAAGGGGAGGCAGAGGACAACCACAGAGTTGGAGTGAGAAGGACTTGACTTAATGCTGCTGACTTTGAAAGTAGGGAAGAGAAGTCACAGGCGGAGAATGTAAACAGCTCCAAAGCTGAAAAGGGAAGGAAAGAGATTCTCTCCTAGATCCCCCATGGAGGAATCCAAATCTGTCACCACCTTGATTTAAACCTGGTGAATCCCGGGTTAGACTTCTGACCTACAGAATGGTAAGATAACAAATATGTATTAAGTCTCTAAGTTTGTGGTAATTTGTTACAGTAGCAAAAAGCAAACAAACAGAATAGTCTTTGAATATTTTTATTCACATTATTTAAAGAATGTAAAAAATTATCCCCTACATATTTTCATGTTAACATCTACAGCTTTTCATCACAAGCTTACATAGTGGAAGGGGCATGGTTTTGGTACATTACATTTAAAAATATTTAAAAGATAAAAAAAATGAAAAGAATCAAGAAAGCTTATGAGATTAACAGACAAGCATATAAAGAGTAAGTACTCAAATTATAGGAGTTAAAGAGGAGAAGCAGGGAGTAGAGGGCATACTTAAAGAAATAATAGCTGAAACTTTCCGAATCTGGGGAAAGATATAAATATTTAGGTACAGAAATGTTAAAGGTCTCCTATCAGGCTCAATACAGACAAAACTACTAGGTAAGGCTAGTTGATAACCAAGTGAAAAGCCAACCCCACAAAATTAGAAAATTGTGCATTTTAGGACTTTCTTATTGCTATGATTGGAGACCTATGTATTTATCTAAGTATTAATATTTTGGTAATCTAAAAATGCCTTAGAAAAATATGAGGTCAGACAAAGAATCACATTCTTGAGTTTCTGGAAAAAACAAACAAACAAACAAAACAATTAAGTTATAAGTTAATTTTGCTGCAAACTTTTTTTGAATTCTGTGCAGTTTTTTTTGATAGGTATTTTTCATTAGCTCTTCTTTATGACCTTCTCGTAGTAGCATTAGAGATAAAGTGATAATTTCATTTTATAGTGTAGGATAATTGTTCATATATTTGAAAGAGTTAAACAGCATATCTGCCTTCAAGAGAGAGGAGAAATTAATACTAATTTAATAGAGTGATTTTTCTAATTTTTAAGGCATCACCTTCTAGATTAATTTTTAGGAACATTTTCATCTATTTCCATGCACAAGTAATGTCTTGCTTTAAAGGTACAACTTAACTTGTTTTGTAGAAATTTATAGCAAATAAAAAAAGTATTTGTTCACCAGTGAATGTGGAACTTAAAAGTAGTTAAAGTAGTTAATCTTTTTTTTTTTTTTTTTAAGAGGTTTTTGTCTTAGGGCATATGCACTTGCTGGACAGAGACAAACACAGTGAGAAGGAAAGTGAGAAATCACCTTTTTTGGGAGGATGGCCAGGCAGCAATCCCTTCTCTGCCATTCTACTTCTGGGATCTTGGGCCAGTACGCACATGCACCTGGCATGAATTTCAAGCTACCGGTGGGGTCAAGCCACAGTCGGCTATATGGAAGTCCAGCGACGTAACTGCTACACCATCTGCGGGTCCCATTTAATCAATTTTGAATTAAGCTATTTATAAAATAAATGACTGATTTCTATTGAATATTAGGTTTACTTGAACCTAATAAATACATGATAAGAATGAATAAATAAAGAAGTAATTGACAGGAGAGTTGTATCTAAGAAAAAGGTGACTATGGATTGAACAATATTTTAGCAACAAGTTAAATTGTTGAAGATAACATAAAATTCTAACCTATCCTCAGTATGTGTTCCTTCTACTTGAAACCATAACACTGGCTGCTTGTGGAGTTTCTCTTTTTTTTCTTTTTTTCCTCATCCTTGAAGCAAGAAAACATACCTGAGGCCTGGATGACGTAGCAGCTAAACTGAGTTCCCACCACATCCTTTATTTTTTAATTAATTTAATTTTTTTTTTACATTTAATCAGTGTACATCTTTACAGAATACAAAACGAATTTTCCCAGCATGAATTTACTATGTTCTTTATGTAAAAAAATGCAGAGAGGGTGCTTCTCAGAGCTGATTGGATGTTACCACTTGGGTAAAAGAAGGCATTGCTGCCTCCCAGGTTTTCCCTGTGCTGTCACTGCCTACCTCTCTCAGCACTCTCCTTAAGGTGACACATCCTTTGGCAGTACAGTAGTCCAGAAATGGAAGAGAGGAAGATGAAATTGCCACCCCTCCTTTGCAACATATCCAAATTCGGAATATCCCAACGATCTTATGCTGGGTTCCCCTGATCAGAGTCTGCGTGAAAGGCTTCACACAGGAAGCAGAGAAGCAGTGGAGGAGGAGGTAGGAAACGTCACGCATCCGGCCACTACTGTAGAAGACTAGCTGATGATACCACACGATCACCTGAAGAGCCGAACGATCGCATGTCAGGACGATCAGTGAATAAAGTGGGAAGCCTTTGCCTTCTCACGGCCACGGCTCTAGGATTGCCCTGCAGAGTTCTTGTCCCCCACACTGCTGGGTAGCACCTGTTTGAATTCCCACCAGTATCCCACTATATCAGAGATGCCGAGGCCAGGAGTTTCTAGGTCAAAGTCTTCGTAAAGAGCCAGCAGGTGACATGGTGGTTAAGGCACTGGACTCCCACATGGTCAACCGCAGTTTGAGTCTTGGACCTGGTGGCTTGCTTTCTCACTTTCTCTCTCTTTTTTTTTCTCTCTCTCTCTCTCTTTGTGTGTGTGCGTGTGCCTTGCTCTCTCTCTCCCTCTGGTGAGCACATGTGCCCTATAGCAAATAAAAAAATAATAATGATAAATAAAACTAAATAATTCTCTACAAGAAGAAAAAAAGTGAAGTCTTTGTAGAATTGGGCATGAGGGTAAGAGGGAGATAGTGAAAGAAGTCACAAACAATGATGGATGCAGAATACCGGATTCTAGAGCCACGCTGTGCCTTTAACAAAAAGGAAAGATACGAGGCTCATCATGTGTTTCAGATACCTTAACTGATTTACTAAGGCTTTGCCAAGACTAAAATCCTGAATTGTTTGGCCCTTTGGTAGTTTTTTTTATACCCTTGGGAATATATGTGCTTGTATTAGGAATAATTGGGTCTAATGCTTGGACCCAAAATGAATTTGCATGGAGGTCAGTTTTAGGAACGTTGATATGGATTTTGAGGATCTGGAAACCAATCTCCTTAAGACTTTTCTTGAATCCTATGGAACACTATTCATGGGTTTACATATCCAGTTTTGAAGTCATCTGAAGTCCAGATTGAGAGAGAAGTTTTCATGAGGAGGCATTTCTCAAACATTTGCAAATCAGGGAAGGACAGAGGGTTTGTGCTGAGAGACTCTACCTCTCAGGCTTGCTTAATGGTATGAAGTTACCGTCCTTGGGTTTTCTCCACCCATTTCTTCTCCATAGGTTTTTTTTTTTTTTTTTTTTGCCATAGGGCGGGCGCCACCACGCCCTCCACCCATTTCTTCTCAGTTTTCTTTTTGGTGTGTCCCTTTCGATGTGATTCCAGAGTTCCAGCCTGATTCTCTTCTATTTTCAATCTCTATTTTCTATATTCTCCAGGGAGATTTCATTCACTTTGTGATTTTAATTGCTAAATACACATCAATGCACACCAAATATTTATCCAAAGCTCTGAAATTTCCCCCCCACAGTTGCAGACCTATTCATCCACCTGCCTCATGGATGTTTTCCCCAGGGACAATTCAAACAGGGTTGGAATGTAAGACATTAACTTATCTTCCCTGCCATTCCCAAATCTACACCCGATTTCCCATCCAGTGGTTGCAATAATTATCCAACCAGGCTAGAAACCTGAAAGGCACCCTGGACTTCTGTCTGTGCTTTGTACATCAGAGTTCTGTTGATTTTATTTCCCAAACATTTTTACATTAGATACTTTTCTCTATTTCCAATGCCACTAACTTAGTCCAAGAATTTATTATCTCTTTCTGGGATCACTGTAAGTCGCCAAACTATTCTTACTGCAGTCCTCCATTCTGTTCTCCAAGTTGCTCCCCAAGAGGTTCTCACTAAAATGTAAATCAAATCATGTTACTTCCTTGCTTAAAATTCAATGACCTTCCCTTGCCAACAGGATAAAATTCCGACTGCTTAGCATGACTTATAAGGTCCTCCATGATTTAGCTCTGACTACTAGTGTTACCCAAAATAAAAAATTATGCAAATAGTTTTCTCCACCTGGAATGCCCTTGTAAATATAATTGAGTCTCATTAATATCACACTGTGTTAAGGGGGCTATTTATCTGATTTTCCTCACTTTGGGGGACAAAATCCTTTTTTTCATTATGAAAAATTTCTAGCATATAGGAATGCAGAGAGAAATTCTGATAAACACTACCAAACTTTGTCAAATCACACCTTGGCACATTCCTTCAGGTACATTTTCTTTTTAGAGAAAGAAGTGAAAGAAGTCATTGTACCTATAGTTGGAGACCCTCATTTCCCTCCTTCCCTCCCTTTATCTCCAGAAGAAACCTCTCCAGTGAGTTTGCTGTTCAACATTTTATACTTTTACTGTGTTCTCATGTCTTCATAAACTATATATAGTACACAGGGATTTCAGAACATTTGTGGAAAGTGGAATTAAAATATAAGTTTGTTTTGGTATAAAAAAATTTGAAATTCATGTGCAGTTTTTTATAATACACATTTTCTGTGAAGTTTTTGAAGACCCCTTGTATTTATTCATTCTCCCATCCATTGATGGGTGCTTAGAGTTCCCCCCATTACAGATCATACTGCAATAGACATTTGTGTACGTCTCTCCTGTGCACATGTGAGAGGCTGTTCCTAAGTTAAAAACCTAGAATGGAATTCCTAGTAGAAAGACATGCACATCTTAAACTTTAGTACCTACTTTTCTCCAAAAATTCTCTAGAAATATACTAGTATAAAATTTTCTTCAAAGGCAGTAAAATCTTGACACTATTAGCCAGACAAGGTCAGAGTACAAATGGAGTCCAAGCAGAAATATTTTACCATGCTTAAGATGAAGTTATTAATAAGTAAGTTTGTAAGAGGGCTTTATAGATGATTATTAAGTTTGTATTCAGTTGTGAGAATTTCAGTACCTACTTTGTGTGTTTTGTTTGTGTAAGAATGGATTGTGTGGTTCTGGTATTAGTCACTAGCTCCTTTTTTTTCTGAAGATTCTGCAGAGTTGGTTTTCCTCTGAGTGCTCAGGTGCTAGGAGCCATTTCTGTTCAGTCATGTGGTCAGTCAGTAAATATTTACTGGGTTCCTACTACACAACGGCACTAGTTTGGGTGCTAAGAGTGCAACAGTGAACACAAGATTAGTCCTAGTCTCAAGAACTTATATGCTGGTGAGAATAATATGCCAGCTGTTGATCACTACAATTTAGAAAAACCAGGAAAAGTGTAATTGCCAGAATATAGGAAAAGGCAGGATATGCTGGCATACGGGAAGGAGTTGCGGTTTCATAACAAGTGGTCATGGCAGAACTAATTGTAAAGGTCTGATTTAAATACTAGATATGAAAGAAGTTAAGAAAGGGACCCTGAGGGAAGAGCCTTTGAAGCAGAAGGATTAATAAGCACAAAGTCTCTGAAGTGGAAGAGTACTGGGTATATTCCAGGCCTAGGCAGGAGGCTGATGCAGCGGAAGCAGAACCAGAAGGAAGTGGGTAAAAGTGATGAGGGTGAGGTCAGGGTTTAGTATTAGTGGGAAGAACTATTGATTTTACTCTGACTTGGGTGGAAAGTCATTGGAGGGATTTGAGCAGAGAAATGGTATGATTAGATTTAAGTTTTTGAACCCTTTAAAGAACAGAAGCAGGGACACCATTGTGGAAGCTATTAATGACATTGCGGTTGAGAGATGATTATGGCTTGGACTGAGTTTTGCCAGTGAAAGAGCAGTGAAGGGGTCAGATTCTGACTGTTTTTTGAAAAAGGTAAGATTTTGGTGTTGAGTTGGATATGGATGTAAGTGAAGAGAGGACTCATGGGCGACACCGAGATATCTGGCATGCATAAAGGGAAAATGGAGATGCTGTTAACTGAGATGGGAAAGATTAGGGTACATAAAATTGGGGGAGGGGTAAGGACATTCTTTTGAAATGTGTTAAGGCTGGGATTTCTTTTTATTATTATTTTTATTTTTATTTTTTTAAGTTATTAATCATTAAAGCACTATATATCATTTAGATTGTGAAGAGACTTTACCCAGTATGATATATACCTCAGTCCAGCCCAGTTGAGACTATTGTACACATCATCGTCAACAGATAAAAAACCTTATCTGTGTCCCACAAGTGTCTTACCTCTCCATTTTCCCCCCAAATTTCCTTTCCTATGCTTCTCCCCTCCCACCCTCTCTTTCCATTTTGTCTCTAGTGTCCATTACAATTTTTAATGCTTTTATATTCTCCATTCTTTCAGTCTCTATCATAGAGTGCGGACAGTAGGTATATGTTAAGTGGAGACATACAATGTCTCTCTTTCATAGCCTGACTTGCTTCACTCAGCAACAAATCTTCCATATTCATCCACTTTCTATCAAATTCCAGGGCCTTGTTTTTTATGGATGAATAGTATTTCATAGAGTATATGTGCCATAATTTTTTTGGGGGGGTGAGGATTGTTTTTTTTTTTTTTTTTTTTTTTTTTTTTTTTGCTTATAGGGTGCGTGTGCTCGCCAGATAGACAGAGAGAGATATAGAGACAGAAAGTGAGAAATCACCCCCCGGGGGGATGGCCACGCTGCAATCCCTTCTGCTCCATTCTCCTCTCGGGATCTTGGGCATGCATGCATACGCGCCCGGTGTGAGTTTTAAGTCACCAGGTCCAGGACGCGAACCGTGGTCGACTACGTGGGAGTCCAGCGACATAGCCATTACGCTAACTGCTGGTCCCAATTTTTTAATCCATTCATCTGTTTGTGGACATTTGGGTTGGTTCCATGTTTAGCACTCATGAACAATGCTGTAATGAAAATAGTTGTGCAGGTGCTTTTCCGACTGAGTGCTCTCCTGTCCTTTGGGTAGATACCCAGAAGTGGAATTACTGGATCATATGGTAGTTCTATTTGAAGGTCTTTGAGGAACCTACATATAGTTCTCCACAGTGGCTGGACCAATTTACCTTCCCACCAACAGTGTAGGAGTGTTCCCCTGTCACCACATATTCTCCAGCACTTATATCATTATTTGTTTTTTAAATCTTTGCCACTCTGACTGGGGTTAGTTGATATCTCATTGTGGTTTTGATCTGCATCTCCTTTACGATGAGGGATGTTGAGCATTTTTTCATATGTTTTTTGGCTGTTCGTATGTCTTCCTTAAAGAGTTGTTTATTCAGCTCATTTTCTCATCTTTTGATTGGGTTAATCATTTTCTTCCAGGTAAGCTGCTTGAGTTCCCTGTGTATTCTGGTTCAATCCCTTATCCGAGGCAGAGTTAAGAAAAATGCTCTCTCATTCTTAGGGTTGTTGATTCACACTAATTATGGTGTCCTTTGCTGTGCAGAAACTCCTTAATCTGATGTAATCCCACCTGTCTATTTGGGGGATTATTGCCTGTGCTTTGGGGATCTTGCTTAAGAAGTCTTTGCCTACACTGTGTCTCCCAGAGTTTCCCCAGTGTTTTCTACCAGTAATTTTATAGTTTGCAGTCTTAGGTTTAGATCTTTGATCCACTTTTGAGTTGATTTTTGTTAATGGTGACAGATAGGGGTTCAGATTCATCTTTCTGTAGGTGTATACTCAGTTTTCCAGCACCATGTGCTAAAGAAGTTTCCCTTTTCCCACTAGATTGACTGGTACCCTTTATCAAAGATGAGTTGGCTATATGTTTTGGGGTTTATTTCTGGAGTCTACTCTGTTTCATTGGTCCTCATGTCTGTTTTTGTGCCAATACCATGCTGTTTTGATTATCACAGCTTTGTAATATATTGTGGAATCAGGAAGTGAGATGTCACCTACTCCAGTCTTTTTGCATAGGATGGCTTTAGCAAAACGAGGTCTTTTATGGTTCTAAATTCTATGATTGTCTTTTCTAGATCTGTGAAAAATGTCTCTTGTAATTTTATAGGGACTGTCTTAAACATGTAGAATAATTTGGGCAGGATTGCCATTTTGATTATATCCAGGTACATGGAATGTCCTTTCACTTTTTAGTGTCCTTTTCAGTTTCCTTTTTAAGGTTTTCATAGTTTTCCTTGCAAAGGTCTTTGACTTACTTGGTTAGTTTTATTCCTAAGTACCTTATGCTTCTTGTGGCTAGGATAAATAGAATTACTTTTTTCAGTTCTGTTTCTGTCTGCTTGTTGTTTTTATATAGAAATGCTATAAATTTTTGTAAGTTGATTTTATATCCTGCCACTTTACTGTATGCATTTATTACTTCAAGAAGTTTTCTCATGGATTCTATTGGGTCTTCTATGTGTACTATTATGTCATCTCAAACAGAGACAATTTCAGCTCTTCTTTTCCTACTGGAATGCCTTTTAGTTCTTTCTCTTGTCTGATCACATTGACTAGAACTTTCAGTACTATATTGAATAGGAGCAGAGAAACTGGGGAGCCTTTTTTAGTGGAAAAGCTTTCAGTGTACCCATTTTTAGTGGAAAAGCTTTCAGCTTTTCCCCATTCAGTATAATGTTATCTGTAGGTTTTTCATAAATGGCTTTTATTATGCTGAGAAACAGTCCTTCTATGTCAGTTTTACTGAGAGTCTTGATCATAAGGCCTATTGTATTTTGTCGAACGCTTTTCCCGCATCAATTGAAATGATCATATGATTTTTACCTTTATTTTTCTTAATATAATGTATTACATTTATGGTCTTGTGTATGTTGAACAACCCCTGCGTCCTTGGAATAAAGCCTACCTGGCCGTGATGAATAACCCTTTTTATACACTGTTGAATATGATTTGCAAGTATCTTGTTGAGAATTTTTAAATTTATATTCATCAGGGATGTAAGTCTGTAGTTTTCCTTTTTTGTTGTATCCTTACCCATTTTGGGAATGATGGTTATGGTGGCTTCATAGAATGAATTTGGAAGGGTTTCTTCCTTTTGGATCTCTAGAAACTGTGAGTAGAATGGGGCTTACCTCTTTAAGATTTTTGTAAAATTTAGCAGTAAAGCCATCAGGACCTGGACTTTTCTTTGTTGGTAGGTTATTTATTACTGATTCAATCTCACTGCTCATTATAGTTCTATTCAGGCTTTCTATGACTTCCTGAGTCAGTCTTGGTAGATTATATGTATCCAGGAATTTGTCTGTCTCATCCAGGTTTTCTTCTTTGTTGGCATAGAGTTACTCATAGTATCCTGTAATGATGTTTTGTATTTCTGTTATGTCTATTGTAATGTTGCCTGGTTCATTGCGAATTTGCTTTATCTGGTTCCTTTCTCTCAATTAGTCTGGATAATGGTGTGTCAATTTTGTTTGTCGTTTTGAAGAACCAGCTTTTGCTTTCACTTATTTTCTGTAGAGTTCACTTATTTTCTATTTCATTTGTTTCTGCTCGAAATTTTATTATTTCTTTTCTCCTGGAGGGTTTTTTTTTCTGTTGCTCTTACAATTCTCTGAGGCATGATGTTATGTGATCCATTTGCCTTCTTTCATCTTCTTCTTATGTGCACTAATTGCTATGAACTTCACTATTATAACTGCTTTTGCAGTGTCCCAAAGATTACAGAAAATCGTGTCCTCATTGTCACTGGTTTCCATGAATCTTTTTAGTTCAGTCTTAACTTCTTCAGTAATGGCATAGTCATTCAGCAGTAGGCTATTTAGTTTCCACGTATTTGTGTATTTTTGAGGATTTCTCTTGAAATTAAAATCAAGTTTACTTCCATCATGTTCAGAGAAGATGCTGGATATAGTTTCCATGCCTTTGAATCTGTAAAGCCTTGCTTTGTGCTCTATCACGTGGTCAATCTTTGAAAAGTTTCCATGTGGGGGGTGAGAAAAAAGCTCATGGTTTTGGGGTGGAAAGTTCTATAGATGTCTGGTTTTTTTTTTTTTTTTTTTTTTTTTTTTTTTGAGAGGCTTTTGCTATGGGGCGTGTGCGCTCACCAGACAGAGAGAAACAGAGAGACAGAAAGCAAGAAATCATCCCCCAGGGGGGATGGCCACACCGCAATCCCTTCTCCATTCTCCTCTTGGGATCTTGGGCACTCACGCACACGCGCCCGGCATGAGTTTTAAGCCACCGGGTCGGGGACGCGAACCACGGTCGACTACGTGGGAGTCCAGCGACATAGCCATTACGCTAATATGTCTGTTAAGTCCGTTTGATTTAAGGTATCATTTAGATCCTTAACCTCTTATTTTTTGTCTAGATGATCTGTCCAGAGGGCATAATGGAGTGTTAAGGTCTCTAATAATTAGTGTATTGCACTTTATCTCTCCTTTTAGATCTAACAGTCTTTCCTTCACATATTTAGGTGTTCCTGTGTTAGGTGTATAGCTATTTATTAGCATTATATCTTCTTGATGGAATATCCCTTTTACTACAATAGAGTGTCCTTCTTTGTCTCTTTGAACAGTTTTTGTTTTAAAGCCTATCTTGTGAGAAATCAGTATTGCTACTCCAGCTTTTTTTGGGTTCCTATTTGCATGGAATACCTTTTCCAACCCTTCACTTTTAGTCTATGTGTGTCTTTATCCATGAGATGAGTTTCTTGTAGGCAACAGATAGAGGGTTTCTGATTTTTTTTTTTTTCAGCCAGTCTGTGTCTCTTGATAGGAGATTTTAATCCATTAACATTCTATATTACTATCGATATTTCCAGACTTGCCCTTACCTTTAAATTGGCTATTGTCTTTCATTTCCTTATTTCTGGCTGTTCATTGTTAGTTTTCCTGGAACAGGACTCTTCAGAATTCCTTGAAGAGCTGGTCTGCTGTTGGCACATTCTTTCAGGTTTTGTTTGTCTTAGAGGATTTTAATCTTTTTTTCCCATATGAAGGATAATCCTCCTGGATATAATAATCTTGGTTGAAACTGTTTCTCTCTTAACATTTTCAATATATCTTGCCATTCTTTCCTTTCTTGCATTGTTTCTGTTGAAAGGTCTGGAGTTGGCCTGATGGGATGACCTTTGTAAGTCACTTCTCGTTTCTCTCTTGCCAATTTTAGTATCTCATCTTTCTCTGTGGCCTTGGCCAGTCTAGCTAAGATGTGCTTTGGGGAAGATCTTGGGTTGATTCTATTTGGAGTCCTTTGCATTTCTTGGGTCTGGATCTGTGAGTGCTTCTCTAGACTTGGGAAGTTTTCTTCCAGAATTTCATAAAATAGATTTTCCATGCCCTTATTAGTTTCTTCATCTTCTGGAATACCAATTATTTGGATATTTGGATGTTTAATGGAATCTATATTTTTCGTATATTATCCTCATGTGTTATTTGTTGTTGTTATTTTCTCTATCTTTTTGGTGTTTCTTTCTAGGTCAGAGTTTTTATCTTCTATGTCAGATATTCAATCTTCAGCATGGTCTAATTAACTTTTAATACTTTCGAGAGAGTTTTTGATTTCCTGTATTACAGATTTCATCTCTAATAGTTACATCTGATTATTTCTTAGAGTGTCCATTTCTTCTTTCATATTGTGGAAGGACTTCCTAATCTCCTGTACCTCATTGTCTCTTTTCTGTTTCAACTCATAGAATTTTGTCACCATGAATGTTCTAAACTTTTTCTCTGACATTTTGGGAACATCGTCTGTTTTTTCAGGAGATGGAGGGGAGTTATTGTATTCTTTTGTTGGAGACATATTTCCTGGTTTATTCAGACCTGAGGCTCTTCTTCTACTTCCAGCCATGGGGAGAGATATTCACTTTTGGATACCTTTTTGGAGAATATTTCTTTGACTGGGAACAAGTGTGCTACCCTTTTACTGTAGAATGATATGTGCCGAAGTCTGTTTTCTGCTGTGTTTTGCAATGTGGTCTGAACAGGAGGAGTCTTCTATTCAGGATGCTGAAGAGCAGTTTTTCCTTTTTTGCAAGTGGTTAAGTAAAAGGGAGGATCCCAGGGAGCCTCACAATACCAGGGTTTTTGAAAATTGTCTAGACCTGTCTAGCCCCTTCTGGTGTGTGGAGGATTAGCAGGAGATGACAATATAAGATGGAAGAGAAAAGAGTATGAAAGAGAATAAAGAAAGGGTCGTGTGTGGTGAGTGGTTTCAGCAGGGATCTGGAGATGCAAATGGGCTTTGCTGAAGAGCTGGGGGAAGTCCTTGCTGACGAAGAGAGAGGCTTGCTGGGGTTGGGGCAGCCAAAGCTGGAGCTAGTGCTGGGGGGCTCTGCCTCAGTGTCCCTTAGGCCAGGGGTCTGGAGATGGAAATGGGCTCTGCTGAAGAGCTGGGGGCAGTCCTGTGGGATCAAGGCTGAGATTTCTATGACACTTAAAAGTTGATATGTTTCATAGGCAGTGAGATACATGAACTTGGAGTTTGTGGTTCAGATCTGGGCAAGAGGTATGAATTTTGGCATCATCAACAATTGCATGCTTTTTCAAAGTAAACTGGGTGACATCTCCTAGTAACTTAATTGAATGAAGAGGGAGAAAAAGAAAGAAAAAGATGTGAGAGTTGAGTCCTGGGGCTCTCCAGTATTCAAAGTGGAAGCAGATGAAAGGGAAAATGCAAAGGAGACCAAAAGGATATTCTTTAAGTAGACAAATAAAAAAACTATGGTGTCCCAGAAGCCAAAGGAAGAAAAGTCTTTCTAGAAAGAGGAAGTTGTACTTTCTTTTAAATGTTTGGTAGATCAAATTTGTAAGGATTGAAAATTGACTTTGAATTCACCAATGAGAAGATGACTGGTGACCTGACAAAAACTATTTCAAATGAACGGTAGAATCAGATGCCTAGTTGGAGTAAATATAGTTGTTTTAAGAGAAAATGTGAAAAGAGGAAACTCTTTCAAGGCAAGATTTTGTTGGGAAGTCTCTATTAATGCCTAGGGTCTAAAATGTAAGATTACCCAAATTGAACAGTACCATGCCCTTCCATGATGGTAATACCTGCTCTGGGTATTCACTCCACTTACTTCATTCTTAGTGTCAAGTGGGCACACCTTTTCCTACTCATCTGCTTGGTGAATTCATATTCATGCTTCAAAACGACACGAATTTCTACACGTGTGAATTCTTTTTAGCCTTTCTAACAGAACAAATCATTCTAGACTTTGTATATGTTTTCACTATAACTACATTGTAGTATTGTAATTTATCCCCATTAGACAGTAACTTCACGAAAAAAATTGTTTTGACTTTATAGGATCCCCAGTACTAAGTACAATGTCTGCCTACCACCTAGTAATGCCCTAGTTAATACTGGTTGAACTAAAGGGAAGTATTTTGATAAAAGTAGGGCCCTTCTATTTTTTTTTTTTTTTCAGTTTCTAGAGGGTGTGTACACTTGCTGAAAAAAGAGAAAGGGAAGGAGGAAAGTGAGACAGTACCCCCCATTGGGAACGATCATGTCCCAATCTCTTCTCTATGTCGTCTTTGGGGATTTTGGGTACACATGCATCCTGTATGTATTTTTTTTAATTAAATTTTATTTATTATTTTTTCTATTAAAGATATTTTACACACATTACCATCAGCACTTTTATACATAGAGATCATACATATATCTTAATGGCTACATAAATTTGATTGTATGAATATACCACAATATTGACCAACAATATTGATTAACAAGTCAATAGTGGTCAATATTAGTTAATATTAGTCAACTATTAATGATATCTCTGACTAATGACTAATAGTCATTTATAGTTTTTTCATATTTTATTGATTAATAAATGATCTTAACTAATCTCAACACTTTCAATAGTAAGTGCAGCAGATATAAAACATATCTATGAACACATGTCTGACTTTAGACATAAAATTCAGTGAATAGGATGAATGTATTATAAAGTAGGACCTAGTTGAGGCTATATAGCTTACTGTAGTCATTAAACAGTTTTTTTTTTTTTTTTGAGAGGTTTTTGCTATAGGGTGCGTGCACTCTCCAGAAAGAGAGAGACAGAGAGACAGAAAGCAAGAAATCACCCCCTAGGGGGATGGCCACGCCACAATCCCTTCTCCTTTCTCCTCTCGGGATCTTGGGCACACACGCACGCACATGCACCTGGCATGAGTTTAAGCCACCAGGTCCGGGACTCAAACCGCGGTCGACTACATGGGAGTACAGCGACAGCCATTACACTAACTGTTGGTCCCTAAATAGGTACATTTTTATGTATAAATATATATTTTTTTAATTTCAAGAAAACCAGATTTAACTTTAATAAGCCAAAGTCCAACAATGTTAAGAAAAATTTGCCCAAGACTTAAAGCCAGGAAAAATGTTAGGATTTTGTTCAAACAGTAGACAGATACCAAAAACTCAAAAAACAGATATGGACAAAGATAAAATCTAGTAATAAGTGCTCTGTAATTTTCTTTTGAAACATTTTTTCTCTCTCCATTTTATTCCTCTTTTTACCAAAGAGGCATAAACTAACTTATTTGCAAAAATAAATAAATAAATAAGTAATTTTACTCTCAATTTGGTCTGTTATTTGCACAAAGCCCCGTAAGAATACTAATTGATTTAGTTGGCTTTGCTGAAACCTTTTATAAGAAACTTCAGATTAGACTCTGAAAAGCCTCCCAAGGCTACTGAGCCAAGTTAGGGATTCACCATCTGCCTGTGCCTTTAAGTACCTGTATCTGGAAGATTTTGGGCTGTCAGGAAGTGACATTCTTTACCAATCTGCCAGGCAGAACTGTTTATGGTACCAAGCAATCTTTCCAAGAGTTCCTGTTTGCTTTCTTGAGATCTCCCTTAGTTTCTAAGCTTTCTGGCCATATCTTCAGAAATGACATTACAGTGTAAGCCCTGGCAATAGCCAGTATTTCAAATTTCTGGTGTAAGGCAACAGATATTATTGAACTTGTGCAAATAAACATTTTACAACAAAATAAAAATACCCACAAATATTTTCCAATTCCAGAGGGGTCAGAAAGTGAGAAAAGTTGGGACCAGCAGTTAGCGTCATGGCTATGTCGCTGAACTCCCACGTAGTCGACCACAGTTCGAGTCCCGGACCCGGTGGCTTAAACTCATGCCAGGCGCATATGTGTGCATGCCCAAGATCCTGAGAAGAGAATGGAGGAGAAGGGAATGCGGTGTGGTTATCCCCCCTGGGTTTGATTTCTCGCTTTCTGTCTCTCTGTCTCTCTCTGTCTGTCTGGCGAGCGCACGTGCCTTATAGCAAAAAAACCTCTCCAAAGAAAAGAAAAGAAAAAAGAAAGAAAAGTTTATGTTTGAATTTCAAAAAAAAATTTTAAAAATAAAAAGAAAAATTAGCAAATTGCTGAACCTATCAATAGCTCAAAAGAAGACAAAAATCCTTAAATCTGGAAATCAAAGCAAAGGAGAAAATCTGTGATGTTTTAGTCAAAAGTCATAAAATTCTATTTCTCCTGTACAGTCTCACGCAATCTTGTGTTGAATTTGCAGAGTTACTGGGGCCTGATCTTTATGTTTAAATTCTGGAAGTTAACATTCAACATTATTATTGATCTTTCCAGACTCATCCTTACCATTAAGTTGGTCATTTTCTTGGTTGTTTTTATTTTCTTATTTCTGTGTGTCTATCTTTAGTTTTCATGGTGTAGCACTCTCTTCAGTACTTCTTGAAGAGCTGGTCTCATGTCAGTAAATTGTTTCAGATTTTGTTTATCTGGGAATGTTTTTGTCTTTTCTTTCCAAATGAAGGATAATCTTGCTTGGTATAGTATTCTTGGTTGAAATTATTTTTCACTTAACACTTCAAATATGTTTTCCCTGCTTGTATTGTTTCCAATGAGAGGTCTGGTTTTAGCCTAATGGTATAACCTTTGTATGTAACTTGCTGTTTCTCTCCTGCCAATTGTATTATCTTGTCTTCATCTATGGTTTTGGTCAGTCTGGCTATCATGTGCCTTGGAGAAGATATTCTTGGGTTGATTTTATTTGGAGTCCTTTGTATTTCTTGGGTCTGGATATTTGAGTGTCTCTCTAAGTTTGGAAAGTTTTTTCCCAAAATTTCATGGAATAGATTATCAATACCCTTATTAGTTTCTTCCCCTTTTGAGATACCAATTATCTTGTTGTTTGGGCATTTAATGGTATCTGACATTTATATTGTTCTTATTTTGGGGAGTTATTTTCTGTCTTTTTGGTGATTTTTTTCAAAGTCAGAGGTTTTGTCTTCCACATCTGAGATTCGACCTTCTGCATGATCTAATCTACTTTTAATACTTTAAAGGGAGGTTTTGATTTCCTGTATTACAGCTTTCATCTATAACAGTTCCATTTGATTTTTTTTTATGGTGTGTATTTCTTCTTTCAGATTGTGGAAGAACTTCCTCACCACTTGGAACTCATTGTCCCTTTTCTCTTGTATCTTCTGGAGTTCTTTGTCTCTCTTCTCTTGCATCTCTGTTAGTTTAGTCACTATGAATACTCTGAAATCTTTAGCTGACATATCCACAAGTTCCATTGAACTGTCTGTGGATGGTAAGGAGTTGTTCTTTTCCCTTGACGGAGAAATATTTTCTTGGTTTCTCATATTTCTTGTACCTCTGTGGTGATTCTGGTCATCTGATGAATTATATATTTCTTCCTAAATTTTTGTAGTAAAATCTGATTATTCAGAAGCATGCAGGAGGAGCTGATCTGCAATCTCTTTGCAGTTTCATTTCCTTGGCACTCATCAAGCAACCGGCACTTTTGTTATTGGAACTGGATATTATAAATGCCTACCGTTTCTGGACAATAGGTACACCTGGGCTGAGTTGTGGGGTTTCAACTGAGAATTCAGAGGTATGTGGGAAGAGATGAGCCATGTTTCTTATTAGCTTTGTGTTCTCTGCTGTTCACTTTGCAGTCTCTCTTCTCTGATTTTTAGTTATTTGGTGGTGTATCCATGTTTGGCTAATTTGTTGAAGATTTCTGCAATTGTAAGCTCGTGTGCTTCCCTTTAGTGTGAGGGACTTCTGTGCCAATTTTTCTCCTCTACTATGTCTTGCAACATGGTATCCACAGAGAGACATTTGAGTTCAGATTTATACAGAGGAATTTCTCCGTTTGTGCAGCTCTAAGCCTTTCTAGCTATGGGCCTCGGAGGTGAGTTGGGAGGAGGCAGCTGCAACTTGAGGCTGCTCAGCCCTCACGTTGGTGCCAAAAATGAGCAGAGCACCTCAGATGTACATGTCTTCCTGCAGTGCTATTGTTCTATGTCTACCCTGTATGTTTTTCAAGAAGTGCTGAGTCTGGGACTTGAACTGTGTGGTCAACCATGTGGGATCCAGCTACCTTATCCACTGTGTCACTGACTAGCCCTTTCTTCTGTTTTCAAAGAGACAGCAGTGTGCCCTACTAATTCTGTATGGGGAAGAGCAATATTATTCATCTCCATGGGAACCTAAAATAGGATTCTTGTGGAGAATTTGAAAAGGCTCTGTTTTTTATTTTTATTTTTCTTATCATGAATATTTCCAGCAGAAGTCAGAGGGAGCCTCACTTACTGGTACATCTAAGGGGACTGCCCAGTATCTATGGTCTGTTCCATTATGTTGATTTGTGGTGGCGCTGAAGTGGGTGACCCTGCAATGTGCCTTTTTTTCATGCACCATTAGTCCAAGCTGAGAGCTCCGTTAGTTTTTCACTTAGGCAACTGTATTTTCCTAATGTGCCTTCACATCATTTCATTCCCAGCATCACTTCAGTTACATTTTAAACAGTCTTTTATTGTACTTTGGAAACCTTTTAGATGACAAATTATTTATTTCTATGTTCACTCAGATGTACTTTTCCCTCTGGCTCTTCATGGTTTAAGGTTTCTGTGTATTTTGTGTGTTATCTGGCCAAGAGGGCAGTTGTATGAAATATAGTTCAATAAAATTCCTGAAAAATATAATCCTTTTGCATTTATTCTCTATGTTTGTTCTTGGGTTTCTACCATTAATTAGTAAAGTAATTTCCTGATAGCCACAAAAAGGTTAGAATAAATACACCCAGCTAATGTCCAATGTATTCAGAATGGTAATTAGACCAATTCTATTTTTACTCCATTAAAAGGAAAAGATAAATCACAGTTTATGGCATTAATCAGCAAGTTTTAGTCTACAAAAGGAACCTGAGCTGAACCACACTCTAAGCTGAACTACAGCTCAAAGTGACTGCTTGGTATTTTTCTCAACAGTTAGAAAACTGAATCTGTATTCTGCTAGTCAGGCACACCATAAAGAGTGTCTCCTTCACATGGGTTGTTTAGAAGGCCCATAAGTCTTGGTAAGTTGGTGGATTTCGATGCACAGCCATGAGTTCCACAGGGCATTAATTCTGCTCCATTGCTTGTCCATTTGAACTAAAAAATGTCGGTGAATACATTATACTTGGGGACCTCCAAATCCCACTTTAGTACGTTGTCATTCTCGAGGTCACTGATTTCCATTGCTATCATTATTTCAATATCCAGAGCACATTTGAAGTTTGCTGCTATTGTGTCTTTTTTCTTTTATCTTTGACAACTGCATTAGCTCTTACTCTTGAGGAAATTAACATTGCCTTTTGTTCACAACTCAAAATTATTTGGAAAGGTCAATGTATCTAGCACAGCACTCCTTTATGTTGCTACAGAGAAAAATATCTGCTATATTTCAGTCATGCTCTGGGTTAAAGGCCACACTTATTTTTGGTGAATAGCCTTGTAGAAACTACACATTCATTTGTTATTTTGAGAGAAACTACTTTTATTTAGAAGATTTTATGAAAGAATCTATTATACAAAATAAAATCAAACTACTGCTGCAGAGTTGGCTCTGTGGGAACTGTGTAAGTCATACTTGTCTTCATCTGGGAATCCTCAGGATTCCCTTCTTGTGTGGGAAAGTCACTTTTGCAGTCTATGAAAGGATTAAGCCATATATTCTTTTTATTTTTATAGGTGTTTCCATTTTAGCAATTTGGGCTAAACCATGATACAACTATTATATTTACATCTACTTTTTAAAATAGTGGATATTATCTTATGCTATTGCTACTACCAATACTGAGTCAGGACACACATTATAAAGGATGGAATTTGCTAAGCTGGGAAAGTGAAAAACATGTCAGTAATTCTTGAGGGTAAATAGTGGTATATAGAGTAAAGCTGAAGGTTGTGAGAAATCATATTTTTGGCAAGAAGCATCTGAATTATATTGATAGATCATGTGCTCAGAAATTCATATATAGGAGAGGTGCATGAATGTTTTACTAAGAATGATGGTGGATCAAGAAGGCACAGGCTTGGCATATGAATAACTGACACAAACCAAGTACAGAGGCTACTCTTTATCTTCTCATCAATCCTTCCTAATGTTCCATTTGTATAATATGATTTAGGAGTGTTAAACATAACCCTTCAAACATCTAGAATTAATTGATTAATTGTATTAAGCCTCCCAGTTATTGATTGACTGGCCTTCCTTAAGTTTTTTTTTTTTCCCTTGCCAAAAGGCATATATGCTTGCCAGAAAGAGACAGAGAGGAAAAGTGAGATAGCACCCCCTGGGGGGATGGCTATGCCACAATCCATCCTCCTCCATCCCCTCTTGTGATTTTGGACATGCATGCACAAATGCCCAGTGTGATTTCCAAGCTGCCAGATCCGGAACTTGAACTGCACTTGGCTATATGGGACTCCAGCACCTTAATCACCATACCAGCTGCTGGCCCCTTGACCTGCCTTTTTCTTTTTCTTTCTTTCTTTTTTTTCTTTTTTTAAAGAGAGATTTTAGCTCTAAAGCTTGTGTGCTCAACAGAGAGACAGAAACAGAGACAGAATCATCTTCTGGGGTGGGGGTGACCACACTATAATCCCTTCTCCTCCATTCTCCTCCCGGGATTTTAGGCATGCACACACACACACACACACGCAGCATGAATTTTAAGCTGTCAGGTCCAGTACTTGAACTGTGGTAGGACTGTAACCATTACGTCGTCTATTGGCCCTTGACTAGCCTTTTAGTGATTGGTGGTACAACAGCACAGGGAGGATGCTTAGGCTGTATGAATCTGCCAGTTAAAGAATGCTGGCTAATGTGGGTAAAATTTCTTCATGGATATTCTAATGAAATTTGGTCTTCAAACAGGATAAATATAAAATTTATCATCCAAAGTAGGAGAATTTAGAGTAATTAGGACTGCTGATAATTAATGTATACATAGGCAACTACACATAGTCAGAGATATAATTAGAAATAAAATGTCTTTTAAATGTTCCTGCTCTTGTGAAAATCTCTTATATAGTTTATAGCAGATAACTGAATGTACCTAGTATAGACTTAGGAAAATACAAAGAGTACCTTTATTGTAGAAAAAACTGCAAAAGCTTTATCTAAGATAAATGGATGTTGGACTATGGCAATAAACTTTTGCTTTAATTTTATCTTAATAAGCTTAAGCATAAACCCTTTAAGTCAGTTTGGAAGAAACAGACCTGATCTTTTTCCTACAAATGATAGTGATTTATAATGTGTCATAGAGTGCAGCCAGAAAGAGATGCCTTCAAAACACTAACCAGAGAGACTTAAAGAGATTGTCAATCCAGCAAAGGAAGAAACTATAGGGGAAAAAAAAAAGTTGAGGGAGGGAGAAGTCAAGATGACAACACTGAGTTAAAAAGGAATCACTCTTTTTTCTCCTTTATTTTCTCTTGAAGATGTGGGGCCACATCTAAGATTGATTTTTCCTGTGGATTCTGGAAGATCTGGAAATGCTGCCCTTAGGGGAGACCAACAAGTTTCTTCCACCCTGTGGGTAAATTTAAAAGCATTTTACTAATTAGATTTTGGCATAGAGTATGAAATTGTTCTCTTGATATTCTTTAGGTCACTTTCCTATATTTCTTTTTAAATAGCTGGTGGAAAACATGCCAGACCTATATGTCAGATATTTAAGGGGGGAAGGTTGGAGAGTAACATGGAGTGAGGTTAGGCATACAGTTTCAACTTTTCCTGAATATTAGAATCACCTGAGGAGTCCAGGCTCCACTTTTTCTTAATTAATTGGTCTGAGGTTGAATCTGGATAACTTTATTTTTGAAAAGTTTCTCAAAAATAGTTCTAACATGCTTGGGAACCCCTTGATTAAGAGTATATGACAGTACAGAAGTGGTCCATGAAATTGATTCACTGGAGGGATAGGGAGTGTTACATTTACATAGCTTTGCTTAAAGGTTTGTAATTCATTACCTTTGGTTATGTACAACTGTGCTGATAAAATATTCTCAACTTTTGTTTATCTAAACAAAAGCTGCTTTTATTTTACATTTACAGGATAGTTTTATTGGGTATCATTTAGAATAACATGTTTTCTCTTTCATCACATTAAGTTATCTTTCTATTGTCTTCTAATCTTTATTATTTTATTGTAGGAGTGAACTGTCATTATCTTTGCTCTTCTGTAAATACTGAAGGTTTTTTCTTTTTTCTTAGACTTGAGAATTTTTTTTTTTAATTTTTGTTACCCTACACATTGTCATCAACAAGTAATTTTCTGTTTGTGTCCCTTTAAATGTTTTGCTTCTTTCTTTACCCCCGATTCTCTCCCTCTCACCCTTCCCCATTTCCCACTCTCCTCCCACACTGTCTCTAGTATCCACAGTTGCTCTCTATGCTTTTATACCTTCCAGTCTTTCAGTTTCTACTACAGAGTGCAGACATTCGGTGTATGTTAAGTGGGGGCATACAATGCTTCTCTTTCATAGTCTGATTTGTTTTACTTAGCGTTAAATCTTCCATATTCATTCACTTTCTATCAAATGCCAGGGTCTCATTGCTTTTATGGCTAAGTATTTCCATAGCGTATATGTGCCATGCTTTCTCAATCCATTCTTCTGTCCATGGACATTTGGGTTGGTGCCATGTTTTAGCAATTGTGAATAATGCCACAATAAACACGGAGGTGCAAATACTTTTCTGACTAAGTGTATTCCTATCCTTTGGGTAGGTACCCAGGATAGGAATGCTGGATCATATGGTAGTTCTATTTGCAGGTCTTTGAGGAACCTCCATATTGTCCTCCACAATGGCTGTACTAATTTATATTCCTGCCAACAGTGTAAGAGGGTTCCCTTTTTCACTACAGCCTCACCAGCACTTATCATTCTTTATATTTTTAATCTTAGCCATTGTGACTGGGGTTAGTTGGTATCTCATTGTGATTTGATTTGTATCTCCCTTATGATAAGGGATGTTGAGCATTTTTTCATTTGCTTTTGGCTGTTCATATGTCTTCCCTGGAGAGTTGTCTGTTAAGCTCATTTGCCCATCTTTTAATTGGATTGATTATATTTTGCAGGTAAGCTGCTTAAGTTCCCTTTAAATTTTGGTTACCAGTCCCTAATTCAAGGGAGAGTTAGAAAATATATTCTACCATTTCAAGAGTTGTCTCTTTGAGAGTTTCTATTTATTGCTTATTTCAGCAATTTGAATATGATGTGCATTTTCCCCCCATAAATATTTCTTCTAGAAGTTTCTTGAGTGTTTTGGAACTGTTACCTTATAGTTTTCATCACACTTTTGGTCACTATTACTTCAAATGTATTTTTAGCCTTGCTTATTACAGTTTTATAAGACTCTCATTACATGTATATTAAAGTACTTGATATTGCTTTATAGCTTACTGAGATTATGTTTGTTTAGTCTTGGTTTTCCATTTAGAATCTTTTGTCTTTAAGGTCTCTGCTTACTTCTATAGCATCTATAATAATATGCTATTAATTCTGTCCAGTGTATTTTTCATTTTAGACTCTCTCTCTGTGTATTTAATCTCTGTAAGTTCCATTTGGGTCACTTTTTATGTTCTGTTTCTCTCCTCAGCCTGTTTATGTATTTCTTTATATTTTTGAACATGTTGATAAGCTTTCTAATCTGTTTTGGATATTGGACTGTTTCTGTGGCAAAGCAATAAGGTGCTGCTCAAGAGAAGCCAGATTCTACAAGGTAACCACAATTCAAATCCCTGGCTAGGCCACTTGAAACACACTGGGCATGTGTGTGAGTGCCCCAGATCTGACAGGTTAAAGGACTAGAGGAAAGGAACTGTAGTGTGGCATGTAGAATTATAGAGGGTGCTCATCTCTCTTATTCTCACATGTGTATATGCACAGTCAATCATAAATAAGAAAATAAGATGCCATTTTGGGGACTGACAGTGGTAAAATGCAATACTCTGTGAGAATTACCCATATGAGAGAGTTCTAGGCTCCTGATAGGAGAACTCCCTGGTTACACTGGACACAGGTGTACTCATGATCTAGGGTTGGCTGAGGCTGACTTTGCTGAGTAGACTGAGGTATCAATTACTGACTGGGGATAATGTTTGACTCTTTCTCTGTCTTGCACTGGAAAAAATAAGTGAAATAAACTTTAAAAAATCATAATAGCCACTTAAAGTCCTTGTATATTTATTTTATCATTTACATGATTTCTGGGTCTATTTCCACTGACTGTGCTATCTGCTGGTTATGGGTCATGATCTTTTACTTCTTTTTATGCCTGGCAATTTAAAAATCATGTCTGACATTGAATTTTTGGATACTAGGCTTCATTATATTCCTTTAAAGAGTTTCGAGTTTAATAAACCAGCAGGTGGCATGTTGGTTAAGGTGCTGGATACTCCCACATGGCCGACCACGGTTCAAGTCTTGGATCTGGTGGCTTGCTTTCCCACTTTCCCTCTCTCTGTCTCTATCTCTTTCTGATCAAATTAAAAAAAAAAAGAATAAATAAAATTAAATAAACAATTCTTAAAAGAGTGTGGAGTTTAATTATGTCATGTAGTTAAGTAATTTGCAGATTAATTTGAGTCTTTCAAGGCTTAATTTTAAGTTTTGTTAGGATATTCTCAGAGAAACCCTTATCCTGGGACTAATTTAGCTCCAATGCTAAGGCATAGCCCATCTGAGTACTGTATCCAGTGACCATATAATAAGATCCTTTGTTTTGGCTAATTAGAACCTAAACTAATCCCAGTCCTGTGAGACTCTGAGAGGCTGATTTGCAGCTTTCCTCAGTTTACTCTTATTTGTGTGTAGATCAGTGTTTAGATAAAAATTTGAAGAGCTCTGTGAAATTCTTCTACGACTGCATTTTGTCCTCTCAAAATCATGTATTGAAACACAAACCCCCAATATAAAGGTATTTGGAGATTGGACCTTTGGGAGACAACTAGGCTAGATGAGATAAGAGTGGGACCATCACTTACTCTTTCTTTTACCTATTTATTTACCACCTGTATTTAGATACATAATTTATTTGGCACATATCCTGGTGCATGTTGTAAGATGCAAATTCAATGACATATTTTTTCCAATGACTCTTCAGTTTTCTCAGTAGAATTAATTTGTTAATGTTATCATACTTTCCCTAATGTATTTGAGAGGCTATCTTTATCACGTGATTCATTTATATATTCACTTGTGTCTGTTTCTGGATAACTTGTTTGGGCCCACTGTTTCTCTGATATAATTGTTGTTTGTGAATAATAAACAATTTTAAATATAGAGGATTTTAATAATAATATTTTAATGCAGATTAGGCATCTTAATCCCTGAATCTAAAATCTGCAATACTCCAAATCTAACACTTTTTGACTGCCAACATAGTACAAGTGGAAAATTCAACATCTGCTCTCATATGATGGGTTGCAGTCAAAATGCTGCAATACAAAAATATTGTATAAAAGTACCTTCAGGCTTTGCATATACAAACATAAATAAAGGTCATGTTTAGACTTGGATTGCATTCCCGAAATGTCTCATTGTGTATGCAAGTATTCCAAACTCCAAATATCTGAAATCGGATGCACTTCTGGTCCCAAGCATTTCAGAAAAGTGATATTCAATTGATGTATAAGGTTAGCCTCCCTCATTTTTTCAGACTTTTCTTGGTTATTTTTGCTCATTTGTTGTGATTGTTGACTTTTAAAAATATTTTTGAAATGCATATAGATTTATTGACAAATCAATATATTTTAAAGGAAAGTTGGAGATTTCCTATAATTTATATTTATTGATTGCTCATCCTGTGCCAGACATTCAGCTAAACACATACATGTCATTTCTGAAAGTATTGATAATAGAGTTTCATTACTAAATTCTCTCATTGTTTTCAGTGGCTTTTCCATAGATTCTCCTGGGTTTTCCTAAATCCAATTATGTCATCTGCAAATAGATATTATTTTGTTACTTTCTTTGAAAAGAATTTTTCTAAATTTTTCTTCTTGCCTATTCATCTTTATCTAACTTTTGTCCAATATTTATGTCTATATTATTTTAAGCTCCACAAATTAGATATTATTCTATACCAAATTTTACTACAATGTTAAATATATTATGCATTAATTTTCTTTTGTTTTTTACAATTTAGGATAAATTTTTATTTCAGCGTGTTTTAAACAATCTTTTAAATACAAGCATTAAATTTAGAAATTTCCCTCCAAAGACAATTTGAACAGCACTTTTCAAGTTTGGATATACAGTATTTTCCTTATTAATTAGTTTTGATATTTTCTGGTTTCTTTTATTACAATGGAAATCTTTGATTGAAAGTGATATAAAAGTGAGTTTAAAGTTATCAAATATTGAACTAAATTTCAAAAAGTTTCCAGCTTTATCTTTCCTTTATGAAAGAGAGAAAGGGAATGAGGGAGAGGGAGAGAAAGAGGTGTTCTCTCTGTGTGTGTGTGTGTGTGTGTGTGTGTGTGTCTGTGTGTGTGTGTTTTAAACAGGTTCTTGCCATTGCAGTCCTTTTGCCCCAACCTCCAGATAAGCTAGGTTTACAGGCATATACAACTGTACCGGGTATATTTAGGTTGACTTAGTGACTGAACTTTGGCCTTCCATGTGGCTTCCAGCCTCCCAAGTGGTGTTGCTATATGTGCGCCTTTGTTTAGGTCATAATTAAACTTGATAAGAAATACCTTCTATGTGGCAGCACACTTTTGTTAATTTTTAAAAAATACTTTCACTGGATATCACCACAGCATACAAAATGCAATTTTTCAGCTATAATACACTATAAAGTAGCTTAATCATACATGTTATCATCAACAAATAATTTTCCATTTCTTATTTCTTGTGTGTGTGTATTCCCTCTCTCCCCATTTCTCACAATCTGCCATTTCCCATCATCCTCCCACCCTGTCTCTGGTTTCTGCAGTTGCTTTTCATTCCTTTATTCTTTCCCACATTGTATTGATTCACAAAATATCTTAATTAATCTAAATACTTTCAATAGTAAGTTCAGCTGAAATATACATATCTGTGAACAAAAGTTTAGGCATGAAACTCTGCAGGTAGAATGAATATACTATAAAATAGCACATAGCTGAGGCTATATAACTTACTGTGGTTACTAAATAGGTATTTTTAGATACATTTTTTAATTTCAAGAAAGGCAGTTTTAGCTTAAATTAAAGTTTAAAAATGTTAAGAGAACTTTGCTTAATACTTAAAGCCAGGAAACAGATTAGGATTCTGTTCGAATGGTAGGTACATGGACCTGTCCACAACTCAAGAGAAGACAAAACTTCTTAATACTGGAAAACAAAGCATACAAGGTCAGTAATATTTTAGTCAAAAGTCATAAAATTCTATTTCACAAGTTCAAGCTCATGTAAGTTATCTTTTATTGTGGACTTATCTTTCCATTTAAATTCTGGAAGATAACGTTCAACTCTGGACTTGTCCCTCCTATTAAGCTGGCTATTTTCTTAATAGTTTTAGAACTCTTATTTCTATGTGTCTGACTTTAGTTTTTCTGGGATAGCACTCCCTTGAGAACTTCTTGGAGAGGGGGTCTGGTACTGATAAATTCTTTCAGGTTTTGTTTATCTGAGAATGTTCTTGTCTTCTCTTCCCATATGAAGGATAATCTTGCCGGATATAGTATTCTTGGTTGAAATTGTTTTTCACGCAACACTTTGAATATATTTTCCCATTCTTTCCTCACTTGCATTGTTTCCAATGAGAGGTCCACTGTTAGCCTGATGGGATATCCTTTGTAGGTAACTTGACATTTCTCTCTTGCCAGTCTGAGTATCTTGTCTTTGTTGGTTGTTTTGATCATTTTGGCTATAGTGTGTCTTGGAGAAGATTTTTTTGGGTTGATGCTATTTGGGTCCTTTGTATTTCTTGGGTCTGGATCTTTGAAAGCCTCTCTAGGTTTGGGAACTTTTCTTCTAGGATTTCATGGAATAGATTGTCAATGCCTTTATTAGTCTCTTCACCTTCTAGGATATCAATTATCCAGATATTTGGACTTTTAAATGATATCTAGTATTTCTTATATATTATTACCATTTTGGGGGGCTATTTTCTCCATCTTCGTGGTAGATTTTACTAGTATAGCAATTCTGTCTTCTACATCTGAGATTTAATTTTTTGTATGATCTAGTTTGCTTTGAAGACTTTAAAAGGAGGTTTTGACTTCCTGTATTATAGCCTTCATCTCAACAGTTCCATTTGATTCTTTTTATGATGTGTATTTCCTCTATCAGCTCTCACGAGAACTTCCTCACTTCCTGGAACGAATCGGCTTTTTACATCTGGTGTTCATTGTCTCTCTTCTCTTCCATCTCTGTTAGTTTGTCACTATGAATAGTCTTAATTTTTTATCAGACATTTCCATGAGTTCCATTTTACTGTCTGTGGTTGAAGAGGAGTTATTCTTTTCCCTTGGGCGTGTGATATTTTCTTGGTTCCACAAATTTCTTGTGCCCCTGCAGTGATTTCTAGTCATCTGATAGCTTATTGGTTTCTTCCTAATTTCTAGATGATCAAACTGAGTGATCAGAGGCGCAAGGAGGATGTGGTCTGCAAACTATTTGGGGTTCCTTTTTCTCCCTTTGTGTCGCAAATTCAGTGGGAGTTGGGTATATGAGGATACAAATAGTATTCAGATTTTGGCAGCTTTTCACTTAGACTTGTTTAGACACTCAATATGTGGAGGCTGAGCAACAAAGTGATGAGGTAAAAGAATAAGGATAAGAAAACAGAAGGAGAGAAAGAAAAAGAAAAACGAATAAAGGAAACAAATAAAATATGTATTTGTTAATTTTAAAAAACAAAAAATGAAAACCGTGTGGCATGCTTAAAAGAACTAGTCACAGCTCTTATGGCAGACTTGGTCGTCTTCTGGTCTGCCCTTTCTTTTTGCCTAGATGGGAGGGAGAAAGTGGAGAGGATTATTGCCAAGATAAAGGAGAATTTCAGAGCCAAGAAAAAGCTTTACCTTAAAAAAATTTTTAAAAGAAAAATTAAAAAAATGAAAAGGCAGAGATGGAGATGCAGAAAGAAACAGAGAAGGAGAATGATGCAGGGGCTCTACCAGGGTAAATTCTCAGCAGAACATCTTCATTGCTCTTATCTCTGAAAGCACTAGATCTCAGCTCTCATGGTGGATTTTCTCTCTCTCTCTCTCTCTCTCTCTCTGTCTCTCTATCTCTCTCTCTATATATATATACACACACATTTATATATACACACACACATATAGATATAGATATAGATATATAGTTTAGTTTTGTTTTTTAGAAATCCTTTTTTACATTTATTTTTTTCATGAGAAAGAACTTGACAGGGTCTTGTCATGTCACAGTCCTTTCCACTCCAGCCTTCCAGCCAGCCAAGATCTCAGGTGTGCCCACAGGAATGCCCACAGTGTTCATGCTAACCCAGAGTCAGAATCCCTGGCCTTCCCTTATGGCTCTAATATCATGCAATCGTACCCTACTGCCTGTGTCCCTGTGATGGAGCCTTGTTGTTTTTGTGACTTGACTTAAAGACTAGTAGACAAATTATGTAAATATTCCATATGTGCTTCTTATGTGTAGTTACTAATTACTGAGTACTGGGTTCAATAATTGAGTATCAAGTGTTCAAATTTGTGAAGTATGTCACTTATTTGCTCTACTTGAACCCACATTTTAGAAAAGTGTTAAAAACTTATACCTTGATAAATGTTCTTCTATATCTGTCAGTGTTTGTTTGCATGTACATTGAAGTTGTATCATTTTTGTATACTGATCAAAAACTTTTATTTCTCCCTGGTTAGTATATGATGAAAATATTCATCCCTAAAATATTTTTTGCCTTAAAGCAGAAGTTATTAATCTTGATTTCACATCACACTCATCTAGGGAACTTTTAGAAATGGCCATGCCCCAAACCTGATTGTATTTACCATTTTCTTGTTAGTTGGCATGTTATTAATTATTTGTAAAATGAATTAATGTTCCCTAGTTAATAGAAATAATTTTGAAAATTAAATCAGATAATCCATGTAATGTATATAATGCAATGTCATACACAGAGTAAGTGTTCATTTCCAAACCTAATTTTATTTTTCCTTTACAAGAAAAAGGAAGAGAGAGACCTTGTTTATTATTGTCTTGGCAGGTAGAAATCGAGGGTTGGGACCAGGATGGGTTTGAGAAGAAAGGAAAAAATTGGTCTTGAAATCTTGACTTGTAGGTAAAGATAAGCTATCCAACTGAAGACTAGATTAGAAGATTAGAATTCAGGTGAAAGGCATAGGCCCAGAGAAAGGACAGGACAGTAGAGTCTCATGGGTGTTCTTATGACTCTATAGCATTGGTTATATGCTTTTCTCTTTTTCCCACCAGACTATGAATTATTTGATGCTTCTTTCATGTGGATAGTGCAACTTGGGGATTGATTCAATTTAAAGTGCCTGAATCTGTGTCTGCACCTAGTAGGCATTTAAGAAATGCCTATTGTATGAGCTAATTGAATTGTTAAGGGATTAATTGTAACAGAATAGAAGATTGAATACTTAAATATTTAAAAAGACTTTGGCCAATTACTACACAATAGTATGCTTTTAAAGTAATGACAATTCAAACACACACTTTGACATGCTTTCAGATATACACTTCTATACAGATGTGAATTAAAAGCACTGATTTTCTGCAAGAAGTATAAGGAATCAGATATCAAAAATGCAATCCTCATTCTCAAAAGGGCACTGTTTTGATTCAAATTAATATGTTTTTTCCCAATTATTTGCATTTTTAAGCCAATTTCTATGCTTTTGT
Source organism: Tupaia tana (assembly GCA_026018925.1). Taxonomy (NCBI): domain Eukaryota; kingdom Metazoa; phylum Chordata; class Mammalia; order Scandentia; family Tupaiidae; genus Tupaia; species Tupaia tana. The sequence goes on along the minus strand of JAKSZU010000002.1, from coordinate 104,984,573 downwards.
GAGTTTGAAGACAATGAAAGTCATATGAAAGGTACAAAAGAAATTACCCAGCAGTTCTTACTCCTAGCAAATCTTTCTCTTGCAACAGGTACATGTCAAAGAATTCTATTAGTGGACAACAAAGAGGCAGTCTAGTTAGTGTGACGTAGTTTTCCCATTTAGTGACACTTCTCTATAGCATTCTTCAGACTATCTCATTTGACACTTTGAAACAGCTGCCAAGTCCTTTCCTGCTCCTTATAAACAAGGCTGTCACTCACAGAGCATTCCCGTTACATTGGGTAGGGAATGGAGGTTAATGACTTTGGAAATGGAAAACAGAACAACCATCAAAAGAACTTTAAATACCAGGAGAATATAGGAGAATAATTGAATCAAATAAAATAAGAATATAAATAGACCATGTTATAAGCAGCATTTGTTGAAAGGTTTCATATCAGTTAAAGTTCTGTGTTACCTGGGAAGAGTAATACAATAAAATAAAATAGTTTGAAAATAGTTACCCTTGAGAAGCTATTTCTGACTTCTTTTTTTTTTTTTTTTTTTTTTTATTCCCTTGTGGCTGCTGATGCCCATACAGTGTGTCTCATTCTTACTTTCTTTTCAACTTCAATTCTGCTTTACAAGTAAGACTTCTGATAGTTTTTCCCCCTCTTAGAGTGTCTTTGATTTATCATTTAGTTTAGTGGTTAAAGAAATGAGACGAGCCTCTGTATCTGGGGAAATGCTGACATTTTTAGGCTTCTGATAGGTGGCCTTTTAAGGTCAAATACTCTCAGAGGTATCAGGAGTACTTTTTTTTTTTTTTTTTTTTTTTTTGACAGATTCTGTTCACTCTGAATCAGAAGATACTAGAAACAGGAATTTTTAAAAGTAGAAAAGGACATTTAGGAAGGAAACAGAGCCTAATATACACACATTCAAAACTCTTCCACTGATGTAGATAGAAATGGAGTGATTTTTGCATCACTGTATTTATAGGCTTCTTAAATACAATCACACTGATAACATATGTACAATTTGCAAAAGATTGGCCAGTTTGTTTATAAAGATGTTTTGATTTTGTACCTCTTAAACGGAATATTCTTTGAGTCTGTGTGTCATACAGCACTATTACTATTAATTCAATAAATATTAATAAAGGATTCATATATTCAGAGTATTGTTCTAGACACTGAATTTAGAATAAAGAACGAAGAAGACATAGTGGTTTGCTCATGGAGTTCACAGTCTAATAGGAATGTAAACAAATAAATTTGCTATTATATACTTCAAGGAAGTTATTTAAAAAAATAGAAGAGATAATTGAATCTGGGCAGGAAATTAGATGCCATTTAATAACAAATAGAAAAGAGAATAAGAAACCAATCTATCAGATTGGTAGGTAGAATTGAGGTGGGGCTCACTTTAGGCAAGATGAAGTTGGGAAAATTTGTTATGCAGCAGTAGATAACTAGTACACCATCATGCTCTTTTCATTCTAAAAGGTGCCGCTGGGGCTAGGATTTGAACCCAGGTCAGCCATATGAGATCTGACTTCCTTAACCACTAGCCTACAGGACAAGCCCAACCTTTTTTACTCTTAAAAACAAAGAATAGATCACCATCTAAACTGTGTTTTCACAGATAGTTAAAAAGTAAAATTAGAGTTCTCATCCACTTTCTTAACTTTTTTGTTCTGTTGATGGGCAACTTCGGTAAGATTACAAAAAATTTATATATTAGGTAGCTAGTCATAGAGGAGAGTTTCCAAATTCTGAAAATATTGTGAAGCAGGAACTTGAACCTATATTTGAAAATAGTAAAACCACTGAACGTTAGTCATATCCAGGCTACCCATTACTTAAACAAAAACACAAATAGTGTTGAGATATAATACACATTTCACAAAATTTGCTCACTTCAAGTGCATAACTTAATGGTTTTAAGTACACTCACAGAATTGTGCAACTGCTATTTTAGAACATTCTCATGCTCCAAACAAACAACAAATCCATACTCATTAGCAGTCACTCTTCATCACCATCATTCCCCATAGACAAGCACTAATCTGCTTTCTGTCTCTCTAGATTTGACCATTCTGAATTTTTTTATCAATTTAATCATACATTAGATGTTCTTTTATGATTTGTTTCTTTAAGTTAGCATGTTTTTGAGGTTTCATCCATGTTGTAGTATCTATCATACTTCTCTTTTTGAGACTGAATAATACTGCCTCCAGCAGCTCCTGGTTGTTTGCTCTGTTCTTTGTGCAATCCCCATGTGACTCTCTGTGGCATGGGGTCCTCTTTCCCTAGGTTGTGAGCATACATGACTAATAAACTTTTGTCTCTATTATGTGCCTGAATTGTGTGTTGGGTCAAGCCCAGACCATTCCTCCCTTACCAAAATGAGTTGAGGATAAAAAACCAAAACATTCATAATTTTGAAATATTTTCTCCCATTCTCTGTGTTTTTTTCACTGTCTTGATAATGTAATTTGTAGCACAAAAGTTTTAATTTTAATAAAATTCTGTTTACCTTGTTGTGTTTTTATCACTTATAGTTTTGTTCTCATATCAGAGGAGGCTTTGCTAACCAAAGATCACAACTCCTATGTTGTCTTCTAAGAGTTCTATAGTTCGAGTTATTTCATTTACTTTCATGATCCATTTTGAGTTAAATTTTGGATGTGATATAAGAAATGGTTTCTATTTCATTCTTTTGCATGTGGACATCCAGTTGTTTGCACCATTTAATTAAGAGTACTTTTCCTTTTAAAATTATCTTAGCATCTCTGTCAAAAATAGCCCATTAGCTTTTGAATAATTTTTTAGCATTTGGAAAAGTTTCCATCTTTGTCTCATATTTCAATTTAGAGTCTTGAGTTTGTAACCTCTCTTCCAACTAAATATAGGCCTATGTCATAGGACTAAGCCATCAGATATACCCATGATATGTACCTCTAATACAAAGGACAGCAATATGAGCAAACTGGCTATACGTGGAGCCTCGGGCATGCTGATGCAGTGTGGCAATGGTCATGTGGTTTCCTGCAGTCCTTGGTGGGGCAAAGAAGTGATGGTGATTTCTTTCACAGGACAAATAAACCATGATTTTTAGCACTGTTTCAAAACTCATTTTTAGGCCTGGTTCTATAGGCCTTCCAGACAATAATTCTGTGGAGTATTACATATATTTTTTCTTTTTTTCTTCAAGAGTCACTGTCAATTATTATTCCTTACAACAAGACTGATACACATTCTAAGGAGAGATAAAGTAGAATTTCAAGTAATGAATTGTACTTAAATATTGCACAGAATATGGATCTGACAATTGATGTTTACCTTTGAGACAGAGGTCTAGAAGACATTCTTATCAATAGTAGTATCTATTTCAAGTCAGTCAGATACAGCTCTGTGCTGCTAAATTAAAGACAAGCAATGGGCTTTTCAGTCAAATTTATCTAGACATTTTCATATGAAAATCATCCCTGATCAGCTCTGCTCCAGTTCTTTTCCTTCTAATTCTGAACTCTATTTCAAGTTATGATGATCTTGGAGCTGTGGTATAATTGGATGTTCTTATTGACTTGTATCTCTTTCTTGAGGAATGAGACCCATAATAACCTCTCTGGTTCTTCACACTTGCCAATCTGCTCTACAGCCCTTTAGGATCTAATCTTTGGCTTCAGGTAGCTTGATAGGTCAAAGTTCAGACTTGTTTAGCTAAACTCAGTCCATTTTGATCCAGTTCTCTGGATGTAGGGGAATGCCAATTGCTGTATGAAGTAGAGAGAAGCTGTATCTTGTGGGAACTATGACAGACAGGAAGTAGAACATGTACATTTGAGGGGAGGTAATAGCTACAATGAGTCAGTTGAAGAGGGTGAGAGAGTAGCAGTAAGTCACTTGGCACTTGTAGATTTCTCTTCCTGGATTCTTTGTGAGAGAACCTCCCAGTTACATTATCACTCCTTTTTCCAGGAAAATGTTTTCAGTAAACTAGACAAAAGGCTTTGTTTTTTATTTATTATTATATTTTTTAAATGGAGATGCAAATCCTTAAGAAATAGTGTTCATCATTTGTTAATCAATTCAAACATTTGAGGGGCCAGCAAGTGGTGTGGTAGTTAAGGTGCTGGACACTCCCATGTGGCCAACGCTGGTTCAAGTCCCAGACCTGGTGCCTTGCTTTTTCACTTTCTCTCTCACTCTCTCTCTGGTCAAATTAAAATGAATGAATAAATAAAGTTAAATAATTTTTTAAAAATTCAAAGATTTGGGCTTTTTAAGTGATATGGATGTGAGATGACTGGATTAAATACATATTATTAAAATTCTCTATTCTTTACAAATTATATATGCCATATTTCCTGCTTTTCCTTAACATTAAATTCATACTTCTGGGCTCTGGAGCTTATAAGGGCAAGCCTAATAGCTATAAAGAATGGTATGAGAATAAGGTGGTGGAGGAATGGGGGAAGAGATTTCTCTAAGGATGCTATAAAGCTGCCAGGATCGGCTCCTTTAGCTGTTGCAGTGGTTGCTGGGTAATGCAATACTGATGGTTTCTAGCATGGAGATGTATTGCATGTTCTCTATTCATCTTGGAGAATTGAATTCTATTGTCATTTTCTTTTTGCCTCATAGATGATCAGCTTAAATCTTTGCCTATGTTGTTAAAAACTAGAATCATTGTGAACAGTGTCATTGGGAAAAGTTAGACTTTTTTGAGTGCATGAACCAAGAAAAATAGATCAGTAAAACTAATGTGAAATGGTCTTTATCAAAGTCATTATGTTTGATACGTTTTTCTAAGGCATTAACCTCAGAGGTATCTTCTAGAGATGCTTTTGAGATACAACACTCTTATAAAAGAAGACAGCAGAGTCAGTGGGTTAAAAAATAGACTAGGATCTAGGGGACTGCACATGAAATTCCATTTTGCTACTGAATCTCTGAGGTACCATAGCAATGTCACTTAGCTCAACACTGCTTCAGTTTTTCTATCTGTAAGTGGGAGCAATACCTTTTATGTAGTTTCATAGCTTATGGTTTCTTTATATCACATAAACATTATGCATTTATTCATAAAAATAATGAAGATAGGCAAAAAGAATGCAAAACACATCTTTAATCCTCCTTTCCCAACTCAGAGGGAAAAATGACTTCACTTTGGTGTGTATTTTTGTTTTTAAGTAATTTATTTCTCATGTGAACAAGAAAGACAGAGACACAGACTCGCCAGTAGTGTCCTCATGCCACAACCCACTCTCAGCTTTAGCTAGTTTGGACCATGGGGGTGGGCTTATGTTCTCCCTACATATACAGGGAGGCATAAGGACACAAACTAGGAACCTCTCATGTGGGCCCAGTTGTGTCACTGCTGCACTGACATCTGATCTTGGTGCATAACCTTTGATACTTCCAGATTATCTACATTGCATCCTCAGTTTTGAAACCATCCTTTAGCACTGACTGATAAACATTTAAAATTGAATAAAACTTTCATATTTTACTGTATACCCCTTCTCCCTTTTTAAAAAAGTATGCTCAGATATATCAGAGGGCTAATAAAAATGGCATAAGAAGACATTAGATATTTTTACATTTAAAAATATTAAAATACAAATAACAATTTAAAAATCAGGCGTTTCAGGTAGAAATTAGGTTGTCAGGAAAGTCAGGATGTATTTTTCTGTTTTTCTATGCAAAAATGAGTCATAACTTTCCCAATGACCCAATAAATTGCTCTTTGAATTTTAAAATGCTGTATGCAGTTTAGTACTTTGGAAGCATAAAAGGAATATGATAAAATATTTATATTCAGACAATGCTACTTCCTATACTACCCTGCAAAAAAATCTAGAGGGGAGTTTTTTTATAATAGACTGTATTCCAATATAAGTGATATGGTTACAGTATTTAAAATCACCCTAACTGAATCCACCAAGAACTAAATAAGGATATCTCCCCAACTCATTCATGAACTAAGTATACTGTGCTTGCTGCAGTTTTCCACTACAGATGAAAGTTTGTTCTGTTATCTTTTCCATAACAGAGAATTTTCTAATCCTATTGGTTTTTTTCTACTTCTTTTTTGTTTTTGAGGGTTTTTTGCTATATGGAGTGTGTGCTTACCAGAAAGAGACTGACAGAGACAAAAAGCGAGAAATCACCCCCAAGGGCGGGACGGCCATGCTGCAATTCTTTCTCTTCCATTCTCCTCTTGGGATCTTGGGCACACACGCACATGTGCCTGGTGTGAGTGTAAGCTACCAGGTCTGGGATTTGAAATGCGGTCAACCACATGGGAGTCCAGCCACATATCCGTTATACTAACTGTTGGTCCATCTAATCCTATATTTTTCTAAATCATTTTATTATTTTATTTTACTTTAATTTAATGAGAGAGAAAAAAATTAGAAAGCAAGCTGCCAGGTCTAGGACTCGAACTACAGTCAGCCATGTGGGAGTCCAGTGCCTTAGCCTCCATGCCACTTGCTGTCCCCACTATGTTTTATTATGCCTTAGGTTTGTAATGAATTTTTGGGCTATACAGCACTTTTTTTTTTTTAACTCTCTGAGAGTTTTATCGTTTGATTCATTAAGCTATGCATAATAGGATTTAGAATGTACTTTTCTGTATAAATACATAATTTATATAATCTTTGGTATGATTTGAATATATGCACTAGTGGTATTGGACTGGAGTTGGTAATTCTTCTACACAGTAGACTATGCAATTATTGAAAATCATTAATGTGATTGCACTGAAATAACCTACATTCATCCTATGACCCTGTATTTTCATAACATTATTTTATCATTTATTTTTATATGTAGCTTACTTTTATACATTCTATTACTGTATATCATTACAGCATGTAGAATGAATTTTCCCAGTATGAATACACTGCATATCAGTCCAAGTAAAGATATTATTATACACATAATCAACATATAATTTTCCATTTTTATGTCTCTTAAATGTTTTGCTTCTTTCCTTTTTCCTTTTTTTCTTTAGAGTTGTGTGTGTGTGCTCACCAGAGAGAGGGAGAGACAGAGACAATGAGAGGGAAGGAAAGTGAGGAATCACTGCCCCTGCCCACCATCCTCCCCCACCGCCCAGGGAGGATGGCTACATGGCAATCTCTTCAACTGCATTCTCTTCCTGGGATCTTGGGCATGCACACACACATATGTGCCCAACGTGAGTTTCAAACTGCTGGGTTCAGGACCCATACCTCAATCAGTCATGTGGAAGTCCATCAACATAACCACTATGCCAATTACTGGCTCCTCTTTTTCCTCTTGATAACATTTTTTTTTTTTTTTGAGAGGTTTTTGCTATAGGGCACATGCACTCACCAGAGAGACAGAATGCAAGAAATCACCCCCCCCCAAGGATGGATGGTCATGCTGCAATCCCTTTTCCTCCACTCTCCTTTCGGGATCTTGGGCACATATGCACATGTGCCTGGCCCGAGTTTAAGCCACCAGGTCCAGGATTTGAACCTTGGTTGACTACACAGGAGTCCAGCGACATAGCCATTACGCCAACTACTGGTCCCTCCTCTTGATAACATTTTGATTTTAAAAAATATTTTTTTTTGACAATAGAGACTATATACTCATGGACTCAAAACAGAGAGACAGAGAGAGTGAGAGAAAGAGAGATGGAAATGAGGTACCCTTGATGGGGTCATATGCTGTATCCCATTTTCCCAACCTTGTAGCTCTTCCAGATCTTGTAGCTCACCCAGTGTCTTCAGACCACCTAGGGATCTGAATTCACAATTGGCCACATGGATTCCAGCACTGCAGTCCACTGTTATGAATGGTATCACTTGACTTGGCCTTTATTTTACTCTTCATTGGACAAGGAATGAGTTCACCTGCTAGAAAACACTCTTCGCATAGACTATGTTCTGTTAACTAACTTTTGTTTAGAAATTTTTTTTTTATAGTTTTGGGCAAGTAGATATTTTGGATTTTCTTTTCTTTCTTTCTTTTTTTTTAATGTATCTGTAATTTCTTTCTTTATTTTTTCCAGTATTTAAAAAAATTTATTTATTTTTTTTAATTTCATTTTCTTTCATACATTCAATCACATTATATAATATACATACTCATTTTATTGCAACATCATGAAGATTATCAAGAAATTAAGAATTAAGAAATATAACAAATCAAATGAAATTGTCTCCATATCAGTAGCCCAAGCCCAGAGATACAGTTATTGCGTGCCTAGCTGCCTTTGGAACATGAAAAAAGCTTCATTTTGTATATATCTGACCTCAGTTTTTGATAGCTGCCTTTTCATTATTGCCATGTCCTTCTTGCGCAAGCTGTTGGGGGAAAACAGACTTGAGGGAGGAGAACTCAGCACTTAGAGAGACTAGGAGAACTCTTTATTACTATTATTACACTGAGTCTCTGCCACCCACAAATGGGGGTTAAGCACAGTCTTTTATTGGGGAGTTTGGGGGGAGGGGGAAGCTTCCAGAGGCAAAAGGTATCCTATTAGGAAGAAGAAGCTCAAAGTTCACTTTAAAGAAGAAAGGGTGAGATAAGCAGAGTGTCTGGCTTCTCAAGGTCTTAGGCTACTTTTATCACTTCCAAGGGGGAGAGAAGTGTCAGTAATAGCCGGCCTTGGGTTATTGTGAGTTCCCAACTTCTCCACACCATGAAGACGTGTGGTCAGGAGATGCCTGGTGCAGGTCCTCAGTACAACTGCCCACATCACAGCATTCTCTCTCTCTCTCTCTGCTGTCTTGCCTTTCCTTTTATTCTCTCCTTCATTTTTTTCCCCTGAGCTGTTTTAATGGTAAAAATAGCAAACATACAAAAAATCTGCATATAACATAAATGTACAACTTAATAAATTTTCTAAGGCAAAAGAATATCTAACCATCATAGGTTAAAAAAAAAAAAAAGAACATTGTCAACTCCTGAGAATTCCCTTGCATCGCCCTCCCTCCTCACAGATTAACTGCTATTTTGACTTTTATGGGAATTACTTCTTCCCTGTTCCCTTTAATTTCACCACCTCTGTATGCATTCTCCCAAACTATAGTTTAGTTTTGCCTAGTTTTAAAACTTTTTATAAATGTAATTTGTAAATATTTGAATATGGCTTTGTATGGGTCAGTTTCCTGGCAGGAAACAAATAGCATATTCAAAGGAGGCTTAAAAGAGCTTCACAGGGACCATATTACAGGTTATGTGCAAGATTAAAGGAAATCAACAAGGGGTGTTGCAGTACTCCAGGGATAGCCACAGCAGGGAAGTAAGTGGGGAGCCTTTGCTACCCTTAGACCTGCAGGGTTCAGGAAAGGGTGAGCAGTTACAGGGACCTTGTGCTTGCTGTTGCTACAGGAGCGAGCTGCTCAACAGCAAAACTAGGCTTCTGAAGAGGAATACAGTATTCCCTGGCAGAGAGGGGACAGAGGGACAAATATCCTGATTTCTTACCTTCTGGTCTGCCTCTTGCGGGTTGTATCTGACAAAAAGCCAGACTGCAAGTGGCTCGTTTGAAAAAGTCTATACTGATCAGGTTCCTGAGTACAGAGAACAATGGAGAGTAGGTCTGGAGGGGTGAATGGACTGTGTCCAAAACAGGCTTCTTTTGTTTGAGCCTTATTTTGGCAGTTTTGTTCACATTGTTGCATGTATCTGTATTTTTATTTCCATTGCTGTATAGTGCAGTATAATGGGAACACATTTATTAATTTTATTGTCGATGGACATTTGAATTATATTTTGTTTTAGGCTATCATAACTAATGCATGTATGTCTATTGAGGCACATAGACATGTTTCCTATTAGTTATATATCAAAGAGCAAATATTAAGTTGTCATAACACAAGAGTTGTGTAATACAAGTACAGAAAAACTGAGAATCCGAAGAGGTTAAGTGATGAGGCAACCCAGATGTTATAAGAGTAGTACACTGCTTCCCCTTCTAGACTGGAGGAATAAGAAAGAAAAAAGTGTTACTGAAGCCCAGAGACCAGCATCACTCAGTGCAAATGGAGTCACAAGAGAGCCTGTGTAGCAGGAGCTATTGATAGAATCCATTGCTAAAGAAAATGGGGTGGGAGGGCTACCTTCCCTGCCTTTTTCTTTTTCTTTCTTTTTTTTTTTTTTGAGAGAGGTTTTTGCTATAGGGCGCATGTGCTCGCCAGAAAGACAGAGAGAGACAGAGAAACAGAAAGCGAGAAATCACCCCCCAGGGGCGATGGCCATGCCGCAATTCCTTCTCCTCTATTCTCCTCTCAGGATCTTGGGTACGCACGCACACACTTCTGGCGTGAGTTTTAAGCCACCGGGTCCGGGACTCGAACCGCAGTCGACTATGTGGGAGTCCAGTGACATAGCCATTATGCTAACTGCTGGTCTCCTCCCTGCATTTTTCTTTCTGCCTACTAATATTTGTCCAGTGCTTTCCATTGGTTGAATGTATACAGAAGCCAGAGGCAACGAAAATTGAAATATTGTTCTCTTGAATACAGTGTAGAGCAGGGATAAGTGACAGATAGATCCGAGATGAATAGATGGCCTATGTATTACTTATTCTGGTAATTTATCTCTCTCTTCTCCTATCTCTCTATTTGTATTTGAATATACACAGCCATATCATCTGCATATAATGACAGATTTATTCCTTCTTTTTTAATGCTTATAACTTGTGTTTATTTTTCCTGCCTTATTGTACTGGCTTGATGTAAGAGGATTTATAAGCTCCAGAGACTATCAAGCATTCTAAGTTCCCTTGAAGGCTGGGTCCATCTTCAGGATCTTCTTGGACAGTTCAAGCCTATTAGGTAGGTCTCACTCCGCCTAGCTCATTTTTAGAATTATATGAACATAAGCCTTGTTGGTGCAACCTTCTGAACTGCAGTGCAGATTCAGAGCCCATGTAGACCTGAAAACACAACCGGTACATGCACACCTGAGATTCTGACAAGCTGGAGGGCTAGGAGAAGGGGACTACAGTATAATGAGACCCTGACTCCCTGTGATTTTCTACCTGCTTCTCAGGTATATGCCCTTTTATGAATAAAATTACTTTAAAAAATAAAACAAAAGAATTATAGGGACGTAAGGATTTCAGAGCTGGAAGGAATCTAAGGGATCATCTAATCTAGGAGTCGACAAACTATGCCCCTTGGACCAAAGCTGGCTGCTGTTTGTGTAAATAAAGTTTTATGGGAACATAGGGACACTTCTTTGTTTATGTAGTATCTGTGACTGCCTTGTGCTACAATGGCAGACTTGAGTAACTGGAGGGAGATTAAGCAACCCTCAAAACCCCAAATATTTATTGTCTAGCCCATTACAGAATACGCTTACTAACTCCTGGATGATCTAGTTCATCTTTTCATCTTTCGATAAGGAGATTGGCTGCTGTCCACAGTCACACAACTGTTAGTGGCCCATCGTAGATTACATCACAGATCCCAGACTCATCACTATATTATGTGATGTGCACAGGACATCTATGTTATAGGAGAAGCCTTATCCTGGGCAGGATGGAGATCCTAAAGAGAGCTGGTCAGTGTCTGGACAATCAGATGAGAGGCTGGCTCACGTGGCTGGGTGCAATCCTCTTGGCTGTTCTGGCCTTTTCTCTGTCACGAGTAAGACAATGACTATATGCAATAGCTCTCTTTAGCCCTTGAACAATAAAGAAAGGAAAAAACAGAATGAGTTGCTGCTCGTCTTATCTACCACCCTCTCTTCCGCATGCAGTGCCAGTACAGGGTTCGGTTACTTTTAGCAATAGTGGTAGACAAGTTGGTTCGTGGCAGTGCTGCAAGGGAAATGCACTGCTCTATGATGCTGAAGTCATGTGGTGAGGTCTAAGATTTCTATACCAAGCTCTCCCTTACACACCAGGCACAGGTGATCCTGGCAGGCTGAGGCTGCATGGGGAGCATGGTATAAGGACCCTGTTGAGGTTGCCTGCCTGTCTTTTTCTCTGCCATGATAGAAAGAAAGTAAAACATATACATATACTAGACATTTTAAATTTGTTAATTTCAACTTGTTTGTATCATGAGTATTGTTGGTTACCTAAAAGTGAAAATTTCCAAAGGAACTTACTTTATTATACACTGTCTTTGTTTCCATTATTCACAACTTCCCAGGCATAAAAACATTCTCTTTTAAAAAGGTATTTTATTTAATTAATTAATTAATTAATTAATTAAAATTTGACCAGAAAGGGACAGGGTGACAGAAAGCGAGAAGGAAAGTAAGAAAGCAATCCCCCAGGTCTGGGACTTGACTTGTGACTGGGGATGTGGGAGTCTAGCACCCTTAACCACCAAGCCAACTGCCGGCCCCTCAATTAAATTTTTATGCAGTGCTGTTTGGTGATGGATACATAGAGAATGTCTACTGAAGAAGAATGACCTCAAATCGACCCTTTTCAATACCGAGGCCTCAGTTTTCTTCTGTTTGAAAAGACAAAGCAATTATTATGGTTTCTATTAAGAATACACTAAATAATTTCATTTTTTCCCGACACTTTTTATAACTCTTCCTCAAAATTTCTAATAAAACACAGATGTCTTCAGATTGAAAGACTGATTCTGGGTTTCAAGCTTGTCCTTACCTTCTGTTGTTTATTCCTGCATTGCTTCTGGGCGCTAAGTGCCAATTATTATAAGTTTTTACTTAATTAGGTAAATGAGGACCTTTTTAGGAATAGTGATAAGGAAATTTATATGTTTTTAAAAATAATTTCCTTCCTTCCTTCCTTCCTTCCTCTCTCTATTTCTTTCCTTCTCTCTTTCTTTCTTTGTTTAAATTTGACCAGAGAGGGACAGAGTGAGAGTGAGAGAGAGAGAGAGAGAGAGAGAGAAAGGCACCAGGCCCAGGACTCGAACTGCGGTCACCCATGTGGGAGTCCAGCATCCTTAACCACCATGCCACCTGCTGGCCCCAGTATGATGTCTATTAAACTAAAGTTGTCATTCTTTACCTATTTTGTAGGATAATTCTCTTTTTAAAGTTTGCTTTAAATCCTTCCTGCTTTGTATAACTTTGCATAGCTATTATTTTAGTTGGACATTTATGAGCCAAAACATTTAATTTTTGCCAAATGTTCTTTTGCTAATATCATAGAACATCTGAAGTTGGGTGATTTACAAAGAGAGGTTTATTTAGCTCATTATTTGGAGCTGTATCTGGTGTCAGTCTTCCCCTTTGGGGTGGGGGGAATCCCAAGGGCGTAACATGGTGAAAGAGTGGGAGCTGTCATGTCTGTCCAAGTGCTCCCATTCCCTCTCATTATAAACCTTCCTAGATCCAATCAGGCAAGCCTCATACTGATGCCTAAACACTTCCCAAAGGCCCCACCTTTCAACACAATGTTTAGATTAAGCCTCTTTTTAATACCTTCACAATAAACCAAATTTCAGTGTATGAATTTTTGGTAGACATTCAAACCATAGCAGATCCATGTGGGTTTTTCGTTGTTTTTATTTATAGAGCCAAGTAATGATTATTATTCTTATTATTTTTTTTTGGAGAGGTTTTTGCTATAGGGTGCGTGCGCTTGCCAGACAGACAGAGAGAGAAATCACCCCCCGGGGGATGGTCATGCCGCAATCCCTTCTCCATTCTCCTCTCGGGATCTTGGACACGCACGCACACGCGCCCGGCGTGAGTTTTAAGCCACTGGGTCCGGGACTTGAACCACGGTCGACTACGTGGGAGTCCAGCGACATAGCCATTACGCTAAATGCTGGTCCCAGTAATAGCTATTTTCATTCTGTCCATGAGTACCTTTTTTTAGTTCTCTGTCTTTTTTCCCCAGACAAACCATGGAGAAGTGTCTTGGTGATATCGGAGTAGTTGCAGACAGGATATCTGCATTATTTCACAGATGTCCCATTGGCATAATCCTCTGAACCATTTTCCTCAGTTATGTGTCTCAAGGAAGAGACAATATAAGAGACAGCCTGGGTTACTGGCCTCGTTACTGTTTTCCAAACTGCAGTATTAGTATCTTCGCATTTTGTGAGACTTTGTGTCATGGCAGGGTTCCAAAAACAGGCTGGATACTTGGCTCAGAAGCAGAAAGTGGGAAATGCAGATAATATTAATTTGAGCATAAAAATCTAGGGTCTTTTTTTTTTTTATTATTTCTTCCAAGGGGAGGGCCCTAATAGTGTCTTTTTTTTTTTTTTTTTTTTTTTTTTTTTGCTATAGGGCGTGTGTGCTCGCCAGACAGACAGACAGAGACAGAGAGACAGAAAGCGAGAAATCAACCCCCAAGGGGGATGGTCATGCCGCAATCCCTTCTCCTCCATTCTCCTCTCAGGATCTTGGGCACGCACGCACGCGCGCCCAGCATGAGTTTAAGCCACTGGGTCCAGGACTCGAACCGTGGTCGACTACGTGGGAGTCCAGCAACATAGCCATTACACTAACTGCTGGTCCCCCCGTAACAGTGTCTTAATGCTATAATTCACTTCCAGTTTCAGCTGGGTCTCAGACACACACGTATGTTTTGTGCTCAGGGAGATCCTGGGATCTGACTCGGACCTTTTCCTTTCGGATCCAGTTATGTTACCACTGCATCACTGCCTGACTCCTCATCTTTTCTGGACACAAGTTTTCCAGATCTAACAATCTGAAGAGTTAGTCCCATCTCTCTTGATCTGGCAACTGACTTGTGGGCAAGCAGCTGTAATTATGACTTTGTCATCTTCATAGAGGATTTCAGCCATTTTGTTCATGTGTTCATGATGCTGTGAGGTGAGAGAAAATGTCTGCTCAGAGTGATGTTTAGTCAGAGCCCGTAAGTGTCAAATTTTTTTTTTTTTTTTGAGAGAGGTTTTTACTATAGGGTGCATGCACTTGCCAGAAAGACAGAGAGAGACAGAGAGACAGAAAGCTAGAAATCACCCCCTGGGGGGATGGCCACGCCACAATCCCTTCTCCTCCATCCTCCCCTCAGGATCTTGGGCACGCAAACACGCATGCCTGGTGTGAGTTTAAGCCACCGGGTCTGGGACTCAAACTGCGGTCGACTACATGGGAGTCCAGTGACATAGCCATTATGCCAACTGCTAGTCCCAATGTGTCAAAGTTTTTAATAGCACACTCTTTCCATTCATAAATTACCATTCTTTCATCTGTACTCCCCCACACAAGGCACTCACATGTATCCAAAGGGACTAGATAGATGTAAGTACAAATATTAATCACTTTAGGGATGTACCCAAGTGAAGGCTGGGCATTGACTGGGCCAAAAAGTGGGACCAATACCTTTGACTTAGAAAGAAGAGTCTAGGCCAGCAGGTGGCGTCAAGTTAAAGTGCTACATCCCACATGGCTGGCAACCCTGGTTTGAGTCCTGGACCCAGTGACTTGACAATCATGCTGGGGGTGTGTGCATGCATGTCCCAAATCTGGAGCAGAGACTGGAAGAGAAGGGATTGCAACATGGCCATACATTTTGGGGTGTGATCTCATTTTTCCTCTATCTCTGTCTATCTTTGGTGAGCCCATGCACTCCATAACAAAAACAAAATGAAACAAAACAAAAACAAAAACAAAACTGAAGAAAAGAATGAAGCAAATTATCTACTGATGATAATATGTATGATAATATCTTTGACTGAATCAATATACAAAATGTTCAGGATGGGAAAATGCATTTGATCTGCTATAATGCTACACAGTGAGAGAATGTAAAAGAAAAAAGAAAGAAAAATAAATTTATAAACTAACATACAATAGCTTATAAAAAAGGGAAGAAAACAAATAAGCAGCTGCTTAAAAAGATGCTACCTTTGATTTCCTTTTTTCCATTTCTCAAGATCCAGTATTTCCATTGATTCCTTACATGCCTGTTTAATCTCAGTTTTAAAAAGGGTTACACCAACATCTTACCTTAAAATAGGTGTAACCTTTGGAGAAAGTGCTTAGAGAGCAACTGTCACCCTTTCTATCCTCACCCCGGTTCCCTTTGGACTGTGTTGCTGAATTCAGAGCAAACTCTCCTGTGTTTCTCAGCTTTGGTGTGCAGACTGACTTTTAGACCAAATTCCTTACTCCTGAGTAGATATAGGTTCTTAATTTTTTAAGTGCCATTGACACCTTCAGCCATCTTGAGCCTGTTGTTTTTTCTCAGAATCGTGTATTTAATGTAAAATATGTAGGATGATGAGGAGTCTTATTATAATAAAATAGTTGACCAAATATTTTTTTAAATTTGCAATTTTATTTATACATTTTATAAGATTCAGTGGGGTTCTAATACCATTTTTTTTTTCAAAATTCTCTTTTGTCTTTTTTTTTGCCTTTTTATTTTTTTATTTTATTATTTTTTAATTTTTTATTATCATCATATTCTTCTTTATATTACATTGAATTACATATAACTTTACAGTGTATTACATTGCTTTTTCAAAAGGGTAATACCAATTTTGAAGAGGTAAGAAGATAATAGTTTGAATTAACTGCAAAAACTATAATATAATATGAAAATACTTGTTTTCTATTGGTGACAATGTCACAGACACCTAACATCAGTCTAGTTTGTAATAAAAATGAAAGCTATATTGTAATTGATGGGTAGTGAAATTAAAGATATATATGCATATGCGTGTGTATATATTTATATATTTTATATATGTTGTCTATATATAAATATATATATATATATTCCTGTCCAAGTTCGTGGACACCCTGAATGTGGAATTCATGGGCCCCTGGTTAATATGGTGAGCTCTATGCAGGGCCCCCATAGTCCTTCCTGTAATCTGCTCTTGGTCAGAGTCCCTGCAGTCCATTTGGCATGCTGTGGTATCTTTGTCCCTTGAAAGAAATCAGAGTTTCTGGTTCCCTGATTCAAATAGATGTTTTAGTCTTTTAGGAAACTAGAAGATGCTACTAGGAACATGGGAAGACATGCTGTTCCACTACACTTCTGAGAAAACGCCAGCCCTCAAGGATAAATGGGATTGGGTCACTGGGGAGAAGGGTATCATCTACTTCTCTCTCCAGAAGCATTTAACCCAATTCCCTCTTTGGGCATTTATTTATTTATTTATTTATTTATTTATTGGAGAGGTTTTCACTATAGGGCGCGTGTGTTCGCCAGACAGACAGAGAGAGACATAGAGACAGAAAGCAAGAAATCACCCCCCGGGGGGATGGTCACGCTGCAATCTCTTCTCCTCCATTCTCCTCTCGGGATCCTGGGCACGCACGCACACACGCCCGGCGTGAGTTTTAAGCCACCGGGTCCGGGACACGAACCGGGGTCGACTACGTGGGAGTCCAGCAACATAGCCATTACGCTAACTGCTGGTTCCCCCTCTTAGGACTTTTAGACATTTTGGTGCTTATTTCAGGTTTATGAAGTAGACAGACACTCCAGTCTCCTTTACATAAAGGGACTCTGTTGATTCTTACTTCTTTTTTTTTGGAGAGGTTTTTTTTGTTGTTGTTGCTTTAGGGAGCGTGTACTCGCCAGAAAGACAGAGAAAGACAGAGAGACAGAAAGCAAGAAATCATCCCCCGGGAGTGGGGGGCGATGGTCATGCCACAATCCCTTCTCCTCCATTCTCCTCTTGAGATCTTGGGCATGCACACACATGCCCGGCTTGAGTTTAAGCTGCCAGGTCCAGGACTCAAACCCCGGTCGGCTACATGGAAGTCTAGTGACATAGCCATTATGCTAACTGCTGGTCCCAATCTTTTCTCACTTCTATGTGTGCCTTCTTACTTCTGTGCCTTGGTGCATGCACCCTTCTCCGCACTTCTCCTTTTATATCACTTTCTATCAAGAGTTTGGGACTAAGGAAAGATGATTAATATATTTCTTCTTTTGCATGATCTCTTCCTCTTTTCAGTCCCACCTGTGTGAACTATCTACTGTTAATGCAGTAAGAATATACTTCTCTTATAATGGGAAAATATACTATGCTTTTTAAAAAAAATTATCCATCTTTTTAGGTTCCATTCAAATCCAGCTACTTCCTTTTATGATTCCACTGATATTATCAGTTTGAAAGGAACTTGTGCCCTGGTTCTCATTGACTCGCTCTGTGCTTTTCATCTTTTGTCTAGCATTAATGAATAAATTGCTTATTGAATGAATTGTTTACCTTGCCTTTTCTTGCAGATTGTCAGGCCTTCAAAAATAGTGCTCAAGTGTTTTTTCATAGCCATATTCTTCTGGCCAATGGACCAGAATCTTCCAAATAATAGCAAATTTTATCTATTTTAATTAGCTGATTATTTGATGTTCTATGAGGTGAATACTTAAAAACACTGTAGAGACATATTTTTTAGAAGAGGTGTTTTTTTAAAAATATATTAATTTAATTAATTAATTAATTTTCAATTTGACCAAAGAGAGACAGAGAGAAAGAAAGCGATAAAGCAAGCTGCCAAGTCCAGAACTTGAACTGGGATCACCATGTGGGAGTCCAGTCTGTTAACCACTGTACCACCTGCTGGCCCATGTCATTTTTTAAAATGACACATCTTTCTGAGTTGTGA
Source organism: Tupaia tana (assembly GCA_026018925.1). Lineage (NCBI taxonomy): Eukaryota > Metazoa > Chordata > Mammalia > Scandentia > Tupaiidae > Tupaia > Tupaia tana. The sequence goes on along the minus strand of JAKSZU010000002.1, from coordinate 104,966,058 downwards.
TTCTCCTGCCTCAGCCTTCTGGATAGGACCATGGATACCTGTCACCATGCCTACCTCTTTATTTTGACAGTATCTCTCTGTCTTGCCCAGGCTAGTCTCTAGCTCACAACCCTTCTGCCTCAGTTTCCCAAGTTTTTGTGATTATAGGTGCACAGAACCCATGATGCCCAGCCTTTAGGTTGAATGGGGAATCAAATCCAGGCCCCCCATTTGGTCCCAGTCTGTGGAACACAGCATCTTAGCAGCATATGCCTCTCCAGCTGGACTTTGTGGCCACATTTTGAATGTAAGTAATGATCAGTAACACTTTGGTTGAATTAATATAAGGTTGTTTTGAAAAGATCGCTATTCACCGTAATAGGAGATTTTCATTAGGAGGGCTGCATTTCTACTCATTTTTCTGGAACACAAAACCTAGCCTTAGTCCAACCTCTCCTGATTCTATCCAACCAAGGAGGCATTTTTTGTTAGATTGATCTGGCCATTTGTTGGGCTACAAGTTGATTCCTAGTATTCTATTATATGTCGTACATGATTTCCTCAGTTCAGATTTTCTCAAGGTAGAAACTCTTTTTCTCAAGGCAGAGCTGATTAGTTATGGGATTTTGCCAAAAATCTCACCACTAACTTAAATATCACAAAGACTACAATGGGAAGTTGACTCATTGTTTACTACATAGGTAGCTGTGTTTTATGAATGCATTTAGGATTTTAGTACTCAATTGCACAATACTGATGGGAGGAAGTTCTGTTTGCTAGCTCCAAATCTCATAACAAATTTGGGCCAGATTTTGACTTTGTGTAGTAAAAGGAGATCTAAACAACATCCATGTTTCGTGGTGGCTTTTCTTGCCTATGTTCATGGATGAAGGAGAGCAGATTGGATGCACGAGAGTGTGTTTGCTGTACCCTGAAGGAGTGAGAAGGAACTTTGAGTTTTGTACCAACTCTGCAGCTGGCAGCGCAGTATCACTGTGGGCTTCCTGGTGCCTCCAGTCTTGGTGTACACCTCATTTACATGCAATAAGCTCTGGGACCAACTTCCATCAGCCAGCAGTTTCTAGGGATTAACTCAGCAGTTTTTAAAGTGAATGTTTCTTGACATTTCTTAAATATTTTATGAGCCAGGGACCAGCAGTTAGTGTAATGGCTATATCGCTGAATTCCCATGTAGTCGACCGTGGTTCAAGTCCTGGACCTGGTGGCTTAAACTCAGGCTGGGCGTGTGTGCGTGCGTGCCCAAGACCTGAGAGAAGAATGGAGGAGAAGGGATTGCAGCGTGGCCATCCTCCCTGGGGGGTGATTTCTCATTTTCTGTCTCTCTGTCTCTCTTTGTCTTTTTGGCGAGCACATGCACCCTATAGCAAAAACCTCTCAAAAAAAAATTATAAGCCAGTTGATCAACAATATACCATATGAAGCAGATGAAATAGCAAAGAAACTATGGTCAGTTGAAAAGAAGACATTCATCTCCTAGGGCATAATATTCTTCACTTGTAACTTTTTTTAGTTGAAGAATCTTTAAATAAATTCATGGGCCTTAAATACTCCAAAAGAGAAAATATTTTGTTGAGTTTCTCTTCTTATCTTTTTCTTCTAACTTGACATTGCAAGGTGTTCAGAATTCTGGTGAAACTAGAGAACAAAATAGAATGCTGAAAATAAATAGACTGGTCCTATAAGTTATTGCACAGTAAGAAAATGTATTTGGACATTGGCATCAAACTCTACAAAAAGCTGCAGAACTCTAGACTTGTGTATTTGATTACTTTTTAAATGCTCCCTCTTAGAGATCTCAAAGGCACCACAACTTATATCAGAAACCAGAGAGAAAGAGACAGACAGACTGAACAACAGAGTCCTCATACCATAATCCACCCTCAGTTTTAGCCAGCTAAGATGATGGGCTTGAGTGTAGCTGGCATGTTCATTGTGTTCTTGGGATACCAACCGGACATTTTCATGTGAGTCCACTACACTACCGTCTGGCCTCTCAGAACCTTTTCATTCTATTTGGAATGCTTGTCATTGTTGCCTGATTAACTCCTGCACATTTCTCCCCCTTTCTCAGAAAGTCATCCAAACCTCTCTGTTATGACAAATGTATTATTATCCTAGTGTTGCCTCATAGCATCATGGCCTTTTTCATAGTGCCTATAGCTGTTGTATTATATTTTATTGCATTATTATTTTATTTGTGTTCCTTTATCAATAGTCTTAAAAGCTCTTGGGAGGCATGGGTATTGCAAATCTAGTACTTTGCTCACATCATTTACCTTGCCCATCACAGGCCCATGATAGGTATTTCCAAGACCACTGGCAGGTTGAGTGATTCATTAGAAATACTCATAGACTCAGTATATACTCATACTCACACTTCTGATTTGTTATGGTAAAAGATACAGATCAAAATCAGCTGAAGAAAAATATGCATGTAGGCAAGTTTGAAAGAAACCAAGCACTAGTTTCCAGGAGTCTTTTCCTGAAGGTGTTACACAGGATGTGCCTAATTCTTCTAGTGATGAGTAGTGACAATACTGCGAGGTATTGCTTACCAAGAAAGCTCATTAGTCATTCAGTGCATGAGGTTTCTATTGGAGATGGTCACGGGCATGTACCAAAATTCCAGATTCCCAGAAAAACAATGTAAAATGTATTTTATGCTGAACACCATATTGTATAGTTTGGGTGTTCATTCTGTTTATGAACAGATTTTTTTTTAAGAATAGGCAGCCTGCTGTGTTTACTCTTTTCCACACATAAATATTTGCTGAAAATAAATATTTGTTGAATGAGTAAGTGCACTTCATGTGGGAACTTGCCATGCATTGACAAAGTAAGGTTAAATTAGCCCTCTCTAATGATTGGTTATAGTTCTCTATCCCCCCCCCCCACCTTCTGCCTTTTTCTTATTAACTTTGAGTTGGAGTTTACTATAAATAAGATACTTTGCTAGGTTACAACAGTGAATAGACCTTGTGCCTACTCTCAAGGTGTCAGCATATTACTTATATTCTTACTATACAGAGTTTATATTTCAAATTATACTTTTTACTGATGATATATAACTTAATTTTTTAAAAAGGTTTTTGCCATAGGGTGTATGTGCTTGCCAGAGACAGAAAGATAGTGAAAAGGAAAGTGAGAAATCACTCCCTACGGGGGAAAGGCCATGCCATTGTCCCTTTTCCTCCATTCTCCTGCTGGGATCTTGAGCATACATGCACATGCACCCAGTCTTATTTTCAAGCTTCTAGGTCCAGGACTTGGATTTCTGTTGGACAAGTGGGAGCCCATATCTGTAACCATTATGCTGGTTCCTATCACTTGAAATATAATTACTATAAATCTTCATATAAAAATGCATTATGGACAAGAAGACACCTTCACAGCTCCTGAGAACTAGTGATTTCAGGGAAAAAAGATAAATGAAGATTTTCTACTGAAAATTCAGCCTCCAGCCCACAAACTCGAGTGGGATCAAAACAGAATGGCAAAGAGATTCCAGATCATGTCTTTCTGTGTTCTCTTGAATGCTCAGATTGAACTTCAAGTTTAGGAAGAAACATACCACTTATCAGATGACTAGGAATCACCTCAGGGCCATAAAAAATATGGGAAAGCAAGAAAATTCCTTTCTTCCAAGGGAAAAGAATAGCTCCTCTTCATCTACAGACAGTTCAATGGAAATTATGGAAATGTCTGATAAAGAATTTAGAATATTGATAATGGTAAAGCTTATAGAGATGGAAGAGAGACAATGAACTACAGAAGAGGCAGGAAAAAGGGGCTGATGAGTTTCAGGACGTGAGGAAATTCTTGTAAGATCTAAAAGAGGAATTACACACTCTAAAATAGAATCAAAGGGACCTGTTAGAGATGAAGGTTATAATACAGAAAGTCAAAATCTCCCTTGAAAGTATTAAAAGCAGACTAGATCACACAGAAAATAGAATCTCAGACATAGAAAAGAAAATTGCTGGTCTAGAAAAAGCCACCATGAAGACTAAGAAAATGGCCCCCAAAATGAGAATAATATAAGAGAAATACTAATTACCATCAAATGTCCAAACATCCGGATAATTGATATCCCAGAAGGCGAAGAGACTCTTAAGAGCATTGATAATCTATTCCATGAAATCCTGCAAGAAAACTTTCCAAACCTAGAGAGACATTCAAAGATCCAGTTCCAGGAAATACAAAGGACCCCAAATAGAATCAACCCAAGAAGATCTTCTCCAAGACACATTATAGCCAGATTGACCAAAACCACAGACAAAGATACGATACTAAGATTGGCAAGAGAGAAATGTCAAGTTACCTAGAAAGGTTATCCCATCAGGCTAACAGCAGACCTCTCATTGGAAACAATGCTAGTGAGGAAAGAATGGGAAAATATATTCAAAGTATTAAGGGAAAAGTAATTTCAACTGAGAATACTGTACCTGGCAAGATTATCCTTCATATGGGAAGAAAACACAAGAATAGTCTCAGATAAACAAACCTGAAAGAATTTACCAGTATCAGACCTGATCTCCAAGAAGTTCTCTTTTTTTTTTTTTTTTTTTTTTTGGAGAGGTTTTAGCTATACGGCGCATATGCTCTCCAGACAGACAGAGAGAGACAGAGAGACAGAAAGCGAGAAATCACCCCCCAGGGGGGATGGCCACGCCACAATCTCTTCTCCTCCATTCTCCTCTTGGGATCTTGGGCACTCACGCACACGCGCCCGACGTGAGTTTAAGCCACTGGGACTGGGACTTGAACCGCAGTCAGCTACATGGGAGTCCAGCGACATAGCAGTTATGCTAACTGCTGGTCCCTCCAAGAGGTTCTCAAGGGAATGCCATATCAGGAAAATTAAATATGGACACACAGAAATAAGAGTTCAAAAACTAAGAAAATGGCCAACTTAATCATAGGAACAAGTCTGGAGCTGAATATTATATCCCAAAATTCAATCGAGAGGTTGAACCACAACAGAAGATAGATTAAGTACATGAGACTGAACTGGTAAAATAGCATTTTATGACTTTTGACTAAAATTTTGCTGATTTTCTTCTAGGCTTTGTTTTCTGGTTTTAAAGATTTTTGCCCTGTCTTCTTGAGCTGTCAATAGGTTCAGGTACCTACTGTTTGAACAAAATCCTAACCTGTTTCCTGGCTTTAAGTTTTAAGCAAATTTCCTTAGCATTTCTTTGATTTATTAAAGTTAAAACTGCTTTTCTTGAAATTACCAGATGAACATGCTATTGAAAGTAGTTAGATTATTTAAGAAATTGTGTGATCAATAAAATGTGGCAGGGGGAAGGAATGGAAGACAACAGTAGACACCAGAGATAGCGTGAGAAGAGGGTGAGAAAGGGCAGAGGTTCAGAAATAGCGGTAATGTGTGTGTGTGTGTGTGTGTGTATATATATACACACACATAATATATATATATATACATAATATATATACATTATATATATACATAATATATATATACATAATATATATATAAAACATATATATATAATGTGTGTGTGTATATATATATATATATATATAACACCAGAAATGGAATATTATTGATGGTAACATGCATGATTAAGCACTATGCAGTATATTCTGGATGGGAAATCACACTCAGTATGCTGTGATGATGCTTGGGTAGTGAATACAAATTAATTAATTAAAAAAATGTTTCAGAAGGAAAAAAACCCCACAGAAACTGTTTTTCTTGAAATTAAAAAAATGCACTAAAAATACCTATTTGATGACTGCAGTAAGCTTTATAGACCCAGCTAGGTGCTACTTTATAGTATGTTCATTCTACTTACTGAGGTTTATGGCTAAAGTCAGACTTGTGTTCATGGATATGTATATATCAGATGTGCTTGCTATTGAAAATATTTAGATTAATTAAGATCTTTAGTGAATCAATAAAATGTAAGGCAAAAAAGGCATAGAAAGCAACCATGGATACCAGACACAGTGTGGGAGGAGGGTGGGAGATGGCAGAAGGTGAGAGATAGGAAACCAAGGATGGGAAATAAAGCAAAATATACAGGAAACAAGAAATGGAAAATTATTTGTTGACAATAACATGTATGCTGATATGTTTGATTGAGCCAGTATACAGTATAAACTGGATGAAAATATCTCATTTTGTATGCTTTAATGATATACAGTGAATGAATGTAAATAAATAAATTTAAATAAAAAATGTAATAAAAATACTAAAAATAAAAAAGCATTATGCCTCATTAAAATGAGGGACCAGCAGTTAGCGTGATGGCTGTGTCGCTGGACTCCCATATGGTCGACCGCAGTTTGCGTCCCAGACTCGGTGGCTTAAAACTCACTCCGGGTGCGTGTGCGTGCGTGCCCAAGATCCTGAGAGGAAAATGGAGGAGAAGGGATTGCAGCGTGGCTATCCCCCCTGGGGGGTTATTTCTCGCTTTCTGTCTCTCTGTCTTTCTCTGGTGAGCACACGCACCCCATAGCAAAAACCTCTAAAAAAAAGAAAAAGAATTAAAATAAAAATGAGAGTTTTAATCCTTGAACTGAACTTTGTCTTTCTTGGGATTTTCACTTATAATGATAATAAAGGTTAAAAAAAATGCTAATAAAATTTACCGCATTAATCCTATCACCAAGATTCTGTTCTGAATCTAATCTGCATTTGTTCCAGGATGCCCAGCTAGGTTCCTTAAATTTTTTCAGTTCTTTACATCACTTAAAAGTACATGATTACCCAGCTGATCTTTGACAAAAAGTACAAAATAATGTAGTGGAGAAAAGAAAGGCTTTTCAGAAAGTGGTACTAGAAGAATTGGATATCCATTTGCAGGAAAATGAAACTGACAAACAATCACTATTAACAAGAAACAACTCAAAATTGATCAAAGATTTAAATGTAAAGTCTCCAATTATAAAAAATACTGATAGAAAACCTGGGGGAAACTCTTGAAGACATTGGAGTAAGCAAAGATTACTTAAATAAAACCCCTAAAATACAGGCAATAATCCCCAAAATAGACAAGTGAGATTATAGCTACTAAAAATCTTCCTCATATCAAAGAAAACAATAATTAGAATGAAAAGACAACATTTGGAATGTGAAAAAATATTTGCAAATTATTCCTTACAAGGAACTTGTAATCAGAATTTATAGGGAACTCAAGCAGTTCACTCATAAAAAAAATGAGTAATCCATTTAAAAATGGGTGAATGAATTGAATAGGAAACTCTCCAAGGAAGATTTAAATATGGAAGATTTACTACTGAGTGAAGCAAGCCAGGCTATGAAGGAGAGACATCGTATGTCCCCACTTAATATATACCAAGTTTCTGCACTCTATGACCATAACTGAATAACTAAAGGATATAGAAACACAGTAAAGTGTTGTGAATACCAGATATAGTGTGGGAAGAGCGAGGGTGAAGGAATAGTCTGAGGAAAAACATTTATGAGAAAAATGGAGAGGCAAAGCATTAATGGGACAAACAAAATGGGGTATTATCTGTTGAAGATAACTTTATAGTATTATCAACTGGACTGGGGAGAAATGTAAACATGTTGGAATATTCACTTTGCAAACTAAATGATGTGATTGAATGTATAAGAACTTGAAATAAAATAAGATTAAAAAATTTAAAAAAACTTTCTTCTGCTAAAAAAAGTCTTTAAAGAGTCTTTTCATAATGGAAATGCAAATTAATAGCGCAAGATACTATTTAACCCCAATTAGAGTGGCTAGGATAAAAAACAAAGAACAAGTGCTGGCAAGGCTGTGATGAAAAGGAAACCCTCCTACATGGTTTGTGGGAATGTAAATTAGTACAACCTCTGTGGAAAACAAAATGGAGGTTCCCAAACAATTATAGTGTTGCAACCTATCCCTCCTTTTAGTTTAGCAATCTTTCCTTCACATATTTAGGTGCTCCTGTGTTGGGTGCATAGGTATTTATAAGCATTATGTCTTCTTGCTGAATTAGCCCATTTACTACTGTATAATGTCTCTTTTTACAGTTTATGTCTTAAAGCCTACTTTTGTCTGAAATCAGTATCGCAGCTCCAGTCCTTTTTTTTGATTTCCATTTGCAGGGAATATCTTTTTTCAGTCCTTCACTTTTAGTATATGTATGTTTTTATCCATAAGGTGTGTTTCTTATAGGCAACAGATAGAGGGTTTCTGTTTTTTCATCCATTCAGTCTGTGTCTCTTGATTGGATAATTTAATGCATTAACATTCAATGTTATTATCAATACTTCCAGACCTGTTCCTATCATTAAGTGAGCAATTATCTTGATAGATTTTTGTTCTTTTATATCTGTCTGTCTGACTTTATCTGTCTGATTTTTTAGTTTTCATGGTATAGCATTCCTTTCAGAACTTCTTGAAGAGCTGATCTAGAGTTGGTAAATTCTTTCAGCTTTTGTTTATCCGAGAACATTTTTTATCTTTTTGCCCCATCTGAAGGATAATCTTGCTGGGTATAGTATTCTTGGTTGAAATTGTTTTTCATTTAACACTTTGACTATATTTCCCCATTCTTTCCACACCTACATTGTTTCTGATGAGAGGTCTGATGTTAGCCTGATGGGATAATATTTATAAGTAACTTGACATTTCTCTCTTGCCAATTTTAGTGTATTGTCTTTGTCTTGTCTTGGTTTTGGCCAGTTTGGCTATGATGTGCTTTGGAAAAGATCATCTTAGGTTGATTCTATTTGAGGTCCTATGTATTTCTTGGGTTTGGATATTTGAATGCCTCTCTAGGTTTGGAAAATTTTCTTCTAGGATTTCATGGATTAAATGATCAATGTCTTATTATTTTCTTTTCCTTCTGGGATACCAATTATCTAGATGTTTCGGTGCTACATGTTATCTAGTATTTCTGTTTATTATCCTCATTTTTCTTGGTTGTCTTTTGAGTCTTTTTGATAATTTTTTCTAGGTCAGAGGTTTTTGTCTTTTACATTCAAGATTCGATCTTCTGCATGATCTAATCTACTTTTAATACTTTTAAGGAAGTTTGAATTTCCTGTATCATATTCTTCATTTCTACCAATTCTATTTGATTCTTTTTTATGGTGTCTATTTCTTCTTTCAAATTGTGAAAGGACTTCCTCACTTCCTGGAGCTCAGTCTCTTTTCTCTTGGATCTCATTTAGTTTGGTCATTATAAATATTCTGAACTTGGGAACCAGCAGTTAGCGTAATGGCTATGTCGCTGGACTCCCACGTAGTCGACCGCGGTTCGCGTCTCGGACCCGGTGGCTTACAACTCACGCCGGGCGCGTGTGCGTGCGTGCCCAAGATCCCGAGAGGAGAATGGAGGAGAAGGGATTGCGGCATGACCATCCCCCCTGGGGGGTGATTTCTCGCTTTCTGTCTCTATGTCTCTCTCTCTCTCTGTCTGGCGAGCACACGCGCCCTATAGCAAAAAAACCTCTCCAAAATAAATAAATAAATAAATAAATAAATATTCTGAACTTGTTTATCTGACATTTCCACGAGTTCCACTGTGTTGACTGTGAGTAATGAGGAATTTATCTTTTCCCTTGGGGGAGAGACATTTTGTTGTTTGCTCATATTTCTTGTGCCTCTGCGATGGTTTCTAGTCATCTGGTGATCTATACATTCCTTCCTAAATTCTTCAAGGTATTTCTGAGTGTTCAAAGACATGTGGGAGTAGTCAGTTTGTGATCTCTCTTATGCTCTGCCTTCCCGTTGCTCACCAGCACCTTTTAATGTTATCACTGTTCCTGGATGACCCAATGTCTTTCCTGTTGCTAGAAAATAGGTGTGCCTGAAACTGAGCCATTGAGCTTCAATGAAAGTACAGAGGAGAGATTTCATAGCCTGCTATAGAAAATGCCAAAGTCCTGAGAGTTCAAAGGCAAGTAGGGGAGGGGATAAGCCATTGGCCCAACCATAAAGCCTTCCAGCGGCAGGTGGACTGCCTAATGGCAAGGCCTTTCCCTGGAATGGGTGTTGGAATGGAGTGGGGAAAAGCACAGGGTCATCTCAAAGTCCCAAGAAACTCACCTGAGAGTCCAAAGACAAGTGGGGTAGAGGCCCCTTTGGCATCTTATGAAGTTTTTACAATGTAAGAACCTGTTGAGGATTTCTTGCCTTGGTAGCCCTGTTCTCTGGAGCTGGAGACTCCCAGCTGTCTGATATACCAGCTTTTCCCTGGGTGCTGGGCCAATTATACCCTTAAGGAAAAATAAGGGAGAACGTATTCAGAAGCTTAGATGACTTAGCTAAGTCATCAGTTCTACTCAGATTGGCACACCTTCTAACACCTGAACTTCGGTCTCAGTCCTGGGCTAGGTAACATGGTAAGCAAGACAAGAATTCTTTCTTATGGCCCAACCAAGGAAACAATGATGGGTAATTGCTGAATGGCTTAGAATGTGCCAAATACCACTTCAAGCACTTGGTTCATTTAATCCTGTTAACAACCTTATGTAATAAGATTACTATTAATATCTCTCTTTAACAGCTGTGTGATCTGAAGCACAGACAGATTAAGTAATTTACCCATGGTCACTACTGTAGCATTTCCACTTGTATTAGGTTTCTTTTTTTGGGAGAGGGAAGTTAATAAATTTATTTTATCTCTTAAACAATTTGTTAAAGCACGATACTCTCCTTTGCTGACCCATTGATTATTATTTTTAAAAAGGGAGATAGGCATGAAGAAAGTTTACCCTGAAAATCTGACAGACAAAATCAGGGTTTGTAGGATTTTTAGATTCTATACTGAAGATGCACCTTAATGACATGTCCAGGTCTGTCACATGGCTACTTAAAATCAATGTACATAATTTTGGTATCAGCTTTCATCTACTATAATACACAAAACTATACATTTAAAAAATTGGTAATCATATATGATACAGGAACATTGCTATCAGGTTTAATTCTTGTGACTTCCCAGTTAACTGGATTTTAGCAGGTAGAAACTTGTGATTGACTACTACTGAGAATTTACATCTACTGAAAGAAACAAGAAAATGGGCTAGCCAGTGGACTGATGGTTAAGATGGCTAAATTATTTGTATTAGATTTCCACACCAACTGTAATCAATTACTACTAGCTTGGTAGCTTAAAACAGTTGAAATTTATACTTTTACATCTCTGAAAGCCAAAGGTTCAAAATCAGGTGTTGGCAGGAATACTCTCCTTCTAGAGTTCAGGCGGGTGGGGGATTTCCCTTTCCTTTTCCAACTTTTGATTACTATTGGCATTTCTTGATCTGTGGCTGTAGCCCTTCTATTTCTATCTCCATAGTCACATTTGCTTCGCTTTTATGTGGTACAATCTGCCTTTTCTTGCCTCTTATAAGGATATATAATTATGTTAGGGCCTACCCAATAAATCCAGGATAATCGGCCCATTTCAAAATCATTAATTCAATCACATCTGCAAAAACTCTCTCCGCTTTTATCTACATCACTGCAGGCTGTGTACAGAACTGTGCCCATGTGATCTTGCTTCTTTTCTCTGACATACATCATCATCCCATGTTGGGATGGAGGAGCCACAGAGGAAAGTATTATGGATAGCTGGACCACACACACAAGACAACCTGGCTCTTTGCTACTAATAAATGTAATTAATTCAACTAAGCTATAATTATTGAGCAATATACTACAGAACCTGAACTTTGTTCTGGGGTGATGTAGGCTAACATTATCTCAGGGTTTTAACCTGCATTTTGGGAGATGTCAGGATTAACCAGGTTAAGGGTTGTGGTAGAAGTAGTAAGGACCAGGGTGTGCTAAACAAAGGGAACATTAATTGCAAATGACCTCATTTGGGGTGTATGGAGATATGCCAGTATGTTGGAGAAGAAAAGCAAGAGAATGGTGCAAAATAAATGTAAAGAGCATGAAAAGAATTGTTGGTATGTAGGCCTATTCTGACACTTGCTTAGGAAACAGGTTGATTGAAACAAAAATGCTAGGGTGGTCTCATCAATTGTTTACCTAGAGACATGGATTTTTGTAGCTGAATGCTATGGGCTCCTTGTCTACTTGGTCCATCTCTCTCCTCTCTACCTCTGCTTCTCTTTTCCTTTCTTTCTTCTATTCAAGTAAGTATGCCTACCACTAATACTTACTGAGATCCTTCTGAAAAACAGTAGTATCAGACTGGAGCACTTAATAATTGTGTGATTCTGAGTAAGTTACCTAATCAAACTAAGCCTCAGCTTACTTATTAGAAAAGGCGAAAGTATTAACTCCCCAAGAGAACTGTTGAGAGGAATATTGTCTGTGAAGGACTTCTCATAGGGTCTGACTCAGGCACAATACAAGGCTGTTCTCCTCATGGTTCATATCTGACAGGTAGTAGATATAAGGGATTTAGTGGTAAACAGGTCAAAATTCCTGATTTTACACAGTGTTATTATGGTACCTTTCCCATTCACCTCCCTGGTCTCATGCACCTGCTAACTGGGATCTAATATACTCTTTTCTGAATGAGTATGTCCTTATACTTTTATAATAAAGTTACCAAAGGAGGACAAGTAATTCTGAAAGGCTTAAATAAAAATAAATTTATCAAAAGGAATTTTTTTAAAGCAGGAGGAAATTTTCAATAGGTTGAAAAAATATTAGCTGTGTTATTTTTGTTGTTTTGAAGTTTTCTGTAAGACATGGATGTGACCTTTAAATGGTTTATGGTTTGAATATATATGAGTTTTTTTGGCTATAACCTGAAAATCATTGGAAACTTAATGGTCTACTGACAAGTGACACTTGACTATTAGTTCCATAATTCTCTGTCTTATCTATTTGGAAATTATTGCATTCAAAATCTTAGTCATGTATAATTATGCTCTACATAGAAGTAAATTAACCAAGAAATTAATGAAATGAGCTATAGAATCCCTGACTTGTGCTGGCCCTTTTCAAGGCCCTGTTTCTAATTTTGTTACTATAATTTGTATTATTTTCTTAAAAAATAATTACAGGGTCAGCTTATGGCTTGGGGTTATCAAGACTGAATCTCACATGGCTGACTATGTGGTTTGAGTCTCAGACCTTAAAAAAAATGATGGGGTGAGGGTTTGGGGTGGGGGAGAAGATGTATACATATGCCCCCAATCCTTGAAGAAATAAAGAAGGGATTACCATCTGACTAGGTCCCAGGGGAGCTACTTTCTTCCTCTTCTCTCTCAATTTCTCTCTCAATTTCTCTCTCAATTTCTCTCTCTCTCTCTCTCTCTCTCTCTCTCTCTCTCTCTCTGGCGAGTGCCTGCTCCTCTGGCAAATTAAAAAAAAAGTCATGGTGTATATGATACATGAGCCTTCCTTTTGTGTAGCAGTAGAAAGATCCTTCCTCCTCCTCAAAGAGGACAGATTTAGCAGTGAGGTTAACCAGATGTCATGTGATGCACATGTTGAAGCAGAACAAAGGAGTGTAAGTTAACCTGCAGCAGCGGAAAAACATTCCTACCTACCTAAGGGAGTAAGACTAGCATAGGCCGCATGGAGCTTAATCTCTTGGTAAGGAAGTGTAACTGACCCAGGATTTATTCTTTGCCCAAGTGGAAGTTGAAAGACTGCATGCTTGTGATTGCCTTTCTCAACATTACATCTCATACACAGTAGTGTGTGAGAATTCTAACTACCCAACATCAACTAAACTAAAACTTGGGATAGTAAGTATTTTTAGTTTTAGACATTCTAATATATGAAATTATTTTAACTTGTATTTTCCTAATGCTGTTGAATGTCTTTGTGTGTGCTTATCTGTTATCTGTATATCTTCTTTAGTAAAGTGTCCATTAAAATATTTTCCAGTTTTTAAAAGTTTATTTTTGCAATTTCTTCCACAGGGATAGTTAATGCCCCTCTTTCATAGTCCGGCTTGCTTCACTTAGCAGTAAATCTTCCGTAGTGGTCCACTTTCTATCAAATGCCAGGGTCTCATTTTTTTATGGCTGAGTTAAATATACCCTATATTCCATAGGGTATATGTGCCACACTTTTTCAATCTATTTATCTGTTTGTGGACATTTGAGTACACTCTATGACAGAAACTGAAAGTTTGGAAAATATAAAAATATGGAGGACAATTGTGGATACTAGAGATAGTGTGGGAGGGGAGGGTGGGACATGGGAGAGGGTGAGAGGAAGGGAATCAAGGGGCAAAAAAGAAGCAAAAATCTAAGGGACACAAAATGGAAAATTATCTGTTGATGACAACATATATGATAATATATTTAACTGAACTAATATACAGTGTATTTGTGCTGGGAAAATTCATTTTGCAAGCTGTAATGATATACAGTAACTGAATGTATAAAATAAATAAGTGATTTGTATTGAGAAAGAGAGAGAGAGAGAAATAGAAAAAGGAAAAGAGAGAGAGAGAGCGACAATAGATGGCTCCCTTACCAGGGTCTCAGTGCTGCCATCCACTCCTAGTTTAACCAGCTGAGCTCATGGACATAAATCCATATTTGATGTGCTCAGTGAAGTCCCAAGACATGAAGGCAGGCTCTTTCCCAGGGGTGCAGTTGTGTTACAACTGTGCCACTACCTGGCCCATGTTCGGTTTTTATTGGTTTGTTCATTTTCTTATTGTAAGATTTTGAGTTTTTTTAATATACTTTGGATATAGGTATTATTAAATATACGACAGAATTTCAAAAAGTTCACAGAAAGATAGAATTAAAAATAAGGGCTTTTTGTTGCAAAAATAGATAAAATCATATATAATTTTTTTATAATATACATTTCCATGAACTTATTGAAAACCTCTTGTCTGCTTTGCAATTATTTTCTCCTTGTTTGTGACTTTATTCTTTCAGTAAATGAAATTAAATTGTTTATTTAAGAATTTTTTGTTTTGTTTTGTTTTGCTTTAGGGCACTTGTACTTGCTGGAGAGACAGAGAGGAGAGAGAGAGAGACAGAAAGTAAGAAATCACTCCAAGGGGAATGGCTATGCTGCAGTTCCTTCTCCTCCATTCTTCTCTAGGAATTTTGGACATGAATGCACACACACCTGCCATGAGTTTCAAGCCTCTAGGTCCAGGACTCAAACTGCGTTTGGCCACATGGGAGTCCAGTGCCTTAACAACTATACCACCCATTGACCCTCTGACTTTATTTTTTTAAGAATGTCTTTTGAAGAGCAAAATGTCTTAATTTTGGTGAAGTCCAATTTATCATTTTTTTCACTTTGTTAGTATCTATCATGCTTTTGAGGCAAAGCATTAATGGCACAAAGAGGTGTGGTATTATCTGTTGAAGATATTTCGTAGTTTTATCAACAGTACTAGGGAGAAGGGTCACCTGTTGAAATATCCATTTTGTATAATGTGATTGAATGTATGGAAGAAAAAAAAAAAGAAATCTTTGCCCAATTCAAAGTCACAAAGACTTTCTTATAGAAGTTTTAAAATGCTCAATTTTACATGTATGTCTATGATCCACTTAAGATAATATTTGTATGAAGTATGAAATAAGGATCAAAATGAATTGTTCTTTCTTCTTGTTTTTTGTTGTCTTTATATACTTATTATTTATTAATTTTTCACTAATGTTACTTTTTTCTACAAATAGGTTTTCCAGTTTGTCTATCTTGCCATCAATGCCAATTCTCTTGGTTACTATAGCTTTTCTTTTTTTAAAGAAATATTTATTCAAATTTTATTATTATTATTATTATTTTAACTTGACCAGAGAGACAAAGAGGGAAAGGGAGAAAGCAAGCTGCCAGGTCCAGGCTCAAAACATGGTCAGCTATGTGGGAGTCCAGCACCTTAATCACCATACCACCTGCCTTCTCTATCATAGCTTTTCAATAGGTTTTTTTTTTTTTGGAGAGGTTTTTGCTATAGGGCGTGTGTGCTTGCCAGACAGACAGAGAGAGACAGAGACAGAAAGCAAGAAATCATCCCCCAGGGGGAATGGCCATGCCACAATCCTTTCTCCTCCATTCTCCTCTCGGGATCTTGGGCACGCACGCACGTGTGCCTGGTGTGAGTTTTAAACCACCAGGTCCGGGATGCAAACCGCAGTTGACTACATGGGATTCCAGCGACATAGCCATTATGCTAACTGTTGGTTCCTTCAATAGGTCTTGAAGACACATAGTATTAGTCTTCCAACTTCATTTGTCTTTCCAGTCATTTAGGTTATTTTAGGTCCTTTGTATTTCTTTGTTGATTTTAGTAGTTTGTCAATTTCTAATACAAAAATGTTTACTGGAATTTTGATTGTGATTATGTTGACTCTGTAGATCAATTTATGGAGAACTGACATCTGAACAACACTGAGTCTTCTGGTTCATAAACATGGTATAGCTCTCCATTTGTGCATATATCTCTCAGAGTATGTCAATGGTATTTTGTTATTTGCAGTATACATCTTACACATTTTTGGCAAATTTATCCCTTATTGTTTTATATTTTAATGTTCTTTTAAGTACTATTGTTTTATAATTTACAGCTTTGACTTGCTCATTGCTAGTATATAGAATATAATTGATTTTTGTGTGTTTAATTTTTTATCATGCAACATTGCTAAGCACTTACATGGCTCAATGTTCTTGTTCCTTCCTTTATTGTGCTTCTTAAAAGTAGGCAGAGAACCTCACCAACGAGTAAAAGAGTAAGATATCATATCTTCCTGAATTAAATAATTAATTCAAATCTCAAATATGAGAATATAACATTATGGAATATAACAAATAATTTGGCACTTTTGAAAAAGATACTAAGGGGAATTAAAAATAATTCTTACAGCTTGTTTTAAACTATAATTCTAAAAATTATTATGCTATATCCTCTGCTTTGGTAGGAATTTTCAAGATTTACTATGCTAGATCTTATTACTTTTAATTCAGAGAAATGATGAAGTATTTTTGTGCAAAAATTTGCAGGTCACTGATGTATTCAATTATAATACTAATATTCTCTTTGTTGTTGGTATGTGCCAAACATTGTGCTCAGTAAATACTTTGCCTCACTTATGCTCATGGCATTACTGCAAAGTAGGAAATATTACATCATATTCTGAAAGAGATACCTGAAAATTAAAGCAGTTGAGCAGTTTGACAGGCAGAGCAGAGATTCAACAACAGGTCTGTTTGTATCCACGACTACGCTCTTAACCTTTAATTTTGCATAAACAAAAGAATTTCTGATAGAACTCATAAGAATGGTAATGTTAGTTGTGGATGAAGACAATACCTGATTAGGCTCAACAATGGCCTAATTTTGCATTCCAAGATGGCTGAACATGGGACTATTCTATACAAGTTGGATCTCTGATCTCCCTGCATAGAATTTATAATTGCTTCAGAGTGCGATTCTCAACTCCTCCCTGATTGGCCAGGTTGTCTGCAGTAAGGTATCATACCTATGCACACATCTGCTCAGCCATCTGTAGTGTAAAACACTGTCAATCATTTTTACCTCAGGGAAACCATGAGAGTTTGGTTTTGGAAAATTACTGTCTTATAAAAGGATAAAGAAGGATGTCAGTGGTAAAGCTATTTTAGCATCATTTCTTACTTTAGACAGATTCTTGGATATATGGACTGTAGACTTAGGATTTTAAAGTATATTAGTAATTTCTCAGGTTATGAAATAGTTCATTTCATGTCTCTTGGATTACTGTATCCTAAGTTTCCCTTCCTAGGCTAGATTGTATTACCAAGTTTGGTGTCAAGGTATCTCAGATCAAATGAAGTGTCATTGGGATATAATGAATTGTTCGAACCACCATTTGGTCACTGTACTTTTCTGTTTGTTTTTGGTAGTTGTGGTTGTGGTAGAAATCGGGGATATGTGAAAGGAATATAATGAACCATAACCCTTTTGGTGACTTCGCAGGTTTTTGCCAGTTCAGCAAGGTGATTAAGTTCGCTAGATCTATTTTTCAAAAATGTTAGGCACATGCCTTCAGCTCATACCACTTTTACTGTTACCAAGCAATGTTCTTTGAATAACTTTACCTGCATTATATATCCAATTAGCATAGACTGACTTCAGACGTATTTGAGCCTTGTATCACCATTGCACAAATGTTGAAGCTAAGTGTCCGCAAAGAGATTTTATTTTAACTTCTAGTGATGAATCTCAAAACTAAAGGAACTGGACAGGGTCAGGTAGACCTAGGACTACTTCTAGCTCCATATTTGCAATTTGGGTTCATTCGGATGTACTTTCATTATTTCCTCCTACCTTTGTTGACAGAATTCACAGATTGTGGTTATATAAATGGGAACTATTTCTAGTGATGTGATGTGACTTTCCTCCTCAAAGCTGGCCCTTTTCCCAGTCTCAATGAATGGGGCTGTCATCTGCCCAGTGGCTTATGCCAGAAACCCAGAAGCTATTCTGATACCTTCTACTCTCCCTGTCTGCATTCAATCCAGCACCAGGTCCTTCTATTTAGTTCTAGAATAGCTGCTTAAATGGCCTCCCTTGTACTTTCATGCTTTTCTTCCCAGTCAGTATTCTCCATACTGTAGCCAGGGTTATAGTCCCAAAAGTTATTTATTCATATATTAATTTATCTCACAAATACATGTAATGCCTAATATGTGCAAGGGAAACAATAGGGAACAAGAGAGATGTAATTCTTCCCTCAAGAAAATGCAAAACAAATTGCATCAGGCTCCTCTCCCACAGGCTCCCCTACCTCTATCCCATTTCTTGTTAAAACACGTCGTTAGATTTCTAGCTGTTATTAGGCATATATCTTTCCAGTGGCCTTCATAATCAGGTACCTATATAGCCGTATAGGTTCATCTTTTGCCAATTGTTCAATCTAACCATCTCTGCCATGTTTCTGTTCCTTAATTATGCCATCTACCCTGTCCCCTCAGGTCCTTGGTGTGTGTTGTATTTTGAGCCCAGAATGTTTTCAGCCTCTACTGGCCCTCATCAGCTCTCAGATAGCAATTAAAATGTCTCTTCCTCAAGGAAGCCTCTCAGATCTGGCAGATTAGGCCACATCCTTGAGTGTTATGCCTTCAGAGTACGACAAAAATTTATTTTGTGGCAGTCATCATAGTTAGCTTGGAAATTCTTGGATTAATGACTTAGACCCCCACAAGTCTAAACTCCATGTTTTTTTTTTTTTTTCTCACTCTTTGTATCCCCACAGGCCAGCATACTTCATGGATAATATATTCTTAAAATAATGTTTTTTAAATAAATTATTGTTTGGATCAAATAGGTAGACTAGATCATTTTTAAAAATTATTTATTTAATTATACTTATTTATTTATTTGGCCAGAGAGAGAGAGAGAGAATGAGAAAGCAAGTTGCCTGGTCCAGGACTCAAACCGTGGTTAGCCATGTGAGAGTCTAGCACTTTAAACACCATACCATTTGCCAGCCTGAATGAATTGGCTCTTAGAGAGTGGGTCTTTACTCGTTAATCCAATTTTGGGTTGGCCACATAGACTCATGATTTTTCAAGCACATTTATGGTTCTTCTTGGACTGAACATATCTATGAAGTTCTATTCTGATTATTAGCAAGTTATTTAAGAAATCTCTGAAGGCCTTGGATTTAGCACCAATATCATAGGCATGTTGTAGGGATTAAATAGGACAATGGCAAAAGCTATTCTTTACAGTGACTGGCATACAGTAAGCACTCAGAAAGTGAGAGTCACTGTAGTAACAATAGTCATTTCGAATGGCCTCATCTGCCTTCATAAAGTAATAGCATGTGGTTTTCCTGTTATCAGTGAATTATATGTAAATGAAGAGTACTTTGGGGAGAAGGATTTCAGAAATCCAAGGATCTTTCTTAGTATTTTGGGCTCACTTACATTTAACTGCTTGGGCAGAGACTGTTATTGTTCTCCAATATTTATTCTCTCCTGCTATAGTATAAAAAGTGTAAGGACATGCAGCTGTCAAGAAAAAAAAGTCAACATTTTTACCAGCACTTGTTGCACCAAAATATGTCCACTTGGCTATGTTCTGATTGATGGAATAATGATCGTGGCAGTTCTGGGAATTTTCTCCAAGCTGCCACATACCCTCCCTTTCCTTCTAGTATTTGGTTGAAATGTTGGGATGATGGGTGGCTCTGGAGCTGCCATTTTAGATGATGAAGTGACCACAGGAATGGAAGTCACATAAGGCAGAGTTGCAATGTAGAGATATGAAAGGAATGTCCCGTTGCTTTCCTCTCCAGCTCTGTGACATAGTGAATCTGAAATTGTTTTTCTCTGAGACTCACAGCATGTTACACTGATGAATCTTTAGCTCTTTAAAGAGTCTTTCCATACCCAGGCCCAAGTCAGAGTCTCAGTACACTATTTGGCTTATTCAGTTATTCATTAAGACATCAAATATGTGTCCATTATGTACTATGGAGCAGGCACTGTTCTGGAATTTTGGGGTATATCAATAAACAGTACAGCAGTATTCAAATAGCTTCTCCTAATTCTTTTTTTTTTTTTTGAGAGGTTTTTGTTACAGGGCGCATGCGCTCGCCAGACAGACAGGGAGGGAGACAGAGAGACAGAAAGTGAGAAATCACCCCCCAGGGGGGATGGCCATGCCACAATCCCTTCTCCTCCATTCTCCTCCCGGGATCTTGGGCACGCATGCACACGCGCCCGGCATGAGTTTAAGCCACTGGGTCCGGGACTCGAACAGCGGTCAACTACGTGGGAGTCCAGCGACATAGCCATTACGCTAACTGCTGATCTCCTAATTCTAGAACACTTCTATTTCTACTGCAAGGGAGACAGTCATATTTCTAGTCATTGTAATATTTCAATGCATTATAGTTTGACTTTAGAAGGGACTCTGTATTTGGGGGTCTTATAGTTACTGTAGGAATGTTCTTAAGTTTCATGTTTGTGAAGATAAATAAAAATGACCATTTTATGACATTTTTGTGATCAGAAATTTTGTCATCATAGGTCGCAGATCTTTTTATCATCTCTGGAAAGACATGACTCTCTACCTATACAGAGTTGAAGAGGCTATGTGATTGCAGCCTCAGTGACAGGCCACCATCGCAAGTGGTTTACCACTTGAGCTCACAAGCAAGATGGTTTTATCTCCTTTGAGTTCAAGTTCTAGTTTGCTCTTGATGACATTGGGTAGAATGTTCACAAAAGAAGATCACTGCTTTCTCTTGCTTAGTTTACTGCTGTTCCTCACCAACCTAAAAGAGGCCATGCTTATCTTAGCATCTTGAGACCTAAGGTTAATCTAGGTAACCTTATTTTCTTTCATTCTGATGGAGCCAGGTCTTCTTCTCTCTTGATGCCTTTAATTGTTATTGATTTATTGACTAAGATTTAAGTGTTGCTGTACAATAGTCTTACATATTTCCTTATTTTTTATTTTTTCTAATTCAAGCAGGCAGTACACCTTGTTCTTCCTTGCCTCAGAGTTTCCTGTTGACTTTCGGAAGGAAAAAAAAAGGGGGGCGAGAATTGCTCGACAGAGAGAGTGGCTGTATGATTCCTCCCTTTACCTTGTCCATATCCAAGATGTGGCAGGATTCAGGGAGGCTGGTCCCATGGGCCATCAGGCAACATGACCCCATCAAGCAAGCCTCTTATATCCTTTAGTGGAACAGAAGCAGCAGACCAGGGAGCTTGATGGGACTACATGGATAGATGCAAGGGTAATTTAGAAGCGGCCACTATGGGAAGATGACCAATGACAAGGAAGACCTCACAAATGTTGGGAAGCATGTATAATATTAGAACTGGCACAATGCTAGACAGTGTGCATGGCAGAGGCTCTGAGATTGAGCCTGTTAGATGGGAGCTTATCATTCAAATTAAGATGAACTATAGAAAATCAATGTGTTATTTATTTCAAACTGGTGATTGTGTTCTGGAATGGAATATAGTGGTTGAGAACATAGGCTCAGAACTGGCCCTGCTACTTACTGTTTATGTGACTTTGGAAAAACGAATCAACAATAACGAAGGTGTTTCATATAAGGACTTACCTTATATGTTCTTTTTTAAATTTTTGGTTAGAATAAAATTATTTAATCTATGTAGTGCTTGGCACATAATAAGAATTCTATGTATTAGAAGATGTTAAGATATCTGTTTATAGAAAATATGCTTTTGTCTGTGGGCTATGTTCTTGTTTATAGATTTTTCTATAACTCTGAGAGGAAAATATTTTGGAAAAGAAATTTAAAGCTATAATATTAGGAAACATTGATCACTGAAAAGCAATAAGAACCAAAAGTAACAATATTTGAAGTGATTAAAAAAAAAAAGACTAAAGAAATGATATTGAGTTCCCAGAAATTTGACATTTTCTCAGACACAATTTATTTGCTACAGTAAGGAGTACCCGTAATAAATAATCCCATGTGTTGTAACGTCATTTTCCTTTAACTTATGGCTAAACAATGTGCAAGCTGATCCTTCTTTCTTTGCAAACCAACTCAGGAAACACTCTCTCCTGACCTCATGTTCTTGGATACTTTCCCTCTGATCTCGGGGATTTTGGGTAGTACAGAATAAACACTAACAAATCTTTTGGCTTGATTGATTATTCCTAAAACCTCTAATTTACTCAGGAGAACAATTAAATTTTATTCGGCATTTTGGTTCAATGTTTACCAAACTTAGTTCATGACTTGTAAGCAGTCATTTCCTATGTAGGTTTAGTCCTATGGCTTAAAGCAGAGCATCTCTAATTTTTAAAGTGTACATAAACTACTTAGGGGTCTTGTTAAAATGCAGTTTCTGATTCAGAAGATTTGGGGTTGGGCCAGAAATTCTGCTTTTATGGCAAGTTATGTACCTTGAGTAACCGGGGCCTAGATTATGAAAGGAAAAAATGTACCAACAGTGAACAAGTTTTACCATAGGAACTTGTTGATTCTCCTTTCCTGGAGAATGTATTCATGGGCTATGTAACAGTCTTACGGAAAGTTTTTAGATGCTGTTTTCTCTAGAGACTGGGTTGATTAAATAGCCTATGACAGTTTATTATCTTCTCTGTGATTCTGGGATTAAATTACACACTACTGTGTGGTATGCTAATCAGTTTCATTAACATTCACGAGCCTACATTGTGCACAGCCTTCTTCCAGGTTGTTGAATAAATTTTAAATCAATCGATTTTCATTATTTTGATATTGTTTTCTTTTTTTACTGTGAATTTGCTGTGCTGTTAAGTAGCTAGGTGGGAGTTAAAAACCCTATAATAGTTTTCCTTATGATTTTATGTGACAATAAAACTTTAATGATATTAAAATTTGACTCTATAGTGTTGAGTAAAATATGCTCAAGAAAGGAAGAAATCTTGAACCAAAGCTGTGAGAAAGGGGAAGAGCAGAGTGGGAGATAACGGACTGAGTATAGTATGATTGGAAAGTACACAGGCTCCCATGTCCAACAAATGTGAGTTCAAATGCTTTTCTTGTTAGAAATTCACTGTGTTGGGGCCACCAGGTGGCATAGAGGTTAAGCATTAGACTCCCACATAACTATTCACAGTTCAAGTCCCAGACACGACAGTTTGAAAATCACACTGAGTGTGTGTGTGTGTGTGTGTGTGTGTGTGTGTGTATGTGTGTGGGCATGCCCAAAATCCCAAGCAGAGAATGAAGGAAAAGAAATTACGGCATGGCTACCCCTCCAGGAGGTGAGTCTCACTTACTTCCCCTCTCATTGTCTCTCTGGTGAGTGCATGCACCCTGTGACAAAAACCTTAAAAAAAAAAAAAAGAAGAAGTTCACTGTGTGGCCTTTGTCAAGTTACTAAACCCCTCTAAAGCTATTTCCTCATATCTAAAATGGGCATAGTAACCACTAAAACAGTCCTAGTATATATGAATTCATGACACAATGTGTGCAAAAGACCCAACATGGTGACCTCATACAGGACGTGTTCAGTGAGCAGTCTATTTTATTATTTAAAAAACACAAATTGAGGGTCATTTCTGGTAATGATTTTTAAATAAGATAGAAGAAACAAGGATAGTCTTAAGTCAGTGATTCTCAACTGAGGGCAGTTTTCTTCTTCCCAGTGGATATTTGGCAATGACTGAAGGCATTCTTTGTTGTCACAACTGGGGTGGGTAGAGAGTTATTGGCACCTAGTGGGCAGAGCCAGGGATGTTGCTAAAACTGCTGTAATACAAAGGTCAGATTTCGGAGTGTAACTTTTTTTTTTTTCAGCCTCAACTATCGATTGTGCTAATGTTGAGAGACCCTACTCTAAGGTTTCTGTCATAAACTATGAAATGGATGGTAGAATTCTGTAGTAATAAGGAACCTAGAAAGAGCAACAAGGGAGAAAATGATGACTTTGCCATTGTACACACTGAATTTGTGGGACCTTGGGGACAGAGCTGACAATTGAGATCCTTGTTCTTAATCACTACACCTGTTTCATTTTCACTACATCTGCAGTCTCTTTATAGATGAAATAGAATGGTCAAGGCACTGGGAGACCTGAATGAAGTCGCAGAATAGATATATTTGAAAGGGAGAGGCGGGACCAACAGTTAGTGTAATGGCTATGTCGCTGAACTTCCATACAGCTGACTGTGGTTCGAGTCCCGGACCCGGTGGCTTAAACTCATGCTGGGCACGTGTGCATGCGTGCCCAAAATCTTGAGAGGAGAATGGAGGAGAAAGGATTGTGGTGTGGCCATCCCTCCTGGGGGTGATTTCTCACTTTCTATTTCTATCTCTCTGTCTTTCTGATGAGTGCATGCACCCTATAGCAAAAACCTCTCCAAAAGAAAGAGAGAGGAAGAGGAAGATAAGAGGGAAAGAAAGAACAGGAGAAGGTAAATGGGAGCACGGGACTGAGAGCAAGTGCAGGAGGATTTGCGGTGCAGGTGATGATTGGTGTCAGGAGTTTCAGAGGTGGAAGCTCCTGTTCAGCATGTAACACTGGGAGGAGCGTTCTGATACAGAGGTAAGTTAAGGTGAATGGAGTCAGAGGTAAAGGAGCTGTGGGGCTATGGTTCATCTTCTTGAACACTAAAGTCATCTTAAGTGATGGTTGTACCAGGGCAAAGGGGGAGGCAGTAATCCTGGTGCCATTTGTTCTTTTTTCTGTGTCAGGCTTGCCTCTTTTAGCAACCCATTTTTTTCTTTTTATTTAATTTTTTTTTAATTTAAAAAAAAAATTTTTTTTTAGATTTTTTGCCATAGGGCATGTGTGCTTGGCAGAGAGAGATGGAAAGTGAGAAATAACTCTCTGGAGTGGGATGGTCATGCCATAATCCCTTCTCCATTCTTCTTACAGAGCTTTGGGCATGCATACACATGCACCTGGTGTGTTTTTCAAGCTGCTGGGTCAGAGACTAAGCTGCTGGGTCTGGGACATGAACTGCAGAGTTGATAATGTGGGATCCAGTGCCTTAACCACCATGCTATCTACTGGTCCTCCAATTTCTAACTATCCTAACATGAAGAGTAGTTTAGACTAGAACCCAAGACACTCAGTGTGCCATTTTTCAATTGAGAAGTTTAATCAAGGAGTTGAAAACCTATGGAACTATTTCCTGCCTCCGTGGGTTAATTAAATCTAAGCTGGTCTCTCTCTCTCTCTCTCTTTTTTTTTTTTTCCCCAATGTTATGTGTCTGGCTAGGAATGATACCCTGGGTTTAGGCTCCAAGGCTAGTATATTCTCACCCTACTTGGTTACCCCTCTTAATTTATATCTCAAATTTGCACACCAAAATTTACATGAGTCTTGGGATACCTATCTGTTCCATTTGATTCATGATATAGTTTAACCCATGAGTGGATATTTGAGCATTTCAAATTTTGCATCTACTCTGAGTGGCTTTTGGTGTTTCTCACTTGAAATTTCAGTGCTGATTCATTTGCCTTTCATCACATTGCATCTTAGTTCTCAGAAAAGAATTATCTTCTATTATTGTCCCACATACCCACCTTTTTAAAAATTTTTTACACATTCAATCACTGTATATCATTACAGCATGGGAAATGAATTTTCCCAGCATGAATACAGTGTATATTAGTCCAGTTATCAAATAACTGTTAATTTTTGTGTCCCTTAAATGTTTTGCTCCTTTCTTTTCCCCCTTGATTCCCTTTCTCTCACCCATCTTTTACGAAGTTATGACAGATAAAAATTATTTCTTACCTTTTGCCTGGAACTACCATCTTCCAGTAATTCACCAAAATGATGAACACAAAGGGGAAGAGGAGAAGCACCCAATATATGTTCTCTAGGTCTTTTAGAAAACATGGAGTGGTTCCTTTGACAACATACATGCATATTTATAAGAAAGGTGATATCGTAGACATCAAGGGAATGGGTACTGTTCAAAAAATGTTATCATGGCAAAACTAGGAGAGTCTATAATGTTACCCAGCATGCTGTTGGCATTGTTGTAAACAAGTTAAGGGCAAGATTCTTGCCAAGAGAATTAATGTGCGTATTGAGCATATTAAACATTCTAAGAGCAGAGACAGCTTTCTAAAACATGTTAAGGAAAATGACCAGAAAAAGAAGGAAGCGAAAGAGAAAAGTACATGGGTTCAACTGAAGCACCAGCCTGCTCTTCCCAGAGAAGCACACTTTGTGAGAACCAATGGAAAGGAGCCTCAGCTTCTGGAACCTATTCCCTATGAATTCATGGCATGATGAGTTTAAAAAATAACCAAATTATTGTCTATAATTTTGTTTCTGTATTTTTCTATTTTATTCACTGGTTTAAGTTTCTGCTTATTTTCACTGATACACTTGAACTTGATTAGCTCTCAGCCCTCTCCATATTTTCTATGTTGAGAATTTAGAAAGTCTTCAAGTTTTTATAAGCCCTAAATTGACCTCTCTAGACTCGATC
The DNA here is from genome assembly GCA_026018925.1 of Tupaia tana. Taxonomy (NCBI): domain Eukaryota; kingdom Metazoa; phylum Chordata; class Mammalia; order Scandentia; family Tupaiidae; genus Tupaia; species Tupaia tana. Next base: position 104,939,240 of record JAKSZU010000002.1, on the reverse strand, counting down.
TCTGATTCGAGCTCCATTAAGCTATTTATTGAGCACTTACTTCTATTCCAAAAGTTAACCATTTCACATGCAAGATTTCATTTAATCCTAATTATAGAATGTTTCTCTCATAATTTGATTTCTATGATAAAATGTCTTGTTTTGAGGTCAGCTGGTGGCATGGTAGTTAAAGCAGATGAATCCCACATGACCAACTGCTCAGTTTGAATCATGGACCCGGTAGCTTGAAAAACATACTGGGTGTGTTGTGTGCCCAAAATCCTGAGAAGAAAATGGAAGACAAGGGATTGTGGCATGGCCATCCCCCTTGGGGGGTAGTTTCTCATTCTCTCTCTCTCTCTTTCTCTCTCCAGTGCCTTAACCACCATGCTATGTACTGGCCCTCCAGTGAGCACACATGCCCTATAGAAAAAAATGTTAAAAAGATTTTTAAAAAAATTTTGAGTTTCTAGTTGTCTTGTCCAAAATCATGGAGAGAATTTTTATGGACCCAAGAAAATTGCCCTCACCTGCAGCCTAATTTCTTGACTAAATGCTTGCTGATCTTCTTATAAATCAGTTTGAAAATCAGAAGAAATATGAAGGAATAGAAATAGAATGTGTGTTAAGCATCTGTAAATGGATCTCAGCTAGTGTCTTATTTTATTTAGAAATACAGATATTAAAGTAACTGTATAAAGACTTTTTTTTAATTCTCTTCCTCTTTATTTCTCTTAATACCAAAATAAGGAACACACTTTAAATAATTCATTCAAGGATAAAGTGCTATTACAGTTTAAAACTGTTTTTTTTTTTTTTTTTTTTTTTTTTTGCTTTCCATTTTCAGAAATCATAACAGTGAATGGTTTTAGACAATGAAATTAATTAATTGCAGGGATTTCAATAGGTTGCAAAGCTGGAAAAAATTCATTAATATCTCCTTTATCCAGTAAAAAACCATGTTTGTATTCACTGGAGAATTTAAAGGAAAGAAAAATCTTATAGAGAAAAACTATTGATTTTTGCTTAATAATATAAGAGAAATGAATGTGGATTGTCAGGTACAGATTTTTCCACGATCAAAAAATTCATACCAGCACAATGTTGAAACATATCTAGTAACTGTTAATATTATTTTTGGTGTCTTATGACATTTTTATTTAATGCTTTTGTTTTTAATCTCAAAATAATTAACATACTCATCATAAAACATTAAAACGGCACAGAAGGATGCAAAGTAAAAACAGAATTTTTCTAGCATGATTACTGTCATTGTTGGGTGTATAGCCTTGCAGGTATGTTTTGATAAATACACAAATCCTACAAATTCATATAGTTTTCTCTTTACAAAAATAGAATCAGGTGTTACACACCGTAACTGTTAGTGATTCACAAATGCCTATCTACAGCAAACTATGAGGAACTATAATTACTCCCTGACAATTATTTCATACATGTTATTCAAACAAACAGCATCTCATTTGGCTTAGAAAGCTTTGTTGTAAGGCAGCTGCTGGCCTTGCTATAGTAATTCTTGCTTTTTACCCAATTTTCCAGATGGATTGCTTTTATTAAAAAAAAAACTAAAATATATATTGTATGATTTGTGCAATAGCCACGTTTAGGTAGGACATGTACAACAGATTTTAGAGCCAATTTTTATTCCTGACAAAGGCCTCAGAGACAATTGCAAAAAGCATTGTTTTTCTATGAAATTGAGTTTTTGTGAAGGGTCTTGGTATTATGTGTTGTACAAATTTTGTAGAAATTGGAATATGGTATACTCAAACACAAATGCTGAACTAATTTAGAAAGTTGGTGGGGAATGTAAGCAAATATAGATTATACACACTGTATCAGTCTGACATAAAGAAACATGAATGCTGTTCAGCTACCATGCTATCAATTTGGTCTACTCAGGGTTGTGGCCATTCAGGGCTATTAAGTTTTTTATTGTAATTCCTGATTTATATATAATTATTGCACATTTTGGAAGATGTTTTGGTTTTTCAAAGCATGCATAGTGTGTGATAAGTAAATCAAGGATATTAACATGTTCACTGTCTTCAACATTTAATATTACTGCTTGGCTTCAAAATATATTACAAAGCTATAACCATCAAAACAGCATGGTACTGCACAAAAACAGACACATAGACCAATAGAACAAAATAGAGTCCAGAAATAAACCCAACAATATATGATCAATGACTTTTGAAAAAGATCCAAAGACAATGCAGTGGGAAGGCATAGTATTTTCAATAAATGGCTGAGAAAATATTACTCACTGAGAAAACTGAATATCCTTCTGCATGAAAAGACATGACATCTCTATCTCTCACCATTTATAAAAGCTAACTCAAAATGGCTTAAAGACTTAAATATAAGTCTTCACACCATATTAGCTGAAGAAAATGTAAGGGAAACACTTCAATATATTGGAGTAGGGAAATATTTCTTAAATAAGACCACTAAAGTATGGGCAATACCACCAAAAATAGAGAAGAGAATTTGTGAAGAATTAAAGAAAGAAGGGACTAAATGATCTTGCAGCAGCAAAATATGATGTTCTGCAAGGTTGCTTCACCTGGGAACATTCCCAGTTCCAGTCCTGAGATTTCCCTGGCTATACAGAGAAACCCATGTTCATGATCTGGGGCCGGCTGAAGCAGGAGGTGGATCACATAAAGGCACTGTTTGAGTGCTGTATTTCTGTCTCTTTCATTCATAGGAGAAATAAATATACTTTAACTAAAAAAAGAAGAAAGAGGAACCAGCAGATGATGTAGTGGCTATCTCACTGAACTCTCATGTAGTTGACCGTGGTTCAAATCCTAGACCCGGCAGTTTGTAATTCATTCTAGGCATGTGTGCGTGTGTGCCCAAAATCCCAAAAAGAGAATGGAGGAAAAGGGATTGGGGTGTGGCCATTCCCCCTGGGAGGTGATTTCTCACTTTCTGTCTCTCTGGTGAGTGTATGTACCCTATAGCAAAAATCTCTCTTAAAAGAAGAAAGAAAACCCCATCCAGTTCAACCCAAACAATAAATTAATCCAAGTATTTAACCAACTTTTAATTTTTTTTCTTTTTTTTTGATAGGTTATTTTTTTTTTTTTTTTTTTTTTTTTTTTTTTTTTTTTTTTTTTTTTTTGCTATAGGGTGCTTGCGCTCACCAGACAGAGAAAGACAGAGAGACAGAAAGTGAGAGATCACCCCACAGGGTGGATGGCCACGCTGCAATCCCTTCTTCTCCATTCTCCTCTCGGGATCTTAGGCATGCATGCACATATGCCTGGTGTGAGTTTAAGCCACCGGGTCTGGGACTCGAACCATGGTCGACTCTGTGGGAGTCCAGCAACATAGCCATTACGCTAACTGCTGGTCCCAACCAACTTTTCATTTTTAAAATAAGCTGTTGAATGAATCAATTTGGCTACACTATATAGACAAAATTTTAATAAATGCTTCAAGTTTATGCTATGAAAAAAGACAAATTTATGTACCAGTTTTATTTCTTTATTCACATATTCCCCCATTGATAGTTTTAGCTGTTGCACCGATTTTCTGTTATATGTAGAAATATGGTAAAACTTTCCACATTCGCTTTTCTCTCTCTCTTTTATAAGGAGGAGGAGGAGGGAGAGAAGAGCAGGGAGGCAAGCCGTTGTCATTATGGTCCCCTGCCTCAGTTTCCCAGTTAGCCGGGATCACAGGTGCGTACCACCACATCTGGCATGTAGAGGTTGGTCTTGGGATTGAACCCAGGTCTCTAATGTGGCCCCAGCCTTGCACAACAACGCCCTACCACTTAGGCCACCAGCGTGGGTCTACTTCTCTTGAGTAGGTCGTTTTAGAGTCAGATCTATTATTCAGTGTTTTCCTAATCCAAACTCTCTTGTTAATAATTTAGACTATTTATTACCGAGTTATACAAGTAGTGAATTTTTTCTTTCTTTCTTTCTTTTTTTTTTTTTTTAGATAGTAAGTTTTGGGTTCCTTAGTGCCAAATAGCTCAAATATTTTATTCAATGACTCTCACAGTCTTGGAAAACTCTGATGTTAGGAAAAGTGGTTTATAAGTTAATTAGTATCTGGGCAGGTGATGCTATATGAAGACAGCAGAGAGCACGTAGGTGCCTTTTTTACCCTTTACCCCCCCCTAGTTAAAAAGTAGTCTATCTTTAATAGAACTGGAAAAATAATTAGAGATAGTAGGACAGTTGGATTAGAAGCCTCATAGATACTTATCTTAGCATGATTGTGAAGATATGACAGGGCATGCTTTAATTTCTTAAGTAAATGCTAGGCTTTATTTAAAAAACATAACAGGGCTGGCTCCATGGTACAACGGTAGTGCACTACTCAGGAGAAGCTGGGTCCCACATAGCTACTACGGTTCTAATCCTCTGCCCTGATGGTCTGAATACACCCAGCAAGCACATGAGGGCCCAAGATTGGATGAGCTGGAGGACTGGAAGAGGGTGACCATGGCATGGCCAGACCCCTCATTTCTTGTTCTTTCTCACCTGTGTGCACACACATGCATGTTGTAAAAAATGGACATAAATAGTATCATATTGCATATACCTTTTTTCATCTTGACTTTGTTTTTAAAGATTTATTCATGTAGAATCTTCATTCATTTAAATTGCAGTGAAATATATATTATGTAAACATGCCAGTTGATTTATCTGTTTTTCTACTGAAGGACAGTAAAGTTGTTTTCACTTCTTACCAACAGTGCTTTGATGATATCTATGTTTGAATCATCTTGTGGATGTAGCTTTAGTTAAAAGGTATTATTGCCAATGAAAAGTTATCTGTTAATGATATTATATGTGGTAATATCTTTTACTTGACTAATATGCAGTGTATTCATGTTGAAAAAACCATGTTGTACATTGTAAAATAAACTTTGAACTTAAAAATAAACTATGTAAATTAAAATTTTTTTAAATATTAAAAAAGTTATTGCCAAATAAGTTTCCAATTTACATTCTGTCTGGCAATCTAAGAGAGTTACAGTTATATTTATTATCTATTTATAGGGGCTGACAGGTGGTCTGGTAGTTAAGGTGCTGGACTACCACATGGCCCACTGTGGTTTGAGTCCCAGTACTGGAAGCTGGCTTTCTCACTTTCTCTTTCTCCCTCTCTCTGTGTCTCTCTCTGATCAAATTAAAAAATAATAAGAATAATAAAATTAAATTAAAGAATTCTAAAAAAGATCACCTATTTATGATATTGGGTTAGTCTATGTGCTCTCTGCGGAGCTACTTCTCTGTGCTGTTTTGTTGTGAACAGTATGCTCTCATATCTTGTCTGATGGTAATAGTGAAGATGATCAGTATACTGAATAATTACAAAAATTACAATGTAAGCTCTCATGTTGTAAAGAGGCAATGTAGTGTGTTGTAATATGCTTGGACCTGTCATCAAAATCAGGCACTATTCCTTAGTGGTATGTGTGACCCAGACTTGTTTTCTTAGCCTTTATTTCACTTTCTGTAACAGGAGTATAACAATACTTAACTTGCAAGGTTTTTGTTGGAACTTGAAAATGTTCAGGTAAAATGCCTGATGGTGGTAAATAATTAACAGTTGTTATTATGGTGATAGAACATATACCTTTTTGGGCACCACTCATATGTGGAATATCTTGACTAATATAGAGCTCCCAGTAGACCAGTAACAGGCAGGCATTCCTAAGTTAGACCCTACTAGGCTGTAAAACAATTCCTTCAGGATGAGTTATGTTCTTTAGGGAATTTTATTTCCTTCTTTAGACAGCTGGGACACCATTAAATGCACTGAAGCAGTAATTGTCCGAAAGCAGCCCCAAATGAGTATTAATTATATAGCAGCATGTCATAAGATTTGAAAGGGTCAAGCAAGATATTTTTATCATTAAATCACCTCAGGGGCCTGGCCATGGGCAATATTGTGAAATAGGTGAGGCTCTCTTTGTTTCTTTCCTTCCATGCCACTCAATGCCAAGCTCTACAGTCACTCCTGGGCATCTGGCCTGCACCTGGTTCCTGGAGAATGTTCTTCTTTGCTGGCGGTCACAGCAGAGTTAGCAGCTGATAAGAACTTCTAGGTGTCACTTAACAGAAGACCTGTTGGTAGGTACATTTTAATAGGAGGCTTCTAAAGAACAAGAAGGCTTTAGAACTCATAGTAATAAAATATTTTTTGGGAGGGGCGGATAACAGATAATGGAGGAGATAGTGAGAGGTGAGGGAAACTTTCCTATATCTCCAAAACCATATTTACATGAATGGCTGTTTTATTATTAGGCTGATTAAGCTTTTGAGTTTTTATAGAAATTCTGAGGATCACTTTGAAAAATTGTAAAGTTCTTGCGGGTACTATATATTTATTTTAATGTATTAAGTGTCTCTCATGTCTGAGATACTGGACTTGTCAGTGCTGTATTCATGAATACTGCAGTGAACGCTCATATTTAAGAGCGGGCTTAAATGATATCATTTACATATGAGGTATGAATCACAGAAGTTATGAACAAACACATTTTTATACCATCTATGTAAGAAGAATTTCTGGTGGGACCAGCAGTTGGCATAATGGCTATGTCTCTGGACTCCCATGTAGTTGACCACGGTTCGAGTCCCAGACCCAGTGGCTTAAACTCACACCAGGCGCATGTGCATAAATGCCCAAGATCCTGAGTGATTGTGGTGTGGCCATTCCCACTCGGGGGTGATTTCTCACTTTCTGTCTCTCTGTCTCTCTCTTCTTTCTGGTGAGCACACGTGCCCTATAGTGAAAAACCTCTAAAATAAAAAGGAAGAAGAGTTTCTGGGTAGTTCCCTACTGGCCCTGAAAAACAAGTGTCACTTCTGTGGTAGTTCATGGTGAAGTAGTAACTTAGGAGCTCTGTACTTCTGTGTTTAAAGTTTTATTTAATGCATTCTGCCAAAATAAATAGCAGTTGGCCCTAGGGAAAGAAATTATTATGGTTCATTTGTTATTAGCTCCACTACTAGCTATCAATAGTCTAGTTCTAAAAAGGATGTGCTTTCGATGTGTGTGTGTATGTGTGTGTGTGTGTGTGTGCACAAGTGGATGTAGGAGCATATGTTGGTCTGTGTAAGGATTTTAGATTGAACTGGTTTGAGGTGAGTCTTGGAACATTGAGTGCAATGTCTCTCAACCTGTCGTAAGTAGTTTCAGAAATGGTTAGCATTACCTAAGTATACGCAGCGTCTGATCTATCCTTTGTAAACACTGAAATTGGTATACTTTCTCTGCTTTCCCTTCCATTCAATAAAGTTCATGAGCAGTTTCGGGACTTGGTCTGATGGATTTAAAGAGACTTTTAAAATAGATATTGTTAGATTTGTGTGTCACATATTGCCTCCTGCTCTTATACTGAGAGAGAGCAAGAACCTGGGAGTCATAGTCTTCTGCAGCACACTGACAGCACGACCACTCAGAGTCCCACCTATAAACTGGGCATTCCGATATCTACCTCTGTAACACAGAAGAATTAAAATGAATGTGTTTAAAGCACATAAAACCATTCCTGGCACACAGTAGGAGTTTGAGAATAAGGCCTGTGTCTGTATATATGTTCATCTTATAAAAGAATGATCATATATTGAAAGTATTGACACTGTGTCTTGCATATAGTGCTCCATAATTATTATTTTTTTAGAAAATAATAAAAGAGTTTCACATAACTTAAGAAATAAACAGCAATTTTAAGCATTATCTTCCATGCCTTGTCACTTTCAAAGGAAAACATGACGTTCTGTTAGTGTTGGTCATTTAAAACATTTTTATTTTATACAGTCAATCACTGTACATCACTACAACTTGTAAAGTGAATTTAACCAACATGAATTCACTTCAAACCAGTCCAGTTGAAGATACCATACACAGTGTCATCAATAGGTCATCATCAATTTCTGTGTCCCATAATGTCTTGCCTTTCTATTTTTCTCCTTGATTCCCTTCCTCTCACTCTCTCCCTTCTCCTACCCTCTTCCCACGCCATCTCCAATATCTGTAACCATTTTCCACGCTTCTGTATACCCTAATGTTTCAGTTTCCACCATAGAGTGCAGACAGTCAGTATATATTACATGGAGACATACAATGTCTCTTTTTCATAGCCTGGATTGTTTCACTCAGCAGTAAATCTTCCATATTGGTCCACTCTCTATCAAATGCCAGAGTCTTGTTGCTCCATAATTATTTTTGTAGACAGGTACAAAAATTACTCATTCTTGCTCTCTGTATATACATTGATTTAAACATTCAATAAACAACTGGGATCTGGAGATACTGGTCCTTATATAAGGATAAATTCACAGTGATCCACCAAGAAAGGCTGCTGCTTTTAGAATTTGTAGACAATTAAGTACCACAAGTATCCCAGTTAAAAAATCTTTTCCTCTGTGTGTGCAATATCTGTGAGAAGAAAACATTTGTGTTGGCCTTCACAAATTGATATGCTTTAATATCTTGAAAATTGGAGCCATTGTTCAGAGAACAGATTCTAAATTTGCAGGAGTATTGTGCACAATAATTTCCTTAATTTTTTTAATTTAAAAAATTATTCAAATTTATTTCTTTATTATTATTATTCAATTTGACCAGAGAGAGAGAGAGAGAGAAGGAGAGTGAGAAAGCAAGCTGCAAGGTCCAGGCCTCAAACCAGGGTTGGCCATATGGTAGTCCAGCACCTTAACCACCAGGCCACCTGGTGACCCCAATTTCCTTCATTTTTGAGACAGCGTGGGAAGAGGGTGGGAGATAGGGGAGAGTGAGAAGAAAGGAATCATGGAGTAAAACAGAGAAGCAAGACATTTAGGGGACACATAAATAGGTGATTATCTATTGATGATAATGTTTATGATATGTTCAACTGGACTTGTGAGAAGTGTACTCATGTTGGTAAATTCATTTTAAAAGCTGTAGTGATGGTATAATAATTGAATGTATAAAATAAATTAAAATAACAAAATAAAAAATAATATTTTAGATATTTTGGGCAATGTTTCTGAAGTTGGATAAAGATGACCTTCGTAGGTGAAATGCATTTTTCTTCTCTCCCGGCTGGAAATGGGCTGTTTCCACATATTAAGTGAAACAAGATCTTGACTGATGCAGTCTGTTTCAAAAAAAAAAAAACAGGTCAAGGTTTTCTGACATTGCTCTGAGAGAAAGAGGAATCAGGCTGTCTTGAAAAAAAATTGAGATGTCAGTCTTCTCTTTTACATGGGAAAAATACAGCTAGTTTCTGTTTATTGTCTCAGGATCTGAAAACTCAGACAGTGTAGGAGAAAACTCTGCTTTAGATGCTTCAGATATCCTCAACTCTTTCAGGAGGAACATCGGATTCTGAACTCAGATCTTGATTGGTATGTGAATAGGATGACATGCATTCTTGATTTTCACGGGGTCACTTTTATAGCTCAATGCCTACAGGGCAGAATACAAAATAGGACCAGAATGACCCAGAACACCTGTCTTTAAAATATTATTCTAAATGTTCCAAGTAAAAACTCTATCTTTGAAGGAAGCACTACCTTTGGCAATGCTTACACATAATACTAATTCAAATAACACTAAATAAGATGCATCTTGCTATGGTTTATAATAAACAGTAAGACCAAGTAGAGCACGACTAGGTCATAAAGTACTTTGGAAATACAGCATGGCAACCTAGAGCCCTTGCCATCTGTTCCTTCAGGACTGGAGGTGTGTATTTTTTACCTTTGCATCACCTGTAGCAGCTCTAAGACTGTATTCTTCATGTCATGGACACTCAACCATTTGTTGATTGAATGAATGAAAGACACTGTTGACTACACTGACAAGACACAGGATTCAGGTCACATTAATTAGAGCTACAAAATACATTATGTAAGGTTCTGGGCAGACCCAATATCTCTTCATTTTCCCTCCCTGGGAGAAGCAGAGCAGATACATAGTGCATCCTGTAGCTAGGAGTTGTCACCACATCATTACCTCGCTCTGGACTAAGCATGGTCATGAAAGGAGTGTGCCTACTTGTGATTCACTTCCTTCCTTCCTTCCTTGTAGAAAATGGAGTAGATTGTTCTCCATTGTTTAATATGTAAATTGATAATGTATTCATGTCTTGAAAATCACATCTGAATCCTTCTCTTACACTGAGATCTAGTGTTATATCATGGGTAAAAAATAGATTCCAAATCGAATTGCCTGGATTAGAAGTTCTGTTTCTACCGATTACGGTGTAACTTAGCCAGTTTACATAGTTTCTCAGGGTCCTGGTGCCTTTGTCGGAAAATTTGGATTGGAGGTTACTGTGAAGTTGTGATAAAGTCTAAGAAACATTTAAAACAGTCTTTGGGTCCCTAGGATATGAAAAATTATCAGTATAAGATTGCCATTTGCCAGATTCATGCCTTTTTTTTTTAATTGCCAGAGGGTACATGTGTTCACAAGAGAAAGGAGATAGAGAGTGAAAGAGAGAGAGAGAGGAGAGAAAGAGACAGGAAGCACACCCCAACAGGAAAGGTCATCCTGCAGTCCTTTCCCTCCATTTCTCCATCCTGTTGGGATTTGGGGCATACATGCATGTACGCCTGGCAGATTTTTCAACCCTCTGGGACTGGGATTTAAACTGTGGTCAGCCATGTGAGATATGGCTCCCTGAACCACTAGGCCATGGGGCTGGCCCCTGATAGAACCATTCTCTTATACTTTACAGCAGAATGGGAGAACAAAGATCTATGTTTGATGAACAGCTATCCTATGGCTGTTGCTTTACATTAACTTATTTATTATGAAGCAAAATTTTGTATAAAACAGGTTTGTCTACTTCCTGTCCAAGAAGACCTAGTAACTGTTGGGTTGTTGGAAAAGTTATGATATATTTTTTCTGTTTTTTCTATGCAAAACTGTGTTATAACCTTTCTGACAACCTATACAAAGCTAAAATACCTATATTAGTTTCCTAAGCCTGCTGTAACAAATTGCTACAAGTTTAGTGGTTTAAAAGAACAGAAATTTGTTCTCTTATAGTTCTAGAGGTCAGAATTCTGAAATCAGTTTCAGTAGACTGAAATCAAGATGCTAGCAGAGCCACACTTTTTGGGGAGTGCTCTGAAGAATCCATTCTTGCCTTTTCCAGCATCAAATGGCTGTCAGCATTTCTTGGCGTATAGCAGCATCAATTCAAGCTCTGTCTACATGGTCACATTGCCTTCTTCTCTTCCTTGTGTATAAATCTTCTCATTTTGTCTCTCTCTTATAAAGATACTTATACTGTCATGTAGAGCCCAACCACATAATCCAGAATAATTTTCTAATCTCAATATCTTAAGCAAATTTGCAAAGACCAATTTTTGGTCATATAGGCAATATTCATAGGTTGCAGAAATTAGGACACAGATATCTTTTGGGGGGTTATTTCTCAGACTACTAGAGTATCTCATAAGGATATTCAAGGTATGAATTCTAAGACTATGTAATTCTCATTAAACCGTAAGATTTTATTAAGCCATCCTCAAACTATTGGCTCATCAGGAAAGTCATGATGCATTTTCCCATGTTTTCTCATGCAAAAATGTGCCATGACTTTTCCCGTGACCCAATTGATATAAAATAGTCTAAATATAATGGTATTAAGATATCTTAGCATTGACTATCACTAACTTTAAGTTAATCATTGTTCCTATTTTTAATTCTTATTTTAAAAATAATTTTTAAACATTTCTGATACTATTTAAACATCAGTAACCTTAATCTTGGCATTCTATTATTTCATAATTCCAATAATTCTCTGATGTTGACATAATTTGTAAAACATTATATTATAAATGAGAAAACTAATGTTTAGAAAGATAAGTGCCTTGTCCAAGACCAAAATTTTGAGCAGACCCAGGATACCAGACAAGGTCTTCTGACTTCGAAGCAGGTGTTCTTTATATGAGGGTCTTAAAAATGTTCATGGAAAATGCATTTTATTAAAAAGAAACTATGCATGAAGTTAAAACATTTTTGTACCCAAATAAACTCTTACTTTAATTTCATTTTCCACAAACTTTTTTTTTTTGAGAGGTTTTTGCTACAGGGCTCATGTGCTCACCAGAGACAGAAAGTGAGCAATCACCCCCCAGGGGGAATGGCCATGCCTCAATCCCTTCTCCTCCATTCTCCTCTTGGGATCTTGGGCACGCACGCACATGGGCCCAGTGTGAGTTTAAGCCATCAGGTCCAAGACTCGAACCCCAGTCAACTACATGGGAGTTCAGCGACATAGCCATTATGCTAACTGCTGGTACCCTCCACAAACTTTTTGAAGTCCCCTCATATTTCATCACGGAAACAAATTGCATTCTTAGAACTTACGATTTTTTAAAAATGTTAAAAAATATTTTAAAGGGTCTTTAAAAAATAAAGAATAAGGAAGGAGCATTTGGGGGACTTTTTTTTCCTTTTTTTTTTCCCCCTGTAGTCTTTAAAATATTTTTTAGAATCTTTTTGGCCTTTAGAAAATGTTTTATGATGAATTTTTCACATTGTACGTTAGAAAGGATAAATATAACCACTTCTTTGTATAGCAATAATGCACTACTCGCAGAAGGTGGATTTCATATTGTGACCATGGTTCAAATCCCCAAAACATGACTTAACACATGCCAGGCATTCATACATGTGTCCAAGATCCAATGGGATGTAGCACTCAAGAAAGGGGATGGTGGTATGATGACCAGACCCTGCGGGAGGTTTTCATCTCTCTTTCTCTAACATATGAATGCATGCTTTTGATCATGAATATAAAGGAAAGGCAATATAATCCAAGACTTGATATTTAAAAAACAGAAGAAAGAGTAAAGATTGTTTTATGTAAAGAAATAAAGAATAAGGAAGGAATATTTGGGGGACTTTTTTTTCCTTTTCTTTTTTTCCCCTTTAGTTTAACACCCATGATTTTTAGAACGTATAGGTTTGTTATAGCATAACTCCTATAAAGTTCCAGATGTGTAACAATCAGGCTAGTGTTGGTTTGTTAAACTACCCAGGTACAATACAAATGTTATAGCACTGACAAATGTTGCCTGGCAAGGTTGAGAGACTGAAGTGAAATATTGGTAATTATAGAAGGATGGATGGTGAAAAATAGTGGATAAAAAGAAATGGTGCACTTTATGAGTGGAAAATTGGCAGCCTGACTGAGAAGTCAGCCCAGGTCATCATTATCTTTGTCAAATTTTTTTCCCTTTGTCTTATTCTGTTCTCCCACTGTCATGTAATATTTGCACATTTAAGACCTAATGCATCTACAATTGAAATGGATTTTTTCCAATTTTTTCATTCTTAGTCACAAGAAAGAGCTCTAATCATGACAACTGCCTACAAACTACACTATAGCAAGTTCTCCATCCAAAAGAGAAAGGGGAAGAGAGAATAAAATAATCACTTATTCTTTACATGGGATTTAAAAATTATACTATGGACATAAACAAATCTAATGAAATTTGCAATAAAAATCAAAATGAACACATTATGAAGTTCAACCAATTTACAGTTGTATGAGGAAAATGGAATTTTCCCTAACTTTTTTGAGAAATAACATCAGATTGGAGAACAATAAAATGAAGCAAAACAGAAAAATAATTGTCCCAGATATTCCCTGGGTATGTCTATATCTTGCATTGACTAGTGACATTCTATTTTAAAATGCATCTATGAAGCAAGGTAGAATAAAATTGCACCTGGGATTTCTGGTGGAAAGAGATTCTATAAATTTAAAAAATACATATTCACTAACTATTGTCAGTGCACCTTAAGACAAAGAAAGCTCTATGTCAATTGAACGTTTCCTCATAGGAATATCATAGATAAGTTAGACATAAGCAAATGTGGTTCCTAAAATGGTCAAAGTGCATTATTTACAAAAATGAAGCAGGGATGCTATAGGGTTTTCTTTTTTTTTTTTTTTTTTTTGACCACTCATAAACATATACACAAAACATATCACCACTTCATCTCCAATTCATTACCCACCCATCTATTGATTTCATTTTTTGGAAATGACCTTTGTGGCAAGATAAGTATCTGAGAATGGAGGCCCAGAACCTAGGAGACCTTAGGTTATCAACTTACAATGGGGAATCCAAAGTTTAATAAAATGCCTGAAGTTAAAGAGATACTATATAGCAGTAAATCTCAATAGGTTAGACTGTTGGCCTGAAATAGTGAGACAATCAGCTTTTGATGCATCAAAACCACCAATCTGGGACAGCAGCTAGTGTAATGGCTATGTCACTGGATTCCCACATAGTCGACTGTGGTTCGAGTCCCAGACCCGGTGGCTTAAACTCACGCCAGGCGCATGTGCCTGTGTGCCCAAGATTCCGAGAGGAGAATGAAGGAAAAGGGATTGCAGAGTGGCCATCCCCCCTGGGGGGTAATTTCTCACTTTCTGTCTCTCTGTCTCTCTCTGTCTTTCTGGTGAGCACACATGCCCTATAGCAAAAACCTCTCCAAAAAAAAAAAAAAAAAAAGAAAAGAAAAAAAGAAAAAAAAAAAACACCAATCTAGGTAGCTCAAAATGACATTATTTACTTTTGATCTTGGCTACAGGTTAGAGGGCAGGGGCCTATGTGTCTGTCTTCTGTCTGGATCGTGTTCTTCTCATGGTGATGGTGGAGGCCAAAGAGAACAAGTCCAACCATGTGAGCACATTCAAAATCTCCAACTGATTTTGAATCTGCTGACATTAAATCTGTAATGAGAGTTGGCCAAAGTGAGTCATCCGACCAAGCCCAGCGTTAACGAAATAAAGATAGTATTCCCAGGAAAGTATTCTTTTAAAAAAAGATTTATTTAATTTTGCTTATTCATTAATTTATTTAAATTTGATCAGAGAAAGAGAGAAAGGTAGAGAGAAAGAAAGTGAGAAAGCAAGCCACCTGGTCCACGGCTTGAATGATAGTCAGTCACGTGGGAGTGTCCAGCACCTTAACCACCACTGCTGGACCCTGAAACTGAATATTTCTAAATAATAACTCAAATTACCATAAATTTCAAAAAGTTTTACCTTGCATGCACATAGCATGGAGAAAAGTGCCTGCCTTAGTGCTGCATGGAGCTTAATGCTGTTTTCCAGATTGCAGTGGTTTCTAGAGAACACAGTTACAGAGGACAGCACGTGCTGCTTCCCAGGCATACTTCGCAACCTCCATTACACCTGTCTGTTGTGACCAGGAAAGGAAACAGCCGGTTGGTGTCTATGCGTGGTAAAGGGAGGTGGTGTCCGGTGTTCGAAAGAGCTTGGACAATGCTGTCAGAGAACCTTGGGCTGCATTCCATTTCTGACACATGCATGACCTTGGACAAGATTATTACTTGTGAAACTCATTTTCCTAAACACAGTCAGATAATAACGGTATCCTTCTTCCAATACCCTCGTGAAACGAAGAACGATCTAGTGAGTGATATATCTAGCGTGGTGCCTGGCACCTCAATAAATGAAGTTCTCTTCTTCCCTAAGGGCATACAGGAATTCAGAAAGAGCAAACAGAATAAGTGATTTCAACCGCTGTGAGACAACCATTAATTTCTATATGACTCTCTTGAATGGATTTGAACTCTGGTATTATTATATTACTTTGAATGTGCTTCTTTCTCTCTCTAATTATATTAAAAAATGTTGGAAGAAAGGATCTCACGGCTGCTCTGTACCTTACACAATACCTGCTAAAGTGTCACCCTTGTCGGGCAGTGTCAGGAGGGGGAGAATATTTGCCTTTGAGATGACGAGGTCTCTTTGCCAATCTTGGACTTGCCACTTTGAGCTGGCACTTTCTTTCTTGGGTTCTCTTTTCTCCCATCTCTCACATGAGGAGAGTGGACGTGTACCTGACAAATACTAAGTGCTGAATAAAATGTTTTGGGTGAGTGAATAATCCCTATTTAAAATTTCATAAGGCTCTAAAATCTATAATAAAGTTGATGTAAGGAAGAAACAGATGACTGAAAATGTTAAATAAAATGAATTAAACATTATTTCTAACAATGCATTATCCGATTTTATACGTCTTTTTCCCAGAAAAATAGTCATCTGAAACAAATGAAATCCTGGGGAAAACATTTACTGTATGAGAAGAGAGATGTAAGTACGCTTTCCTTTTGAAGTAACTCGTGATTTCTATTTAACTCTGAAAGCAAAATATATTCAGGCAGGCATCCTTCGAAGTTCATCATATTGACAAAAACCCCAACTATAGTGCACAATTTGGCACATTTAGTCTGTTCTGGTGAGTTACAGCTTTTATATGATAACTCAATGGACCCTTTGGATATTGAGTGACTTCCGTGGATTTCCTATTGACTCTCAATGACAAAAATTCTGTGCCAACCAAAAATACATCTACTACCAAAACACAGGAATGTTCTTTGTTGTTTTTTCCTCAAAAACAAATTGTCTGTAAACCTATTTTTCCTATCAAAACTTGAAAGAAACATATCTGAACATCTTGGTCTATTAAACTAGCAGGGGGGAATGGTTGAAACCAGACCATTGTTATACTTTCTTATGGGAGTCGCAGCAGATAATTTATGGACCTTTAGGTAGTGTTGCTGTTTTTTATCACTCTCTTGGCACCAGCTTACCCTGGGAAGCATTTTTTCACTACTCATAAAAAACCGTGAAGACTCCTGAAGAGATAAGAAAGAATGAAGTAACCACTCTCTTCTTCCTGTCTCTCTGGCCTTGCTGTCCTGAGAAAATAATCTGGCGACTTCTTTCAGGCACACAGGACACCTGTCCTAAGCTGGATGTTTTAAGCATTGGTGAGACCCTGGAATGTGGAGCCTGAGTTGCCTGTGCTAAAAATCCTGTTTCCACCCATTAGGCAATTTACTTAAGCTTGTTCTGGGTCAGTTTTCTCATCTGTAAAATAAGAATTACAATTACTCTTAACATGACGATTAGATAAGTTACTACACATCAAGTGTTTACAGTATACCTGGCATGTAGTAAGCACTAATTTTATTTGCTATCATTATTAAGATCCAAGATCTTTCCTAGCCTATTGTTCTGTTCGTGTTGTTTGAATGGAATACTATTGTGGTTAGAACTTCTAACCAAGGTAGAAGTTCACGAACTTTTCTTTCACCTTTTCACCATTTATCCCATTTTTTGAAACATCCATTCAAATGTGTGAAAAAAAAAAAAGCAAACTCCTTAATAAGAGCAGTTCATCAGGCAGGGAGAAATTTCCTAGCTATTTAGAGCTGTTACCGTCTTCCTGCAGCTTTGGTGTGTTTTATGTTTTCCTCTGGGCAGCAAACTCATTTTGAAATTGTAAAAAGAGTTGTGAAGCTCTGGTCTTGCATAAGAATGATTTTGGATGTATCCAATTTGCGCATTGAAAGTCATCTTTCCAGAAACACAAAGCCATCAGTTGGGGAAAATAATCATTTCTCCAGTTCAGTCAGTAAAGAATTTCCTGCAGCAGGAATGAAAGACAAGCTTAGAGGATGCATCTGATAAGAAACTAAAAACGATAAGATTTTGTTTATAATGGAATTCACAAGGTATTAGGCCCTTTGGGGCATCATTGTGTTCTTTTCATTAGTCTCTCATGTGTTCTGCTGTCCTTCATTAAGATGTTTCATCTCTGTTTTTCTGGAGCTTCAAAGCAGGAACTTGAACTTCTCGGGCCTATCAATGAGCCACCAGTTTTACAAAGTCTTCATATTGTTCCTGTTCAAGAACAGAGATGGAAAACAAAAGATGCAACATGTATAAAATGAGATGTTACAAATCAGATCAAATATTTGCCTTTAAAAATTCATAATTTAGAATTCAAATGACTTGACAAGTGGCCTAGATGGCTCATTAGAATACAATAGCTAGGTTCAGATGGCCTGAACATTTTGCTGAAGAGAACAGCTTATTTTCCTTGCCAAAACCCATCACCCTGTGTGCAATTAGCATGTGTCTAGAATATCTATCAGAAAGTAGCCTGTGACCTTTAATAATGTATAGCAGAAATATTTAACATCTGTAATGAAATTCTAGTTTGACATCAGTGTTTGAAAACAAGGGCAAAGTGAGGCTGGAGTGGAGGGTCTGCTCTAGGTCAACAGAAGATGGCCTTCTTTTTAGGGTACTCAGGTGTTTATAGACTATTAAAATAGAGGGATCCATTCTGAAAAATAAAAGAAAACACACATATTGTCCCCATGAATATTGTGGAGTACAAATTTGTTCCTGTCTTTATATTTAGTTATTCCTTTCCTTAAATTTGGGGTGGAGATAAAAAAAATGAAGATCATCTTCTTACTATTGGGTACAATTCTTATGACCTTTTCACATCTCTATGAATAAAATGCAGAGGTGAGAAGAGCAAGTTCCATCTATTCTTCATCTACATTTTAAAAATCTCCATCTTTTCCTCCATTTTCGCAGTCCCATCCTAATCAACTTTCCTCTGGGTTCTCATAAAGCTCCCATGTCAGGCTTCTCATAGGTTCCTTTTTTTTTTGGTGTAGCAAAAATAATTGCTCTTTTTTAAAGGGGCTTTCTGATTATGTCATTTCTCTTTATTTGTGTCCAGATTCATCTCTCAATTGCTTAATTTTCCTATTTTGGTCAGAGAAAAAACTTTTGGGATTATATTTAACAACCTGAAAAATAAAATAAGTCATAGAAAAAAACAGAACAAGGAAAAACTCTAAACTTAAATTCTCCATAATTCCTAAACTAGACCCAAAATTGGGTGTGTGTATGTGTGTGTTTGACCTATGGCTTATAATAAAATACCCCCAAGCTTAGTGGCTTAAAATACAACTGCTTTATCATATCTCATGACTTTGTGGGTCAATAATTTGGGCAGGTCTTGGTTAAGTAATTATTCTTCTTCATATAGTGTTGATTTGCAGCCACTTTGTATTATTTAATTTGTCTAATCTAGTTTAGAGAGTACAAGACAGTTTTACTCACCTGCTTGTTATTTTGAGCATAAGGCCTCTGCTGGGCCCTTCTTTCTCACTAGATAGTCTAGGGGTCTTTCCACATGGTCTTTCAGTAGACGGAATCCTTACATGGTAGCTCAGGGCTCAAAGAGTGAATGTCCCTAGAGAAAAGAGGAAGAAGCTGCTAGTACCACTTGCGGAGGATAGGAAGTTAGCTCAGTGTCACTTCCATATTCTGTTGGTCAAAGCAGTCACAGAATCTGCCTGAATTCTCAGGGAGGAGTGTCAAAGGATTTGCGACCGTCTTTAATCTTCTGTAGTCCACCCTTTGGTCACAAATGGTTTATATTCTTTTCACATGTAAAAACCTCACATTTAAGATCATTAGAAACCTCATCTCATTACATCAGGAGTTGACAAGGTATGGACATCTTCCTATTTTCATAAATAAACTTTATTGAAACATAGCCATACCTATAGCCATACGTATTAATTAAAATATTGTTTATGGTTGTTTTCATGCTACATAGCATAGTTTAGTAGTGCAAAAGAGACTTTATGGCCTGCAATCTGAAATATTAATTATTGGGACCAGCAGGTGGTGTAATGGTTACATTGCTGGACTCCCATGTAGTTGACCATGTTTTAAATCCTGGACCTAGCAACATGAAGTTCACACCAAGTATGTGTGCATGCATACCCAAGATACTGAGAGGAGAATGAAGGAGAAGGATTATGGCCTGGCCATTCTCCTTGGCGGATGATTTCTTGCTTTCTGTTTCTCTTTGTCTCCCTGGTGAATGCATATGCCCTGTGGCAAAAAACTCTCTAAAACTAACTAACTAAATAAAAATATATAAAATAAAATATTAACTATCTGGCTACTTCTTGCTATTGACTCAAAATCTAGGATCTGATTTTCTAAATTAGGGCAAAGTATGTGTGAAGTTTCTTCACTGTAGTTTGTGGAGTACATTTACTTTCTCTTTGTGAACCAGTACACAGTGGGGTCTTAGAGACAGTGTAACCTAAATATATGCTCCCTTTTAAAAAGGATGGGTAGGCATATGGCATATAGATGTCACTGGTTTATAGCAATTTTAAAGTTTAGCTAAGCATATCTTGCCAGTTTCTTGATTATGGCCCAGTCTTACATTTTTTTAAAAATTATTTATTTATTTATTGGAGATATTTTTGCTACAGGGTGAGTGCACTTGCCAGAAAGCCAGAGAGAGACAGAGACAGAAAGTGAAAAATCACCCCTCCCCCTGGGGGGGGGGGATGGCCACACCACAATCCCTTCCCCTCCATTCTCCTCTTGGGATCTTGTGCACTCACGCACACATGCCCCATGTGAGTTTAAGCCACCAGGTCTGGGACTCGAACCATGGTCAGCTATATGGGAGTCCAGTGACATTGCCTTTACACCAACTGCTGACTCCCCCAGTCTTGCTCTTTGGGAAGATTTTTCTATAATTCTTAGTTCTGTCTTCTCCTATTTTTACGTAGCCTCTGTTTGAAGCCAAGTACTTTCCCTAGTCTAATTCCTGACCATATAAGAGTGGGATCCAATTACATATTTTCATTCTGAACTATCTCCTCTATCCCTTTTAGTCCAAGCTAATTTGGATGACTTAAAAAAATACATGGAATGTATATATTCTGAAAAAACTATGCATGGATTTCATTTTTTTGCATAAAAATAAACATACACTTTAATTCTATTTTCCATGAACTTTTTTGAAGTCCCTTTAAAAATTCCCTTATAAACTTTTTGAGTTTCTTAGGTATCAGTTTATAATAAATTTCTTTCTTCTTCTTCTTCTTCTTCTTTTTTTTTTTTTTTTTGGTCTTAAATGGTAGTATATGCATGTGTAAGAGAGAGAGAGGGAGAAAGAGAGAGAAACCCCCTTGACTGGGTCTCATCACATCACAATTCCATTCTCAACCCTACAGCTTGTCAGGATCCTGAGCACCCACATTCATGCCTGGTGTGTTTCAGGTCACCCTGGGATCCAAAGCTATCATCAACCATATGGTTTCCAGCCATGCAGAGCACTATTGTTTTTGTGTGACCACTGTGCTACAGTGGGTGAGCCATGTAATAATTTTTTTTGTTTTTTTTTGGAGAAGTTTTTGCTATAGGGCACGTGCGCTCACCACAAAGACAGAGACAAACAGAAAGCGAGAAATCACCTCCCAGGGGGGATGGCCATGCCACTATCCCTTCTCCACCATTCTCCTTTGGGAGTCCAGCAACATAGCCATTTTGCCAATTGCTCCTCCCCATTTCTTTAGACAAAACCATGCACGTGCACAAATACACACATGCATGCGTGTGCACATACACATATGTACATGTATGTTTATAGAGAGGCTCTTCTCTACCTTTGGCATCTATGAAGCTGTATCTATGAGTTTTTTAGGATTCTAAAAAACTCTATTTTTTAACTGAGAAATTCTATGAAGCATACTTTTAAGATTCATAGAAATGCAGGACCAGCAGATAGCTTAATGGCTATGTCACTGGACTCCCATGTAGTTGACCATGGTTAGAGTCCCGGACCCGGTGGCTTAAATTCACACCGGGCACATGTGCACGCATGCCCAAGATCCCAAAAGGGGAATGGAGGAGAAGGGATTGTGGCGTGTCCATTCCTCCAGGAGGTGATTTCTCACATTTTGTCTCTGTCTCTCTCTGCCTTTCTGGCGAGTGCACGCGCCCTATAGCAAAACAAAACAACAAAATCCCAAAACCTCTCTGTCTTCTGAAGTTATGCTTTACTGGTGGAACCCTGGATTTTTTATCTTTGTTTTGAAGTTACTTATTTGAGAATATTTTGCTGAGAAATACTAGAGATAAATAGCAATTTTTCTTTTCTTCTCTTTTCTTTTCTTTCTTTCTTTCTTTCTTTCTTTCTTTCTTTCTTTCTTTCTTTCTTTCTTTCTTTCTTTCCTTCCTTCCTTCCTTCCTTCCTTCCTTCCTTCCTTCCTTCCTTCCCCCTCCCCCCCATATCAAGCAGTTTCTGTCTTCTTCATGCTTTCTCTAAACTCTGCAGGAAAACTTAATAGTTCCATTTTAAGTTCATCAGTCTTCTCTAGTATGTTCTCATAGACATCAAAAGCATGCTGACACCTTTTACATTCTGCCTATCAATCTCTCCAGCATGAATTCATAGGTATCCATTTTTATTCTCAACATGACCACAGGTGT
This sequence comes from Tupaia tana, assembly GCA_026018925.1. Lineage (NCBI taxonomy): Eukaryota > Metazoa > Chordata > Mammalia > Scandentia > Tupaiidae > Tupaia > Tupaia tana. The sequence continues at coordinate 104,917,096 of JAKSZU010000002.1, read as the reverse complement.
CAGTATTGTCACACTTTCCACCATGACATAATTTCTTTCTTTTTTTTTTTTTTTTGGAGAGGTTTTTCGCTATAGGGCGCGTGTGCTCGCCAGACAGACAGACAGAGACAGAGAGACAGAAAGCAGGAAATCACCCCCCAGGGAGGATGGCCATGCCGCAATCCCTTCTCCTCCATTCTCCTCTTGGGATCTTGGGCATGCACGCACACGCGCCCAGCGTGAGTTTAAGCCACCAGGTCCAGGACGCGAACTGCGGTCGACTACGTGGGAGTCCAGCGACATAGCCATTAGGCTAACTGCTGGTCCCAACCATGACATAATTTCTTCATGTCCCTCAAACCCTCTCAAAAGTTCTTAGAGCCTTTGAGCTTCTATGTATGTCCAAGTCACAGAAACAATGGCTCATATTTTAGATTTTTTTTTTTTGAGAGGTTTTTGCTATAGGGAGCGTGCACTCGCCAGACAGACGGAGAGAGACAGAGAGACAGAAAGTGAGAAATCACCCCCCAGGGGTGGATGGCCACGCCGCAATCCCTTCTCCTCCGTTCTTCTCTCGGGATCTTGGGCATGCACGCACATGTGCCCGGTGTGAGTTTTAAGCCACCGGGTCCGGGATGCGAACTGCGGTGGACTACGTGGGAGTCCAGCAACATAGCCATTACACTAACTACTTAATGTCTTTTAATGCTGTGATTTTACAGAAAAATACTGAAAGAGAATAACAAAAGAAAAAATTTCCCCCAATTGATCGATTGACAGGCAAAGCTCAGAGATTAACAGGTGAATGTGGTCTGTATTTCCAAATGATTAGGTGTTCTGGCTTACAATTATAATCACAACTTGCTGTAGTTATAATATATATATATATAGTTTAACGGTTTTGTCTTCTAGTTTTTGTATTAAGGATATAAATGGTTTCGTTGTGTTGATTACCATACTAGTGTATCATCTGAATTTATCTATATACCTACTTTTACCAGTGAGTTTTTATCTGTGGATTTTTTCTTGTTCTGAACTAGCATCTTTTTCTTTCCATTTGAAGAATTCCCTGTAGCATTTCTTATAGGACAGGTCTGGTGGTGATGAGTTTTCTCAGCTTCGTTTGTCTTGGAAAGTGTTTATCTCTTTTTCATTTCTGAATGATAGCTTTGCAACCTACGGTATTCTTGGTTGGCAGTTTTTATCCTTCAACATTCTGACTATATCCTCCTGATCTGAAAAGTTTCCTCTGAGAAGCCTGCTGTCAAGCATATTGGAGGTACTTTGGAAGATATTTGCTTCTTGGGCTAGCAGGCAGTGTGATGGTTAGGGCGCTGGACTCAAACATGTTCAACCATGGTTCAAGTCCTGGACCTGGTAACTTGCTTTCTCACTTAACCCTCTTGCTCTCTCTGATGACTTTGGCAAGTTAATAATAATAATAAATTAAATAAAGAAATAATTCTTTTTAAAAAGAGAATTCCTTCTTTTCTCTTGCTGATTTCAGAATTCTCTTTGTCTTTCACCTTTGGGATTTTGATTATAAATATGCATTGTAGTACTCATATTTGGATCAGGTCAGTTTTGTGTTCTTTGACCTTTTTGCACCTGGATATTTATATCTTTCTCCAGATTTGGAAAATTTTTCGGTTATTATTTCCTTAAATAGGCTTTTAACCCCTCTGTCCTTTTGAATCACTTTTGAACTCCAGTGATTCTTGCATTAACTCTTTTTATGTTGTTCCATAAGTTCTGTAAGTTTAGCTCATTTCTTTTCATTCTTTTTTCTTTCCTCTATATGATTTCAGCAGTCCATGTTCAAACTCACTGGTTCTTTCTTCTGCTTGAACAATTTTTTTATGGAAGCTCTCTACTGTACTTTTCAGCTCCAGGATAGCTGTTCAGTTTGAAAAAATTATTTTAATCTCTTTGTTAAATTTCTATGATGAAGATCTGAATTCTATATCCTAAGAGTTTATCAAATTTCCTCAAACTTATTATTTTGAACTCAGACCAAGAGATCACCCATTGCTATGTCAATATTTTCAGTCACTGTTACCTCTTCTGATCATTTAGTGAGGCTACGACTCCTTGTTTGCTCTTATTTTTTTGTGGACATATGTTTGCACCAAAGGATTAGATATTTATTAGAATTTTCTATTTGATTTATGCTCATTTTTCTAAAGTATATCTGTCCAGAGGTTCTGTGCAGAGTGAGGGTTGAGTTCCCCAAGATTGCTGCCACCTTTCAACACTGGTGGCACCCTAAGCTCACATTTGCCAGAGATTTGGGTCAGTTCATGATGACTGCCTCCATTTCAGTAGTGAACAGTACTCTAAGCCCGGATTTGCCACTGGTATCACAGAAGTTGACAGTGTGCTGTGCTGCTCCTTTTCATTGAGCCTGGGAGCAAGAGACCCAAAGGAAGTACTCAGGCCGTGTGGGGAGGCCAGCTAGGGGTTCGTGCCTGGGGACCTATGGATTGTGCTCCTTAAGCATGGCACTGTAAATAGCCTCTCTGTTTAGTTAAAAAATCAAGAGCTGCTTTTGAGTGTTACACCTTGCCTTTACTAGCCCCATCCTGACTTTCCTAGCCCTCCTCTATCTCTACGTCTGTAACTGATTTCAGAATTTTAACCCTCCAGGCACATACAATGCTTTCTGTGGGCTGAAGTAGGAAAAATCTTCCCTTGTAAAAACTGAAGTTGGTGAATAAGCTGACTTTCTACCCTGATCTCATGCTTTTTTTCCACTGTAGAAACTATGAATTTGAAGGATTTTCCCATGTGGTACCTGGCTGGTTAGGGTAAGGGCTTCTTAGTTAGAAAAGTCCATTTTCTTTATCATTCTCTCTTGGACTTTCACTGTTCTGTGGCCCCCATACTAATCATAGCCTTGATTTTAAGCTCTACAATATTCTGTAGAGCTTAAATATATTTATTTTATCATTGAGTCATTGTGTTTTTCTATGGGGAAGAGTACAACCAGGTAGTTCCTACCCCACTGCTGTGATCACTTCTGACCTCGTGAGTGCCTCATTTCATACCCATTCTTCCTACCTTACAGAAGAACTCAGGTGCGCTCATGGGTCAGAAGCACCTAACAATTCTAAGGAGCCTTGAGGTTCTTTCAAGAATCTTTGGAAGGCTTTCCTATGGAAGGATCATTATTCATCTTGTCTGTGTTTCCACAAGGTAGCACCATTTAAAATGAAACTAGTCAACTTCACTTTCAGCTATACTTCAAGTGTGGGTGGCTAGCTTCCCTGCATTTGAGAGCGAGGTATTAAGTCATCATAAAAGAATTGTAATGGGGTATTCAGCATCCAATCGGGGAACTGTTAGCTCCTCTTCCTCCTAAAGTGATTAGAAGTGTGGAGTTGGCATCTTAAAGTTGATTTTTTGGAAATTGCCATTAATGTGTTTTAAACCTCCTCAGTCTTGTATAACAGGTGTAAAGAGGGTGGTTTTCTCTCTTTTTAAGTTTAGGGAAATGAGCTTCAGTAGGAGCTAGACATGTTGCTATCTCTTTCCACATCACTCTCTTTTTAAAATTTTTTAACGAGAACTTTTTGCAATAGGGCATGTGTGCTCACTGGAGACACAGAGGGAGACAGAGAGAAAGTGAAAAATCACCTTCTAGGGGGTGTCCATGCCATAGTCCCTTCTCTTCTATTCTCCTCACAGGAGTTTGAGGATGCATGCACAGGTGCCCTGTGTGAGTTTCAAGCCACCGGGTTTGGCACTCAAACCAGTGGATTGAGTGGGATTCCACACTTTAATCCACTACACCACCTGCTGGCCCTAATAGGTTTCTCTTATAGCTGCTGTCTGACTTATTCCTGGAAAATATCTACATGGCTAAAGACTACGACCATCTGATTGTGGCTGTGGAGGGAAAAGAAGTAGATACAGTGGCAGTAACCTGCTCAGTAATTGAGACTTCTGTGCTATTTGAACTGAAATTTGCTCATTTAGACTTTTTCTAGCTAGGGATGCATGAGTATTTCCTCTGGGTTGGATAAGGTCACACATGAGGAATCAGAAAAGGGTTGTCTGAGATCTTGTCCAAGATATTGCCCTTGTATCACTAAGGCTGGGACTCGAACTATGGTGGTCATATAAGTGTAATGCCTTTAACCACCATGCCACCTGCCAGCACCATCAATAGAACTTTTTTTTTTTTTAAAGATTAAAAATATTTTACTTGGGAACCAGCAGTTAGCGTAATGGCTATGTCGCTGGACTCCCATGTAGTCGACCACGGTTCGTGTCCCAGACCTGGTGGCTTAAAACTCACGCCGGGTGCGTGTGCGTGCGTGCCCAAGATCCCGAGAGGAGAATGGAGGAGAAGGGATTGCGGCGTGACCATCCCCCCTGGGGGTGATTTCTCGCTTTCTGTCTCTATGTCTCTCTCTGTCTGTCTGGCGAGCGCACGCGCCCTATAGCAAAAACCTCTCCAAAAAAAAAAAAAATTTTTACTTAGACTTTTCTTCATAAACACTTTTAACATTTTTTTTTTCAATTTAAAAACAGAATGGATAACATAAACATGTTTGAATAGATTATATTCATGGCATGGGAAAAATTACCTGACAAAAATGTAAAGGCTTTCAAAATAGGTATAAAAGGCAAACCTTAAATTACTCTAGGATTTTTATATCGGCCCTAGGACATCCAATGAGAGTGGGATATAAACAAGCATCCAAAACCCCATGAAGTGTATTATGAGAGAAAATCCCAGCTTTTTTTTTTTTTTTTCCTGGAAGGTACATGTATTTGCCAGAGAGAGAGAGAAAGAGAGAGAGAGACAGAGAGAGCAAGAGAGAGGAGAAAGCACTGTCCCCATTGGGAATGGTCATACTGCAATCTCTTCTCTTCCATCTCTCGCTCTTTTGGGGATTTTTGGGAATTCATGCACTTGCATCCAGTGTATTTCTCAAGCCTCTGGGTCCAGTACTCAAAGTACACAGTCAGCTCTGTGGGATCTGACCCAGGCTGACCAACTTTAGTATCTACCAAACTTAGCACCAAAATGATATTACCTTGACAGTACCAGTGAAAATGAGTTTTTTTATAGACGCTTGCCTTCTCTGCTTTTCCACCTTCAACATGGAGAAGGAAGGAAGAGCCTAGTGAGTTGCATGGAGGAGAAGAACCACGCAGGGAAAGAGAGAAGATGGTGACTACACCACCACCCCCCTTCCTATCGTATGCTCCAGATTAGGGCAAACTATGGACAGGGGTTGGAGATAGAGGAGAAAAGATTTAACTCTAAATGAAGTTGTAAGTTTATTTGTATTGTATATGAACACACACACACACACACAATGAGCATAAAGTAAATAGTCATAGGGACTTCCCAGGTGTTTATGGAAAGAAAAGAAAAGAACCAGCTCTTTAGAGTAGGCTCAAATGGCGATGCAGAAAAAAGTTATTTTCTGCTGCACCTTAGGAGTCTAATTTGTTCAGTGTAATGATTGCACAGAGGACGGTATTGGGAACTGGGAGTAGAAGTTGCAGAGCTTACAGCCAAGAAAGCATTTGTAATCATGAGAGCTGTCTAACATTTTTTCAGTAGAAGAACTTTCTTTGACCTAATTATTAAAGTTGTGATGGCTACAAATGATAACTTAAAAAAGTGCTCTACAATTAGTTTGTCACTAACAGTGCTCATCAGTTATTACCTCCCCTTCTTCCACCAGTTACATCTTGCAAGGTACTTTTAGCTAAGGCTATTGCAAATTGCCGTATTATTCCACACTATTTTCTAGTTCCAGCTCTCCACAGATAACATATTGGTTTAGCTACTAAAATGTTTCTCTAGCTTTTAGAAATGTAGGCAAAAGTTGGGAGCTATATCTCATTGCAGAAAATCTACCAACCCTTTGAGGGAGTGAAATCACCCACCGATAATGAGGGCAGAGTCTTCTCGTGCTATGGGCCACATTTCAATTCTCAGCAATTGTTTGATTAATCCTCCACTAAAATAAGTGCATAGTGGACATGATAGACTTGTCATTTGACATAGCTTCCTAGAATCAGTGTCAAGGTAATAATGTAACATGTTCATCAGAACCAGAAACTGATAACACATTCTGTGGGAAATATTTTTCAGAGATGTCTGAGAAGTCTCTTATTTTGAAAAGCTCTTCTCTATTGCTATTTTCAGACATTGAATACTGCAAAAGGTTTTCTAGCTGAACTCAGCTGATTACTTGTGGGGAAAAAAAAAAGTCAGGGAATGAAAAAAGAGATGCAGAATTATTTTCTTTTCTTTGGATTCAGAGCTTCCTGGCAATGGTCTTGGGGCTTTTCCTTTAATTAGATACAAACTTTCCTTGAATGAAAGAGAAGTTCTGCTGATGTTAAAAATCAATATTGGGCACTACACTTTCTGGTATAGTCTTCACAGCCACTGGTGTTGTGGCTTTTTTATAATGTGACTTTTCCCCCCCAGGGGAACTGCAGGCAAATTATTATCCCTTAGTTTTGAAATAATCCAACCTCACTAATTTTCTTCACAAAAATGAACCATTTTTTTTTCTCCAAAATAAAAAACTGCAGTGTGGTAGATGCACTTTCTGCCTATCTGTCCAGCTCCCAACCTTGTTCCCCTGAGAGCACACCCACTGAGCACACCTCTGACTGCCACCCCACTGAGGCAAACAGTGTTTGTACGTGGTGCTTTCTCCTTGATCTTAGCAAATGGGACTAGAGCAAACTTCTGACTGAGCTGAGTCAGTTTAGCCTTTTTGTTGGGAATTCTGAGTTGGGATTCAGAAATGATAGCTAATTTCTTCAGTTGTCTTAATAGAGGTAGCACCCATTCCTGAACAGAGACTACTGTGATAGCATAGCCATTTTGAGACATGCTGGTTTTTAGAGAAAGAGAAAAATGAAGGCATCTGTGCCAAGAGATAAAGAGAGAAGGCTACATGGATGGAAAGAGTGAGAACAAGAGCGTGTGAGAGAGACCAGGAGAGTAGTTGTCTTGGTTTCATTTCTGTTTCCTCTTATGGTCCAAGTCTTTGATTCCATGATGTACCTCAAGCTCCTCAGAACATCTTGTCCTTGTTTCTTGTTCTTTGTCTTTTTTGTTTTGAGTTTCTATTATTTGCAACCCTCCTAAAAGAGGTACTTATCCAACTGCAAAACCAAATTTCAACAACTCAACAGACTCTTTGGTTTCCACTGCCAGTGGCTGATTACTTAAGGTATGCATTTAATGCCAACTTCACAATATCAGAGAACATATTATTTATATATTCTGAGTTTTTTTCTTTTTAAAAAAATTGCCAAAGGGTGCATGTGCTTGCTTGAGAGAAACAAAGAGAGAGGGAGAAATTGAGAAAGTACCCCTCTCCCCTTGGGGAATGAGTCTACCACAATCCTTTCTCCTCCATCTTTCCTTCCTTTTGAGGTTTTGGGAACACATGCACAGGCATCCAGTGTGTGTTTCAAGCAACCAGTCAGGAATTGAACTGGGCAGTTGGCCATGTGGGTTTCAGCCACCTTAATCACTATACCACAGGTTGGCCCATACTCCATAGTCTCTGAATTTCTATTGTTGTTTATATCTTTCTATTGAAACGTCTGTTGAGTATACTCTCATGTGCTTACAATTATAGGGGTTTTCACTTCTCATGAATACATCATCAACCTTTTTTTTAATTATCAATATTATTTATTTATTTATTTTGAGAGATTTTTGCTGTAGGGTGCATGTGCTCTCTGGAGAGACAGATAGAGACGCACATAGAGACAGAAAGTGAGAAATCATCCCCTGGGGGATGAGCACGCTACAGTCCCTTCTCCTCCATTCTCTTCTTAGAATTTTGGGCACTTATGCGCATGCTCCTGGCATGACTTTTAAGGTGCTGGGTCTGCGACTTGAACCATGATCGACTATGTGGGAGTCCAGCCACGTAACCTTTATGCCATCTGCTGGACCTGTATTATCAGTATTTTTTAAGACAGGGTCTTGCTATGTTACCTCATTTGTAGATTGAGGCAAAGGCTGTTGCTAGAGCATTAATGTACACTCTTCCTTTTCTCCCTTAATATATTGGGTTGTTGGAAATGTCATGACATATTTTTCTATGTTTTTCTTTTATACATATATATTTTTTGAGAGGTTTTTGCTATGGGGTGCATGCACTCGCCAGAAAGAGAGTGAGAGACAGAAAGTTAGAAATCACCCCCCGGGGGGATGGCCACACCACAATCCCTTCTCCTTCATTCTCCTCTTGGGATCTTGGACACGCACGCACACGCGCCTGGCATGAGTTTAAGCCACCAGGTCTGCGACTCGAACTGCTTTTGACTACGTGGGAGTCCAGTGACATAGCCATTATGCCAATGCTGGTCCCTCTATGTGTTTCTATGCAAAAATGTGTCATAACTTTTCCAACTTCCTAATATAAGGCCTGGGAGCTAGAAGTGGCACAGCAGTAAAATGTGACACTCTGCAGGACAGTTCCACATGAGAAGATTTGGGTAAAAGTCTGGAGACTTTATAAGTAGTCTAGTCATTTACTTGCCCATAATCTAGCTGGCTGAAAGCTGTGGGTGGGCCATAGCATTGGGACTTGTGAGGATGCTGTCTCTGTTTTTCTGTCTCTCTTACTTATGGAAGAAATAGATAACTTTAAATAAATCTTTAAAAAATACATAAGGTCTGTTTTGGTGGCTGGTCAGTAGTAAGCCAGCTGAAGATCACATTTCCTAGCCTCCTTTTTATTAATCACATTGCTGACATGTGGTCCATGCTATGAGACAGGCACAGTGTAAATGATTTTTGTTGCTTCTGTTTTATGTGTATTATCTCAATTGCTAGTCAGTTCTGTGAGTCATGTTAATAGCAAAGGCACCCCATGAGATAAGGACCATCTTGTCCACATTTGAAAGAGATGGAGATGGAGGCCTACGGAAGTCAGAGACTTGCTGAAGGCCATGTAGAGGAGGCAGAGTCAAGATTCAAAGCCAAGCAGTGTGGCTCTAGAGCTGTGTCTTCATTCTTGCATTGCATTGTCAGTGTAGCAAGATACCTGTAATTTCATATTCTCTACCTTCCAAGTAGACACAGAGCGTTCAGTGAAGGGAGGAAGAGAAAAATTCTCTAGCTTTCCTGGAGATGGAAAATAACAGTGCTTCAATATATTTTTTAACTAAAAAAAATAGCCCATATTGTGACAAATTGAAGACGACCAAAAGAAAAAAAGGCAAATGTAGAAATTACTTATCATTCTGCTACTCAAAATTAACCATTGTTTATTCTTGAGTCTCCCTTCTAGTCTTTTCCCTATGCCATGTGTGATATACATGTGTAGATAATTGTCTGTCATTGTTTATGCAAGGATGCCTGCATTCCTGAAAACTTCTTGAAATGTATAACTTACATAATTCAAGACTGATATTGATGAAATATCGTGGACCGTGCATGGCATGACTATGTGGCAATAATATAAATGTGATTAAAATTGGCTTTAAGGGACCAGCAGATGCCATAATGGTTACGTTGCTAGACTCCTATGTATTCCATTGTGGTTTGAGTCCCAGACCTGGCAGCTTAAAACTCACGCCAGCCACGTGTACGTGTGTGCCCAAAATCCTGAGAGGAGAATGGAGGGAAGGGATTGTGGCATGGCCATCCTCCCTGGAGGGTAATTTCTTGCTTTCTGTCTCTCTGTGTCTCTCCAGTAAGTACATACACCCTATAGCAAAAAAACTCTCTCTAAAAAAAAAAAAATTGGCTTTAAAATTATATAGTCCATAACAAATTTTAATTTGGGAGAGACTAGTATTTCAAATTATGTGCATTAGCTGACATTTAATTAATATTTTTATAGGATGATATGCCAAATTCACTTGTTAGCTTTGAGCAAAGATATAAATACACAGATATCTTAAAATACTATTTTTATATTTTCTAACTCTTTAACTTCTGCATTTATTTTTAATTTTTCCACTTTTTTGAGTTATCAATATTCTTCTATAATCTTGAGACAAATCCTCACCTTGAGACAAATTCTCAGTACATGTTTCTATTCTTTTTAAAAACAATATAAGTGTTCAAGTCCAGGAGATTTTCTTTAAACACAACTTTGGCAGCATTTCATAAATTTTGATTTGTAATATTCTAATCATTTTTACTCCCTAAAGTATCTTGGTAGTTTTTTTTCCCTTTGAAATAGGAATTTAGGAGAATGTTTTTAAGTGGTTGAATTTTTTTTTAATAATAATTTGTTATTGAAAATACAAGTTTGTGGTTTTACTTGTTTGTATATTACCTGCCTCTCCTTATTAGAATATAAGCACAGTGAAAACAAACATATTGCTTATCTTTTTAAAAAGTTTATTTATTTTCATGAACGAGAGAGAGAGAGAGAGAGAGAGAGAGAGAGAGAGAGAGAGAACTCTTAACAGGGTCCTGACACTACAGTTCACCTCCATCCCTAATTATGGGCAAGTATGTACTTGGCATACTTAGGGAGGTCTCAGGAATTGAACTGGCAAACTTCCCATATGGGATTGCTCATAGAGCATCACATTTACTGCTGTACCACTGTCTTGTCCGAGATCTTACTTATCTTATTATCTGATTTATTTCCAATGCTTACTCAAGGGTCTGGAGAATAGTAATATTTGTTGAATGGAAAAGTAATTTCTAGCTTTCCTGAACTGTGATAATAGAATGTGAACAATTCAGTATCTGCTTTTTGGAAATAACTGATATTTTCTAAGGGATTTGCTATGTAATCTACTTTTTAAATTTTCCAAGATCACTAGAAAAGATATATATCCTATAGGCCCAGTTTAGCATATGTCTCTAAAAGCATTCTTTCTAATCATATCATTCTAATTTTATATTCATTTGTTGCTCACTGGTATTCTTCAAGAGTGAAAGCTATGTTTGAATTAACCATATATAGTTTGGAACCATTTTTCTTTTTCTGTTTTTCTTGAATTTCTTATTTTTATTCCTTCAACTAGTACATATTAGTTTCCTACCATGTTTCAGGCCTAGTACCAGGCCCTGAGTATACAGTGTTGAATAATAATGAAGAAAAGACTTGGTCTTCCTTTTGTTGGGAGAGATGGGCATTAAACCCATTAGTCAGCAAAATAATTATTACCAATAGTAATAAGAGCTCTGAAAAGAACAAAATGATTGAAAGGTAATAGAAATAAATAATTACTAGAGTGACCAGGTAAGGATTCTCAGCAGTGGTGCCATTTCAGCCATAAATGAATCATTGTGGCAAGAAGCAAAAGGGGTCAGACTCTAGCCAGGGAAAGTGAGGGTTTTAGGATTTGAGGTAAGATGGATGGCAATGAACTTTATTTGTATGGAGACCCTGAGTTGGGAAAAAGCTTTGCATATTGAAATAACTTAAGGGAGGTCATTGTATAATGATTTTATAACAAATACTTTATAGTATACCTTTATATTTTCCTGAAATGAAGTTCACATAAACTTATATACATTATTTGAAAAAAAAATCAGTTTAATGCTCCAACTGGAATACAAATGGGAAATGAAAGGAAGCAAATATATTATAAATTAATAAGAATTTTAATGTGTGAACTCTTGGCTATGAATATTCTTGAGATTGTAATGAAGTGGTCAGATGCTTGTATTCAAACACCAAATCACTATAAATGTATCACTTACACGGATCGATTCAGTCATTGTAAGGCGGGAGCTTACCTGTAATGTTCAAAGATTCCAAAGAACCTACCCTATAGGGTCCAGCAGGGGGAAGAATCATTTACTTATGCAGGCAGAGCAGGGTGGGGTGTATTGGCCACAGCTGGTTGGTAAGTGATCTTTGCCATCATGGAGCACAGGGTTAGATTATACAGAGCGAGGTATAAACCAACCAAAGATCAATGCTGACTTTGTCTCCAAGCCAGAGGTCTAGTTTCTATGTATGTTGTTTGAGGATTACAATAAAAAATTATCTTATCAATAATCAGAATTGGCAGAGTATGTTTAAAATTTAGTGGCTCTAATCTTATGATATTGACTTGAGAGGGTTGCATATACCTTTGGAAACCCCTGGCTTGCCATGGGCAAATTCCATGAGGTAAAAATAATAATCACAAGATGCTTACAAGTTCCATTTGTGGCCTGCAGCTGTGTCTCAGGAAAAACATGGACACAAGGGAGTGAAGACAGTTTAAGTACAGAGCATACCCAACAGTCGTGTTGGTTTGTAACTCGTATTCTATGAGTTGGGATACTGATGACAACATGAGAGTGATGCAGAAAAATTATGATGCTAGAAGTTGGGGTGTGTGGGCCTAACACCTGGTACAACAACAGCAGCAAGTCCTATTCTTTGTCTCACACTCAAAAAGAAGGATCGGAGACACAGACACAGAGAGAGATGATAGCAAAGCAGAGAGTTTATTAAGTGAGGGAAAGAGAACAGAGCTCCCAGGCAAGGATTGGGTCCCAGAAAATGGGTTGCCAATGAAAAACCAAGGCAAGGGGTTTTATCTCAGTCAGAGAGGCTTTGTTTGGGTTTCTCATTTTTATTTAGGCTTATGCAGTCTCTGAGAAGCTAACTTTATGTGAGAGGACATAATTGCTTCCAGAAAGACTGGCAAGCAATTCTGGAGAATTGAGGATAAATGGCAGCTAGTTGACACTGTTAGTGCTGTTCAAAAGGAGCTTGCAGGGAGTTGCCTGCAGGAAGTGCTGCTATAGGCTGGGGAAGTTGAGCTGTATTGTATGAAAGGCTAGGTTCTTTGGGTCTAGATCTCTAAGTCTAGAGACCTGCCCTGAGTCACAGAATTAAAAGTCACACATGCTTGTGAGGGTATTCACCCTAGATATAGGAGGTAATTATCAGTATGCCTCACTAATTACTCATTGAAACTGGTTGACACATGCCTTAGATGCTGGGGATTCTGCAGATTTTATCTGTGGGGCATGGGAAACATCCTGACCCTGGTCAGGTCATACAATGCCTGTTCTATGTCTACGGCTTGTCCGATATCCTCTATGAAGCAAAGCTAGACAGCCTTCATGGCAGTTTGCAACAAACCAACACGCCAGCCCGTAAAACAGGCTGACTTGCCCTATGACACGTATTGGGTTGCACAGGATGGTAAAGAGACCTTAAAATGTATACACTTAAGGTGGTTATGTCTAGATGTGAGACTTTAACTGCATTCCTGCATGTTTGTGAGCTACCCCCGACCCTTGGTAGAATGCCTAAATAAAGGCACTCAGCACAACTGAGCACCACAGCTTGTCTGTGTTCACCTGCATCTCTGCTTCTGCGTCTTTCTTTCCTCCCTTTCTTTAACTCTTCCTTTCATAGGACCAAGCCCAGAAGGTGAACCCTGACAAATACTGATAAAATAGGAAAAGAGAAGTTTTAATAGAAAAGTGAAGATTTCTAATAGAAAGGAAATATACCCCCATGCCTAAAAGGTATGTGGATGGGCAGCTGCCAGAGGACAACGGAGATCAGACATGGGTTTAGATATATCTTTTATTTGGGGATGTGGTAATGAATATTTAAGAGGGAAAAGTATGTCATAGTATCTGGCTTCTTTGTTTTGCTTCCTGGGGCTTTTTCCTGTGCTTGCATATCTCTTTCTCAGGTGAGAAATTTATCTCATCACTGGTGCCCAGTGTGGCCTTTGAAAGTATGCACATCCTTATCTAGATAAACCTGCCAATCAGTTTGTTGCCTCAGTGCGAATCAGGATGTCAACTTAGTGTCCCATCCTGGTGGTGAATTTCTGTGTGTTTACCTGGAATGACAGCAGGAGAAGAAGATTCCGGGGCCAAGAGCAGGGTAGGAAGAAAAGTGGAAGGAAGGAGTTTTTGCAGAGGGTCTGGATACATTCCCGGATAGGCTGTGATTGATCAAGCTGTAGACAACTCTGGTCTTAAGCAGCCCTCTGTGTGAGCAAACAGTGAGAGCTAGTACTTGATTTCTAGTGAGAGCAGTGAATGATTGTTGCTAAAAACTTGACCAGGTTGACTCTATCTTATATGTTGGTTCTACCTTCACGTATGTGTGTCCATTTCCTACCATAGTGACTCTTCCTTGGGGGTTCCTGCCCTATTTACCTACTCATTGAGTCTAATTCCTATCTCAGTAGTCTCATGTAATGAACAGTTTTTGGTAAATTTCTGAATAAAATGAAATACTACTTCTCTTGCTTGACACACAAGTTATTTATATTAAAGCCCTGTAAAAGTAATTTGTTTTCATAGTTAAAATGTAATTAGGTTCAGGTAATAATAAACTTAGAAAAATATTTTAACTTGCATGAGTGCCTGGTGGGATATACTAAAATTGTGTGCAGTGTAAGATGATTCTTCAGCATGCTAGCTCTAGCCTTTAAATGTCAATAGTGGCTTCTAATCACTGTGAAAAGCAAAAATTTTACTTCCCAGGAATTGTGCTACACCTTTGACAACTGCTGGAATTGAGCATTGTGACTAATTGGGACATATGTTCAAGGTGAGGCTGGAGACATGGCAAGGTTGAGTCATCTAAGTCTACAACCCAGTGGGAAGGTCAAAGGGTTGTGAGCTCTTCCCTCGAGATTTCTTGATTTGATTTATAAACTTTTAAGCTAATAAATTTTAGTCCATTGGCTTTGTTTTATGACTATTTTTATAAGCAGTTTATTCTTTTCCAAATAATTTTTAGACCCACTTTATGAGACATTTTCTACCACTGAGGTCTTTAGGTTGCAAAACACTACTCTAAACTCACAAACTAGAGAAGGACCAACAATCAATGGATATTCAATATATATTGAATAAGTGAATGCATCAACTACTTCTTTAATCTTCAATGTTTGGAAGTTATACATCTTGTGTTTCATTTCATATGTGATAATTTTTATGTTTTCCCAAACCATTCACTAACATTTCCCATAACTGTCAAAATAGAGTGAAATGATTTATTTTGAAATCTTTTCATTTCAGAGGATTTCTATTCTACCCTTACTACTTCACAGCCTTTGTTAATAAAATCTTGGATTTAGATCTATATTATTACTAAGACTTTGTTTCACTAAGAAACCTTTCTTCTTGACATTTACCTCTAGTTTCATAACCAGATTTACAATTATTTGGATATCTCATCTTAATTGGTCTCCATGTTCACTGCCTATTCTTTTATGCTGACTTTCCTGTTCTTGAGTTGTTAATTATATTTCTTTTTCTGTTTGTCTTCAAATAGTTTTTTCAAGAAGAGTCCAAGGGTGGTATCTT
Organism: Tupaia tana; assembly: GCA_026018925.1. Lineage (NCBI taxonomy): Eukaryota > Metazoa > Chordata > Mammalia > Scandentia > Tupaiidae > Tupaia > Tupaia tana. The sequence goes on along the minus strand of JAKSZU010000002.1, from coordinate 104,901,861 downwards.
TTAAGAGACCTTGTATTTGATCACTTCAATGAGATACTGCTTGGATAAGTATTGAATTCTTAGGTTATAACCCTTGAATAATTAGCTCTGGAATAACTGAGAGCTGATTTAAACAGTGTAGTATTTTAAAGAATATCATTTTTAGGAAATTTATTTACATTGTTTTAAAATGGAAGATTCTTATTGCAACTTTTTTCCTTTTTATATTAAGTAGCTTCTCTATTGGTAGTCATGAGAGGCCTTCTCTCACTCTTTCCTTAGAAGATCAAATGCAATAGAAATATCAGAGTGTTTGGCAAGCATTTATTCTTTCATTTATTCAGCCAAGAATACAAAGGTTTGTGATTCTTCTAGCTTTTATTAAGCAGTTAAGATTTAAGCTTATAAATAACACTCAAAAGAAGAGGAAGTCATGATCTCTGACATTTGAGGAACTTACTATCTAGTCAGAGAGACAAGAAATCCATAAAAATGGCTGGGGAGCCAATTACAAGGCAGTGTATAATCTAACACTATACATAAGGCAAGTCTGTGAAATGGTGAGACGCGTTACCTTCCCAAATAAAAAAATGGTTTAATGGTTTATATATATGTATGTATGTATATGTATATATATATATATATATATATACACACACACACACACACACACTCCTTATATACATAACAGTCATAATACTCTTTTATTTTGCATCTAATATATGCTTATATCTTTAAGAATATTGGAAATCTAAAGGTGATTAAAATTGTTTAAGACACTTAGGAAGCTCATAGGATGGTGAAGAAAATTAGTCATAAGGAAATGTATCTGGAGTACGACTGCGCAGCACAGACTTCTTGGAAGAGACATGTTGATGCTGTCAGCATGGTTTTTGGGTAGCTATGTAGCTGAACAGAAATGATGTAAAACCTCAGGTTGAAGAAACAATGCCACTATACTTATCAATTTTATGTGATTATATCAACACAGAAGTGTTGGTGCCTTGCACTGCATCTCACCTATTTGGCGCACAGAATTGTGGTTTGATTTTATTTTAATTCAATCTAAAGCTCTAGAAGAATAGAATTTAAAAATAAAAATTTTTTGAGAGGTTTTTGCTATAGGGCGCATGCGCTTGCCAGAAAGACAGAGAGAGACAGAGAGATAGAAAGCAAAAAAATCACCCCCCAGGGGAGATGGCCACACACAATCTCTTCTCCCCCATTCTCCTCTCAGGATCTTGGGCATGCATGCACACGCACCCGGCGTGAGTTTAAGCC